>CM075009.1:16267340-16357340 GCA_037576675.1 Pangasius sanitwongsei | reverse complement strand
AGTCCATTTGGCCAAGTGTGAAAGCTGTTTTTCAAGTTGGTTGTAGACTGGTCAGTCCACCTGTAAAACTGAGGTTCCAGATTTGCTTCAAATGTACTCAGGTGTTGAAAGCACCATGCGTGAAAATGATCCTCTCACAGGGCCAGGCAGCACGTAACACGATTGGTTGAATTTGTCACGTTAGTTGCTGTTTCAAATTTTACATTGACAGAGAAAAGAATGTTGTGATCTGCAAAGGAAATAGAGTACGATCTATTACCCTTTTTCAGTGCCAGTTCTAGACGTATGGAGTGAAAAATGCAAGTTGCTAAGAAACCTTGACTAAAAGGCTTCATCTGAAGCGCTGACTACAAATTAAAGCACAGAACGCAAATTAAATAAATAATACATAACTTGATCATTAATAAGAAAAATAAAGTGATGCAGCTATTATTTTGGAAAAAAAAATTGTGTGCACAGCACAAGTATGTAATTGATCTGCAAATTCACAACAAATTAGTCTGTGGGAAAACAGATCTGCGGTCATGATGCTCTTCCCTAAACAAACCCAGAATCTGACTGCAGACAACCATGAAAACTCTTAGTCCATTTCCGAGGGGGTCGCCTTCATTTACCCACTTGAGACTGATAACAAGCAGCAAGTAAAGTACAAGAGCTATTAAAATAAAATAATATTTTCCTCTGAAGAACCCATGCTTTTAGGCCTCTTAAGTGGTGTAATAACATGCATCTTTCATGGCTGGATGCCCTCAAGGTGATCAAGGGTGTTAATTGTGTCTCAAATAAGAGTGTTATGGTGCTGAGCCTTGATGAAAACCCATCTCTGGCAGGCAGATTAAGGTTGTTTAAGGCAGTGTGAGATAGTGAGACTTCTCCAGGTGAGAACATTAGTACCCCTTCCCTCATCCCCTCCAGGTCAAATGTTACACAGACACCACACAAAAGTTAATATTATCTATTTTTATTTCTATATCTCCAGTAGCAGGGAAAAGGGGCATTCTCACCAATGTCCTGGTTCTGACTGTAGAGGAAAGGGACATTTATCAAACCCCTCCTCTTTCACAAGGAAAAAAGAGAGAAATCTCCATTATCGCGAACGGGACAGCCACTAGCCGAGTGAAGGTGGAGGAACAGGAGAACTCTACAGCAACCAGCCTCCCTGTAGGCCTATTAAAGAAAGGTTTTTCTCTTCCCAACACTCTCGTTTTCTCTGGATTGATTGCTATCTTTAGTCAATATCTGCTCAGAGACTTTGAAATTAAATGAATCTCAGGAAAATAGAAAGCAAAGTGTCTCTGGAGTGAACAGTGAAATGCAGAGGGGTGATGGAGAGACAGTGAGTTTGTGTTAAATTCAGGAACCTCAAAATCTCACTCAAAACCAGTGCTTTGTACATAAAAAAGCATGATATTTATATGTATATCAAAGTACATTTTTAATAGCAAAGGTCACTTGGTCACCGGAAATGAGATAGATATTTGTGTGTGCTGTAAAAAATTCCAAATTTTGATAGATCAATTCTCTCCTGTTGGGTTGGAGAGCTGAAAGAAAGATAACATGAAAGAGACCTGGGCTGTGTGGGTTGGAGGAAAAGAGAGAGAGAGAGACAGGCAGAGAAGCAAGAACGGAAAGGAATCAGTTTGCAGCAGCATAAATGACTAAAGATGGCTGAGGCCATGCAGGGCTGCAACGGATGATTCCCAATCGCAGAGCGAAGCCTCTTCACCAGCTGATGCCAGTTTCAATTCCACTCTCATCTCAGTACACAGTGCACTTCGCTATCCCTCTCTGCTCATATTTACACACACACACCCACACACCCGCTCCAGTATAAGATCCCTGAGAGGGTCACAGCACTGCAGTTTAGGCAGCAAAAAAAAAAAAATTCCATTTACATGCATAGCATATGAGATACTTTCAGGGATAGTTCAATGATTATAGTGTGGTTGACTGTGTGTGTGTGTGTGTGTGTGTGTGTGTGTGTGAACAGTCTGAGCATGGGGACTTTCCCCCATCCTCTTCAGGTACACAAACTGTTTGTATGACATATTTCATATTTTGAAAAGGGCTGTCTGCCAACAGAGCTGCTGGGGATTTAGATGAATGTTTTGCTACATAAATTAAATACATAAATCACAGATCTGTCACAAAAACACATTCTAGCCAAATTTTACTATATTTTAATGACAGTAAGACATGAGTATGTGATATAAGACCCTTAAACTTCAGCTGCTCAGTTGTGTCCTGTTTCAATTGCAAGAAAATGTAAAAAAAGAATAAACTTCTTTGGAACAGTGCATTTAATCAGATGCAAAAACACTTGCAATTTAGCCGGACTTAATATTTATTAAGTGAACAGTAAAACACTTTGGGGCATGCTGTTATTATAGATAAAATAATAGATAATGAGGTGGTGTGATACAGGCTGATGCAAAGCGGATGGAAAACTGACCGTTACAAAGCACTGACCCCCGAGACTCCTTCCATAAATGTTAAATAAATGTCTCCTCACAGAAAATTTCACCATGTAAACATTTTTCTTTTTTAAACAACAAAATATTTTTATATATGTTTATTGTTAGCTTTAGATTATGTTGGTAATCTGCTATACAAGCCCCTGCTGTTTGAGAAAATTAATCAACATCTACTGACCAATCAGATTTGAGAATTCAACGACATTGTGGTAATGATGATTATAATGTGAGTAAAGGCAACTGTAATTGTGCAACTGCTGTAACTTTTGTTGCTGAAAAGTCCTTTGTAGGGGTGTAAGAGAAAGAGAAGTGCCTCGCTCCTGTTTACATTCTGGTAATTATCTATAACCCTCTTTAGGTCCTTAATTCAGAGTCACCAGGCATTCACAGGGAAAAAATCTCTCTCTCTCTCTCACTCTCTCTCTCTCTCTGTTGCCAAGGTATCTGTGTGGGGCACATTTACATTCTCTGCTGCACACCGAGGCCAATTTGTTATCCTAACATCCTAACAGGAGCCAATCAGAAGGCAGGAGCCTGTGGCTCAGGGAAGATTTATGGGCTATTTCTCTCCTTGTTCAGCGCACAGATTGAATACTGGGCATGGCATACAAACTGAAGCTTCTGTAATTAGAAAACATTTCAGAGACGTTTGTTTGTGTATTTAGAAAATCAGTGGCTGTGGATTGTGAATCCACAGAAGCTGCAGGTATTTATAGAAAAAGGACACTGAGATGGGCTTAGTACACGTACTAAGCCCGTCTCAGCTACTCTGGTAGCTGAGTACATATGCACAGTATCTGTACTCAGCTACCAGAAGTGCAAATAGTAGAATTGTGCAAATTAACAAAGTTCAGGTTGAATATGTAAAAATATATACAGTAAATAAATAAATAACAAGGCTATGGACAGTGAATATGTGCAGTAGCTATTGAGTAGATAGCAGTATGAATGGAAATTACACTATGTTATAATAGAAAAACTCTAATAGGTATAAAAATATATATATATAATATATGCAAGTATAAGTCATAAATATATGTAAGAGATATGTACATTGTATATACAACAGTACTAGAATATCTATGGATAATATACAATGTATAAACAGATAATATACAGATATATGAAGATAAGATATACATATACTATGAATCTGCAATTAGCCAGAGATAATACAGAATATACAGAACAGCATAGATGCAGGATGATTACAGGCAGTAAAAATATCAGTGGCCTAATGGTGTAGCCTAGAGTTCATCAGGGTAATGTTTGTGGGGAAGAAGCTGGCCCTGAGCCTGCTGGTTATGGTGCAAATGTTCCTGTATCTCCTCCTGGAAAGAAGGAAATTGAACAGTTTTTGACTGGGATGGGAGGAGTCCCTGATGATGTTGCATGCTCTACTGTGGTGAAGATGTTCAATGGCTGGGCATCAATGATGTGTTTGGCGGTTTTCACCACCCTTTGCAGGGCTTTTCTTTCAGACATCATGGAGCTGCCATACCATACTGTGATGGAGTTGGTCAGGATGCTGTCAATGGTGCAGCAATAGAAACTTGTTAACAGCTGGGGAGACAGATGAACATTCTTCAGTCTCCTCAGGAAGTAAAGACGCTGTTGTGCCTTTCTATTGAAATAATTATGCTATATATAAACTACCACCGTGGTATCTGCATCTGCATACTGGAGGTATGCAGAAGCACACAGTAATGGGTAAACAGGGAGTTGAACAGCAGACTCAGCACACAACCCTGTGGGAAGCAATGTTCAGGATGAGGGTAGAGGACATGTGATTGCCAAACTTAACAGATTGAGGTCTACTGGTTAAGAAGTCCAGAATCCAACTGCATATGGAGGTGCTGATGCCCAGGTCATTGAGCTTGGTGATCAGTTTAGTGGGAATGACAGTGTTAAATGCAGAGCTAATGTCAATGAAAAGAGTCAAACGAGTGTGTTTATATGCGCTGGTGAGCAGATGTTTTTGTTTCTGGAGGAGTTTAAAATTTAGTGATTGTGACTCTGCTGTAAGTTTAGGCTCAGCTAAAGCTTTGCAGTGTTGCAAAAGGTTAAATAGCTCCCTGTAGTACTGATCCATTATCACTGTAGTCCTGATGCATTATTGACGGCATGAGCTTGTATGTGCATGGATCAGCACATAAAAAGCACTCCAGCCCATCACAAGTTATTGTTGTTTTAGGCTGCATCTATGCAGACAAAATGTATTTTACAAAATATACAGCATGTATTACCACCTCAGTGTGCTCCTGATTAAATTGGTTTCTCATTACAAGAGGAGAAAGTGATGCTCTGGAATCCAGCATCGAGTGTCAGTGGAGTCAGACTGCAAAATGAGAGAAAGAGAGAGAGAAATCTGTGCAAATGAAAACCTTAAGGGGTAAATAAGTAAACAGCCCAGTGTTTGACACTATGTAGATGTTTGGTGATGAGGGGTTTACCACCTGTGTCACAACTAATGACTGGCAAGATACGTTTGGAGAGCTGTATTATTTAAAAGGACCTGATGAGTGTCTCATACACACATGCAGATACACCGATACAGAGAGAGAGAGAGAGAGAGAGAGAGAGAGAGCGCACATTTGTCCAACTCAGACAGGTCATTAATCAGCCAGCTCAGAGGAACGACAGGATGACCTCACCTACATCTCCATCAGGGTCTAGAGAGAGAGAGAGAGAGAGAGAGAGAGCTGTCACACCAAGCTTCTTCTTGTCTTTTTACATTTACTGCTCCCTTGTGAGTCTTCCCTCCAGCATTATTCCTTTTTTGAAATTCCCCAGGGTTTTTAAAAACTGCAAAACTGCCAAAGCCTTGACACTGACCTCCACTTCCCCTTGTGGTGTCAGCTGTCCTTTTTTTGGGTAGACCTGTCCTTTCTTCCTGATTCTCACCGCTTCTCCAAGCTGCATGCCAGTTATTCTTTGTCCACTATCTCTTCCGGACTCATCTTTCCATCACTGTTTCCATCCCTCTCTCTCTTAGCTTGTATTTCTCTGGCTTTCAGTCTAGTTCAACAATCGTATGTTAGTACAGAGGACTGAAATTAATCATTGTGTTAGAAATGAAAGGAGAAGGTGATTAGCTCAGATATTTTTTTTATTATTAAAAATAAAAAATAAAAATCAGTTATATTAGAAACATTTGATATCTCTTTTCATTAATTATTCCTCCAACAGTGGCAGGATGCACCAATCTGGAAGCAATTTTACTCCTCTCCCACAAGATGAACATATTAATATATTTCTGATAAATGAATCATTTTGGGGGTTCTGTCAGCTCACATAAGGGATAAATTCACATATTTACAATATCTTTTTTTAATTCATTTATTTCTGGTAAGCTGCTTTGTGACAATGTCTATAAAATTAAAAGCGCTATACAAATAAAACTGAATTGAATTGAATAAGCATAGCTTCCCTGTCCATTGTGTCCATTAGCAGTGCTTTACCATTTACCATAGCATTTTCTGTCACTCTGTGGAGTAAGGTGTGCTGCTCTTGTGTATCTGTAATTAAGGCCAAAATGTTTAATGGGAGATGTGTTATTCCTTTCCATCATTTAGTAATTCAGTTGAGAATAGAGGTTGAGGCTAACATAAGTATTGAACCAGTGAGCTTCATAATGAGGTGATTTAATAGTCTCCTGCTTTTATTATTTTCTTTCTTTAAGTGGCTTATGTTATAGAAACCCTGAACAGCAAGTTATTTAAAAAAAAAAAAGTCTTTATTTTGATGTAATATCTCATTTTTAATTATATTGAGTGATCATCTCATTATTTTGACTCATTATTTTGACTCCTAGCACTTACATTGATGGAATTCCATAATGGTCATAGTGGACATTTTTACTGTTCGAATTTGCTGTACCTTGACCAATTATTAGATGTATATATGTGTGTCAAATAAACTCCACTAAAGCAAATCTGGGAAACACCAGGTAGAATAAGAATTTAAGGTAATATGTAATAAATTTGTATTAATTTATAGATCGTCAAAATAATGAGAGAACTTGAAATAATAAGTTATTAAGTCAAAATAACAACACTATCAAAATAATAATATTTTGTTATAATGATAATATTTTGAAGTAAGTTATTAAATCAAAATAACAAGGTATTAATTTGAAATAACATAACACTTCAGTATTTGTTTTCAGAACTTATGGTTCAGAGCTTCTGTATTAGGTAGTGGAGTGAGAGAGTGCGGTCAATTATTTCTGGTGCTGCCAAAATTTTATAACTGCTCTTTATTGGTAATTAAGACAAATTGTATTTTATATCAGAGAATTATTATTTTTATTATTATTATTATTATTATTTTATACAAAACATGATATGAAGGATCTCGAAATGCCAATTTAAAAGGAATCATTTCTTTTTCATTCAGTTTGTATTAGTGATTGTATTAGGTGAGTGGATCTCACCTCACTTCACTGCCAGGACAGACACTATAACTGTTCTGAATACTATGAGCCACATTTTATCTGGAATATATATTTTATTGCTCATTGGATTGCTTGAATCTGAATCTCTCTTTCTCTCTCCCTTTCTGTCTCCTGTCCCAGCTGGTGTTGACATGTCTTCCCACACTCCTCCCAAACAATGTTCGACATAAATCACTGTCAATTAGGCACGGAGGCAAAAAAATCAAGCTCTCTAATTTCATTTCACAATTACGACACCTAGTCAACACTCTCACTTTCCCTTGCAAATGGAAATTAAATGAACTTCACAGACAGACACTGAACTAATGGAATAAGTGTCACACAGTAGATTGCACACGCACTCCCTGCCACACACATGCACACGCGCATACAGACCGCCTCCAACTCTCTTCCACCCCAAAATCACCTTAATTAATTTCTCGACATCACCCCTGTCAGCGACTAAATGTGTAGCCACAACCCTGTGCGCTGGTAAAAATACTGTGGCATTTCAAGATGACTCGTTCAACCTCACGAGTGGCGCCTGGGTGGCGGCTAAGTCGCTCCGTCACGGAGAAGCGAGAGGAGCAGTGACAGAGAGAGGAGGCCTGGAGGAAGTAGTGTGGTATTTTTGGACAGGCACCTTTACACCCTGTCCATCGTATTGCCCTTCAGTGTGAGACTGATTTCAGATCTTCCTCTTCCTGCCTGTTGAGGCTGTTTCACTCTGCTTAACAGGGGAAGCAGGAGGGGAGGGTGAAGGGACAGAGGGAAAGGAGGGAGAGGGAGATAAATAAGAGGAAAGGGAAGGAGGAAAGGGTGAAGTGTTTGTGTGTGGCACACTGTCAATTGAAGATGTGAGAAGAATGGAGCAAGAGACACAAGAAAGCAGGAGATGAATAGAATGAGAGCGTAAGTGCTAGCTTTTTCCATCAGTGACCCAGACTCCCAGCTCGGCGCACGACGACAGCTCAAACACACAATTACCATTCTGCTTCCAAGTCCTTCTGTGTGTGTGTGTGTGTGTGTGTGTGCATGCATGATTAGTAATGCCTGAGGTGGCAGAAATTTCAGACACAACAGTGAGAAATAGCTTTGTTATGTAAAGCCGCACGTGGAATCTTCCACTGCCTCGCATTCATTATTCCTACTGCATTATTATCATTTATTACCATTCATTAGTGAATTAGTCACTCTCTTCCCCCTCATGGTCAGAATAGAGGACAAAAGCATCTCTTCTCTTCTCACTCCATGAGTTTGTACAGGTATGTTTTCCTAGACGTTCTAGGTTTGGCCTGGATGTCACTGTATAATATGTGTGTGTGTGTGTGTGTGTGTGTGTGTGGAGCTTCAGGTGGGCAGGTGCAGCCAGAGATAATGGCTAGGAACACCTGACTGATCTGGTCCTGGGGCTCTGACCCCACTGGGGCTGCGGTTGGAGGGAATCTGAATCCGTACTGATGGATTGGTGTGGGAGCGACAGGAGTGCACACACCCACAGACAGCTGGGCTTTGAGCCAAACGCACCACAGCTCAGCTCTGGAAAATGGGATCATGTTTGGAAATATTGGAATCCATCTTGTGGAAAGTTGTTATTAAGGCTCATGTGATTGCGTGGTGTTTAAGTGTTAAGGGGCCGGAGAGATCTATGTGCCAGGGCCAGGGCAGGACACACCTTCCAGGCAGGCACTCAGAGGCCAGGAAAGCTTTCAGCCTCTCACTTTAGCTCCCATCAGAGTCTTAATCGAGGCCGGGGCCTAATGAAACTGACGGACCCAGTGACCCAAGCTTGGCTGATTGCTGCAGATAATATATTTAGACCGGCCTTCTCTGTTGCTGCTTTCCCCAAGGCACCAGTATCTGAGAGCCTTCATTTACTGAGGTGAAGGCATGGGGTGCTGCTCAGGGTGCTGTAATTAAAGGCTAAATGATTTTTTTTTCTGCACAAAGCTCGAAAAAGCACAAGTTCCATCTATAATGTAATGTAGCATGCAATTTGCTCGGGAGTGTGTGTTAATGGGAATGTGGCTTTGTCTGGGCGGGGTAGATGAGCAGCACGGATGCCAGTGATCATTCTGCATGCAGGTGTCACAGAAGTTATACACACTATGCCATGCAGGATCCTGTTCACTTTTTCAAGAGGTTATGCTGCTTTGAGATATTGAGAGGCATCATTTAAGAGCTTTGTGCAAAACCCATTTGCACCTGCATGCCTTTACAGCTGCAGTGAGCCTGAATGTGTTTTATGGAATTTTGATGAAGTATACCGAAACAGAGGTCTTGCAGAGGACCTCATTCAATGATGTTTCTCTATTTATTACAGCAATATAAAGATGTGTTTGAATGCACTTACAAATCTTAAGTAGTATGTCTTTATATCTTGAGGGATGATTTTTACAGTAATTCTAATTTCCAGAGTGTTCATACACAGTGTGAGAGTTTTTGCTCTGGTACGTAGAATGCATTCTTCAAGCATGATCATTACTGAATTATTGCTCTTGACTTCAAGTGTTTGCCACTATATCAGTGGGGGGAAAATGAATAAATTAGATGTAATTTTTGACTGCACAATTTACTGCAACTTTCGATGCAACTGTTCTGTTTTCATTGCCCACAGGTTTAGTAACAGTTGTATTCATTTTAGTTCCTGCTCAACATTGGTACCAAGCGTAGCTAATGGTACTTGGCACTAGACCTAGGAGCAATGTTTGTTTGTTTCCAATGCAAAATTCAGTCACACTTTAAACACACTAAATTAAACGTGGTCAGATTCATTGATGCCATGTTAGTGCTTTAAAAGCAATATCTGTGCTGTTTTATTTTTCCAAGAAGATTACTGGCATATGAACAAAAAAAATATTTTTTTGATCAAATGGGTTGCAAATGCATTGAAACTGTGCTTACAAATTTTTTGTTCCACCATATTTTCATCAACAGTCAGTTGATATTAATTGATTTTCTTACTTAACTAAACAGGCAATCAAACAAAGAAATCTTAATCCAGGCACTTCTTTCATGTTCAACCTAAGCATGGCATCACTGCAAGCCGAATTGATTTTTTGTTTTGTTTTGGTCATCTAACTTTAATTGTTTTCTCTATGGATCAGTTTTTGTTTTGAAAGTGCGCCTTAAGCACTAAATGCCCTCATGCTCTCGTGCTCAAGAAGGGAGGACAGAACGGTGTTTAGCAGTTTTCTATTTTAAAGTGTCTCAATGGAACAAAGATTATGTAGCTCCCGAAAATACAAAAATCTTTTTTGGATCAGTTCATTATCATTGGCACCCTGTGGCACCACCATCTTCCTCCGAGCTTTATTGTCACTAATGTCCCCATCAGAACGCGGGCTGTGGGAGCGTGTGTGTGTGTGTTCTGGACATGCATAGAGCAAAGCCTCCTGAATTATTGAGTGTTTGTGTTGTGTAAGTGTCCCTCATTGGGCCAGCAGCAGCCTGCAGCACTGTATGTCCGCATGCCATATGTCCACAGAGCCGCACTGAGGAGCTTTGGACACAGTATCCTTCACCCCACTGCATCCCTGCAGCACTCTGCAGCCCCCCGTGTCCACACATGCGCACAAATTCACACACACACACACACACACACACACACACACACACACACACACACACACAGAGATACAGAGTATACAAAGCTACTCACAAGAGACAATGAAGGCAATTCTGAACCTGGGATTGATCTGACCTGTGACTCTCTTTCACCGTGTCCTCTATCTCCACTACTCTTATTGCCTCATCACTGAGACCGTAAATACTTTTTACTCAATAAAAAGTTAACTCTCTTTCTTTCACTCTCTGTCTTTCTCCAACAGGCACTTCCTGTTTAAGACATCATCAGGAACCACACCGCTCTTCAGCAGCTCATCTCCAGGTTACCCACTGACTTCGGGCACAGTGTACTCGCCCCCGCCACGGCTCCTACCCAGAAACACCTTCTCCCGAAGCGCCTTCAAACTGAAGAAGCCCTCCAAGTATTGCAGCTGGAAATGTGCCGCTGTTACAGCCATCACAGCCGCCACCCTGCTGGCCATCCTGCTTTCCTACTTCATTGGTAAACACTGTCACAGTAGCCATGCAGGATACCTCAGTCATAACTCATCTTAAATCAGTGATTTAAAGCCTCACACAACACACATGCAGTATATAATATCTTCAACTTATAGGTAGCACAGTACAGGTAGCTTCGTGTGATTGCAGTGTTGTGAAATCAGAGACTGTACTCCAAGTAAAATCATTTGGGATTTAGTATTATGGTTACTGAGTATGGTTACTGTTAGCAGTAACCTTGAGTGTAGGTATAGAGGTTTCACACCTAAAACAAAGAACTGTATCAGCATACATACCTTTACAGGTAATGGTTTTGGGTTTGTGTATTTTATCACATTTGTCATAAAAATCCTGTTAAAGGGGCCCGATTGCCAGCATACACTATTATTATTAGTAGTAGTATACACGTTTGTGAATTAGTGTTATTACTGTTGCTCAACTACAGGCTTCACAGTCATGATTATGGATTTAATTATGGTCATGATTTAATTTAGTGCACCACATATAAAAAGTGTGAGAGGGGGATTTTTATCTCCAAGTGATAGACTCAGTGCCTGAAGAAATGTACAGGACAGATGGGGTTGGCAGATGTGAGTCATGGGTCCTCAGAACTGATATGGAAAATTAAAATTGTTGAGATGCATGTAGGGGTGTAGCAATCTGATGATTTGGATCTATGCATCGATATAAAAGGCAACGATTGAAATTAATAGATGCAACAATCATAAACAGATTGTTATCAAAAAGGGACAAACATCTGGTGTGTAAGAAATAATTCATATTTTTAAACAGATGTGTAAATAATTTAATAGGCTAGCACAGGTGATTTGGCCGTAACTCTGATACTTTCAAATTAGTCCATCTCAAACAATGCTTCAGAAAGACTTTCTGTTTGAACTGACTTTTCTGACTCTGAGGATTTTGACTCTGGTTTGCATTCGCTGGTGCATATTGCATGCATTTGTGTTTCCTTGACTGTACTGATTAATCTAGATGCTTCCACTCATTATTTGATGTGTCTGATGAGGATTGGTAATTTTCTCCCACTGATTCCAAGCAATCTGCCTCTGGTAGTAGCCTTTGATAAGCTCCATTAGCCATTGACTCACTCATGGCTATTGTGTGCTTTATTACACCTCGGGACTGGGGCTGTGAAGGACATCTTTAAGAGTGTAACTATTTTCTGCATACACTCTTTGACCTCTCTGATATGGTTTTATGTTTGTGTTTTTTTTTTAATATTATGTCCTTACAGTGCTCAGGTCATGAGTCTGGGATTGAGAATATGAATGGAACGAGGGAAGAGGAAAATATAAAAGTAAATGCCACACTGACAGATAGAGACAGAAAGAAGAGACAGACTGAATGTAAGAGACACATTAGTTTTTGATGGCTCCCATTAGAAGTCTCCACCTGAGCCATGGAGCTGAACCCGATGTCCGTACCTCTGTCCCCTCTCTGTCCCTCTCTAAAAGCCCCCGGTTAAGGGCAGATGTGTCACGTAGCCCTGCATTGCCCTCCCCCTCCCTGGAGACTGCGCTCAACAGATGGGCCAGTCAGCAAGTGCAAGAATCAGCACAAGTCCCCCCCTCGATCTCCCCCCTCTGTCTCTGCTCTTGTATTCAAATATCCGCACATCTTTTCTTCGTCCTTGAGTCGTCCGTGTAATGTTGTGCTGGATCCGCCGCCAGTCCCCCAGGCTCCACCCGGCCCCCCTCTGCTTTACAGAGCCGCCTACCTGCCTAGCTGAATGTAGTGGCGGCTTAACTGAAAGGCTCAGTGAACAAATCACAAATACCAATGCCTGAGATTTGTCCATCATAGCCGGAGGGAAGCAGGTGGTAGCTTTGTGTTGTGAACAAGAACAAGGCTTGTTGCAGCTTCCAGGACAAAAACAAGGGTATTTCTTTTGTGTTGCGTGTCACATATTTTAAGCCCTATTCGGATTTAAGTAGTTTTACATGGCGAGGTGGCGTACTGTAATTATTACCTCTGGGATTTTAGTCAATCTTTTTTTACATACTGAGTGTGCACACATCTGGAAAGATTACACCATAATTTGCGTTCTATAAAATGACCAGTAGATACAACCCCATGTAACACACAGAATATCCCATCCAAATTGAGATGTTGGAAAAGATTCCTTTTTATCCTGTCGGAAAAGACATTTTGCAATTTTTCTTCTGAATAAGACACTCCAGGAAGTGCTCTGTTCTACTGGCTCCCACAGAAGCAAAAGCAAGTATCGACTGAATTTAAAACATAGAACAATAAATATAGATAATGTTTAAAAGGATGCATTGGAGAAATGACACTTGCTAGGGTTTTAGGTACATTACTGATTTTCTAGCGCAGATGAATCCTACATATACTATATGGCCAAAAGTTTGTGGACTCCTGACCATCATACCCATATGTCCTTTTGTATGTAGTATACATGGAATTTTTAGTGTTTACAAGTGAAGACATATCCATCTGTTTGTTTTATACAGAGATCTGCTATCCCGTGTGACTCAATGATAATTACTACAAATATCCTCTGGTATCATTAGTTAACAGACATATGATTTCAGGAAAGTTCCTTGGGCTAATTTGGCATTTAGTGCATTTAGATAAACTTCTTTCCCAACAAGAGCTGGATTTAAGAGAACGTCTGTTGCAAATCACTTACCATGAGATAATAAGCAATTTTAATATGCATTCAACATGTAGATATGTTAGAGAGAGTTTGCTTATTTGAGTTTTTCTGCTAAGAACAAGCGACCTTAATTGTAGGCCAACTGAGACTGTCTTTGGCCTTCAGTGACTGTGCATGTGTAACTGAACATGGTGAAATGTGCTGCTGCAGCACTTTGCTCAGTGCAGACACTGAGTGTGGCTCCACTGAGACCAGCCCAGCAATCCTGGCACCAGAGAGATGACAAAAGTGCATTGAGGAGAAGAGGAGAGGACTTTTTTTCAATCTTTGCAGATGCTTAAAAGATCCCGCTTTGCCTTACCTTCTCTACAGGGATGAATTACAATCCCAGGTACTTCAGCAGAAACTATAGTCAGGAAAGAGATGTCGGAGAGAATCATAATATGTGCACTCCCTTATGGCCAATAATCACACACATGCATACAGCAAAAAGAGAGCAGAGAACAGAATCAAAGAGAAGTTATCATTCTGGGCACTGAATCTGTAAAAGAGGAATTCACACAGAATTTATTTGGCTGTAAGAGAATGTGCTAACAGGGTGACATAAATAAGTAAAGAAATGGTGACCAATAAAAAAGTGTGAAAGAAAAAATAGAGACATATAACTCATTCTGTGCCCTCCTGATCGCTCGCTTATCTCTGCATGGAGTGGCTGCCACAGCAGGGAGGCGGTTGCTAGGATACAGGTGAGCGGTCCTGATGCAAAAGAAGAGCAGGTCTGTCATCATGTGTTGTGGAGGAGACAAAACGCTATTCGGCTCCCGCGAGATGCGTCTGCTCTAAAGCTTGCCTGATTCCTGGGGATCAACCATGATCAAACATACAGAGAGAGAGGGAGAGAGAGAGAGAGAGAGAGAGAGAGAGAGAGGGAGGGAAAGGAAAGGGACAGATGGAACATGTAATAGCTATAACGAGGTTTAGGCCCCTTCAGGCTTCCACTCTGATTCTATGTGCTCTTGTCTAGACAGCAGACGGACAGGCAGAAAGGCAAGGATCAGTTCACACACGATACTCAAGGATCAGAATGAGTCTAAACACAGACGTGGAGGGTTTAACTTCAAGAAAACAAAGGCCAGGGCATGAATCTGTATTGCAAACACACACACACACACACATGATGCAGACTCACATACAGGTGCATAATAAATTATCCACCATTGTGACTGTGTTGGTGCCCTTGAGCTGGGAAGGTGTGTGTGTGTGTGTGTGTGTGCGTGTGTGTGTGTGTGTGTGTATACAGTGTCACCTCTATGCAAGCTGGGACATTGTGGCTCCTCATACATCAATAGAGACAGGCCATGTGGCGAGTGTCATGAAAGCTCTTTCTTTCCTGCCCTGCTTCCTCTTTTTCCTCCCTCTCTCTCTCTCTCTCTCTCTCTCTCTCTCTCTCTCATTCTTCCTCCCTGTCTCCATCCTTTCTGCCTATATTTTTAGCTTCATCATCACTTTTTTCCACTGCCCACCAATGACTTATCTCGAACTCCATGAGAACTCTGTGTAACTCCATAACCTTCTCACCAGGCTTCTTTTTCCCCTCTATCCATAATGCCATGCACCCAGCGTAGCTGTGTTATTACATCGCTTACCCTATCTGCTCACTACTGATTAGAGCACGACACACACATCTCCAATCCCACACGCTTTATGGCAGCTCGAGGGTACTAGGACTGTCTCTTTTTTTTTTTTAAACATTCACATTTGAATGCATTTAAAATTTTATTAGTTTATAATTTTATACTGGCACAGATAGAACAAATATTAGTAGTAGCACCACACTGTTGCAAAATTGCTCTGTTGGAAATGTTTCTGTTGGAAACTTATTTTTGACAGAGATATCACTGGAAAATGTATACATAATCATATTTTGCAATAAAGTACACAATAAATAAGGCCAGGCCTTATTCAGAACATTTTTCCTACATTGATGGAGAAGGGTGTTTTAACCAAAAAGCTTAAGAAAAAAATCTACATTATGCAAAAAAAAATGATAACATCATAATCATTCTTAAATAATTGAGCGTGGATTTATTGCCTTTGTATACATAAATATCATAAAAATGTAAATCATATTTGAGTACTGAAATTTATTCTAATAGGCTTAGGGTGCTTTCACATTTGCATCTTCTTTTTACAGAAATAGCACTAGCCCAGGGGATCTTACCTGCTGCTATGGGGGAGAAAAACCCACTCACACAACACACACACTATAACCAGAACCATTTCTTACATATTAGAATTATATAAGAATTTTCTTATATATTATTTATATATTATTTAAACAATAAAGTGCTTAAGAATAAAGAAAAGGTTAAACTGTGGTGATAAGGAGGTGTAACTCACGAAAAGAGGAGCTGTTTGTCTGCTGATATGACTGAATGCATCCAAATTTAAAGTGGGACATCACAATACAGTACCAGTAAATGCCCCAAAACCAGCGTAATTGTTCATTTTAGTTATATTGCAGTGTTGGAATACAAATCCAAATATTGTCGATTCAGTATGTCTTTATATTCACTGACTAACAAGATAAATATTTTGCTGGCTCTCTGCCCCCTTTTTTTCTCGCTTGCCCCCTGACTGTGACCTGACTGGTCTGGAGGTTAAAAAAGTGCTTGACATCTCTCTGTACTTTTGAACTTAGTTTCACCTTTGGAAGCACTCCATTGTGACCGCTTTTTAATAGTAGCCACATTCCAACTGCCTTTTGGCTGCTTCCCGCAGAATTAAATGTAAAACATGAGCTGGCTGTGGAGAACAAAAATACGCCAAATGTGAAAGCACCTTTAGAAGGCTTTCCATTTCATTCAAAAAGGTATGTGTGAAGAGTGTGTGAAAAGTTTGTGTTTGTGCTTATGCCAAGTTGTAGTACTGACCCCAAAACTAGAATGTCATTTCATGACCGCACTAAAAGCCAGAAAACGAGAGAGAGAGAGAGAGAGAGAGAGATTAGCATATGGTGCATATGAAACAGGAAGCATATGTTGTGTATAGTGTGTCTGTTTCAATATCATTTGCTAAGCGGGTCACTATTAACAGATGCAGCAGGGCAAGAGGAGTCAAGGGCGAAATAACAGGAGGGACACAGCAGGCCAGGGAAGGACGATAGTGCACTCAAATTACATCCCTGTTTCCCTAAAGGGACTATGAAGGATGCAACCGTTTGCTATTTTCTGTTCCCCCCACCCCCCCCCCTCTCTCTCTCTCTCTCCGCCCCCCTTGTCAGATTTGACTGATGTGTCTAGTAGTACTTATGGTAAGGTTCCCAGCTATATGAGCTTTAGGTGAAGAACTCGCTGATTTTCTGGCTGACCCATAGCATGTCAACTTCATGTCTCCTTTTACACATCTCTCTCGCCACCTCTTCCTCTGAAACAAAACCAGAGAGTGTCATCTCTGAGGAGAAGCTTTTTGATCTTTTCCCCCTCCCCTACTGTCTGTCATTGACTTACTGGTGGCTTCCTTCAGATCAAGGGCCCATGCGAAAAGCCCAGTCCAAAGGCCATGCTAAAGATTACCTCAGTGGCTGGTTGTAAAGAATTAATGAGTCTTTCAGAGGCCGTTACATTGATTTCTGGCTCACCGTGCCAATCTGTTAATAGTCAGTGATGAAATTTATCCTCTTCTGGTCCGGTGATGTTTCCAATCAATCATGCTTTCCATGCTAGCTCCAGATTTATACAGCATTGGTGTTTGCATGTGTCAGTTTGTCTGCTTTGTCTGTCTGCTTGCCTGTCAGTCTGCCTGTCTATCTATATCCAAGTTTGCGTGTCTGTTGCAACATTTTGCAAGATTGATAGCGGTTATGTTCACATAACCAGCAGCAGATATTATATTTTTCCCAATGATCTACACCCACTTCAGGTTGCACAGTATTTTTTTTTTACAAAACAGCTGTCAAAAAGCATTTTTCTCCAGTGTCAATAAATCTGTGTGTAACTAGTGAGAGCAGAAAATGTGCAAAGAGCATCACTGAGACTACAAAGAGAGCTGAGACCTCTAAACCCACATGTACACATTAATTAAACACAGCAACACACTTTCATACTTTATAACTGTTTCTTAATGAAGATACACAAGCTCACTTGCACAAGCACACGCACATACACACACACACACACACACACACACCCAAATAGACGTGAGGAGCAGTTTTCTCCGGCATTTTCAACCTAATCTATCAATAAATGTGATACTACTCACAATAATTGCAATTCAATTGAATTCAATTTTATTTATATATCACTGCTAAGAAAGCAGTTTTACAGAATCCAGATGAAGTTTTAGATCCCTAATGAGGAAGCCAGAGGTGCCAGTGGCATGGGAAAATGAAGGGAAAAAGATACCAGACTCACAAGGGAACCTTTTTCTTCTGGGTGACACTGGAGAGTGGGATTATAAATCATTAAAGTATACAGGCATAGAAGAGTAAAGGCAAAATTTTCACACATTCCCATATACTGGAGAATTGAATGGAAACCCCATTTACTGTAACTCATTTGTAATAAAAGTCTAAAGGCATGTGTAGAAGGAATCAGTCAACATGTATGTGAAATACATATTTTGGCAGAACAATATAAATATTTCACTTAAAAGTATTCATAAATTAAGCATCCAATCTGTATAATTTGTCAGTATAGAGATGGGATTACTTGTCTAGAAAGAATGTGTGGTTTTGCATTGCTCATGTCATTGCAGGGGTCTGAATATGCACGTTTATCACAAAACCTTAAGTACAGCTCAGCTAAGCAGAATTGTATTGATCCAGTTTTCAAATATTGGAATAAATCGACATAAGGACTTGTTGTTAAGTCATTCTCTTAAATCCCTTAAGTCCCATCCTACTGTTGGTCTTAGTTGTTAACATGTAACAGTTATAGTTTTAACTTTAGGTAAGCAGGTTTTTCTATCCTTTTTCCAGAACAAGGAAGTGTGTGCAGATATCCTACAGTTTAACTATAGGAACATTGAGCAAAAATAATTGCTACTGTTATAGTTTGCTGTTTATTCTGTGTAAATTGAGAGAGTATTATTTATGCCTTGGCGTGTTATTTGGAGAGGGTGACGAGCGAGAGAGTGATGAGTTAGGACCTGATAATAAAGGCAGACGGTGCGGATGCTGCTGTCTGACTGTAGCATTGATCTAGCTCAGGATTTCAGCTGCCTCTCATTTCCTGTCACTAATGTGAATAGATGAGCCATGAGGCAGACACACACACATGCACACACACACACACAAACACACTGTAATATAGACCGTACTCACTGTCTCTCAATCTAAGCTGGAAATAAGGTGTATGTGTGCCAGAGACCAATCAGCTCACAGTGATGTACGGCAATACAAACAGTTTCTGGTAGCTAACAGAATCTATCAGACACACGTCTGTTTTCCATGTCTAAAAAATGTGACACGTTCTTATATGAACACGAGAAAGTCAAGCATGTGACATTCATCTGCAGCATTCATGCATGTGTGTGTTACTAACAGAGTCAAAGGACAATTGCTCTAACCTTTGAATTACAGTCAATGAGGTTTTGGTTTCATCATTAGGCTGCGCTCATCCCTGGAGGCGCAGGAGGAGAGTGTGTGTTACGGCTGGAGCGCTGATGGGTTAGGATGCTACTGATTGCTTCTCTCATTAACTGTGCATTTGAAGCTGCTCCTCTCCCTAGGGACACTGGCCAGGACTTGCACACACACCCACACACACTCAGACTCAAATACACAGTACCCCTGGGTCTTTCCTAAGCTTTGTAAGAACCAAACTTCAAAGCTCTATGACTAGGCTCTTCATTTATGATGAATCTGCTTCCAGTGTTGCCCTTTTTCACACACACGCATATCCACACATCGAAAATACTATTCCCGTCCAAGCTTTGTCCTCTGCGTCTCGTAGTTTCAGATGAACCACCTCCGTCTCAGGCGTTCAGCTTCCTGGAGCCTACTCACCTGTATCTCACCACATGAAAGTGACAAACACTCAGCCAGCAGTCATTAAAACGTTAGCTTTCAGTTTGACAGTTTGGGAGATGTTAATAGCCACAGAAGCAGGACTGTTTGTTTGTGCCAAACAGAGGCGCCTCTTTGGGATGAAGAGAGAAGGCGTGAGAGCACTTGATTAAACGTGAGTCCTTTGTGTAAAGGCAAAGGATTAAATGAGCAATTTCTTTTTGTGTGCCAAGATTCGTAAACCAGTTGCGTTCACTATCCTGTGAGTCTCAGCTTACATTTATTGCCCTAATTGAGGTCAGTCTTGTTAATTTAGTGGTAAATTAGAACAGTTAATATGCATATATTAGGAAGGCCAAGGGAGATTGTAAAAATAAGGTAAGGGAAAATTACCTTTTAAGTACTACGAAGGTCTTTTTCCTGCTCCAATTACGCTACTGTAACAGCGTGATGGGTGGAGTGGGGAGTGGAGGAATGGATGGGATGTCCTGGTTTCTGTGATAGAGAAGGACGACCCAACACTGTCCTTCATCTGTGGCACACACACACATGCACGCACACATCCCAGTCAAACAGATTTTTTTTCTCCCACTCACACACCTTCACTACATAGGCAGATCGTTTGCTGCACAGAATGCTTACTTACAGAAATAGAGACACATAAGATGGCAAACACAAAATAGGACACGCAGAGCTCGATATGTGTGCATACAAAAAAAAGGGAAGCAATTACACATCCCTTCTTTCTTTCTCTACCCACCCCCCTCCATACACACACACACTAGAATTCACGGAAGCATGCTGAGTGTACCACAGGTGTAGAAGTGAAAACCTGTTAGTGTGTGCTCTGTGTGAGACAGCTTGAGACAGGGATGGGAGAGATGATGTGTTTTATGAATAATGGATATGTATGCATATAGCAAATGCTTGCCAAAACTCATATTTCCATCCGCTCTCTCCTGGGACGTGAGCACATGATATGATTTTTTTTTTTTGATAGGATATGTATGCTCATATTCAACACATATGACAGGGGGCTAAATCTAGTGACACATATACCGCTGTGTGTGTGTGTGTGTGTGTATGAGTGAGTATGAGAGCAGATTGAGGCAACTGGTGATGGCGTGCACGTTTCATGGCGCACATCTCCAAGCTTCTCTGTTCACGTATTATTATTTATAATATATTCTTCTGTTAATAGTAGCTTAATTTTCTTATTCATTTTCATATAATAATACTCGTAATTATAAATCTGTCATCTATCATAGCAACAGAGATAACATTCTCGATTTCCAACCGATGCCTGATCAATTGATAACAGGGGGTGTAGTAGGGATGTCAGAAGTAATTTCACTATTTGAGATTTGAATTTAATCTTTTATAATATTTCCTGGGTGGCATGGTGTCTCAGGAGGTAGCGTTGCCTCTTCATACCTCCAGGGTTCCCGGTTCAGTTTGGAGCTTGAGCTTCGCATGTTTATGTGGGTTTCCTCCAGAGTCTCCGGTTTCCTCCCACCTCCCTAAAACATGCCTGTAGGCAAAGTGGCTGTTCTAAATTGCCCCTAGGTGTGAATGAGTGTGCGAATGTGTATATGTGTGTGTGTGTGTGTGTGCGTGCATGTGCATGTTGCCCTGTGATAGACTGGCATCCCGTTCAGGATATATTCCCGTCTCTTGCCCAGTGTTCCCGGAATAGTGCCTGAAGTCATGCGTCCTCCCGTCTGCAGTTCACAACAGCCAAATGACTCATGCTGCTTCGTGTGGAAAAAGGGGATTAAATAAATACATGTCATTTTGTGGCATACTTTATTTTCCCACATTTGAATGATAGAAAATTTTTTATTTATTTTAATTTTTTAATTAATTGATTTAATTAAACAATTAAAATTGTAACTCTAATAAGGAGTCAATTATTGGAGTCACTCGTGCTGCGATGAATCTAAAATAGTGTTGTAACGGCTATATGCATTATATTCTAATGTATGTACTGAGCATATTTGGTGAACAGAATTATTTTAGATTCCTTGTGGTTTTCCTTATTTAAGAATGTCATACAATTTTCACCTTATGCATTAAGTGAAAACACATGCTCATTATATCAAATACACTGCAATACAATTTATCATCAAATACATTGCAATACAAACACAAAATATTAATTTATTCATCCATCTTCAGGAGCCGCTTTATCCTGGTCTATCGCAGGTCACCAGTACTAAATTTGTGTTGAAATTTGAATGCAATTTGTAGATTCTGTGTTTCACCTCACTGTAGTGTTTATCGTGGACACATTGTGTTTAACTCTCCGAAATGCATCCAGCTGGTGTTGGTTGAGCAGAAGAGCCTCCTGACGGTTTCAGCATGTGCACGTGTATGTGTGTGGCAGAGTGCGAGGCCAGCATTGGCTCTCCGTGCTATTATTTTTAGCTCAGACTCAGTGTGGAGTTGGACCCAGGGATCTTCTAGCACATGATTTTCTCTCATCAGCATAGAAACAGACCGCCAACAACAGCACTGGACGCGGGCATATGGGCCTGTTCCACTATTAGCCACCAGCCACCTGGGTGTGTTTGCATTTTTGTGGATACATGATATGGACATAGGGGTCTAACCGGTGATGACAGGTGCAGTTCAATCACAGATGGGCATTTTCTCAGTACTCACTATGCACATATTCTCTCTCACACACACACGTGTGCACATACACACACACACACACACACACACATATTAACAAAATAATAAACAAACCCCCAGCTGTAGCCAGTAGGTTCCTCTGGGTCTCCCTTTTCCTAAAGGAAGACTGCCTTCTCCAGGAAGCATCCCTCTCATTCCATGTGTATTAAACCACACAATACCAAAACAGCTCTATCTTTCTATCGCTTTCCACATCGATCTCTCTCTCCCTGACCAGTGTAACCTTGTGGAAAGACTGCCAGATTGCCATCCATCCAGCCAGGCTTTGTCTTTCTGGAACACTCCAGATGCAAACACCTGCCATGGCAATGTCATACGGCGATGCGGCCAAGATACACACAAGCTCACACACTCATGAACGGCATATCCATTTCTCCCTCTCACATCCTTGATGGCGAGTGTGCTTGGTAAACCGCAGGATTCGGCTCGCAGTCAACACTCGTAAAGTCTCCCATCTGCTGCTGTATCGTCTAACACACACATACACACATGCACTATACACACTGAATTATACATGAGGAGTACATAAAATGTGCAAGTTATTCATTTTTAAATAGAATACATTTTATAGTTAAGGCGTGCCATGTAATACGTTCAGGATCAATTTATCTGAAAATGTTTGTGTGTGTGTGTGTGTCGGAGGGTGTGTGCATTATAGCATGACACAAGGGTGCCTCAAACTATCTTTTCCTTGCTTTCTCTTTCTCTCTTCATCATTTTCACGCACTCCCTATTTTCACCGATCGCCTGTTGCATTCCACAGTGTGGCTTTAACTCAACACTGCCATCTACTGACACTGCAAGGACACCCCCCCCCACACACACACACACACACACACAAATATATATAGCTTAGCACAGAGCGCCAAAGTGTTTAAACTGCAGTTAATCTGTCTGTGTCTGATCTCTCTACCCCGCCACGGATGCTGCTCATTGTGTGTTACTGACTCATTTCCTTACTGATTATATAATTTCCATTTAACCTGTATCTTCAGCAGAACAGCAGCATGATGGAGTGATACAATAAGAGGGGGAAGAAAGAAGGGTGAGAGAAAGAGAGGAAAAGTGCATCAGTGAAATGAGAGATAAAATGAGAGAGAAGTGAGAAGCAAAAAAGCTAGTGCAGTATATCTGCACACTGTCTATGTGTGTCAGCTCTTTCCTTCAGCAGAGAGTGACAGAGAGGGGGGCCTTGTTCTCTCCGAGGCACAGACAGAGGGGAGATGGAATTTGACAAGAGAGAAAATTGATTTTCTGGGATGAGATTTAGGTGTGATAGGCAAGTAGAATGAAGGTGAGCAAAGGGGCGGGAGTCATTAACACACAGCCTACTATCCACGCCATCACTGCGGGGAAGATGTGTTTGTGAGTGTGTGTGTGTGCGTGTGTGTGTGTGTGAAAGGAAATGACTAACTGAGCAAATAGGAAGAAAAAGATTCACAAGAAAATAGTTTAATCTTTCACCTTACTCTACTAACCCAGTCACTATAAAACTTGTAGGTATTCTGCAGAGGTTTGTCAATGGAGACATCATATGTCTCAGTGTGGCAGTGCTGACAGAGCGTCCCCGCATTTCCATTGGGCATTGTCCATTACATGATATGTATCAGTGAAATGTTCATTATGGTTTCTGTTGTTCATGGTGTTTTCATTTTTCTTGAGAGTCATTCGCTTTTTTTTTTTTATTGTTGAACGGTGTCAACAGTGAAGAAGACAGAGATGCTGAAGGACATTTTCTCAGAAGCAAGTCTGCTTTAATTAAGGAGGAGGAGCTGGTGACAGATATTCAGACCAAAGACCCACAATCAGCCTGGTGGTGTGTCTACTTTCTGTGGCTCTTTGGTGCATTTAGGGAAGTTAGCTTTGTCTTTCCATGCCTTTCTGCTAAAGTTACTTGGCAGCAGTTGAAAGAAGAAGCTGAGGAGATGTGGAGCTGCTGACTGAACTCAGGCCTCAAACAAATCAAATCGCTTCAGAGTGAGTAATGAAGGAAAGGGAAGAAAGAGAAACTGCCTGCTTTTTGCCTGTCGCTTACTGCGTACTCAAAATGGTGTCAGCTCTTACACAAAAAGAGGTGTCTTCAAGTTTCTTGTTATGTGAGGAAGTCTATTTTTATCTCCTGTCTTTCAGATACTTTGTTTCTTTTTAGCTTTGGTTGTTGTTTTGCTCTCTCTCTCTCTCTCTCTCGCTGCCTCCCACTGGTCCCTGATTTCCTCCACAAAAAAATGAGTGTTGCGGCATTTTGTGAAAAGTGCCAATTACCGTCTATTTTCCCAACATCTGCAAGCAGAAAATAATACAGAACGGAGAGTCATAATTGTCATTCGCCTTACAAAGACAGAATTGCAAAGATTTCTAAATGGGTGAGGACTAGATGTGTTAGATAGCTTCCATCATTGCCCAAGCCACAGGTGCCAACCTTGGCACCTCAGGAAAAAAGGGATATTTTCCAAACCTTGGGGTTTTCTTGTCCCAAAAATATAAAAAGAAAGTTTCTTCCTGAATTCTGAATTCTATAAAAAGAGGTCTTCCTGAATTCTGTTGACTTAATAGTAACACATTCTTGCTATTTTTGTATAAAATACAAAATAGCAAGAATGTGGTACTAAAAATAAATAAATGTAAAGTAAATGTTGAATAAAGATATAAAATGATTTTTGTTTAGTGGTCAGTCAGGGGAATGATTTTGTTGGAAAATATGGAAGAATTTTCAAGAATATACAAAAGCCAGGACTGTGCTGTGAGAATCAAAATAGATGATAGAAAAATAGTTAGCAGTTGCGATTAAGTCTGAACAGAAACTAAAGCACTCCCATTAGTCCCACTAAATGTATAATCAGAAGTTTCTGTCAAGAAGTCATTCAACCATCGCATGTGTTTGTCATCCAGTCTCTGTTGAGATCTGATTCACATCCCTCCAGATATTAATCTCTGCACGTCATGTTGCTTTCTATCTTTCATTTACACATTCCATCCTTTTGAATGAAATGCTCACCAGAAATATTGGTGTAGAGTAGGCATATCAATCTCACATCCTGGAGGGCACCAGTCCTATAGAGATTTGTGTTTGCCTTCTAACACAGTAAATTCAGACCATGAAAGCTGTGGGAATTAGCTTACGAGCTGAATCAAGTGTGTTAAATGAGGTAGAAAGAAAGCTAAACTCTGCAGTGCTGCAACCCTCCAGGACTGGAGTCTGACACCCCTGGGGTAGGTGTTTTGTCCTCAGTACTGTTTTCACTGACACTTTTCCTTTTCTTTTTGCTCTGTTCTTTCCCTCATACTTGCAGCTTTAAACCTGTTGGGGTTGACCTGGCAGCTGAAGCCCGTGGAAGCTCCCGTGCTGAGCCACGGCCTGGGCACAGCAGGCATGCCTGGCACCAACGATGATACCACAGGGCCCTCTGGAGGCAGAGGTAAGCAACACAGTCTCTGGAGCGACAGGACTGTGGTCCAAACACTCAACGAGGCTGCATTTAGGTGGGAATGAGTGGCACAGCGGTGTACGTGTAAGAGATTAGAGAGTGAACAGACCAAAAGCTGTCTCATGTTCTGAGTAATTTGTAGACTTGGACATCTCTGAGAGAGCAGCACATGTCCTTTGGTTAATGATTTCTGCTCTCTCACACTCTCATAATGACCCCCACAACATTTCGGCGAAGCTGCTGAGGAAGCTCTTTTTTTCTGTCTCTCTCTCTCTCTAGCTTTCTCACTGCCTCTCTCAGCCACTCTTTCTCACACACAAAGCCGCATACTCTTTCATCTTTCATCTACATGTCTCTTTGGATATTTAATTCCTTTAGCTGCAGCTCTGGTACTTCTGCAGAAGATCAGAGATGTTTTGGTACAGTATGCTTGAGATAATCCCATACTGTTCACACAGGTTCAAAATCTCTTTCAAGTCTCTTATAAAATATCTCCAGATCTTGACAGACATCACACACTGAAGAGTATAGTGATGCTCTAGCATTTAGTCAAACAGACACTCACCCTGAGCTCCACAATTGCACCCCAGTCTTGCAGCCTCTCTCTCACAGTTCACACACTCACACACACACTTTCTGTCACAATACATTCCCTCTTACCCGAAAAGACAGCTGAACAGTTTCCCCAATCATAATCTTCAAGCGCTTAACTTCATGGCAGTGTCGAGCACGAATCTCTCTCTCTTTCCCCCCCTATTCAGTTTTGCATTCATTCTCCGTCTCCGCACACTGCTATCCGAGTGAGTGTGTGATGAGTTGGAAGTGCTCTCCTCTCTGATTAAAGTGTGGGCTGGAAAAAATGCACTCCATTTCAAGAGCTTCAAATCTCCACCTTTCAACATGGTTGCATCAGGCCTACTCTCACATGCACATGTGCACTTTATGAATATGCATTTCAGGCATTTCTTATTTCTCTGTTTTCTGATTGATCTCGGCTGTTTAACGATACTTTTGTTCTCCTCTATGCCGTATTTTTTAAACTGTGTTTCTCTGCTTTGCTGTATTTCTCTATTACTGTGGCTTTTCATGTTTCTCTTTGTTCAGGGTAATCAGTGTTGTATGCTTTTTTTTAAAAAAATTTTTCTAGCCAACTTTTATGTCTGCTCTAAGATAACTCTTATATGTTATTTGACTGTGCCCTAACTAACGAATATTTTCCTAGGAAATAGAGCCGGACTATTGTTTCATTGCAGTGCCACCAAGCTATCCCTGAGGAGTCTCCTTCCCGACCCAACTCTTTTTTTTTCCTCCCGCCGTTGCTCCATTTCCCACCCTGCTCTCCGCTGCCCTGTATTAATGAGCAGTGGCTCACTCCACTCTGGTGATAGCCACTTTTTCCTGATTGTGTTTTCATTGTTCTTTATTCCTTTGCCATTTTTCACAGCTTTACTCTGTCAGGCCAGTGGTCTCCTGCGTCGAACTGACCTGATTACAGCAGGACTGTGTATGTGCGTGTATGTGTGTGTGTTCTCCCTCACACAAAAGCAAAAGAGAGAATAAGAGTCTGCTGCATGCTGCATCCATTTACACTCAACCATCATTGGGAGCAACAAAAACAGTGATAGACTGAGTGTGTGTGTGTGTGTGTTTGTGTGTGTGTGTGTGTGTGTGTGAGAGAGAGAGAGAGAGAGTGCTTTCCATTAAATCAGAAGTGGATAACAGCATGTGTCATTAGGAGGGTAAACAGGGACTGTGTTTTGTTGACATGCGCTACAGGCCTCAGGCTGGAGAATATACACGCTCTTATCATGTTGGAGCTCTCTTTAAACTTTGATGGAGTCTCGGAGGAGATGGACAAGAGTGAGAGAGAGACTGAGTGACAGATACTGTAGCTGCAAGACTGTGTCACTTCCTATTTCCTATTTTCCTGTCTGGAGCTGCTATCAGAGGAGGGGGTAATGTAGAGGCCTAATTCACACATTCCCTACGGATTCATCAAAAACGGATACATTTCTTGGCCTTCTTTATCGTGCAGATGTGATGAAACAAATGATCTCCTCTTAGTTGTACCATATTGACTTCAAACATATCCTTCAGCCTATAATGAAAGTTTGAAATGTGCTATGACGAAGTTGTAGATCAGGAAATGTGGCACTATCTACAGTACCTTGGTGCATTACAGTTTCTGCCCCGGTTTCCTTTCAGTGAAGACACTTCCTATAAGCTGAAGATACTGCATGCATGATACAACCCTGATCTTCTGTACAATAGAACATGGCACATTTTATGCTAAATTAAAAAAAGAGTGGCAATGCATGCAATGTGTAACGTATGTGCATTATCACTTTAAATAAAATATAAACCCCTTCCTTTCTTTTTCTTCAACTCTCTAACAGTTCACTTACTTTTTGTTTTCTCTGTACATCCAGCAGTAGGAGGAAGCGCTTTCTTTTTCATCCATTTTTGAATCAGACCTGAGGCTAAGATTGCTTTATTTCTGAGACATATAGAGGATGCTTTCTTTGTTATTCTCTGTTATTCTGTATTCTCCTCCCATAAGATAGAGGTTAATTTTTCCACATGTCTATCTATCTTAGGGCCTGGTGCATTTCGAAACAGCAGCATAGATACAGGAAATCTGGAGGTAGGCAGGCGGGTGACCCAGGAGGTGCCACCAGGCGTGTTCTGGAGATCCTTGCTCCATCTCAGCCAGCCCCAGTTTCTCAAATTCAACATTTCCCTAGGAAAAGATGCACTTTTTGGGGTGTATATCCGCAAAGGCCTGCCCCCATCTCATGCACAGGTAATTTTATTTAGTGTACTGCCTGCAGTGTGTTAAACAGTGAGAATCCTCATCATTTGAGTATCACTGCTTTTTCTGTGATTTTGTATATGGATCAGTTTTCATACAGGTGATACATAGGTGGTATGTAGGTGTGTGTGTGTGTTTTATCTGGCTCAGGTAGGTCTCACTACAGCCAGTCATAGTGTCTCATTTATAAAAAGTTGACAAGGACAGGAAGATTCTTTAATTATGTAGTCTGTGTCCAGGTTACACACAGGGATCAGTGTTGATTTTATTAACTTCTGTAAATGATCAGTCATCACTATACATCACTGGTATATACCCATAGATCCCAACTTTTTTTAATGACACTCACCATGTCTCTCTCTCTCTCTATAGTATGACTATATGGAGTGCTTAGATGGGAAGGAGAAATGGAGCGTGGTGGAGTCTCCTCGAGAGCGACGCAGTATCCAGACGGTGGTTCTGAACGAAGCTGTGTTTGTGCAGTATCTGGATCCAGGCACATGGCACCTGGCCTTTTACAATGATGGCAAGGAGAAAGAGTCTGTGTCCTTCAGCACAGCTATATTAGGTCAGTCAGCCTCCCGCACTCACATCCACTCATGCACTCACTCTCTGTGCCTTTATCTCCCACTGGCCAATAAACTCACTCAGAGTTGTTTTCCACTTCCATTTGGAGAGTGCAGAGAGGTTTGAAGAGTAGTAGAGAAAAGCAAAGAGGTAGAGGGTTGGTGCCTTTCTGATTTTTCTACCCTTCTCACAGGGGTTTAAGACTACAGTGATTGGCAGTGATTGGGAAGTCCAATACAACTGTCCAATACAACACAGCTATTTGGGTTTAGCAATATTGAATAAGGAATTATTTTCCAATAACAGCATGTCCCAGGTGTATTATTCCTTTTATGCCACAGTAATTTGGCAATGATTACATTTTTTACCAATTAAAGAATGATACATCATACATTGTATTTGTTTATAGTTACATTTAATTTTGTGGAATGTCTACAAGTTAGTTCCTGTTATCATTTGCATCAGTGGTTCTGAAAGTGAAGGGGCCCAAGGGGTTTGTGAAGCATAGCCAGGGTGATTTTTTATGTTTTTTTTTTTTTTGGTGGAAATTACATTCCAACCTATTATGTATATTATTGAGTTATTATTATGAATAATGTCAGTTTGAACTGTCATTTCTGTGAATGGAAATTTCAGGAATAAAAAGCACTATGGCTCCAGTAAATAGCCAGAAAATGATTGTACACATTTGTTAAAATGTGTCATCATCATCGTAAAATAAATCTGTACATGGAATTTATTTATTTCATTTATTTCCCTGTTTCAAAAAGTTTATAAAGCCCTGACTTACATTGTAGCAGCTAGAAGCAGTCATTCTCTCACCAGCCTCTCTTTTGTCTCTCTCTTATAAACAAGACAAAAGTTAAGCTAATAAGACACAAACAATGTTGTATCTTATTAGCCTTCTGTCCTGAATTTAAAAGAAGCTTTACCTCTGACTGTTACAAAGCTCTGACACTAGAGACTCCTTTCAAAAATACAAAGGAAACATCTTCTCACAGAAAACTTCATCATATTAAAAAAATAAATAATTAAAAGAATCCATGTGAGTGGAGCATCTGCCATTCAAATCATTGTGTAATAAAATATTGTTGTATATATGGATAAACAGAGTAAATGTCAGAGATCACCCCTCAGGATTAAAGAGAAGTCACAACAAGAGATGTGATAAGGTAGATGGAGAAACATCTTAAACAACAGATGTATTGAATGACGTGTGTAATGAGTGCAGTCTTGGCATAAGGAACATGCCTCTGATGCCTTTTTCATCATTAATACCAAGATACTGTAAAGCATTTAAATAAATTAAATACTTCACAGCCTTTTAACTTTGAGTGAGACACACACCTTGCACATACAGAAATATTATTCACACATGAATAGATAACTGTAATAAGTGATATCACACCAATTAACATTATGCACATCAGTTGTGCTGCTGAACATGGCTAATTAAATGCTTTGAGGTTTGAATTAACAATAATGATGCAGGGCTCTGGGGGGGAGAGAGAGAGAGACAAGAAGAGAGGAGAATGATTCAATCCAATTTTCAGCCCAGGGCCCTTTGCTTATTTGACCCTTGGGGTCCAAGAGCATAGACACCTGCTGGCAGTGGCTTAAAATGATATTTGAGACTCACTAAAGAAATCAGTCCTCAAATCACCTTCATAGTAAGTGTACATAGCCTAAAGGATACACTTATACATGTAATGTTTCTTTTTGTTCAGTCCACCGCCCTAAGATTCATCAGAACCTGATGGAATATTATCAATGTCATGAATTTTCAAGAATGCTCACTTAACAAAGAGGGCTTTGCCAAGGACTCAGTTGGAGCTGCACATATATGACCTTGGAACATAAAATTATAAAAAAAAAAAAAAAAGTTTCCATCTATTTTAGGATTGTGAAGGATGAGGTAGAGATGAAGGGTTGGAAAGATGAACAAGAATAGGATAAGTGTAATAGGCGCTTCCTATCAAGGTTTCAGTCATCTTTCCTGTTATAACCGCCATTTCTCAGACAAGTGTCCTTCCTTTCACAGACTCAGTGCAAGAGTGCCCGAGGAATTGCCATGGAAACGGCGAATGTGTGTCAGGAGTGTGTCACTGCTTCCCCGGCTTCCATGGCATGGACTGCTCGAAAGGTAGGACACCTTCCAATTTACGTGCTGACCTCTGTCATAAGTGTACACATGGAGACTGGCAGGGGAAAGATTACAGTCCCCTGGTACATGCTAGAGTCAAAGAAGAAACAAGGTTATGTACAGAGGAAATAGTGTGTTCAGTGGTTTTATAAGAGGCTGGGATAACAAAGTCAAGAGCAAGACAGTGGAAAGGAGAAAACATGAGGAAAAAAAGGAGATGAGACATAAAGTAGAACATAACATTGATAATCATAAAAGGAAAAACGAAGTGAGCATTTGTTTTGTTTATTTGGACTATAAATAAGAGTGGGAGACCTTGCTGAAACATTTCTTATATTAAAACACCTTCGGCGTGAGGAAATTAGGGGGAGCTGTACTTCTTCCATGGGTATTATTTGGAGTTATCAACACCGGTATCATGTAAATGTAAAGTTTTTTGATATCTTTTTCTTTCCTAAGGGTTTAATTTAACAAACTGCAGTTGCGTGTCCAGAGCTTAGGTGTTCAATATTTTTCGTTTGTACGTTTTGGCATCAAAATCATATCAAAATATTTTCTGATTATATTCTGGCAATGATACATGATATAGTAAGCTTTTAAACCAGCAAAATGAGCACACATTGCTTCAATGATCAAATCTATACACAGCTGGTAACAACTGCTTTGACATAAACAATTACCTTCATCTGGGGAAAATTGTCAGCACAGTAGCATTGCTGCCTCACAGCTCTAGGGTTCTCGGTTTGATCCTGATCTCGTGTTACTGTCTGTACAGAGTTTTGCATGTTCTCTCCATGTCTGTGTGGGTTTCCTCTCACCTCTCAAAAACATGCCAGTAGTTGGATTTGAGACTCTAAATTGTGTGTGTGTGTGTGTGTGTGTGTGTGTGCATAGGGTCCTGTGGTGAACTGGTGTCCTGTCCATAGTGTTTATTATTCTTGCCTCACCCCAATCATAGCTATAAACATGCAGCGCCAGTAAACATCAGGGATTGGAATGATCATGGAACATCAGCAGGGCAGGAATAGGGGTTAGTAGAATAGCCCACATCCATCAAATAGATAAAATGTATCTAGGGGCTGCCTATCAGAAAGATAAATAGAGGTTGCCATTTACATTTACCAAAAATGCCAGAACGTTGCCCCTGTGCACTCCTGCCTAATCTAGCCCCTGACCTTAGAGGCTTTTAATTCACCATATGTCCCAAGGAATGTTATTCTCACTGCCCCATCCCTTGCAACCCTTGGAACTTCCTTAGTAGCACTGTGAGTGTGTGTGTGTGTGTGTGTCTTAAAGTCTTACTGGATAATATCTCTGCTGTGCATTCACAAAATTAGTGTACTGACACAGGCTGCTCAAAGTAATAACCACATCCCAATTCATCTAAAGTGTTAAAAACAGTTCTTGTATTCACACATCTCTCTCTCTCTGGGTCTGTGTGTGTGTGTGTGTGTGTGTTGGGGGGAGGGTATGGTTGCGCACGCAGGCGTCTCTAAGGCATTGCGATGATGGATGTGAGTTCATGCAAGCCAATATCTCCCATTGTTCACCTGGGAGCCTTGTGATTAATAGTTTAGTTACCTCACTGTTAGATTACATTTTGTTTCATTACAGTTTTCTTCATCTTAAGCCTTCTGCCATCTTCTCCTCCTTTCTAGGCTCTGACCTCCCTTCTCCTCTCACTGCATAGCTACACATCTATTTATCTCTATTTCTCTTCTTTCATCTCCATCTATACTGATTTGCATGTGTGTGTGTGTGTGCCGAAAACATTGGATGCTATCAGAGTCCTCTTTAACCTCGAATTCTCTAATAAAAGGTGGAGATTACACCAGCAAGAGCTGCACAGATCTAAGGCAGGGTTATAGGTAATGTAGTTGGGGGACATTGCTGATGTTGAATCTGCCATAGTCAGCTGTTGTCAAATGCAACTGGGGGACATGTTTGAGCAGCATCTATTACAGTAAATTGCAAATGCATCAACAGAGGCAACCATCTCAACCCCACAGCTTGCAACAGCCTGGTGGACTACTGCACTGTGCATTGTGTGTGTGTGTGTGTTGTCGTCAGGGGTATTTGAAAGGAAGGAGTTCACTCTTTATGGTTGCAGACTTATAAATGAGACAAAAACCAATGAGCACATCTGTTCTCACATCCCTACACTCATCCATCACAACTCATTAATGAGCACACACTGACACACATAGTGAGAGACTCGTATTCGCTTACATACACACTATTCACAAGTCCCAACCAATTACAGTCATCCACACACAAGAGCTGTGTGTGCTTCATATTGCCTTATCAAGTTTTGTCTGTTAACAAGAGATTATTCTGATTTCAAAGAGTATAGCGCAAACTTTACTGGTACAGTTCTTTAAACCCATTGTTCTTGCAGCTGTGACATGTGGTGAGATGAGGCAGGATGCAGGAGCATATATTCAATGTGTGTTTTATTTGGGCATATATCCCATCTATCATCATCAAGGTCATCAACAAGGTCTATAGCATAGGTCAAAGAACATCTGCCTATCCCCGGCAGAAACAAACTGGGATAATCCAAGGGAACAGGAGCATGGGACGTAACCAGGAAACACGGAAGAGGCGGAGACAAGACTGAATCAAAACAAAATGCACATGTATCACACGACGTAAACAAAACCACATGACTATAAACAAAACATGACAGAAACTAAATAGAAAACATAGAAGCAGCGCTGTTTGTGCTGGGAGCCACGATGCACATTGAGAGCCACAGCACACTCTCAGAGGGGGAATTCATGACAAAAGTGGAGTCTGTGATGTTTGTGATTTAGTTTGTGTTTCAAGTGTATAAGTGGTTGATTATAGTTGATTTAGTTATTATTTAGCTGTCGTAATCATCATAAGCCTAATGGACTGCTAACTATAATTAAATGTATTTTATCTAAAGCTCAATAATTTACAAATATGTATAAATAATGTCAGCTTTAATCAAATTACAAGAACTAGTAAAAATGCAGTTATTATGATACAAAAGGTTTCAAATTGATATTATATCACAACCTACTGGTTTCTGTTTTATGGGTGAAAAGTTCAGCAATAAAAAAGCCCCAGTGGCGCCAATAAGTAATTATGGTTGTACATTTTTTGTCTAATGTACTTAATAATTTAAGAGGGGAAATTAAAATAAAGGCAGCACAGCTACAGGGTCCACAGTTACTGTCTGTGCACAGTTTCTGTGCATGTTCTCTGGGTACACCAGGTTCCTCCCAAAAACATGCTGCTAAGTGAAGTGGCTATGCTAAATTGTCCCTGGGTGTGAATGAGTGTACAAGTGAGTGTGTCTGTGTGTACTGTTTTGTGACATCAGGCCTGTACAGGATGGCCTGTAATGAGCTGGTTTCCCCTGCAGAGTGTATTCCCACCTCACACTCAGTGCTCCTGGAATCTGCTGTGACCCTGACCGGGATAATCAGTTACTGAAGATAATTATGAAGATGAATGAATTAAAATAAATCTGTGCCACAATCATAAGCAGGTCCATAAAAAAATGTGTTGGAATGGTTCCCTGCTGTTCTTCTGCTGTCATGTATGCAGATTGTGCATGCCCATTATTTCTTTGTTCCTCATATTCTCTGCTCCTACAACGCTGTAGCCACAGGCACACGTAATCCGCAGTCAAGTCTTTTTCTCCATCTGTCATCAGTGGAGTCTGTGAGCTCTTTGTAAACTGCTTACACAAACTTGAGGTCTAGTTTATTGTGATTTTTTATACTTATTGTGTCTCAGTGATTTACTAACATACCTGTCTGAGAGAATACTACAGATCCATCATGTGTCAGTGAACTCTCTCTCTCTCTCTCTCTCTCTGTCTCTCACAGCTGCATGTCCAGTGCTCTGCAGTGGTAATGGACAGTATGATAAAGGCTCATGTACGTGCTACAGTGGATGGAAGGGGCCAGAGTGTGACATTCCTATAAATCAATGCATTGATCCTCAGTGTGGTGGCCATGGAACCTGCAAGGAGGGCACCTGTGTCTGTTCACTGGGTTACAAGGGAGAGAATTGTGCTGAAGGTGTGTGTATGTCTGTGTGTGTGTGTGTGCTTTTTTTTTGTCTTAAGTAGTACAACTTTTCACTAGGGTTCAAAAATCCAGAAACTGAATCTCTCAGTTTTTCATTGGTCTTCAAAAATCCAGACTTTAAACATTGATTTAGTGTTCCCATAAGCATTTCTGTGTTGATTGGCATGTATGTTCAAGAACACCTGGATCATTAGCCTCAAAGCAGCTCCAAGGCATCAATGATTATTTTATATAAACACTTATTCTATAAGTGTGCCACATAGTTTTGACATAAAACACTATTAATAAAAAAAAGAAATTCTTGTGAGAATGATCTTTGTTGAATGGATAGGTGAGAGATGAGTTGTAAGTTTTTCACTCAGACAAGGAAACTGTTACATAGAGAGAGAGGGTTACATACAAAAATAGGTGAAGGTAAGAGGAAATATGGGGTTGAGAGGAGGGCAGGCACATCATCTTGCGGACAGAGAGTGAGAGCACATCAGCAATGAAAAGAGCTGGAGTTTGTTTCGAGTACAAGGTTGGCACTTATTCCATTTTCTTTTTACAGCACATTTTTCTCTCTCTTTCTTCCCTCATGTCAGATTTTCATCACAGTATAGTTGCTCAGACAATTTATCAGGAGTAGCAGAAGCACAAAAATCAATAAACGTGATGCACCATTTCTGTAGCCTAAAAAGAACAGCCTTCCACAAACGACTTTATGGTATGAAGGTTGAGACGGTGTTATACAGAGAGGAGGTGATACCCCCAAACTGGGGTTAGGGGCAGCCAATTTGTCAAATAGCTTTCATTCTGTTTAAGTAGTCTGATCACCTTGGCAACTTAGCAGTCAATGTCAGTTTCTCTTGAACAGCTCAAGCTAGTGTGCAAAGAGTGAGCTAGACAATTCAGAAAGACTAGAGAAGGAGATAGACTGGGGAGGGAGAGAGGGGGAGATGGGGAGATGGGAAAAGCATTTGAGAGGAAAGGCTCATTCACAGACCTACAGCGTGGAGGATATCGATTTTTCATGCTCAAATGAAAGGTTGTTTGAGTGTGTGTGTGTGTGTTATTGTCACAAACCCCTCAGACTCAAGTCCACTGGCTATCTCATGTGCATGTTAGATTTTCACTCATAGTCTTCAAATGTATTCTACTATTAGTGCATACAGTTCATCTATTAGACTCATTTATAATATTTCCTAAATCAATCCTCTGTTATTGTTGATGAGATCTAACGATTTATTCTCTTTTACAACATTAGCACTCTGTGTGGTGTGTTTTGTGTGCAGTGGACTGCCTGGACCCTTCCTGCTCGAATAATGGTATCTGTGTGAGTGGTGAGTGCCACTGTAAACCAGGCTGGGGAGGAACACACTGTGAGCTGCCCAGAGCCCAGTGCCCTGATCAGTGTCACGGTCATGGTGCCTTCATTCCTGACACAGGCCTATGTAGCTGCGACCCTAACTGGATGGGCCCAGACTGCTCCATTGGTCAGTACCAGCTCACTGCTTTTGCAGGTTTTTGCATTTAAATGAGGTGTCAATAATATATGAGCCACCTTTGTTGTTATTTTCTTTCTAGGCTTACACATTTTATCTCAAATTTAGGGTTATTTCAATGTTAGGATTGCAATTGTGAATAGTAATACTTACTTATATAGCACTTTTTAATTAACCTTGCAAAGTGATGTACAGAGCAATTAAAGCACAGTGAAATATACAGAGGAGATAAGCTGAAGAATAATGCATTTGCTTTTTAAAAAACGATAAGAGGATCAACAGCACGCAGATTTGCAGGGAGAGAATTTCAGAGGTAACTGAAATCTGAATGTCCCCTTTTCTTTTCTGGAATGACCTACAAACTGCTTATGCCCAACCTGTTGATCTACCTGAAGCATACAGTGTACATAATATTCAACTGACTAAGGTAGAATAGCTTTCAAAATTAATACCAGAATCATATATCAATTCTTAAATCAGGATATGGTTAGCCAACAAAGGGATTTAAAAGCTTGTGTAATGTGATCCCTCATTCTCAAGCATGTGAGGATTCTGGCTGAAGCATTGTGAACATTTGACTTAGGAGCAGAATTATTGGGCAGGTCAGATACAGGTAGGTCAAACTTGTACTGGATAATGTGGTCAAACAAGAAGCTGATCGTCTTGTAGGCGTTTGGTGCTAAAGACAAATAGAGCTGCATACTGATGAAAGCAAATCTATTTGTTGATTCTACTAGCTTGGGGCAGCATGTTTAGATTATGAAATAAGGGACCCATGATTTAGCCTAGTGGGACTCTGCAGGATGTTGCAAAGAATTTTAAAATACCCAGTCTGATATAGTATTCACAGTAACTTAATTAGGATCTGAACCAGAAAGGCTAACCAAGCGCTGCAATGAGACATAATAACTCGTGATCAACTTTATCACGTCATTAAATTGTTGTGATATTTAGCTGGATGCCTCTTTCTAAAAAATTCTGGGAAAAAAATGGAGCTGCTATTTAATTTGTAGACATGGAGAGGCCTGATAATAGCTATTGAAACTACATGGACATAGGAACAAGACATCATCTGATAATGAGCTGAAAATTGCTTTAAAGTGTGGTTGTTCAAATTATCTTACTTTTAAAAATATAAATATAATATGTCTTCTGTATGTGTCTACAGAGGTGTGCTCAGTGGACTGTGGGACTCACGGCGTGTGTATGGGTGGCTCATGCCGCTGTGAAGAAGGCTGGACAGGGGAGGCATGTGATCAGCGTGTGTGCAGTCCCCTGTGTGTAAAGCATGGCACCTGCAAAGACGGCAAGTGCGAGTGTCACCAGGGATGGAATGGAGAACACTGCACCATCGGTAGGTACATGGCCAGAGCTTCCCTCTTTCCATTTATACACACATCCACTCTCAGTAGACACTCTGCCTGTCTTGACACATTCATTCAAAGCAACAGAGCACTGGGAGGGACAAAGTCCTTCTTTAGTACAAAAGAAACACAGTGATCAGCTACAACAATGTTGTATAGTCATAAGAACTCCAATCTTTGCACTTGTCTGATGCAGCCCATCATCTCAAGAGCAAGCACGTTGTGGTCTGAATAAAGGGTGCCAGAGCATGCAAAACAGAAATAGTTTCCCTAGATCTGAGATTGAAAACCACTGGTTCAAAGTGGTACACTGGGTTTTCTGACTGATAGGAGAAGCTGGAGTAGAGGTAGAAGTCTTTAACTTTCTCTTATACATGATGAGAACTGTAGGACATGTAGGAATAGGACTCTGATAAAATTAAAAGGAACAATACAATAATAAAGTCCAATTACACAGTCCAATTTGAGACTTACACAGAAAACCTACATAATAAGAACAGAGTGTCTGAGTTTGAAAGTGGAAGATATACAGAATATTGAGGGGAGTTTGCTTTAGGCCATTTTAATGTCAATAAGGACACATAATCCAAAGTCAGCAGTTGTATTTACAAGAGTATTTGATCAAGTCTATTTGATACTTTGGACTTGGGGTAAAACAGTTGAACGAAAAAGAGAAGGGTTATAGTAGATCGGAGGAATTGGGGAGGTTTCGAACTGTGTTTTGTTTGAATGAGAGAAAAATCTGCTCTCGCGTGCAAAAAAATACAGACAGGTGTGTTGACTCACATAAGAGAACAGCAAGTGAAAGCTCCAGATGTCTTCCCCTAAAAACAATCACACCTTTAGCTTGCTGCTGACTTCTCTCTCATAAAAATAGACATAAAAAATCGATGAGCATGAGCATGTCTTTCTGTCAGTGTCTGGAAGTCTCAGTGTGAGTGTACGTTTGTATGTGAGTGCGTATGTGTGCATACATGTCTGAGCCAGAGAGAGAGAGAGAGAGAGAGAGTCTGTCACTTGCAGGATGACACAAGTGTCTTAAACGAAGTCTTACCTGTCTGAACATCCCTTGATTTTAGTTCATTCCCCCCCTACAGTTTTACAGAGAGCTTGTCTGGCTATTGTCATCATACCCCCTCTGAAATAGTCAGCCATCAAGTTCCATATATGGTCCCTTAAACCCTTTTCAAAGCCAAGCGGCATCGCTTCGGAAATCTCTCATATATACCAAAATAACTGCATGTATGCATGTCTCCTGCCTCTCACTTCGCCCTCTTGTTCCCCCCTCTTTGCGTGCTCTCTCTATTGCAGACTATTGGGATGAGACTAAAGAAGGTATTGTACCTCGTCCGCACTATGTCCTAGTGCTAGCTGCACCGTAGCACTGGCCGCAAGCACTTCTCCTGACAGCTTGGCTGTGTAGAGACTGTGTGCTTCCCACAGTGTGTCCTGTAGACTAGATTTTGGTGGTGTACAGTAGAGCGCCTAGCTGTGTAGAGCAGGTGTGTGTGTTTCTTCACGTCCGTGTTTTCTTGTACCAGATTATAATAACCATGAAGGTTATAAAGCCTCAGATCATTCTCTATCTTTCTGTGATGTGTAATATTTTCTAATGCAAATGGATTTAAGCTTTTAGATAATAGAAGCTTCAGATGCCTCTAAAATAACCAATGGGGAATTTCCAGTGGTCCAGTACATCATCAACGGTGGTGTAAGCCCACTGAATACAGTTTCTACCTACCCATTAGTGTTTCCAGGTTTCCAGGATTCATATCCGTCTCCACATGGTACCCATCACAAGACAAAGTGCAATGAAAGGACTCAGTGGTCACTGAGAGTTCATCTCTGGCAGAGTAATAGAAATCAAACATGATGTGTCTCTTCAGGATCCATCTACTCTTAGCAGTCTGTGCGAGCCTGCTATAGTGTTCTCCCATAAAAAAAAAAAACAAGTCTTTTTTTTTTCCTATTTGCCCTACAGACTAGAGCTCAAACAAAAAGAGCTGAATTAGAGAAAATAAACCAAGGTGGGGCTGGAACATGTGCACCAGATTTGCAAAGGCTGAAATTGGTGGACTATAGCTGAGGTTAAAGGCACCAGGGAAAGCACAGTTCCTGAGGTAATTGTTGAATTTCATGAGCCAATGGTGCACAGTTTTGAGGGCAGGGAGATGGTGCTGAATTTTTCTGTAATATTTTTGCTCGCAGGGCACAGGGCCATAGCAAGACATTGTAATGACTTTGTCTCAGTGTCTACTAATGGAGGGATTGGAGAGTTCTGTACTCGAATAGTGTGTAAGAAGCAACTATGTGGTGCAGGATGGACCTTCAGTAATCACCCCATTAGGATGCATCAGTGGGGCCTTTAACATTTAAATTAGAGAAAGGAGAAAACCCAGTGCCGAATTCCTCCTGGTATATTCTTCCAAAATAACATGCATTATCATTTAATTGTAATATATTGAAATAAAAGCATATCCCTAATGCAAAATTAATTAAAAGAATGGGAAGAGGAAAAGTGTGAAAAGACTGATTGCAGAAACTTGTTCAGTGTGCACATTGACTTTGCATGCTGGTGCACTCCTGGTGAACGTGGTTTACACTTGATCAAATGCATGATTGGACCACATGTGTAAGCCATGGTCACTGGGGATGAAGAGGCATGCAAGACAAATGTGCGTTTCTCAATTTGTCCATCAATGTTTAATCAAAGCCTGAGAATTAGATTTACATTTGACATGTTTAAGACAATTGAACAAGAAGCCATATCATTTACAATGTGCCATACATTCTGCCATTATTTATGAGTTGTCCCAGAAGTGTTTCATACCTGTGTTTATAAATTCAGACAGCTCTCAGATATACATTCTTCATACTTCTCTTGTATGTGGTATTATAGCAGTAGATTGTCTGAGCTTTGTGAAAGCACTCATCTAATCTTCTAGTAGTTTCCGTCTATGAGAAGTTCAGGTAGAAATTTGACTTTGTGGTAGCACAACTATCAAGCTGAGGTGAGTCCTAGTGGAGGGTAGTTTATAGGTTCTCTCACTATGTGATTTTTATCAGTCCCATCCCAGGGATAGTTTCAAGGATTTATGAATCTAACCTTTAGTTTTATGACCTTTAAAGGGGATAGAGCTGCACACAAGCAGATTGTGGAATGTGGTGGAGAGCAGGTTTTCCTTTCCCGGTCTGTTTCTTTCACTGTCTCACATGCTCAGACCTTAAGGTCTTTCTTTCTTCCTTCCTTCCTTTCTTTCCTTCTTTTTTGTATAGTACATAGTCCTTCTGGCTTCTAACTACATATAGGGATTCTCTCTGCCTTCCCTCCACCTTCATCTCTCTTTCTCTGAGCATGTGTACTGACCCATAACCCAAGGCAATTTCACCTCCTTTTTCAAGGGATTACAATGATGTCCAATCACATTACTTTAGCTTGGTGTCTTAATACTTTGTGAAGCCCCACTTTATTCTAGGTACTGTGAGGAGAATTGACTGGCCTTTGGTATAAAAGGGGGGCTGTGCTCAGTCCTGCCCAACGAAAAAGATCAATGGCCACTATAGATTCTGCTGTCTTGATGCTTCATAAGTATTTGGCTGTCTAAAATGGCAACTTAATTTAAAAAGCAATAATTTCTAAGTGACTTTTCTCTCAACTCAATATAGTGTGACAATCAATGCATAGTGGGCTGTTAATGTGGCATCTCAAGGACCTCAGATGTCGAAAAATTGTATTAATTAAAGCTGCATTGCATTTGATTCATGAAGGGTAAATGGGCCTTAGTGCATTCAAGGTTTTTCATGCTCTTTTGCTCATAACGTCCTCCCTAACCACAAATCCATTGAAATGTCACCTGTGCCAAATCAGGCAGAAATAATGACCATATGATAAAAGATACTGGCCTGCTTCAAAAGGCCATATCTGCATGGTGACCAACAGCGATGTCACCGACATGCTAAGGTGTTAACTGTTTAAGGTTAATCTTTGGGCTTTTGGCCTAAGCATGGCTAAACTCACACTGACATATGTGCTAATCCTCTTAGAGTAATACAAACTGAGCTTCAATTTCCTCCATGCTTGAAATTTTGGTGTATATTAGAATATAACTGATAATACCTGATTCCGATCATTAATCTTGTCACTGCTGGGGACAATATTTGCTGTTTTAATTACCAAAGTGCTAGATTACGAAGGAATGTCAGGTCATAACTCCAGGGTGCTTAATTATGTCCTGGTAAAGCAGCAGGAATATGGAGTTTGCCCTTTTCATGGTTCGGTGTGCTCAGCCGTCAGTCATAAACACAGACACTCCCCAGAGCATCCACAAATACATGCGGTGACCTCACAAGAAACAGCTGTGACAGGTTTGTTTTCACTTTAATTTTGGACCTTTCCAGAGCTCCCTTTATAAAGAAAATAATAAAGTATCTTGGTTATTTTACTTTCTTTTACTGTCTTTTATTTCTCATTCAACACTCAAACATAAATTTTTAACTTACTTACAAACTCTCCAAATAAAAAACACATCTCTTCTGACTTTATGGAAACACCATTTGCAGTTTCAGAAGTTATGAAGTTATAAATATATATCTTATAAATGCTTTATGAAGTTATTAAGTAGGAACTCTGAACTTAATTCTAAGGCATATCTCAGCCTCTGGCACACATTTGACAAAATCACTCACACAAATTTATTCCCACTCTTACATGTAGCTCATCATATAACCCAAGGCTCTCACCTACTCTGTCACCTCGCTCCCACTCATCTCTCTTGCTAAATCTGCCTACTATCTCAAGTTCACCCATGCACACACACTCACCTAGATATACACAAGACTTCTAATCTGATCTGATCTGTCTCTAGCTTCTCCTAATCACATTCGCACATGGAGAGCTGCGTGCGCAAGCCAAGGGAATCAAATCATCTCCCCCAAATTAACCCACTGGGAGCTCCTATACGTGTTCTTATTGAATATTCCCAAATCAACAAGAACTCAAGGGAGTGCTGCAAGTGTGTTTATGTCTACATTGCATGTGTGTGAGTGTGCATGTTACTGCATGCCCTTAGGCACCATAGGACATGTCAACCAGTGGCCCGACTTAACTTTTGCCATTTTGTGGTTTACTTTACTCTTACTCCAACTGTACCCTCTGTCCCTCCCTCTCTCCTTTTCCCTGTGCCCTACCTCTTTTGCAGACGGCTGTCCTAACCTGTGCAATGGCAATGGGCAGTGCACCATGGGACAGAACAGCTGGCACTGTGAGTGCAAGACAGGCTGGAGGGGCACTGGGTGCAACGTCGCCATGGAAACCTCCTGCGCAGACAACAAAGACAATGAAGGAGGTCAGACAGCACCAAATAAGCCAGCATAGCTGACATCCACCTTTACAAAATATAAAAAACACAAGTCAGTTTTTTACAGTAATACAGTAAATACTCAATTACAAAAAAATAAACTGCCTGCATTTCAATTTTTAAAACTGTAAGCAGTACTACTGGAATTAGACATGCCTGGATGATGGCAGATGTGTGTGGCATCTTTGCCTCTTCACAAAATAATCGAATTACACTACCATGATTCTCAGCTAGTGTAATAGCTTGTATTGCTCGCATCCCTCTGTCTGACAGATGACTTCACTGCAAGAATGGATGCAAGAGGTTACATAGATTCACAGTAAGCTGTCACTGCTCACATCATTGTTTTGTTAACTTATTTTGCAATGTCTTCAATCATCACCCAAGGGTAAAGAGGCAGGTGAGCACCTATTAACTTGCAAGCAGGGACAGTACAAAGTGGCAGAGTTCACCTTGGAGTTCAGAACACTGGCTGCAGGTGGTGAGACAACCCAGCTCTCATCATCACTTATTGTCAAGGGCTTAGAAGGGATGTAGTCACTGAAGTGGCCTATAGAGACAGTCACTTGTCTTTGCACTCTCTCATTGACTTTTCAATTAATCTTGATAAACCTCTCCCTGGGAGAAGAAAGTATGCTCCTATTCAAGTCCCACCAACATGTTCATCCCTCCATGCAGATCAGCTATGCCAAGACAGCAGATTCTGACACAGCAAATGAAGACATCTACCATATTCATGAAACTCGACCTCCCAAGTTCCTATAGTCTGATTCAAATACAAGAGAAGACAAATAGAAGATGCTCAATATCAATATTTAGAGAGAGTATTTGGCTTGGTCAAAATTTCTTCCGTATTTCATGCATTCATGAATGTCGTCCTCAGAGCTCTATTGAGCAGATTTCTCATCACTTAGATATCTTAATATACTCCAGTTCATTAGAAGAACACCATGTCAGGAGAGTGCTGAAGAGGTTAATGGAAAGTCATTTGTATGTGAAGGCTGAAAAGTGCAAGCTCCATGTACCCCAAGTTGCATCCCTAGGATAAATCATCTGGAGAGAGGGAGTCTACATGAACAACTCCAATGTGCTGTCACAGAATGACTAACTTTGCACAATCTCCAAAGATTTCTAGGTTTCACCAACTTTTTCCAAAGTTTTATTATAAGTCTTTGTGCCATACTTGCCCCCTCACCCTGATTGTATGGAGGGGATTTTAAAAAAAAAATTCTCAAGTGAGCATTCACCACAGCCTGTATTATAAAACACCAAGACCTAAGACCTTTCATGGTTAAAATAGATGCTTCTGAAGAAGGGGTCAGAGCTCTCTGCCAGCAAGGGTCCCTAGCCAAAATGTACACTATTGCCTTATTTCATATAAACCTGCACCTGCCAAAAGGAATTATAAAACTGGTAACAGAGAAGTATTGGCTGTAAAACTAGCATTATAAAAATGCATTATAAAAAATGTTATCAATGGCTAGAGGGGGTTGAACACGTATTCGCTATATACACAGATCAATAAAGAACCTCGAATGCCAAAAAACTGCTACACACCTTACACCTCAACAAGCTATCTGGGCACTCCACTTTTCTAGGTCTCCATTTTCATATTATCCAGGATCCAAGAACGTCAAAACTGATGTGCTGCCTAGTCCCAAACCAATCACACCAGAGTGTGACAGAAATAATCCAAGCTCTCCATTTTTACAATATTTCACCTCAGTGGCCACAAGATAAACATATAACCCTTTTCTCATTTCATACCTGTTATCTGATAATCTGACTTTTTGTAATTTTTCCAGTTTAAAGTATTTTCGAATCCTGCTGTCTTGTTTGCTTCTATCTTTTTATTAAGCTTGACCTGCACTTACATCCCTTTGTCTGTGAATCATGGCAGTGTGAAAGCATGATTAAAAGGTAGTAGAGGGACAGAGTCAGAAACTAAAACCACTTGAATGTTCGATTTGTACTGAGACCTTGATTTTTAATCACTTTTATTTCACCTTGTTACCCTTGAGCTGAGATGCCCTGAACATAATCACTGTAATATATAACATTTTTATTAGAGAAATTGCACCAAGCACATAAAGTTACAGATTGGACCTTTTTTAATACGGTCTCCACTTTGACTAAAATAGGTCAAACAGGAAATTTAAGGTCATTTACATGTAGGTTGTGGTCTAGCACAGTGTTATCTATGTGTGTATTACGGTGGCCTTGAAAGTCTCCCCACTCAAGGGTCAGAGTGACTTTGAGTGGACAGCTCGTCTCAGTGGGATGCAGTTAAAGAGATAAATGCTTTCTCTGACCCAAGGTGCCTTTTTCTAGGCCCACCTCATGTATGTATTCACCTTTCTCTCTCTCTCTCTCTCTCTCTCTCTTTCTCATTTCTCTCTTTCATTTTCAGCTACAGCAACATAAAATAATCTGGCTTTAGAAAAGGATTGCTGGTACAGAAAATGTACAGTGCTTACGCTTGCAGCACTTTAGCTATACTCTTTATTTTGCTAACTAAAAACATCAGGGAAACACCAGATAATTTGGTGGAATATAAAACTGCAGTAACTGAGCAGCAGAAAATCTGAATTAAAAAAATTGCTTTAGTACTATTGTTTATGGAGTACTAGGAAGGAGAAAAAAAGCATCAGTTCATATTAAAAAGGAGAGGACAAATGAAAGCAAGGAACGAATCAAATGATCCTAATGCCTGTGACTCTCTGGGTTTTTCTCTCTGTAGATGGTCTGACAGACTGCATGGACCCGGATTGCTGTATCCAGAGCCCATGTCAGAACAGCCCACTGTGTCGTGGCTCTCGAGACCCATTGCAGGTGATCCAGCAGAGCCAGTTGCCAGTGCAGAAGGTTCGCTCCTTCTATGAACGTGTCAACATGCTGGTGGGCCGGGATAGCACGCATATTATTCAGGGAGAAAACCCTTTCAATGCCAGGTACATCAGCAGGTTTACTCTAAATGCACTGTATTGTGTCAGTAGGACATCTATGTGATTGATTGATTTTGACTTATTGCCAGGGATTGTTTAAAGAAGTTCACCAGTTAAATGCACTTTTGTCTTTTTTAGTCTGGCGTCCCTGATAAGAGGCCAGGTTCTGACAACAGATGGAACCCCCCTGGTGGGGGTCAACGTGTCCTTTGTTAAGTACCCTCACTATGGATATACCCTTACACGACAGGATGGAACGTGAGTGTCTTCAAAGCCTTAACATTAAGAGTTATCCATCAGCAACCATTAAATGGCTTTAATACTTTCCTCCCACCCTCTTCATTGTCAGCAGTTTAGCTTACTTATGACATTGTTAAAACCTACTACGCTGTTGTTTATTACAGCTTCAAGTGCTGTTGATGTATACCACTGCATTAAAAACAAATACAGAACAAATGTTTATTACATTCATTAGGAGTCATGTAAACTCAGAGCTTTTCTGCTGAAATGGCTATAATTAATCAATAAAATTAATTATTCCCCCCAGAAAAGTGTTGTTTTGACTTGTAAAATCATTTAGAGTATAATAGTGCCATCAGTAATGTGTACAGCACAAGTAATTATGTTTTTCTTCTTTCTCCACGCTTTCCTCTTCTCGGCTCTTTCCCACAGTTTTGACCTCATCGCTAACGGAGGTGCTTCTCTCACACTGCATTTCGAGCGCGCGCCATTCCTGAGCCAAGAGCGCACAGTGTGGCTACCATGGAACAACTTCTATGCCATGGACACGCTCATGATGAAAACGGAGGAGAACACAATCCCAGGTTGCGACCTGAGCGGTTTTGTGAGGCCTGATCCAGTTGTGGTGGCTTCACCCCTGTCCTCGTTCTTTAGCTCTCGACCTGGAGAAAGGTCCATTATCCCTGAGACTCAGGTCAGAACTAGGTCCCACAAAATGTTCTGGGTCATGCTCCATTTTTTATCAAGGTTATTGAATAAAAGCTGTTTTTTTTCTGCCAGAGCCCTTCTCTGTCAAAGCCTTTTACTTATTCAGACATTACATTGCACATCAGTTAACCAGGCTTCTCTTGAGTAGCAGCCTTTGACATTGCAGAGACTGCAGGGTACAGATATTACATTTTAACTAGAGAGTACTTTTTTGCGTAAATGAGCTACCTCTGAACCCGAATAAAATTGGAGTTTAAACTTTTTTCTTCCTAGTTTCATTTCCCTTATCCAATCTTGTTTTCTTTTCCATCATGCTTTTCCTTTTTTGCTGAGCTTAATCTATTTTTTCATTAGCCCTGAGGGAGAAATTCATCCACCAATTTCTATTAACTGCTAACTCAGGCCTTTTGTTCTTTATTTTCTTTAGGTTCTTCATGAAATGATTGAGATACCAGGCACCAATATGAAATTGTGTCACCTGAGCTCACGGGCAGCAGGCTACCGCTCGCTGCTGAAAATCACCATGACCCAGGCGGTGGTGCCCCTCAGCCTGATCAAGGTGCACCTGATGGTGGCTGTGGAAGGTCACCTCTTCCAAAAGTGGTTCCATGCCTCGCCCAACTTGGCCTACACCTTCATATGGGATAAGACAGATGCTTATGGCCAGCGAGTCTATGGCCTTTCTGAGGCAGTGGGTGAGTAAAAAGTTAGGTTCAAATACATTAGAATATATCTATGTAATATGGGCTCACATAGAGGTTTATTTACACTAACATTTATAAAGAATATCGGTGCTCAGCCATGTTAACCAAGGATTCAGTGTGATATAAGAGAGAACTCTGCCCATAGCCCCTGTCAGCACTGACTTTAGAAAATGGCTTCAGGTATCCGTGCTGCTGTTAGTGCTGGGAGGAAATTGCTGAGCATCGCACTCTGTCACTGATTTGGTGTGTGCAAACAGTGTGATAGGGACTCCACCCCCTTTATCTACTTGGCTCTATTTACTCTGCCTCTCAACTCATCTCATAGTAGCTACATACCAAATCTTGGCCAATTCAAGTGCAGAAATTTGTCTTACTCTCTAATAGATTTATACTAATGTATGTAAAATTCTGCAGTTGTGTCCAGCATCTCATTATTACAATATATGCAGGTGGGTTTTTCATTGGGGATGGGTGGATTGATACTGAAATTTTGATACTTCTGATCCTGGCATTTCCATTTATGAACTGATTCTGATATAAAATAATTCATGTTGTACAATGATTTTTATCAGACTGAATATGTAATCTATCTGACAAATATTTAAGAAAGTTAAATAGTTGCAGAATTAGATAAGAACTACATTTCCTTCTGTTTTGCTCCCTCAACCAACCATGCCAGGAAACAGGCGTAGTCATAGACTCAGACAACACAGCAACAAGATGACAGGAATGTCTTCTCTTCTATGTGAGATAGACAAAAGTACATTTTGAAGTTGTAGGAAGTTGTTTCAAAATGTGATGTGTCAGTATTCAGATCAATATTGTTGGAATGCCAAACCTTTTAAAAATCAGTCATGTAAAAAAACATTAGGTACCGTAGGAGCAGTCAGATACACATGAATGCAAGTGAATACAAATAGTCCATTGTGAGCCAGAGTGAGGTAGACTGTAGGCTGTCTTCAGAGAGCGAGGCATTATCCAGGCACCAACAATTATAATATTAGTTTATTCTAATCGTTTCAATAAAAAGCAAGACGTACTGCAGTGGAAGAGCTGAGGAGCTGGAGTGTGTTCTGAAAGCCTAAATTTTATTTTACACTAATGAAAGTGGACTCTTAAATAGAATATTTAATTTAAAATGTATAAATTCTCACTGTAGATATCAAAGAGTTTCTTTTTTATATTAGTGTTATCACCCATCCCTAACATGCAAAACATGCACCTGTTACATCCAAACTTGTGCAGGTCTATGAAGAGAGGGTGGAGAGAGCCATGTCCATGCGTTCATGATTATATGAGGATTTGAAGGATGTGAGAAGACATGGTGTTATATGCAGATCCATCATCCTTACTGTCTCACTGAGATACAGGTTATAAGGACTGTAAAGCTTTTGGGATGAGATAGGGTGGCTCACCTGCTATTATCTGTTACAGATGTGATGTTTTTTGAATGTTTTTAATGATGCTTTGTTGATTGCATTGTATGTTTTTCTTTGTCGGTTTGCTTGCTGCTACGCCCTTGGCCAGGTCTCTCTTGGGGAAAAAAAAAAACAAAAAAAAAAAAACTTTTATTCTCACAGAGACTTTTAACTGGATAAATAAAGGTTAAATTAAATTAATTCTGAGCTTTTGTAGTTATGTTGGTTCTCATCCTTCAGATTTGGAACCGTAGGATTTATCTATCCTCCCTCTCTTTCAGTTAGCTTCATTTTCAAATGATTCATTCTTAATGTGGGCCTTGACACTTAATCAATTAAATGTGGTTTTAATGTCTTTTGAGTGACATGCACTGTCTATGTTCCACTCCCTCCATCTCTTTCTCTCTCCCTCTCTCTGTATATTCTCTTTGCAGTCTCCGTGGGTTATGAGTATGAGACATGTCCTAGTCTGGTGTTATGGGAGAAGAGGACAGCTGTGCTGCAGGGGTATGAACTTGAGCCCTCTAACCTTGGAGGATGGTCTCTGGACAAACACCACATCCTCAACCTGCGCAGTGGTATGTCCTTCTTTCTAGCACACATTCTAACCATGTTCAATCATGCTTACTCGTTGTGCAGTCTCTTATGTTTTTAACATCTCGGGTAGTACTTAGGTCTGTGAGTAACCTAATAAATAATTGCACTTGTGTTGAATTCTGTCAGTATAAAAGTAGATTTATTGCTGACGCCGAGTGGCACTGCTCAGCTGCAGAAAAGACTGAGTGTTGCAGTGAAAGCAACTGAGTGTTGAGTCAATCAATAACCTAATGCACAGTCTCACAATGTGGCTGCAGCAGTGAAAACACAAAGCTTATAAAGTGCAACTTATAAACTGCTTTTACTGAAACTGACTTTTTGAAAGTAGTTTTTTCTTTTTACTATCAAATCTTTACACATTCTGCTTTCTTTTACATTCCAGGGATCCTTCATAAAGGCTGTGGGGAGAACGTCTTTGTTTGCCAACAGCCCCCAGTCATCACCAGCATTATGGGTAATGGGCGTCGGCGGAGTATCTCGTGTCCGAGCTGTAACGGATTGGCAGATGGGAATAAACTGTTGGCACCAGTCGCACTGGCAGTGGGTATCGATGGCAGCCTGTACGTGGGTGACCTGAATTTTGTGCGCAGGGTGTATCCGTCTCTCAATACTACTCGTGTGCTAGAACTCAGGTATACCAAGAGGATTTCATCTATTTCTTGCATATACTTTCTAATATATTTACTGTAGTTGCACATGTCAGAATTATATTTTCTTATCTTCCATTTTTCTGCCCCAAAGAAATAAGGATTTTCGACACAGGTGAGCCTTGGCCTTATTAGTAACTTAAGTAACTTAAGTGTTGATCCTTGAATAATATGTGAAAAATTAAATCTGGTGTTCATTTCCTGTAGCAACAACCCAACACATAAGTACTTCCTGGCTGTAGACCCAGTTACAGGGGCTCTGTTCATCTCAGACACAAACTCTCGAAGGATTTACAGAGTGCGTTCACTCACTGGGGGTCGGCTTCTGGCTGACAATGCTGAGGTGGTAGCAGGAACAGGAGAGCAGTGTCTACCCTTCGACGAGCGGTGTGGGGATGGAGGAAAAGCTGTGGAGGCTACTCTTATGAGCCCAAAAGGTAAAAAGAAAAGAAAAGAAGAAAAACTAGGTAAATTAAATTACGCAGCAGGTAGAGGTGATAATACTTTTGTCTTGGTTCTCTTGCCTTTGACATCTAACATGTATAAAAGAGTCCTGTTTCAATGAAAGTGAACATTCAACCTTATTAATTCATTTTAGGTTTGCTGTTCAATCAACAGTAAGTGCAGCCTCATAGTCTTTGCTGTCTTTCTAGTCGGTGTTCCCGATGGCTTGGGCTTTAAACATTTTACTAGCACTAAGAGCTATAAACATATTTAACAGAAGAAGGAGCAGTAAACCAGGCTACCCATCATGTTTAATTATTAAAAATTCAAATGCATTGATCGCATCGACTTATTGGTAAAATCATGGTATATTATTGTGAACATCTAACAGTTTGGACAATTTAGTATGTTTCAAAATGAATACATTGCATCACAGCATAAGGTGGAAAAAATACTGAATGTGAAATATGAATTATTAAATCATAGGTAAGAATCACAATTAATATAAATGCATTATGCACCACATTCAGAGTTATGAATGAGCTATGTGCACGCAGTGAGGAGTTAACACCAAAATTGTGCACATTAGTATTCAGACCTCATACCTAACTACAGCTTATCCATTTAACCATGGACACATTTTCTTTAAAGAACTGTGCAAATTAACCAAACCATAGGGACAATTTATTAATAATAATAATTAAAGCATGAAATAAATACAGACACCACCTCATACTCATGACCTCAGTTTCTTGTTGTCATATTAAGTTATGTGTCTAATTTACTACATTGAGACACGGAATAAGAAATAAATAATAATTCTTCCCATGATTCGATTAATGATTCGGTAACTTTTGCGTTTTCACTTCTGCCTAAGCTCCATGATTTATGCTGCTATCATTACAAAATATTAAACTATTTCAAGTTCATCATGCAGAAATTAGGATGTGCTGTATCAAGTGCTATTAAGTGGCTTGCAGCCAATTAATGTAGGTGGAACCCATCTTGTCAAATTTGAAAAACTGTGGTGATTGCATGATTAACAACTAAGATCTGTTCCTCGTGTTGATGGTGACGATCGGTCTTAATATATTCGCAATATATTAGACTATTTGATTTTTATTTGAACCACTGCTTTCTTCTCATTTGTATATTATAATATTAACACAGTGTAAACTGTATTTTTATTGTCTCTTGTTGGCACATCATATTGCAGTTAACAGCACAGGAAATAATGCAGCCTGCTTTGTCAGTCCACATTTTGTAATGCTTGTACTGAAAGGCGGTATGCTAGACACAACCAATAAAATCTCCAGTCCCAAAAGCGCTTAGCGAGAAAAATCTGGCAACCACGGAGGCCTGAACTGTGCATTGGGTAACTGAATGGAGAGAATTTTCCCTGTTTAAGTATTGATGTATTTGTTGAACTTATGTTGCCGACTCTGAATACGACCCTTATAGTGAAATCCTGTGATGGAAAAAAAAAGAAACTTGACACCAAACTGTCAGAAATGTCACACTGTCACATTTTTCATCTTTGACATAGAATCATGAATAGAGAGGGTAGCAGACTACAGAGGCCTGATTCCTAACTCCCAGATGACTGTGAGCAGTGAAGCATCAGCAGAGGCACTCTTGCATCTACTGTGCCCTGCATTTGCTCTCTTTGAGTCTGTCTTCCTGTCTTTCTGCCTCTCAGTTCAGTCACTATGGTGCTGAAAAGGAGCTTTGACCTCCGTACGTCAGACATGTACACAGGTTCCTCTATTTGTTTCTCATTGTCTCAATGTCTCTGAAAGCTAATTTGGTCTATTTCATTTTCCGCCCCCATATGCGAACCTGATGTGCTCCGATGAAGGTGACATTTGACGGATGGATATTATTTGCTGGAGCGGAAATGCGATAGGAGGGTCTAACATTTAAAACAACTGATGGTACATTTGGGGGAAAAAAAAAAAAGAATCCTTGGCAGACTATTTCTCTTCTTTACTCTCTCTATCTTAGGTATTGCAGTTGACAAAAATGGGCTGATGTTCTTTGTGGATGCCACCATGATCAGGAAGGTGGACCAGAATGGGATTATCTCCACACTGCTGGGGGCTAATGATCTCACTGCTGTACGGCCACTCAGCTGTGACACCAGCATGGACGTCAGCCAGGTGCGCCAAGAGGACTAATCCTTGCATGCTCAGGGGATCACACAAATCCTCAAAGTAGAAGTCCCTTTTTTATTACCTCTGCTTTTGAATAGTGAACTGGCTCCCGATTCTCACACTGTCTGACCTTAAAATGCAACACACTTTAAGATGATCAGAAGGCAGCTCTGTTGAAGCTGGATTAAGAAACATGTTATGAATTCTGATTGGTAGACTATTAGATGAGTCCTTAAAAATGTCTGAGAATGGGTATCTATTTGGTATATGTACCATTACTGCTGCTCTGTTTTAGGTGCGTTTGGAGTGGCCCACTGACCTAGCAGTCAACCCCATGGACAATTCCTTGTACGTTTTAGAGAACAATGTCATCCTACGCATCACTGAAAACCATCAGGTAAGCATTGTGGCTGGGCGGCCCATGCACTGCCAGGTTCCAGGCATCGACTACTCCCTCAGCAGGCTCGCTATCCACTCAGCACTGGAGAGTGCCACTGCCATTGCTGTCTCCCATTCTGGCGTGCTGTACATTGCTGAGAGCGATGAGAAAAAAATAAACCGTGTGCGGCAGGTCAGTGCCAATGGTGAGATCTCATTGCTGGCTGGTGCTACCTCCGAGTGTGACTGCAAGAACGATGTCAACTGCAACTGCTTTGCTGGCGATGATGGCTATGCAACTGATGCCAGCCTCAATGCCCCCACCTCACTAGCAGTGGCTCCTGACGGCACGCTCTACATTGCTGACCTCAACAACATCCGCATTCGCGCTGTACATGCCAACCGCCCAGGCCCAAATGCAGCAGGCCAATATGAAGTGGCATCACCACGAGAACAGGAGCTCTATGTGTTCAGTGAGGAGGGACTCCACCTGCATACCATCAGTCTGGTCAGTGGAATGAGTCTCTACAACTTTAGCTACACGCCTGAAGGAGAGCTTGCTGCTGTCGTGGATAACTGTAACAACACTGTGCTAGTGCGCAGGGAGGGTGGCGGCCTTAGTGGAGCTAGCACAGTTAGACTCCACCTACTGCCTGACAACAAGGTGTTAACTCTGGGGATGGATATAGGAGGCAGTCTGCGCTCCATTTCCACTGCTGACCAGGAGATTGTACAGCTCAGCTACAGTGGAAGCACAGGTCTGCTGGCCAGTAAGGCTGACGAGACAGGCTGGACAACATTTTACGAGTAAGTGAGTGTGTGTGTGTGTGTGTGTGTGTGTGAGAGAGAGAGAGAGAGACTCTGCAGAGTCATTTCGTTTAAATCTTCTATTCAGTATTGTGTTTAGAAACACACATGCAAGAGCTCAGCATTTTAATAAGGTTCAGATTCAATTTCCTCTGAATAAAAATGGGTTGTGGAGGTTTGCATGACGTGTCTATTCCCCTATGACTATGAAATCAGGATGTGTAAATATTTGTATTCAGGATCATCCCTACATAATGGGAATTATGTGAAACATTGCTTCCATCTGCTGTCTGCCTATGTAATTGCAACCCTCTGCAAAAAAAAAAAGGGAAGCAAAAAAAACAAGGAGAACGTGTTCCCTCCACTGCACTCCACTGAAACAGACATCAGTTAGTCTGGAACAGATCTGTGATAGGTGCTAAACACGGTCTCCGTGGAATTCCAGGCAGAGATCGAAAAAAAGAAAGTGAGAGAGCAGGCTAGGGACATGCCAGCCAATACAGAGACCCTCACCATACGATATGCTTTCAAATCTTTTGATCTCAGAGATTACCCTACAAGTTCACATGAGAGCAACAGGTGCCAGCTTTCATGTGACAGAATCTCATGCTCACACAGTTTCTGCTGTGCCTCTGATGATAAAAATCATTCAGACCCAAATGATGCAATGATGAATTTACATGAGAAACAGCCTGCTGAGGCAGTTTTAAAGTCATAAAAATCACAGAACATGATTGTGGTTCTTCTGTTTATTTCAGAATTGTTTTTTGTGAAGTTTACTTTTGTGAACTTCTTGTTGTGCCTGCAGGTATGACAGCGAGGGGAGGCTTACCAATATGACCTATCCAACCGGAATGGTGACAAGCCTACACAGAGAGATTGAGAAATCCATTAACATTGACATCGAGAGCTCAAACAGAGATGATGACATCACTGTCATTACCAATCTTTCATCAGTAGAGGCATCCTACACTGTAGTGCAAGGTGTTTACTCTAAGAATGTTTTATTATGAACTATAGTGTGTCCGATAACATGTTTTAAGCTCCTATTTCCATGCTGTATCTTAAATTTTGATTTTAACGAACACTGCATAGATTGTGGGGTTTGAAGATTCTTTCCCTTCAAATACACAGAATTCTATGGGGACTATTTCCTGAGGTATTAATTTTCTACAGCACGTAGATTCATAAAATGTACATGGAAATATATATTCAATAATTTTAACTGTGTTCTATATAAATTGTACATTTGTACAAAAGGTTATGCAATGTACTGTATGCACAATACTTTTTGACATACATTATTTCTGTAGTGACATACAACTTTTGTACATCTCAGTTAAAATATTAGCCCTCTGTCTCCTATGCTTCTGCCTTTGCCACACCAAAATATGATTTGGGTGAAACAGTAAATCCTTGCTATCTTTTGAACTGCCAGAAGCAGTGAGAGAGAGAGAGAGAGAGAGAGGGAGGGGGGAACGAAGTGTGTGTGTGTGTGTGTGTGTGTGTGTGTTTGAGAGTGAGTGATAGAGAGGGGATAGAGACTGGAACAGGTAAGAGATACACACGTAAAGAAAAGGAGCAATTGGGCCCACTTTCCCTGACCCATACACCAGATGAGACAGAGCCTAAAGTAATACCATTAGCGTGCATTCTAGGGGCCTGGAGAGGGAAAATATACAAGTTTAATTAAGGAGTTAGCCCAGGAGGGCAGTGAAAGAACTTCAGCTACCTGAAGTTGAAAATCATTAAAATCTCCAGATGTTTCCTGCTCGACATCTGTTCACACAGAATTCTGATTAGAATCCCACTTCCACCTCTTAATTTACTGTGTAACTTAGTAACAGATAAGAGAAAATCAGCATATTTATAAAACATTCAGTCTGTTGGTCTATTTAATGCATTTCAAGTGCAGAAGAGCAATTCTAATAGCCAATCCAAGTCTTTTTATATATATATATATATATATTTTGATAATTATGTGGTGGGTGGGTGTTATACAGCATGCTTGGAAATTGAACTTTCAATTTGAGAGCCATCAAAAATATTTTAACAAAAGTAACCAAATAGCAAATCAAATAACAAAAGTTACTTATAGTCAACAGCAACATCAGCCTGTAAAATTTTAAGTCATTTATTTGGCTTTTTTCAGAAATGTAATGTTATATTACTTTGTTCTAAATCTGTGGTACTCTGTTGGCCTCTACAGATCAAGTACGGAACAGCTACCAGCTGTCAAACAATGGCACACTGAGAGTGATCTATGCTAATGGGATGGGTATCAGCTACCACACAGAACCTCACATTCTGGCCGGTTCAGTGAGCCCTACCATTGGCCGCAGAAACATCACCCTGCCCACCGACAATGGTCTCAACTCCATAGAGTGGCGACTGCGCAAGGAGCTGACCAAGGGCAAAGTCACGGTGTTCGGCAGGAAACTAAGGGTGAGTAAAACTGATGCACAACTTGCATTTCATCACATTCTCAATTGGTGTGGACAGCTATGTCCAGAGGCATAGCACCAGAGTCCTTTCATGGAAATTACCCTTCACTTAACATGTCTCTTTTTCCAGGCCCACGGACGCAACCTGCTCTCCATCGACTTTGACAGGAACACACGGACAGAGAAGATTTATGATGACCACAGGAAGTTCACACTAAGGATCACTTATGATGCTCAGGGCAGACCTGCTATTTGGCAGCCCAGCAGTAGCTTGGCTGTGGTAAACGTGTCCTACTCCTCCACGGGACGGCTTGTGGGCCTGCACCGTGGCAGTATGAGTGAGAGGACAGAGTTTGACCAACAAGGACGCATCCTCTCCCGCACGTTTGTTGATGGCAAGGTGTGGAGCTACAGCTACCTGGACAAGGTGAGTGTGTCTGTAGCTGCCCAGGCTTGTCGGTGCAATTTCAGATTACTTCAGTGCAATTTCAGATCACCTCTGTGACAGCAAATGCCTTTAAAAATTACATATTGCTACTTCATTGCTATGTGTATAGTATTGCATACTAGATTAGTGTAGTATTACTAATGGTTGCTATACTGTTATTAGATTTCTTATTTATATAACCAATGATTGCAATAAAGATAAATGTCTCATGTTTTTCTTTATACAGTCCATGGTGCTGCTCCTGCAGAGTCAGAGGCAGTATATCTTCGAGTTTGATCCATCTGATCGTATCACTGCGGTCACCATGCCTAGCGTGGCTCGGCACACAATGTTTACCCATGTCTCCATTGGCTATATCCGAAACACTTACAACCCCCCTGAAAGCAATGCCTCCATCATCTATGACTTCAGTGAAGACGGCCGCCCTCAGGCCACATACTTCCTGGGTACAGGACGCCGTGTCCTTTACAAATATGGCAAACTGGCCAAGCTCTCGGAGATTTTATATGACAGCACTGCTGTCACTTTTGGCTACGATGAAACATCTGGTGTACTCAAGATGGTCAATCTGCAGAGTGGAGGCTTCTCTTGCACTATAAGATATCGTAAGATGGGACCCCTAGTGGACAAACAGATCTACCGCTTCTCTGAGGAAGGCATGGTGAATGCCCGCTTTGACTACACCTATCACGACAACAGTTTCCGCATAGCAAGCATGAAGCCAGTCATCAGTGAGACACCACTACCTGTGGACCTATACCGCTATGACGAGATTTCTGGCAAGGTGGAGCATTTTGGCAAGTTCGGTGTCATTTATTATGACATCAATCAGATCATCACCACAGCTGTAATGACACTTAGCAAGCACTTTGATGCACACGGCCGAATAAAAGAGGTGCAGTACGAAATCTTTCGCTCGCTCATGTACTGGATGACGGTGCAGTATGACAACATGGGTCGCGTGATCAAACGCGAGCTGAAGATTGGGCCATATGCCAACACCACACAATACCGCTATGAGTATGATGGTGATGGGCAGCTCAGTGGGGTCAAAGTCAATGACTGGTCCACCTGGCGCTACAGCTATGACCTCAATGGCAATCTGCACTTACTGAACCCTGGCAACAGTGCCCGTCTCATGCCACTACGTTACGACCTGCGCGACCGAATCACACGCCTCGGCGATGTGCAGTACAAGCTGGACGAGGATGGCTTTCTCAGCCAGAGGGGCACAGACATCTTTGACTATAACTCCAAAGGACAGTTAGTGAGAGCCTACAGCCGTATAGGAGGAGGATGGAGTGTGCAGTACCGCTATGATGGCCTCGGACGACGAGTCTCCACCAAGAACAGCCTGGGCCAGCACCTGCAGTTTTTCTATGCAGACCTGAACAACCCAGTTCGAGTCACACATGTCTTCAACCACTCAAGCTCGGAAATCACCTCACTCTACTATGACCTGCAAGGCCATCTGTTCGCCATGGAGGTGAGCAGCGGTGAAGAGTACTATATCGCCTCGGACAACACAGGAACACCACTGGCCGTCTTTAGCAGCAACGGGCAGATGATCAAGCAGGTGCAGTACACGGCCTACGGTGAGGTGTACCACGACTCCAATCCTGAGTTCCAGCTGGTAATCGGATTCCACGGTGGCCTCTATGATTCGCTGACCAAGCTAGTGCACTTCACACAGAGGGACTATGATGTATTAGCTGCCAGATGGACATCGCCTGATTATACCATGTGGCAGAAGATCAGCAAGGACCTGGCTCCATTTAACTTGTACATGTTCAAGAACAATAATCCTCTCAGCGATATGCTGGATGTGAAGAATTATGTCACAGGTAAGTGGTCTTACAGCAGGGGGAACAGACTCACTGATGGGGATGACACAAAATGAGACCATTTAATGAGTTTTTAAGTTTTTAACATCAGTATATCAAATGAAAAAAAAGAAAAAAAAGTCTTTGGACCTGGGTTTCTGTGAATTAAAATCACAAGGGTTTTATCTTTCTTGCTCAGATGTAAAGAGTTGGCTGGTGATGTTCGGCTTCCAGCTCAGTAACATCATCCCTGGCTTTCCTAAACACATATTATACTTTGTGGATCCACCATACGAGCTACAAGCCAGTCAGGAGTCTGAAAATGGCCAGGTGAGTTATCAAGTTAAAGCCATAATAAAACAGGGTCATCATATCCCTGAGGGAAAATGCTATAAATTATAGGAAAACTTGAGCGAACTTCAACATAACCTTCACTGCGTCTGTGGTGTATAGGTGATTTACAATATATTTTTTGTGAATCCATTTATTTCTGTAAAGCTGCTTTGTGACAATGTCCATTGTTAAAAGCGCTATACAAATAAAACTGAATTGAATTGCCACTGACGATAGTTTCCTACACATTTCCCTGTACTCCGAAAAATGTGTAAAAACCTGCCAAAGCAAAACTCACTTTTAATGACAATTCCATCAATAAATGCCTATATAATGTAAATTGTACAACTGTAACAGAACTACAAACACTGATTCATTACAGTAAAAAGTTATTTTGGTTATTAAGGTATTCTCAAACTTTTTGATCAGCTGGAAAATTAGGTACTTCCATGTTTAAGCTACACTGACTGCATTGATAACAGATAACCACAAATTTTCTCATTTCATCTCTGAAATGAACAGTTAAACAGATTTAGAAATTAATGTCAAAACACTCTTTAATGAATAAATGAAAGCATACTACAAAATGTTTCTCATAACTATTTATTTGCCTGCCCTAACAACTGTCCGTAGTTTGGAATTCTTGTCTATGGTAATTATCCATAATATTTAAGGGTACTGCCGCTAAACTCCAGCCATCTTCTTTTCCCTGCAGCTGATGTCTGGAGTTCAGCAGGAGGCTGAGAGGCACAACCAGGCCTTCATGGCTTTAGAGGGTCAGCTGCTCAATAAAGATCGACAGAACAAGCATGATAAACCAGGTCACTGGTTTGGCACAGTGCCATCCATCATTGGGCAGGGCATGATGTTGGCTGTGAAAGAGGGTCGTGTAGTGACAGGTGTCTCTAGTACAGCCAGCGACAACAGCAGGAAGGTAGCTCTAGTTCTCAACAACGCCATCTACCTGGAGGGAACGCATTACGTGCAGGAAGGACGTGACTGCCACTTCTTTGTGAAGATCGGCTCAGCTGATGCAGACCTGCTGGCGCTGGGCCTCAGCAATGGGCGCAGGGTGCTGGAGGGAGCTGGAATCAATGTTACAGTGAGTGGGCGCTCACGGCGTGGTGTCACTGTAGAGCTGCGGTCGGCTGCACTGTCCCTGAGCGTGCGCTACGGCCTGGCGCAGGACACACTGGATGAGGAACGCGCTCGGCTGCTAGAGCTGGCACGCCAGCGGGCACTGGCAGGCGCCTGGCTGCGAGAGCAGCAGAGGACACGGGATGGTAAGGAAGGGAGCCGCCTGTGGACCGAGGGTGAGAGACAGCAGCTGCTCTCCACAGGGAGAGTTCAGGGCTATGACGGTTACTATGTGCTACCCGTGGAGCAATACCCTGAACTGGCTGACAGCAGTACCAACATCCAGTTCCTCAGACAGAATGAGATGGGCAAGAGGTAACAGAACTATGAGCGCATTCTTATCTTCTGCAATCTTCATTCTCTTTTTCTCTGCACCACTCTTTGTCTCACCCTGTTCTCCTTTTACCTATATCTCCTTTACCCACGGAGAATAAATAAACTTATGGGGTAACTCTCTGAACGCTGCAGGGACTTTTAAAAAGAATATTATTATTACTGCCATGGGCAAAAAATAATTTGCAAGAACTTGCCTTTGTTTTGTGCACTGCAAATAACTGCAAATAAAACAGATCGGCTGTTAATATGAAATAAAAATCCCCTTTTTAAAAAAGATACTATTTTTACCCATATTTTTTGGGTTCAGAGAGGATGTTGGTGCCAGATGGTACTATATGTTCCTATGTGATCCGGATTGCAGAGAAGACGGTCCTCTTGAGTTGTTACAGAGGCCTAGTCACAACGCTGGAACTGAGCAACGTCCACAAAGTGGATTATCAGTCATATCAGTCTCAGGCCTCATATTCTCAATAACAGGACTGCCAACTGCGGCTGCGACAAGTCCCATCCACAGACTGCTTTATGTTCCTTCAAGAAAGCAGAACTCCTACAAAGGATAACTGTTTGTTTGTTTGATTTGTTTTTGTTTTTTTCAACAAGGAAAAATTATGGCTATATTTGCATAAGGTCAATGTCCAGCATAGTTTTGTTTTGTCACTGGAAGTTTAGAATAATATCTGTGGTGTGTCAGATAACACTGATGTTCCGAGTGGGCTTTAGATGAGATAGTTTTGTACATCTCAGTTGCAGTAGATTTGTGAGATGCTCACCAGGGCACTTCTGTACAGAAACATCAGAAAAAAAAAGAAAAATATTCATGCTATCAAGATTAACTGCTTAACTGTAACTAGTGTAAGAAATTATTTATTTTTATTTTATGTTCTTTCTTTTTATTTATGTATTTATTATTCTTAGTACTCAATGACAATCATGAAGATTTCACCATTTTTAGCCAAGAAAACAGAGTATTTTCTTTTGTAAAATATGTAAGAAATGTTCATTAAGTTTTTATATTAATTTTGAGTTGCTTAAGCAAATTAGTCATAGACAAAAATAATTTATGTAAAGTGTTCAAAATTCTTTATACTTTAAATAAAGTTTAAAACTGTGAAACTTGCTTTTTTCGAAATATCTCTATGTACAGTGTATAGATTTTCCTTTATGCAGTAGAATATTGTTCATAATATCACATTTTATATTTCTAACAAAAGGTGGCTTGTAATGTGCAAACCTATAGCTGGTATAAAGACGCTAGGATCTGTGGCACTCCAATATTCCAGATAAAGAGTATTGATCCCCAGTTTGATGTTTTGTTTGATTAGGTTTGTTTTTATGCAAAGTTGCTGTACTAGAACCCAAAACCATAGAAATGGATTCTATCCACTGTGAAGAGACTCATTATGGATGTCATTATGTACCAAATCAGTATTGAGGGATTCGTACACTTAAGCAAGTCTTCTCTGAGACCTGATCAATAAAAGGTTTACTTCATGTGAGTTTGATTTGTCTGTTGTATTTCTGAATACTGAAAAAGTAAGGATCTTTTATTACTCCAACTCTGAAGATATGACAGAGTTGTGACCAAAACAAACAAGCAAACGAATAAATAAATAAATTTGATTGCGATGCATGCCTAAGTGTAGCCTTCAATAAGGTGTGGAATAAATGTAAATTTAATTATAGCACAGCGCCATTGAATTCTCAAATCTGACTGGTCAGAGGGTGTTGATTCATTTTCTATAACAGCAGCTCTGATGGTAGTGCCAGCTGCAATTCAAATGATTAATATTAAGGTTAATATTAATATTTATAGCAATGCATTCATTCTGATATGTTATCATTTCCATAGTAAAAACTCAAATCCAAACCTATTATCAGATTAAAAACATGTCTTCAGGACAGAGGAGTTTCTCTATAACCAGGTTCACTATGACCTGACAGTCTATGTTTATTGTCTTATTAATTTCAAGAGAGGGAAATAAGGCTGGTTAGGCAGTGAGCTAATGAGTTAAAGTTAAACCACTTAAAACTTATTGCGCATTTAAATATCTAGCATAATGACAGTTTTTTTCTGTCTGTCTCAAATAGCACCCTATACACCATACACTTAATGTATATATATATACACATACTCCATAGCTTTGGCCATCTAGTATGTTTTTAGGGAAGACTTTTCTGAAATTAAATACTAAGAGCAACAACCACCAATCCTGAAATATGAAACATTTTTATAAAGTGAAGATAAAGTTGCTGAAGGGGGAAAGTAAAGGCATTCAACTCACAGTTATTAGATGTGATAGCCTTATATTATAAATAAATAAATAAATAAATAAATAGTTATATTACTTGGTACCTGTGTAAATGAGTACACTACCAGGTCGCGATTGTACATTTCGATTGTACATAGACACAGTACCTACACTACAATCAGACTACTATAAAAGCACACAATCGCAGATCATTTTGCATAAATTACTACTGTCCATTTAAAATATGCAAGCCCTATCTTAATTTTACACCTTATAAGTCGACATTTTTAAAACATTTTTTTAATTTATTCTTTATTTGTTTATAAATATGTTATATGTTTGTATTTATTTATTTTTTTTAAACCGCGGTATGGACTTTTATTTTATACATACGGGGGTGGGTTGAAGGGCGGTGTCTATTTTGAATATTAATATTAAGGCACTCGCTATTGGACGGCCCGTTTGTGCCACGCCTACCCGTATATGAACACAACAACGAGGAAGTATACCTGTGCATACATCTGTTGGCTGTCGAGCAGGCTAAAGTGTCAACATGGCAAATACAGGTAAGTATATTCTACAGCCTGTAACATTTCATTTTCTCCAGCACTACACGAGCTTCTGTCGAGTAAAACCGTGAATAATATTTCATTAGCGGTGTGCATTACCTGCGGTGAGGTCTGATTTGTGATTAAGACCGCAGATAAAAAGCTTCTGTATCCTTGAATCTGTTCAGGTTCATATTTAGTATACATTATTGATTTTATTTACAAATGTTGTAGTTGGCATGGCCCGTGTTACTTGTATCCTCGTCTTTATATTCTGACTTTATTCTGCTGTAACTATTGTTTTTCATCACTTGTGTTTCCCTGATGTTACTAAGTGATCCTTGGAGATTAGTGACGTCAGATAATAATGACTTGCACTTTCTTGCCACTTCTGAAGAAGGTTTTCGAGATGTGGTGAAATCACTGTTTTACAGTCTAATACACTGCTCACATTCAAGTAAAATCTACTGGAGAATAATCATTCTATTCTTAAAGTCAGATTTCTGCTTGAAATAACGACTGCATACTTGAGACACGCTGTGTGTAGATATTTTGTATAATATATTACAAACCTTCTCTATTAAAGAGCCTGGGTTTCCTGTTTTTCAGGCTGGCCATGCCAGACAGTAGCTCCTCTACAGCAGGAGTTTGCAGACCTTTCACAGCAAAAGACCTCTTTTAACTGCTTAAAAAAAAAAAAATCAGGGTCTCCTTCAGTACAGATTTATTTTATGAACATAATCCAAACAATCAAATATTAAACCCATTTTAAAATGGGTACAGTAATATTTAGGCTATCTATTGGAGCTAAAGAGCTAATTATTCCTGAACTTTACACAGACAGACCACATTAGCTCCAATTATTTATACATTATTCATAGACCTTCTTGTTTTTGAGTTATTGAGGTTCGGATTAAACCCATTCAATTAAGTAGAAGTATAATAACTATAAGAACCTAAATAATAAATGTAATAATAATTTTGATAATAGTAGGTTGTGATTTCCACCACTGTAACAAAATTTTAAAAAAGAAAATGACAGATTCCGCTTTGAGGACCACTGCTTTGCAGCTAAGCAAGCCTCGGCATGTGACATTTTTATTATTATTTCTAGATAAAGATATCTCCTACAGCGATCTCAAATCCCTCAGAGAGAAGAGTAAAGACCTTCTGCTTGTGGATGTGCGCTCCAAAGATGAAGTGGACAGAGGATGCATCCCAGGCTCCATCCATATCCCACGTGAGTTACAGAGCAACAAACTGTAATACTGCACAGTACTACAGCTGGTATTAATTCATTACTAAAGAAATATTAAAAGCAAATTCATTTTTATAATTAACACTGAGCTTCAGTGGTGTCCAGGATTTATTTTGTAATGGAAATCTGAGTCTACTGTTTTAGTTCTTCTTTCACATACATGGTGGTCTATTTTCACTTTGGTTAACTGTTTCCTGCATTACCCACAATGCCAGTTGTTGGCCAAATAATAGTGGCATCATTAGTATTTAGCCTAATTTCATCTCTAGCTAAAGAGATTGATGTAGCAGCACTTTAGTCCTTTAGTCTGTCCAGCTCTCCCACCTCCTCATCTGTACACTTTGCTCAAACAGATCAGACTCGAGCTCCCGAGTGGTGCAACAGAAACGCTTTTGCCCTACCATCCAGAGATTGTGAGTTCGACTCTCAAAGCTGCCACAGCCATCCATGGCTGGTTGTCTGTGCTCTCTGGGTGGGATGGATGGCATACACCCTCCCCCCTCGTCAATCACAGAAACACTAGCGTCATGCGCGTCTGTAGGTTCATGCATGCAGAAGGGGGTGGATAGTGCGTTCCTCTGAGTGTGTTACACCACCTGTGACACAGCATGAGCAGCAGCTTGAAAGGTGCAGTGGGTTGGCTTCACGTGTCTCGGAGGATGCACGTGTTAGACTTCACCCTTCCTAGTTGGTAGTTGTCCCTTGATAGTGGAAACCTGACTGGTGGGCGGGAGTTGGCCAAGACTAAATTAAGGAGAAACTCAGGGGAAAAGAAAAAAAAGATCAGGCTCTGAGGCTTCAACTTTATTGTCAAGACAAGCCAAGCTGAGTCTCTGCCATTACTCAGGGCAACTGTTTCATTCCTATTACATTCAGGAACTTTGAGTTCAACATTTACTGTCTCCACTGGAAAACTGTGAATAAGAAAAGAAGCTCGTTCTCTTTTTTTTTTTTGAGCAAACCTGACTATTATCCCTTATGTTTTGAGATAATTATAATAATCATCAATGTCCCCCATGATGTCAGTGTGCCACACAACCACTAACTTCTCACAGAAATGAATCAAAATAAAGCATCAAACAAAACAGAATAGCTGAGCACATCACAGATATTTAATGTGTTTCAGGGTGGACTTGTCCTTTAATATATTAATCTAATATTCTGTTATTAACCCATGACTATGCCATGTCCTTATTGTCCTTACTGTGTTTGGTAGTGGACGATGTGGAAAAGGAATTCTCTTTGGATGCACATGCCTTTCAAGAGAAATTTGGTGTCCCCAAGCCCCTGCTGGATAACCGTGATCTGGTGTTTCACTGCCAGATGGGACGGCGTGGAGGAGCTGCTACAGAGAAAGCCAGAAGCCTCGGCTTCAAGAAGTATGATCAGGATTAAATGTGTTATTGTGTTAGCAGCTAATACAGTCAGTGTATAGAAACAGGGATCATACTGGAAAACCTTATTTCATCTGAATATTTATTTCCTCTCTTAATTAATCACTGTGTGTGTGTGCGCTCTCTCTCTCTCTCCAGTGCACGGAACTATGCAGGAGGTTACAAGGAATGGTCAGACAAGGAAGGCAAATGATGCTGCTCCAGCACCCAGCACAGCTGTCCAGTACATCTGATAGAGTAGTTTTAGTGGCATTTGGACCATGTTCCTTATGGAGAAAATTAAAATTATTAACACACTATCTGTGAACGTGGCAGTTCAAATCTGAGGGAGAATAGATAGAAAAGAAAATGGTGAAATGAAATGTATGACTTTAGGGAGTACTGACTGTTCAGACAGTCACATGACTGTCATCCACGTTTAACTCAGTGAAACTGTATAATAGAGATATTTATTTAAAACATTATAAATATGTTTAAATAATTAGATACTTAAATTGGAATACCTCAGTAATGTCATAAATATAAATGTTATTCATTTGCAGACTGTACTCAAACCATATAATTTTTTAAATGAATTTGAATCATGGGGTTTTTAGAAGTCTGGTGCCTTCTTTGTATGTTTTTTGTTATTATTATTATTATTATTATTATTAAATATCGACATTGTGGTTGCTGTTTTGCGCATGCGCAAAAACGTCTATTCTGTACTAGACTGTTAAAAAAGTAACTTGCCACCCTGTATATGGTGCTTTTTGGGGAAGCAAATTGTTCATTTATTTTGTCTCAATGACCGACATGAGAAAGATGGACATTTACTTTGCTCTGTGTTCTTCTTTCAGGTAAAAGCATGCTATGACCATGTCACAAATCACTTTTTTACCAAAATGAACGCTGTTTTACCGTCAGGTTAATACGCACACGGTTACGAACGTCAGTCCAAAATGTTATTTAGCAACTGTTGTCTTTTACAAGTTGTGTGAAGTTTTAGAGAACAATTAAACCTGTTGTCCTTCACGCTGTGTGCTTGGTGGCTGTGTGCTCACTGCACAGTGTTCCTCTCTGGGTGGCGCCATTACTGCTCGCAGCGTCCAGGCTGAAAGGTGACCCGGCCAGGCGGAGGAAAGCCTACCGCCTCATCCAGCGGAGACTAGTAAGAAAACGAGGAGCACTGCACTGCTGACAACGCTTTAGCAAACAGACTACATCCAGTGGCGTAGCTAGGAATTCATTTCAGCTGGGATGAGGATATGTGTCTGTTGTTGTTTTTTTTAAAATAACTATATTATTAATAACTCTAACGATAATGTTAATAGGCGTAGAAAAGAAAATACAGTCATGATAGTTCCTTTGATAATTATTAAAATAGCATACGGCCATCTTACCTTACAAAACAATAGCTACCTTTCTTGTTATCCTGCTGCAGTAAACCTCCAGTCTTTCCTCAGCTGTAAGCTCAGAGTGTAGCTAGCTCCATAGTGTCTTTCAAACGGAAACAGGAAATCCAGGTTTCTGATTGGTCAATCCTGCTTCTCACCGTAAAAGCTGGTAGCCAATAAAATGTTATTACACAATTAACGACGTGTAAAAGGAATTCTAATGATGACTTGAATGATTGACCTTTCTAAACATCATTACAGCGCATTAATTGCGCAGAACAGTGTTATTTAACTTGTATAGAGTTATCTGCGCTGTATTATGTGTTATGTTATTCACCCAGGAATAAGCATTTGCAACTGTCACTAAACATTTCAAAGGGTTCAAACTTAAAATCCCGCACCTAGCTGCGCCTCTGGTTAGATCTCCCAACACCAAAGAGATCCTGTCCTAAATAAACACTCGTGTCCGTCCCGCTGTCAGCTGCATCACGGTGTTGGATGCGGTAAGCTGCACAAACCCACGTACGTGTATCCGGCTGAAGTGAAGCAGCTGATCCGCGCCGCCTTCCCGGAGGAAATCTGCGACTATCACGACCCGCAACATCAAAATGTAAACTTCACAAATCTTCATTAATGTGAATGCAGTTAGTTTAGTGAATGGAAATAGCGGGTTTTTTTTTTTTGTTTGTTTTTTTTTAATTTGTCACGTGTTCTGTCTTTTCAGGTGGTCGCTGTCAGCATGGATGACCTGAGCGGCGTGAGCTGAGCTGGTCAGAGCTGTTACACAGACCAAGAGCAAATCTGATCAGCTGTTCTGTTGGGTGTGAAATGTTAATGTTAACGTTACATTTGTTTTTGATCAATGCAACCTTGTTTCCCCTGTGCATGTTTTTCAATAAAGTTTCAGGAACGTTGAGTACAGTATATATCCAGATTTAAAGTGTGATGAGTTGATTTGTAAAGAACTGGACCATAGGCCTGTAGTTTAATGCACACCAGGGATGAGTGAGAGCTGATGGTGGCTTTAATGCTCTGTGTGACTACAAGACCCAGAATTCCTACCAGCCCCACGGTATTACTTGACTTAGAGTTTGAAAGCCTTGTAGTCGTGTATTAATGTCATATGCTAAACTAAAGCACTTTATTGCTAGTTCTCATTGCTAGCTATTGTTTTCCTCTGCTGTGTGAGTGCTAGCAGGAGCTGACCGGTGTGACAGCTCAGCTTAGGGTGAGTGTTAGCGGTTAGCTTACACCCGGTACCAAGGAGACAAACGTACACAAATATCTCAACAACCACGAAAACACACAAGCAACAACTTAATTCAGACTACCAACAAGTTATATAACGCGCTGAACAAGATTCGTGGATATTAAAGGTAGGTTATTAATTCATTAATTAATGGGTTTTTGTTTATTTTTGGCAGTCTGGGGGTAGGGTTTTTGAATAAATTAGCTATGTAGGACAAATTCATTGAATGTGTAATTGGAGTATTTTTTTTTAAAAAAAAGCTATAACTACTGTTTTAATATGTGTAATTTCAGTTTATATAGCTGTTTCTTACAGGAAATTCCTGCAGGAGTTTGGAAACATGCCTGATGCAAAGTCTGACATGGAGCGAGTTGGGCTCTTCAAGGAAATGGGCTACATCTCCATAGGGGACAAATACAATCCCTTTATTTATCGTAGGTCTAAATATTATTACACGAAATCCCACTGTAAGAAAATCACATGCTGATCTGTGTTACTGGTGCTGGAATTGTATATGATTTCACATGGTGATATTCTGGGGCAGACTAAAGGAATGGGGTCCATTATTTAGCATTAATCATTAAAAAAATATATAATTTGCATTTTTAGGGGCCCCATGGATTCTGAGGGCCCAAGGCGGTTACCTATCTTTTCCTAGTGCTAAGTCCGCCCATGATGATATTTGTTAAACCTTAAACCTGAACTTGAACTTTGTTTCATAATGTTTATAAGAGGAACCGTGAGTATTCCTCTTATATATTTTCTTGAAAGGTCCATTTAACGAAGCTGCATATAAAAATAAGCAGATGTTGCTCAGTGGGCCGAAGAAGAAATCAGCACTCCAGGCTGGCTACTTTGACACTCGGTTCAAGCGGATCTTTGAGAACGAGGCAATGACGGACCTTATCAAAATCCAAAGGCAGTACCAGATTCAGCAGGCAAAGAAGAACTTAGCAAAGGCATTTTTGCCCAGCAGTGGGGAAAAGAAATCGTAAGAAAAACACAATTTTTTTCATGTTGTCGATTTTCTTTTGAGAAAGCGTACATTTGAATTTACTTTTACAGTGATTGGAGGGCGGAATGGATACTGTAGCTATTAGACTAAAGTAACTTGCATGGTCCCATTGCATTCCAATTTTCTTGAGACATTTCATTAGATAAAAATGTTATAGCAGCCACCTTTGGCACAGGTTGATGGAAAATGGGCTCTTACACATTTTAATGCATATTACGACACGGTGGACTTATTAAAAGTTTATCCTAAGCAGTACTTAGGCTCATGACAGTGACATGAATGTGAGGCCACAGAGGGCAATGTGATGTAATGGTCATTTTCACTGAGAAGAGCCTACACTCAGAATTTCCATTCCATCATGGGCCTCACGGCTCTGGAGTCTGGCCCAAATACAGAACTCCAGCCAAGGTATCGTCATGATCTTAATGAGGACAAACCACACTCTGCCCATGTTCTCATACTACCACACTACCACATAATACTTAAAAAAAGAAGGTATATTTTAGTACAATGAATGTTAATCTATAGCGAAGTTTTTTTTTTACCCTAAACATCCTCTTATTGGACAGCTGTTCTGCAATTTACTGTTTCTGTGCCTTCCAAATAACTTATTTATATTTTTTAATGCTATGCAGCTCAGGTATTGGCAGTTACTATGGAACACTTGGGGGTCCTGTTAAGGCTATGAGTCCCCTAGAGATTCCCAAGAAGACATACAAATCCCCAGGCAAGAACATATGCACCAGTCCACCCAAGAAAGGAAGTGGATATGGGTCAGTAAGGACTTCATCATTCCTACTGGCATAAGTTTACTTTTTTGTGTGTGAACTTTTTTGTGTGTAAAGACAGTTCCTTGATCTATGTGTGCTTATGTTGTCTTGAATCCATGTATTGTTAGAATGACACTTTTCCTCTTGAGGATATCGCAGGCACAAACCATTTTTGATCCAACTCGTTTCACAACTGCATGGATGTGATTTAGAATGAAAGACTGGGAGTTAGAGATCAGTGATGTTGCTTAGGGAATTTCCTCTCATGGGGAATTCGCTTAACCATTTTTAATTCCACTGCAGTGGAGCCTGAGGAAAGTGCTTTCAGTTCAGACATAACTGGAACTGAGACTGAGTTATATTCCCATCTGTTCAATAGCTTTCCAGGTGTCACACTGTCCAAATTGGAATTGTATTCTTCTGACTCCTATGACAGAGTGAGAGAGCTGCTAAAGGTATACAATTATGAAATTTAAAAAAAAAACTGTAATGTCACCATACTTCTGCATTGCAAATGAAAGCGGGATAATCTGTTTTCCAGCGTGAAATGACAGCTCACAAATCTCAGATGAAAGGGGGGCCATTTCTTTTGAACCTTCATCCGAAGGAATGTTTCGATAGCAATCCTTACAAGCTAAATAAACCTCTGCCACTTTCAAACATGGCAGAGGAAAAAAAGACACACTTTGCTGTGCCTTTCAAACCAACATCTCCTAGCAAAAGGGTAAGACATGCTATATGCAAGGTTTAAACCCCAATACATTTCTATTTAGTGGTTATTAATAGATTAATTTATTTTCTCTTCACAATCTATTAGATTGGAGGAATGAAAGCAGGAACATTCGATCCATACCCATCCCATTCCACAGACCCCTACATCATTAAGAAGCCGAAATCAGATTCTGTGAGCACAATTAAGGGGGTCTTTCGCCCATCGCCCGGCCCAAAGAGCACTCCAGTGAAGAGCATTATCTCTCTCAATGTGAACAGGTAAGACTCCTGCTAAAACAAGCATGATATGCAGAATAAGAATGATTTTAGCCTATAACATAGAGTTTAAACAAACTGACAAAAATGTGCTTATCCTCATATAGAAATCAGCTTGTCATATCACCATATTAGTAAGATCAATGTTTTTGATGTTAATATGAAAATTGTATTGTATATTAAAAAGTATTAAAAAGTATTGAAAGTGCAAATACCACATATATATGTGTGGGGCAGCCTGGGAAACCCCTTCATTTGATGGAAGCTTGACATTGTCTGCTATACTATATACAGTATTGCAAACTCCAGTTTTTCCTAAACTGAAGCATGTTTGCTGTTTGTGTATATCTCAGCCAGAAGTAAATGTAAGGAATAATACATGACAGGGCATGCTGTTATAGGAAACAGCAATGCGAGTTACTATTACCACCCCAGAGTGGATTGTATTCCTTTTATTCCTTGCTAACCACTGCTTTTTAATGTTTATTAATGAATGATACATTGTGCTTTTTAACCTATTATAATTACATGTAATATTGTGGATCGTCAATGAGTCAAGTTAATTCCTGGTACCACTTACATTATAATAATTAGAAAGCTATAGGCTTCTTCTCCTTCTTCTTCTTCTTCTTCTTCTTAAACAGTCATTCTCTCACCAGCCTGTCTTTGTTCCTCTCTCTTAAAGTTAATAAGCTTAATAAAAAAAAAAAACTACTGTGTTACTGAGAAACCAGAAAGTGCAAAGACATAAAAAGACTCTCCCGTGGCGCAAAACTTACTGACCTTACAAAGCACTAACACCCGGAGCTCCATGATTGTTAAATAAATTTTGATTATACATTTTTATTTGTTAAATAACACTACATTTTTAAGCTGCTTATTATTAGACTTAGATTATGTGGAGTATCTGCCATGCAAGTCCCTGTGAATGAGTTGTTGCTATAGAAAGGGTAAAATACAGTATTAGTAAGAGCACATTAATATAAACCTGTGATTTGAGTTACAGCTGGAACAACTGTCAGAGATGCTGCTATAGAAAATTAATAAACACCTTCTGTCCAGTCAGATTCAAGAATCAGCAGCACTGTAGGATACAGCAATTTATAGTCTGGTTAAACATAAATTTAAAAAGGAGAAAATTGCATTTAAATATTCCATTGCAACAATGCACAGGAGCATTACAGACGTTTGACAGCTGATATCTGGTATGAACTGGTTAGGCGTATGTACATTTAATTGCCACATGTAACTAACATTCCCTGTGTGAGGAAATCACACTTGGATAACTTTTAGGCATCTTTAGGCAGACTGACTTTTCACCAGCTTATTTGTTAAACTGGCTCCTTATGTAACATGATCTTTGCAGGACGTCAGCCAAGGCAGGATCATAAATTATGGGCATTTTTACTATTCTGTTTGCAGGTTTGTGAACGCCACCAACTACAATCAAGTCCCCTCTGTAATGGCATATTAAGTGGCGATGTCTGGCCTGAGCCATTTGATGATGCTCTTGGAAAACTGAAGATGAATTCTATCTTCCGACAACGTACTGATGCAAGTATAATTTCATTAATGCCAGACAAGAATGCTATTGTGGTTGCAGGTGCACAAAAGTAAACCATACCTGTCATACTTTTCTTACAAACTTCTTTTATCTTCTCATCATTATTATGTTCTGAAGTATGTTGTCAGTTTAAAAGATAGGGCAACAAAGCAGGACAAGGCAACAGAGCTCACTGTGGTCAGATTTGCAAAACAGATTGCATATCATAAACTTGCATGTCTGGAACATTTTCACTTGCAGAACATGTATACGGAAGCTGAGGCTGTATCTAGAAGACACAGTGTAATATTGCCCTGCCTTCTCAAAGTTTGTATGCTCTTTCATCAATCATGTAATAAAAAACACCCAAAGTAACTATTTTGTAAATGTTCTGGTGATTTTAATTACAACAAATTAAAGCTGTAATACTGCCACCCTGTGGACAGAACTATGTAATGCAGCAGGCCTACTAGCTAAATAACCCATTTGAGGGCTGACCACCTCCAGTTATATAAAGAGGAATTAGTCCAGATTAGAAATTAACTCTGCCCTGTATACTGAGCTCCAGTAAGTGGTAAAAACAAATCTCAATATCTTTATTATAAAACAGGATCCATCACACCTGATAGAATTAACTGGTGTTGGCAATGGGGTGTGAGAGGACTTTGCTATATATATCACATGATCTCCCAACTATCATAACCTGTTTACAAAACATTTCACTAACACTGTTTTGGTTAATTATTAAAAGATTATATGGTTACGAAGAGAGTGTCCATAGAGTCCATTTTCACATATCAAATCTTTTACTCTGGCTTTTTAAGGACATTGTGGGTTTTTGTTTTTCTTACACTGGTAGTGTTAATGTGTTAAGGTTAAGAAATACTAGTTACAATGTTAAAAAAAAATTCTGGAACAAATAAATATGACCTTGTAGATATTTGTTGGCACATTTTGAATTTGTTTGAAATCAGATTTTCATACATTACAGAAATACATCATGTTAAAAGAATCAAAATGTTACACCTGAAAGAACCTGTTTTGTCATTCTAACATAAGAGCACTTCAAACATGACACTATGTTCGATCTCTTGCTTTTTCTTATTTGGTGCATCACTATGGCACTCAAACTGTGAAGCAAGCATTCTCTTATATGTTAAAGAGAGCCCATCTAGCAACAAAATGTAAATATTTCCCTTAAAGCAGACATGCCAGACCAGGGTTCAACAAGCAACAAACATTCCTGCATGCTTCAATGGATTGCAGCATCAATAGGCAGTGAAGACTGGAGCTGTAGTGTCATTTAAGCATTAGGGTACACAGTGACCAGATCGTGTCCCTCGGGAGGCCTCATTCGGATTCGAGCGTGAGTCTCACAATACAGCTGTCCCTCCACAAAGAAGTATCCTTTCTGCTTCAGGTTCATTCCACAGTCAGAGCACACAAAGCACGCAGGGTGGCGGAACTTGTCCCGGGCTTTGACCACGGTACCCCTGTCAATCAGCCAATATGAGTTAACGTTAGAATTTACATCTCAGCTTGGAATTTACAACTATATCTCAAAAGGGTGCTGTACTGTGGAGGGATTGGATGTTATACAGAGCCTTGTACACTGTGGTTTCTTGCAGTAGGATTCATACTGAAATATTTGAGGCTGAACTCACACAATGCCATTGCCACATTTGTCACACAGAGGCAGTTTCTGTAGCGTGCCTGAGGCTGCCTGAGGCTTCGTCACTGGAGCTTTGACACTTCTGGTTACCAAGGGCTTGGAACCTGTCAAAAAAATTCCAGTAGGTTCTTATAAAAGATGTGTTCTTAGATAAGTTTTTTTTTTAATATGAACATTTCTGCCACATTTCGTTCATTCATTCATCTTCAGTAACCACTTTATCCTGGTAAGGATAATAGTGGATCTTGAACACAGGGCAAGAAGCAGGAATTCACCCTAGATAGGACATCAGTCCATACATTCACATTCAATTTAAAGTAGCCAGTCCGCCTACTAGCATATTTTTGGACAGTTGGAGGAAACCAACACAGATACATGTAGAACATGCATAGTAACCCAATGTCAGGATTGAACCAGGAACCCTGGAGCTGTGCGGCAGCAATGCTACCAACTGTGCCACCATGCTGCACAACTTAGTTAAGTGGATTCTAGAAATGAAATAGCAACAAGATTCTATAGCTGCTCCATTTTTTATCATTCATACATGTTCTGGTAACTGACCATCACTCTCTATGTAGTCCTGCAGGGCCTTAAAGGAGCCAGACTGGCGTGGCTCATGAGGAGTTTCATGATCCTCCTGCAACATTCGGTACACATCAGAGTCCTCAATGGATGTCAGGGCTTTTCCACTGAGAACAAAAACAGGACAAAAGCACACTAATGTTAAATATAGAGTTGACATCTGTAGTATAAGCTACATCAGTAATACATGTCCTAAACATTACTAACAACAGGCATGTTAGTGTCCCAAAATACATCATTATAGTACAAAAAGGCATGTAATTTAATTTTTATCAATATGGTGTTTATTGTAGATGTGTGAGTTGGTTAAGATGAGATAATGGAAATTTAAACAAGCATGGGTTACCTGGTTGCTGGTTTATCAGCTACAGCAGATAACTGAGTGTGCTGTAGAGCTTCTGATAGACTGGCATCTGAGTACATGTTAATGGGGGAGTTATACTGAGTGGAACGACCCAGGGCTTCAATCTGACTGCGATTAGTAACTGGTGCAGTCCCCTTAACTACATTTGGCGTCACCCTCTGAGATTTGTTATCTCTGAAGTTGAACAGTTGGGTTATAGAAAGCCATGGTGGAAATAGTGTTGGTCAAAGGGACAGCAAGGAGCACAGGGAGGAGAAGGACCAAAAGGACAGGAGATAATGAAAAAAGAAAGTTAGAAGACCTTAACTTCTACAAAAAAATATGTTGTTCAACATAATACAGTGTCTAAATTTGACAGATTTCATTGGATTACCCTTGAACCGAAGGTTTGAATTTTATGTTGTTTCTCATTACAGAAACAGGAGATTGTTGTAATCTAGTAATAGTCTAATAACCTGCTTTGACCCCCAGGTGTGAAGGGCTTTGGCCTGACATTAAACTGGTGTTCGAAATAGCCAAGGTCCTGCAAGACATAGAAGGGAGGAAGGAGAGTTTAGAGAGCCAGTTAGAGGTTGACAGGAAGAGAGCAGAAGTCCTCCTAGGTCTGACATTTCTTTCCTAAAGACATCTGGTCTATTGATGGACTAAGCAAACTCAGCTGAAAGTAGCTGGGTAAAAAAAAAACTACACCTTCGGTGTGTAATAGAATAATTTAGTTCCTTTTTTCTAGTTTTATTTTCCCCTCTCCAATCCAAACAGTATAAATTTGCACCCTGAATTGCTTATTTGCTGTAAACCTGGATTGGATGAACCTCTGCTATCTAGCAGGACCTAAGAGAACTTCTGCCCCAAATGAAGATGTGTTAAAACACAGACACGTGTTAAAGGTCAAGCAGGTTACTCCAGGATGAAGAGAGACTAGTGAGGTTCTTTCTGTAGCTGCTGATAGTCAGACTGTCACTCACCCATTAGGCCTGTCATGCACCAGGCCGCGGATTTGTCCATGCAGGGCATCCTGGATGTTGCCTTCAGAGTAGAGGCCTATGGGACTGTTGTAAGAAGAGCTCACCACCTGCCTTTTGTCATCCAGGTTGGCAGCAGCCACAAACGGCTGTGCTCTTCTGTTATGGCCTGTGCCTATTGGCTTAAACTCCTGTATGTTTGGACACATACACACACTGCATGCTGAAGCATTACATGGACCATACATTTTTGAGGCAAAAATCACAAAATCACAGCGCACAGTTTCCTTTTATAAGTTTTACTTTTTGCTGCTATTCATGATCACGTTTGCTCACACACCTCATATTCATTCATTCACCTCTGCTCACACACCTCTTATTCATTCATTCATTCCTTTATCTTCAGTAACTGTTTTATCCTGGTCAGAGTGGCGGCGGATCCGAAGCCAATAGGTCAATCATAGGGCACTATGAACACACACATTCACACACTCATTTACATCTAGGGACAATTTAGTGTAGCCAGTTCACCTACTGGCATGTTAGACACTGGAGCTACAGTATAAGTTAGCTATGCTACCTACTGTGCCATACTACCTCTTATTCATTTTTTGTTGCCATTAATCGGTCCACCACTTATGTCTTAGAAATGATGATGCATACATAATCACTGAATCATTGTGAATGTTACACATCTTTTTTTTTTTTTTAGTCTTAGTTGGAATAAATCATATTTAGTCATATTTAATAATTTTAGTAAAAACATGTATTATCACAAATTTTAGTTAAAAAACATTGTTAGTGAAGTTTGATTATTATTACCTGACAACTAGTTCATCTGATTTCTCTCTGATGAATGGAAACATTTGCAAAGCATATACCAGTCCTATAGCAGCAAGAAATAGAGTCATGGGAAAAAGAAAGTACACCCTCCTTCAATTCTATGTTTTTATTTATCAGGTTCTAAATAAATAAATTCCTACCTCCACAATCATTAAGAGAGTAATTAGCAGACAAGTGTTACTAATGAAATGCACAAGATTAGTTAATCATTAAGAAGTGTGTCTACCTCTATAAAAGTAGAACTTTTGGTAGTTTGGTGTTCTGGAGCACTCAAGTGTGTGTCTATATCATGCCAAGAAGAAAGAACATCAGTGCTCAATGCTCATCAACCAGGGAAGGGTTATAAGGCCATCTCCAAATAATTTGAAGTTGAGTGAGAAGGATTGTTTACAAATAGACAGCCTTCAAGACAGTTGCCAATCTTCCCAGGAGTGGGCATCCTTGCAAATTCAGTCCAAGGTCATATCTTTTAATGCTCAGAGTTATAAAGAAAAACCCAAGAGCTACATGATGTGACCTACAGACCACTGCTAGTACATTAAATGTTTACATTCATGACAGCACAATCAGAAAAAGATCCAACAGGTATGGCTTTTATGGATAACTAGGAAAAAAATCCTTTTCTTTTCAAAACGAATATGGCAGCATGACTTAGGTTTGCAAAATTGCATCTGAATATAGCACAAAAGTTCTGGAACAACATCCTTTTGATTGATGTAGCCAAGCTGGAGATGTTTTGTCATCATGCACAGCACCTTGTTTGGTGAAAACCAAGGTTATTTGTTTGTTTATAGAAGTTGATGAGGATCACATTATTTAGGTCCTGGGTAATAAAAGCATAGAACAGAAGGAGGTTGTACTGTCTTTTTTCCCATGACTGTTATTGCTAACATTAAATTAGCCATGGCTACAGTCAGGTCCATAAGTATTTGGATAGTGACACAATTTTTGTAATTTTGCCTCTGTATATCACCATAATGGATTTGAAATGAAGCAATGAAGCAAAGTGTAGACTTTCAGATTTAATTCAAGGGGTTTAACAAAAATATTGCATTAACTGTTTATATTCCCTCCATTTTCACAGTCTCAAAAGTAATTGGGCAAAATAACATAATCATAAATATTAGGATTATTTTTAATACTTGGATGCAAATCCTTTCCCGTCAATGACTGCCGGTAATCTGAATCCATGGACATCGCCACATGCTGAGTTTCCTCCCTTGAGATGCTTTGCCAGGCCTTTACTGCAGCCGCCTTCAGTTGCTGCTTGTTTGTGGAACTTTCTGCCTTTAGTTTTGTCTTCAGTAAGTGAAAAGCATGCTCAATTGGGTTGAGGTCATCGGACATTTAAGAACATTACATTTATTTTGCCTTAAAAAGCCATTGGGTTGCTTTCATGGTACGTTTTGGGTCTTTATCCCTTTTTTACTGCGAAGCTTAGTCATATCAGTTTTGCAGCATTTGACTGAGTCTGAGCAGAAAGTATGGCTCCATAAACTTCAGAGTTCATCCTGCTACTTCTATCAGCAGTCCCATCAATAAACACCAGTGACCCAGTTCCATTGACAGCTATACTTGCCCATGCCATAACACTTCCTCCACCATGTTTGACAGATGATGTGGTATGCTTTGGAACATGAGCCCTTCCTTTCCTTCTCCATACTCTTCTATTCCCATCAGTTGGGTAAAAGTTAATCTTATCTTGCTATGTATAGAGGCTTTTTAGCAAAGTCTAATCTGGCCTTTTTGTTGCCAGTTGTTTGCATCTTGAGGTAAACCATCCGTATTTACATTCTCGAAGGTGTCTCTTGATTATAGACTTTGACAAAGATACGCATACCTCCTTGAGAGTGTTTTTGACTTGGGCTAGATGTTGTAAAGGGGGTTTTTCTTCAACAAGGAAAGAATTCTGTATTCATGCATTTTAACTGTCTTCTGTGGTCTTCCAGGCCTTTTGGTTTTGCTGAGCTCACCATTGCTTTCCTTCTTTTTAAGAATGTACCAAATTGTTGATTTGGCCACTCGTAAAATTTCTGCTATCTCTCTGATAGGTCTGACCTAATGATGGCCTCCTTCACTTGCATTTACACCTCTTTGGACCGCATATTGAGAGTTCCCATGAACAGCTAGCAAATGCAAATTCAACGCTTGGAACTCAACCCCAGACCTTTTATCTCCTTAATTTGTCATGAAACAAGTCACACCTGGCCATGAAACTTCTTATCAGTCAATTAGCCAATTACTTTTGAATCTGTGAAAATGGAGGGACTCTGCAAAAATAGCTGTAATTCCTAAAAGGTTAATGCAATATTTTTGTTAAACCCTTTGAATTAAATCTGAAAGTCTACACTTTAATTACATATTGATTGCTTCATTTCAAATCCATTGTGGTGGTGTACAGAGGCAAAATTATGAAAATTGTGTCACTATCCAAATACTTATGGACCTGACTGTATAAACTAGACTGAAATTCTAAATATTATTTGTATGGTCCATGTATGTTTTATATGCCTCTAACAACACCCAGTGGTCTGTGTCTGGATTCCATTAGTTTGAGGTGGGCAATCTTGTTGGTGTAGCTTTGACCGCCCAAAAGACATACTGTTCAATATTTAAAAGTCTCCTTTTTTTTCACCAGTTTCTAATGACTTAATCTATGTCTTTCCAAACAAATCGAAGGGGACATGACAAAAAGATTTTTAAAAAATGGTCAGAGTCATGATTTTCTTAGAGGTGGAAAAGTGTGGAAATTAAAGAAAATTAGTGGTTATAAAAAGAAATTGATAGAAAAAGCATGCATGCACAACACAAGTCTGGATCTGCCTAGAAGCAGATTGTTAGCCATGGTTAAAGGAAATATGCAGGCAGTTAAAACTTTATTGCAGATCCTATTAGCCAAGAGTAAGACTACACTGCTTCTAAATCAACGAGTGCTCCCTTCCATCAAATAAACCAGAGCAATGGCAGTCAATCTCTTCCATATTTTTAATGCACTTAAGCATTCAAGAATAAATACACAGAGAAGCCTCTGTTACATTATGAGAAAGCAGAAAAGTATGGTTGCACATGTGGCTCTTTTTTGCTTTCCTTGTTAATCTTACTTGTTGCTCTGCTTCCAGGTTGACTTTGAATGGGTGTGCTTTGCCCTCCTCCATGACTTGTGGTGACCAGAGTTTGGTTTCAGGCCTGCAAGACACACAGTATACATCCAGTCTGATAAAAATGTTCCACATGAGACAATATGATCAATTTGGAAGATGGAGTTTAATACCATCTAGGTTATAACATGTATCAGCAAACATCAGAAGGGCAACAAGGTCTATATTCTATCTAAAAAGCCCTGGCTGTACCATTACACATCAGCCATCATCATCTTTTCTTTCTTTTCTTACCTTTTAGTACAAGATGTACAAAACAGGTGTGGAATAATGACAGGAAAGATACAGATTGTTACCTGACACAAACCTGTAGTTTAGCTCTGAATCGAAGTGATAATGGTATCTTCAAAAAACCTGTAAGTCTTTAATGATGTAATGCCTTCATCATCCTCACCTCTCTATTTTGAGGCAGAGCTGATTAGTAGACTCTTTTATCTTGTTCTGGGCCTCAGAGTGAGTCATTCCCTCTGTTGGGACTCCCTCAATAGCCAGGATGACGTCTCCCGGGCACAGGTTGACCAGTGAGGCCTTACTGCCAGGAGTCACCTACAAACAGTGTTTAATGGTGTACTTAAAGGTTGTAAAGCCGCACAAGGATCATACAGGTAATAATCTTGGGAAAAGCCGTAATTATGCCGCGTTTCTAGGAAGGAACTCGTAAACAGAATGATATTTTATAGTTATCACTTGACTCTTCCATGCAGAAAGTCGTCTATAAATAGTGAAGTGCATGTGTCAATTGAAGTGTAGTATCACCCGCAGAGGGGCTAAAGCTCGGCCCATTGGTGGCTCACTGATCTAAACTCTGTGGCATTCAATGCACTCTAGTACATCTGCTTCTGCTTCATTACTGGATCCTGATATCATTCCTTACTTTTCTCATCCTTCATTCTTCTTATCCCTGACCAACTCATTTCCCAGGTATTTTTCTCCCCCAGACATTTATCTCTTTTGCTTGATGTTTTGGTTGTCTACCTGAGGCTATGACTAATCTGGACTGATAAGATCCTACTTTCTATCATCTTTCAGCTCTGTGCCTCTCCCCAGAGGGATTTAAATCATGCCATGGCAACTATTAAAGATGAGGGTGTTTAGTTTCTTGTTGTTGGTGTTAATGTCTTAAAACTTTTTGAGGTTTTATTTTGACCTCCTGATTTATTTGCTGAAGATAGTAAAACAGGGCTATACATACACTTGTGTAATTAACATGTTCACTGACAACATGTTGAATTCTCTTTTATATAGCCCGAGTTACAAATGACTATCGTCCGCTCACCAGACCAGAGATTTTGATGAGACAGTCTGTGATAAGCAGAGTCTTTGCTGTATTGGAGGTAGGCTGTTGTCTGAATGTACTGTTACATGATCTGCTTTAATGCAAACACCTGGTACTATTGTGCTAGTCAAAATTGAAGATAATTGCTGTAGAAATGTGCACCAATAGCACTTTAGAACAAACAAAGAAAATCAGATTGGTCCCATAACACCACTCTAGCAAATGACCAACAGGTTTCTCAGATGCAAATGAGGACACAGAGCAGCTGCTAGCAAGGCTGGGCTGTAAATATCGTAGAAAAACACATAAGCCCAATTTGGTTGTAGAGAACACCTGTCGTCTGTGTTCAGACTTCAGACATAAAGAAAGAGTAAAATACAACATAAAGGTATTATGATACATGCTGAAACATGCTGCATTTTAAACCATGCCATCATGACAACTGGAGTCAACGCATGATATTACAAGAGGGAAAAAAGGAGAAGGAATTTCTCATGGTCTCATGGTTGTCATAAACTTTTGTTTTCTTTTTTTTTTCTTTTCTTACTTTCCTCGCACCTTATTTTGTTTTCGTTTGTAGGTTGATATAGGAAGAAACCAGCAGAAACATAGCCGTCTGCTCACAGCTGAAGGTTGCCATGATGTCATCACACAGGCATCAGTTTTAAAAATCACTCTTGTATCCAGTGTTCTTTTTGATGAATTTTGTGGAAAGAAGCAACACAGCTGTGTAAATTCGCCTTTCATTTGTATTATAGTATTATATCTGCGATTATGTTAAGTCAGCCACATACAGTTCTTACTCATAACTAACTCGCATCATAATCCTTCTGAATACTGTTTACTTTGAATCTGATCTGCCACTTGACTGTAAGTAAATTCTGCAAGAAAAACCATTAGACTGAAAGAATGACATCACTGATTATGTCTGCTGAAAGCGTCTGTCCAACCAACCACAGACAGAAACAGACTGTATTATTCTATTGCATAATAAAATCTTATGGTTCCTGCTGAATTTCTCCAAATTAGATACATTTAAAACATTCTGAGGCAATTTAAATCTTTTTTTCATTATTATTATATGCAATTTATATGAAATGTCACAACTGGGCCACTGTTCAGGGCTCATAATTTATGATTTAATCAGAGACCTATAATTAGTATTCCCTAGCCATAATTTTAGAGCAGTCGAACTGAACTAAACTTGGACAAAGTGAATGAATGAAAACCAGGTCTCATGCTGCCACAGTCACTTTTCATTTTACCATTCATTGTACAGTCAGTTTTCATACACTGTTAGTCCATCTAAGCCTATGAATGGTGCATTGTGTAGGAGGTATAAAAAATAACCAGCTGTCACAAGAAATGAGAGTTTTAACAGAATGAGTCTAAACTATGTCTTACAAATTATGAGTGTATTCCACCAAACTGCAGCCATCTTCAAGCATAAAGCTCTATCATCCTGAAAACAGGCTTACACAGCCTAAAACAATCATAAAAAGTGTTGCCAAATCTACACAGAATTTGATCAATTAGTAAGAAAAAATAAACAACTTCCACTATATAAAATAGTCCATCAGAGGAAGGAACTGCTTGCAGATTTTATCCCTGCAGGTTATTTTTATACTGCAGGTACCTAATGTCAGTACTAATAGCCTGTAGTAACATTAGACAATTTTGTGTTACGATATTAATCAGAACTATTCAACTTACACTTAAGTGAGACAAAGTGAATGTAACATCTTATCAAGCTACATTGAGTAACTGTCTGTCAACTGCAAAATGCTAAGAGAGATTACACAGTAGCAGGATTTAGCAGTCAGTTATAAAGGAGTAACTCAGGAATAACTCCAAATTCCTCAATTGAACAAAGTTCACCCAGAGTAACTATATCTACTACCACTTAGTTAACCTTCCACCTTTCATGAATTTCCTCCTTCAGCAGATGAATAAGGAGCTGTGGGCTTGAGGGACCAACAAATCACTAAGCAACAGGTGTGGAGAAACCCTCTGGAGCCAAAATGTAGACATATGTGTGTGTGTGGGGGTGGGGGTGGGGGTGGGGGTGGTGGTGGTGGGTGTGGGGTGGGGGTGGGGGTGGGGGTGGTGGTGGGGGGGGGTGGGGGTGTAGGGGTTGGTTTGGGCATGATTTTATTTCTTGGTGGGGACCAAATATGCCTACAAGGGTAGGACAGTACTATCTGACAGATTTGACCTTGTGGATGCTGTTGAGAAAAACTTTTATTTAAAATAAAAAAAAAATTAAACAAGCAAACAAAAAAAACTTAATCAGCTGAAATATTTCTTTTTGGTTACTGAGGTTAAAGTTAAGGTTAGGTTTAGGTGTAGGCATAGCATTAATTGTTAATTAATAATTAATTAGCTACGGTAATAATGATGTGAATGAAAGGTTCTCACAAGGCTAGTGAGACAGAGAGAGAGAGAGAGAGAGAGAGAGAGAGAGAGAGAAATTAGTCTGATGCAGTGATAGTTTAGTCCTTCCCTATATTTAGCAGTACCTTGAGGGTGGACAATCCATGCATTTCCAGGGTAATGAATGTTATGAAAACCAACCAGACAAGCTTATATTCGTACATAAAAGTGGAGCCATCATTGACTGATTCATCAGCTGAAATATAAACAACATTCGTTAAACATAGAGGGCTTAAAAACATTTAAAAAGTTTCTGCTTATAACTTTGTTCAAAGAGGATGACATTAATTGACATAACCCTGCTGTCCATATATTAAATTTGGCTGATGAAACTGCTATTAGATTTTCACATTGTATGTTTGTTCTTTCAATATAATCCAAACCTGCATATATTTTATGACATTTTCTCTATGCTGTATAACTATTTTAGATTTTCTTATACCACCATACTGTATATTACTGTATATCACTCCCCTAATGTAAAATACTGCAATGCCACAGACATCACTCAATCCTTTTTTTCACAGAATGAACTAGTGAGTCTAAGAGTGCAAATTCATGTGATCCATAAAACAACGTAGATGGTGTGTATCATATTAAACAGTACAAATAGTGTATATATACTGCACTACATAAATATATACACTCATGCTTCATGTGGTTCAGATCTACATACTCCATATGTATTCCAGCCCTTTGGCTTCACGATCAAATGTGTCTTGTCCAGGACTTAAAGAGAAAAGCTGTATTGTTTTTCAGTTCAACCCACAGGTTTCTCCTGCCTGTGCCTCTCCTGCCCAGCACATCTAAGGCATTCCTATCTCTGTAAGCTTCTCGACCCCTGCTGGAGTGTGTGATGAAGCCCAGACTGTAGCAAAGTGCCTGCTTATTATCACTCACCCTTGTGATGGTTAGAGGTTGGTTGAAATCTTTGCCACCACACAGTCGAAATCCCCATGGGGCAGGCCCTTCCAGCAGCACGTTCTGCGGCATGTCTCTACTTCGTTCTGCTTGTTCTCTTGTTCCTCTTTTTGTTCTTGTCTTTCGCTCTTTACCCGAGCACAGGGTAGCAGGAGCTGCAGCTGCACAACTGCAAGAATCAGCTGTTCCTCTGTATCTAGACACACCAACACTGATTGGCAGTCAGTGCCTGTGCCTAAATCCCTTTTATGTGTGTGTCAGTCAGTGTGAGGTGGATGCCAGGATGCCCCACCTCTTAGAGTGAGATCATGCTGCAAACTGAAGGTCTGAGGTAGTGCACTACAGCATGTTCTCTCTCTCTCTCTCTCTCTCTCTCTCTCTCTCTCTCACTCACTCTCCCAATTTATTTTGCTACTCAACCACTCACTCTCCTACACTATCTCTCACTCTATGTGCCACTCTAGCCATCTACTCAAGAGTTTTCTCTTCTCTCTCAGACAGACATCTGTGTAGACCTGACAGGAACATCACTCACTCATCACTCACCATATCAAAGATATGACATGAGTCAGAGACTTGGCCTACAGAGAAGATCAAAAAAACGCATCAGCTCGCCATCTCAGCTGTTCAATGCAACCTTGAAGGTGTCAGAAATGAGGAAGCCACTGGCTTTCAGTAGACGATTGTGAAACTGCTCTGACCCTGATTCTGATTCAGAACTGGCGAGTGATGGATCACCTGGAGAGAAGCATGAGCTCCTCTTTCAAAGGCTGCATGCCACAGTAACAGTATGCAGGTATCACATGGCACCTGAGATCAATGCTGACATTTTTACCTATTCAACATTCCTGCATGATCTTACATGTGGTTTCCCTCCTGAAGCAACCACACAAGACCTCTAACTTGCCATTCATCTTAAGCCATCCTTGTGTATATAATCTGTTTGAATTATATTATCCAAGGAAAACTCCCTGTAGCTGATTTATCATATGCTCACCAAATGAAACCCAAGTTTCAACAAAATAAACTAAGTGTCACTCTGTACTTTATGGCAACCGAGGGCTGTCTTTACTGTGTGTGAGACGTTAAAGGGTGGCTGTTCTGTTTATGAATAGAGATTTCCTTGATTGTGTTTCAGACATGAACAACTCCTTATTTGGTTGAGGATTCAGGCAACAATACTGAACTACTGTCTCTCTCTGGTGAGAAAGGATGATGCTGAACTAGGACAAATCTTTTTTGAGTTTTATTTCCCTCATAAGTATGTTTTTGTAATTCCATAAGGTGCTAAAGAAACAGTTACATTCCTCATTATGTAGAATGTTCTTGGTGTTATTTTGTGATAGTAACCCAGCCAAAACTATAGTTCTATGAGCTTTTGATTCAACCTATCAGGTTTCTAGGAACATTTTTACATAACATTTTAAACATTTCTGCCACCAGCTCCTACTGACATGGATTTGGTTATGGTCAATTAAAAGTTTGTCCCTTCATGAAGCCTATTTAGCTAAATGCAACATGGCTGCTGCAGTTGCATAAAGTTGAACATTGCTGAACATTTCCCAGAGAAGAACTAGACAGATTTTGCCATGAGGATCTGGCAGAGTACTCCATTGATGAATAGGAAGTAGCTTGTAGAACTTGCAAGTGGAAATTTACCATTTTACTGTAACCCTAGCATGAGTGATGTATCTCAGTATGAAACACACCCTCTTGCAGTGTCCTCCAGAAGCAATAAGACATGACTTGTATTCCGCAAGGTCATATCTATTCAGTCTATTCAGTCTTGTGCTGTCGTTGAGCAAGAGGCCTTGTCATGCTGGACCAGGTTGGAGCCTCTGAGTTCCAGTGGAGGGAAAGACATTCTACAGGATACAAAGACATTCTAGACAATTGTGTGCTTCCAACTTTATAGCAACAGTTTGGGGAAGAACCACACATGAGTGTGATGGTCAGGTGTCCACATAGCCATATAGTGTAGCTATCAAAGAACCAGGGTTATGGTTATAATGTAAAGTTCTCTTTGAAACATTCATTTTGGTATCTTGTTATGAGATTTTGTGACCACTGAATTGCCATACAGGCTTGAAGACTGATGTCAAATGTAGCTGATCAAACCAACATGTTTGTTTGTGAGCCCACATTAAAGACTTTGCCAATGTGGGCTTAGTCACATCAAGTTTATAAAAACATAGGTGTGCAGCAGTGACCAGCTCACTGCAATGCGAATGTCCTCTATCTATATTCCCCAAACCAAGGCCCAGGACATGGCCGTTCCCCAAGAGGAATAGGCATGCACATCAGAAGCTGCATTCCTGTGTAGCAATAGGCCAAAACAACAGCTTCCATAATTCTTTGTGAACAGTACTCTTTCACGAGTCATTTACCTACAGTGAGGCACAGTCCAGGATACGAAGAGCTGAGAAGCTCAGCAATATGCTGATAACTTTAGTATCAGTGCAGGATTAAGTTTAAGTAAAAACTTAGCATAGTCCTGCAGAAATTTCATACACAGTATGCTTACTGACAAAGCATGGATGTTGCTATCACACTCTGCTAAGACCAGTGTCAGCAACAGAACCATTTTCAGCAAAAGCATCTAATTATTCATGTACCTCCAGCACTATAGCTAAATCCCATGGAGTATTCAAGGTTTTAGACACAAATGTCCTCCATCAAACATGCTTTTCTTTCATATTGTGGTAGCAAGCTGGCTAAGGCTACTGTTTAGAGACAGGTTAACTGCAACCAGATGAATGTTCTCTTGTGAGATGACACTGGTACAGGCAGCGTTCTCTGACTGAGTGGTTGGCTCACCCTTATGAACAGTTTAGCTAACCCACATGTTGTGCTCATCATCAGAGAGCGAGAACAGGTGTTAGACTGAATAGATGACATAGTATCATGAGATATAAGGCAGAAGGAAGTCGAGCCTCTGCAATGCACACATCTCGTCTGCCATAATACTTCTGGGCGACAACATAAGGGGGCATGTCGAATAGTGAGATATCAATATGAACTCTTAAAGAAGAACTATCTCAAACATGGCCCAACTGGAGCGCAATAAAATACAATATTCCAAATAATAATGCATTTCAACCTGTAGCTTCAATGACAACCAACACCAGATTTAAAAATAGTCTAATCAGTGAAAAATTACATAAAACGTTAAGTTTACATTCGAATTGTGGCAATTTTGTGAAAACTGTATGCGATTTCATTTTGATTCATGTGAAAGTACATGAAAAGTAACTTTAAAAAGATGGGCTGAGTTAATGTCATTTTTGTTGCTAGCTAAAATAGCCTCTTGCTCTGAGATTGGTGGCGTCCATGCCTAAATATGTGCCTGCCCTCTGTAAAATTGTTCTGGAAATGCTGTTGTGTGCATGTGCCTTCATTCAGCTGTATTAACTTCAGTGGGTTTAATGCAGCAGTGAGTCTGACCTAAAGCTCACTTCTCAGCTATCATTATTGAGTGATTAATCAAATGCTGGCAGGATTTGCTTCATATTAAAAAGCCTACAGTTAAAAAGCTCCAAGTGTGGATATAAGCTTTGGCATCCCATCAGGACAACAGATGCCTCTGATTCTTTCTCAGCAAGAGGAAACCCAGGCTGCTCCCCGCAACTCTCTGTTTATGGGGTTGCCATGGTGGTGAGTGGACAACTATAGGAAGGAGTGAGGATATTAATAGCCAGGGCTTAAAGCCCCACTCAACACCACAAGACACTGGTAATGCATGACTGCAGCTCTAACTAAAAAATACATATGTACATAACATTTTAATTTGTTCAATCTGGATAAAGGATTGCACCTGAAATGGTTTTGTCTGGAACCATAATTGAGTTATACATTTCTGTCTAGACATTCCCTTATTATCAGCACTGTGCAGTCATCCTAAGCTGTAACTATAAGTTCACAAAACTGCATAGTTCCTGCAGGTCTTGCCTAACTGAAACACCAATAGCTGCAGCTTAGCAGTGCCAGAGTGCTGTTCATATGAGATTAAACTGTAAGTGAAGAAATCACATTGAGAAAATATTAGATTAGCAACTATTTATTAAATGTACAGTTCCACAGAGAGAAACAAGAAAGAAATATAAAAATAAACATTGGCCTTGGGTTTAACAGATTGCTTTTAGAGATGATGTCCTGGTGGACGTCTGCATATACTGTACACAGGTGGGAAGACACTGTGATATTTACTACAGTATATACATACACACATACAGTCAGGTCCAGAAGTATTTGGACAATGACAGAGTTTTTGTGATTTTGCCTTTATACACCACCACAATGGATT
>CM075009.1:16220913-16267240 GCA_037576675.1 Pangasius sanitwongsei | reverse complement strand
GATCACATCTTGATTGTTTTATTTCAAATCCATTGTGGTGGTGTATAAAGGCAAAATCACAAAAACTCTGTCACTGTACAAATACTTCTGGACCTGACTGTATATACTACAGGCCAAAAGTGTGGAAACGAGCTGTGATTTTTTTTTTTTAATGAATTCTTAACCAACATAATATCACATTTAGTATACTAAGGTATACTACAAATGCTAATTGTATCTCTCACCAGTCCAAATGCTCAGTGAGAAAAACATGTCAACAATGATTTATAAAGGACTTACAAAGACTTGGAATGTTATACCAGCAACATACATGATGAAACTTCAAAAAAGGATGTCTGGAGTCATTTAAACAAAAGGAGCATTTTTTTGATGAATTTAAAACCAGTTAAACTGTAGGATTCACTCAGTTGTACACTATCACTGCAGACATTCAGCCAACAGTTTTGATCTAAGTTAATAAACACTTTTTTTTATCCCTTAAAAAGAATTGTGTTTTACATTGCTGGTGTTGCTTTCAAACATTTGGCCTGTAGTGTATATTTTTGACATCTCAACACTGTAAAGTGGTACTGTCTAATTACACCACTGATTTATTTAATTTACTCAGCATCAGATAATCACAGTATGCAAAAATACTGCACCTTTAATCAGTTGTTAAGTGTTCAGTTAAACAGTATTAGTAAGACAAAATTTAAGATGATAGTCCAGATATTTAAATCACATCGATTTGATTCATCTGTTTTGATTTCTATCTTTATGCCACACAGTCTGTCTAAACATAGTGTCAAATAACTGCATGAGATAAACTCTTCTATACATTCCATCTTTTACACAGTTAACACTTGGACACAATTTCCTGGACAGATATAGTTTTGTGTTACATTCTACACTGAATTGCATAAAGGACATTTTGTAGATTTATTCACCAAGTGCACTATAATAGCAACTTTACCTCATTTTGCTAGACCTGCTACTAAACGATGGAAGACTAGGGATCTAGTTTAAATAAGCACACAGTTCTCATTTAACCAAGACACCAACACAAAGCACTGCAGTGGTTATTGGGTAACTTTAATACTAGTTGAGGTCAGTGATAATGAAGCTCTTGCTCCGTTTAGTGCTAAGTATCTTCCCCTCCACAGTAGAACAATGTCATTAATATGGCAAAGGTCACTGAACACATTTTGAGACTTTTACATAGCATTTGAGAAGAGTCTTGAACTGATTATTATGGTTTACGAATTGGAAGAAGCTGGTAACTGTATGACAACACATATAAGTCTGCAAAAATGTATATATATATATATATATATATAATGTCTCAAATAAATGTAACACTCCCAATAATGCAGATGCTTTGGGATGATTTTTGTGCTTCAGTCAAACCATAAGGTTTGGGGGGCTCCCGAGTGGTGCAACAGAAAAGCATTTGCCTATCGTTGGGAGATCGAGCACTCGAACCCCACGATGCCATAGCCATCTGTGGCTGGGAGTCAAGAGAGTAAAATTGGCCATCCATTCTGGGTGGGCGAGATGGCATTACTGTCTCTCACCTGTCAATCAGAGCGACACTACGCAATTGTGGGCATCTGTGAGTTCATGTATGCAGAAGAGGGCAGATGCTTTCCTCCGAGTGTGTTAAGCTGCCCTGTGACGCTGCATGAACAGCAGTTTGAAAACATGGGAAGGCTTCACGTGTCTCTGAGGAGGCATGTGTTTGCTCCACCATGTGTGTTTGCTCAGTTGGTAGCTGTCATGTGATTTAGCTTGTGGGTGGGATTTGGCAAGACCAAAGCGGGGGAATTATTTCTTAATCAGTCTTAAAGCCTGAACAAAACACATATTGAAGATTAAATTTTAACAAAATATATAGTTAATAATTCTGAAAGAGAATAACACTTCTGTCTAATGAATTAAAATAATAGATTTCTTTTTTTTTTTTTAAAATACACTTTTCACTCAGATTCATACATATTAAAATGGCCATATTACATACAAGCTATACCATGCTGAATTATAAATAAGAGATTACAGTGTGCATGATCATATGGCATTAAATATTAGTATTAGGCAGTAGACAATATTGTGGTTCAATTAAATTATACCATTAAAATGCATACACAGCTATGCAGAGCACACAGTTATTCTCCAAAATCAATGTTAATGACTTATGCACTGTATAAAACATGACATTCTCTGACCTAAAAATACCATAAGCATTTAGAAAATCCTTTAGATATTTATAGGAATGTCTGGAGGGACAGAAATCATAGAAACTCTGAGGGTGTTTATTCTGAGTCACATTTTTTTGTGCATGTGCCAGAAGTAGTGACACTGTGATACTGGTCAATCTAGATGTAGATTAGATCAGACTGCAGGTTCAGATTAGCAGGGGCATGTCCTTGTCTCTAAAACAACAGAACATTCCTAATCTATTCTCTAAACCTTCCAATGTACCCCAAAACAAGAAAAAATATATGCCTCTCAATAAATAAAGATAAATAGGGCACTTTGTTAATTCTTTCCTTTGAAATTCATCAACTTTACTAAAAGGCAGCCATGCCGATTTTCTTTAATGAAAAATAATGTTAAAAATACAGGCAATCAAAAAAGCCATCTTTTTAAGTCTTTAAAGCAATTCTATGTTTATATATGATTGCTTGAGAATTGAGGGATTCCAGTCCTTCAGCTAATGTACAAGGTGTAATAATCCTCTCCGAGACCAATGAGACTAGTTTGCACACACTTTTCTCATGCAGTACTGGGCTGATAGTAACATAATGAAGCTGAAAAATAGGTGACATTCTTCATTTACTCTTTGTGGATTCATATCAGCAGACATGTACAGAAGAACACAGAGAGAAGCTCAGCTTAGACCCTCTTCACATAGTTTCCAGGAAAGGTTCCAAAAAACTTGCTCCTCCTGGACGTTCCTGAAATCATTACAAAACAATGTGTGGAGTGACCTTGTTGGAAAGAAATAACGGACAGATTTTGAAGAGCAGATTCCGATCTTATTTAGACTATTATTCTATAATATTCTATTTATTTTAAGAGCGGCGTCTCTAGCCAGTAAATATTACTTGGAGAACAGTGCCATCTTGTGGTGAAGTGTGCAGTGTACATACCCACAAACCAGCCATCATCACACTTCTCCATCACATCGACAATGTCTCCTTCTGTCAGTTCCAGCTCATCCTCGTTGCGTGGCATGTAATCATACAGGGCCTGAAACCTGTTTTTTTAAATATTCAAACAGTTATAGTCAGTCTGGAACAGGACAATGTCATCTATTTTTCACATTAATCCTTTAGCAATTACAATGTTAAAGCAGAACACAATCTAACTTTAGGAAAATTAAATACAAAAACAAATAAACAAAAACAAACATACAGATTTACAATGGGGATCCTTTGGTATTAGTATGAAATAATAAGACACTCACGGTTCTCCACCACCTTCCAGAGGATCCTGTGCTGGACGCTGAGGAAAAAAAAAAAAAAACAGGCCTGATATAAACATGCTGCATGTTGCACACATCACTGAATTATATGCCCAGCTGATAATAAGGTATCCACAGGAGCTCACAGTAACTCATATAGTAATGCCTGGGTTAAATGTGTATATGAACACACAGAACGAAACAATCGTTCCATCACATTTAAATTAATTTGGAGAGACAGAAGAACAACAGCACTTAAGGTCATAGACACATGAAATCAAGGTCCACCAGGGGCTAAGGATTGTTTCTAAGCATTGCATCAGACTTATCCACTGATTTTTCTAGTCAACCAAGTGCACAGTCGTGTTTGAGATCCCAAAAATGAGTACTGTACTCCCCTTGTCGAGCTGGACTTTGGGGGAATGAGCCACTTGTCTAGCTCTGGGGAGAACACCTTGCTTAAGCTGTGTACACAGGAAAAATCATTGGACATTCCTACAAGCAATCCCAGGTAGACTAAGCACTTGTACTCATTGTTCATCTCACTACACAGCAGAAGAGGCCCTTATGCACATTTCAGCTGCTCAGCTAAAAGCTATTTGTAATGCGCAGACACATCCAGGTCACACACTGGCAGACTGCAGCAGCTCGCAGTTTCTGACCAAACAGCCATCCTGATGCTCATGCAGCAAAATCTACATAGACACAAACACAACATGCGCAATAAACACATATTGTTGCTGTCGTAATTGCTTATTTGCTCCTGATTAGATATTATTAACCTCACAAAAGAAAAAAGTGCATGCCTAATAGAACTGCTACATCTTTATTTAGCAGATTTTGTGAAACTTGCTGAACTGTGCTATTATTGTCACTCTTGGTAAAATGGGTAAAAAAGACGTGTTCAAATAAACTCAGCCTTTAAATATTATTTATATTACTTTATTTATAGACTCACTAGTACTTTAAATTATAGTGAAACAGATGGGCAATTAATTCTAGATCATAGCTGTCTTTATCATGCATGAAGGCAAAATTCAGTGTCAGTGCCAAACATTCTTAAAAAATAAATCCATTGTTAATTTGCTGCATAGAAATAACCAAAGTCAATGCATTAGTTTTAGATAACATACAGATATATTAGAACATGTATACAGCATGTATATGGTCTGACATGACAAACGCTAGCATAGACACAGCTTTGATCCATTTCCACAAAGTGCACATGTTTTCGTACCCTATGAGATGGTGAATAGTTTTGCCCTCTAACAGGTGATCCACAGGACCTCCTAGACATCACAGGGCTACGAGGGGGCTTACCGACAACCACAACATCATGCCTTAACACAGGCTGTAAGAACCAGAGCCAGAAGAGTCTTCCATCAGGGTTGACACACACACCACCCACACAAAAATAAACAGAGAGAGAAATATGCGGTACATATTGCAGGGGCAATGGTTTGGTTAACTAGGAAACTTTAAGTACAAATGAACCAAGCACTCAAATTTAAAATAAAGAACGAATCTATTTTTTGGTATATGGCCATTACGTACATTATGTAATCATTGTAATTTTGCATGCAGAGACTGTATGAATCTAGAGACTGAAGTAATCTGTGTACATTTTTTTGTTTACACATTACGAGCTGTATTCAGTTATGCACGCATGGCGAGAAATTAGTACTGACTTTGCACACATCCTTAATTCAGACCTCAGAGATTACTACAGCCATAAGACCTATTCAGTAGCTGTTCAAGAGATGCACACACTAAAAACAGAGGCGTGTCTCCAATTCTGAAATTCTGAGCACATTTTTCTTGCGTAATATTGGCTCAAGTGAGAAGCAGCATGAAGTCCTGTGCCACTCTCTGACAGTTTGATGTAACCACAATATGCCATGCTGAAATTCATGTTTTGGGCTGTAAATACACTCAAAAAACTACACAATGTCATTTGAGGCCAATATTAAATGCATAAATATGACAGTTAAATATTTAATATAAAAATCCCTTTATTTTTATGGATAAATCTATGAACACAATTATTTCATTATTTTATTAATTTGACCTCTCAAAATGGTGAATTAAAAGTACAGTAAAATAGCCTACATCTTGTACATACATTATGATTAGCTACATTAAATTGTGTGCACAAGTAGCTGTCAGTGCATGATATATATAAATATAATGCAAAATAATAGGATGTGCAGGTCAACTGCTTTTTTATGTTTTCTATTTTTTAACTGCTAAATAATGAGGGTAGAAGCCACATTTTTTAATTAAACCTTTAATTAAATTTTCAGTGACTAATGTGACAAGGGCAACTAGGACTGTTCATGCAACAATATATTTCATTTTTAAATTGTCTCTTGCTTTTACGTCACATTATATTACATTTAACAGTATGTTTCAGTGGTGAATTTAACACTGTTGTTAAATATTTCTTCAGTCTACTTTGTATCTTCTGTCCCTGATGTTTTCTATCCCCCCATTTTGGGGGGCTTAAAGGCAAGTGCTTGTGTTTAAAGGTGGTGGTCTATACATAATTCAAACAAACTCTGTCTCAGACACTTCTACACAAGAAAAATCTGGAAATCTCAGAGGCGTGAACTACACGTAGGTCATTTGCATAATGTGAATGGGCCACCCAGAAAATCAACAGAAGCACCTGCGTAATCCTTCTCTGAATGTGAATAGCATTCCCAGTGTAAATACTGACATCACTTTTGGATGTAAGTTACCAACTCTGAACAATGCTCTATGTGCCCATCTGTCCATCTCATCATACTCTACAATCTCTGTGCACTATGGCCAGTTTATTTCCTTGCCAGTGGACACTGTTTTAAGGAGCATGCCTGTAAAGCATATAAAGGGACACTGAGGCAGACTGAACCAAGAACGAGACAGATATCAATTGAAAAGTATAAACATGCGATGACTAGTGTGGAATTGTTTTGGTAGTACAGAAACACCATACAGTAGCAACATCCAGTAACAATAAATTTACTTCCAATATACAATATAGGAGTGAATACAGATACAACACTTTAATCAGGGCTTGTTAATGTCTGAGTTACAGACACTATGTGGGTAGAGAAGGTTTTTGAGGAAATTTACTGTCGAGCATCTCCTCTTTACCTTGACCTTGGGGGAGCGGAGCTGTTTGGAGGAAGGAGGAGGGGAGTGAGACACCCCAGGGAGTGGAGGGGTGGAGCGGGGGGTAGGGGAGGAGAACTTGGGAGATGCAGGGGGCGTGGAACTCAAAGGCTTTGAAGAAATAGGGGATGACGGACACATAGGGGGACTTTGTGTAACTTCAGCCTGCTAACAGGAAGAAATGATGAACTTAAATTCAGGGAAAATTGAAGAAGTGAAAAAAATTCAGCATCTAGCAATCACTGAGAAGTATATACTCCAAGTAAGTATGGATTAGTCAGGAATACTTTCTGCTCTTATTAGTATAGACACACTAACCAAATCACACAACCAAACCGAACACTACCTCATGTTCTGACATCTCACTACAAACCAGGTGGACTGGAGTGAAGGTATTTGATGAATGGGAGTCTGAATAAGCCCTGCTGTCGTCACTTGGATCCTCCTCTATGAACAGTTTGGGCAGATCCTCTGAAGCAGTCAACTCTTGCCTATGAAACTCTGCTGTCTCCAAAATGGGGCGCTTTGCCTGGCTGGCCTGGATGATGGACACAAGCTCTTCACACACATCCTCCTCAGTTTCTCTGGAGGATAAGGGAAACTTTGAGGATGAGGGCTGTTCCTCAGGTTCATACACAACCAGATCATTTGGGTAGCAAGATCTGGGTGAGTCCAACTTATCAAAGCCACAGCTATCTGAAAAATGTTGCTCTTTCTCAAGCAGACCAGGCTTGAGACTTGTGTTCACTTCTATCACGCTGCCACACTTGGGGCTGGAGTCAAAAGTGGGGGAGATGGGGGATGGGGTAAAGGACGCTGAGGTGAGGTAGGCCTGAGGCGAGGGACTGGGATCAGGAGACATGTACGATTTCGGAGAGCTGATGGGAACAAAGTGACCCTCTTTGAGTGGTGGGGTGAGAGTGCATGGTGTGAGGGAAGCAGAGGCAGCAGGGGAGTCCAGCCTTTCATAATCTAGCTGAAAATTAGAGGGTAAAGGGGGAGGTGTAGGGGCAGGAGTGCCTGAGGGAGACAGACCGAGTGTGAGGGCGAGCCACTCGCCAGTCACTGCCTGCAGATGAGCTGCCCTCTGGGAGCTGAGGGAGGGTGAGGTGTGCTGGCGAGGAGTGGATGAGGGAGAGCAGGTCGTGAGGCGTGCAGATGACGGCTTAGAAAAAACAGAGAGAAAGAGGAAAGTGAAAGCACAGACTGAAAATGTAGCAGGAAGGAAAAGGTAAAAGATTGATGGATGAAACATGAAACAGCATACCTCTGTTTTCTGAAAACAACATGGATTCAGAGGGGAAAAATGCATGTCAACACATCAGACTGGCCCTCCTGGCCCTGTGATGATTACAGTGCACTATATGCACATTATATCATTATTAATAAACCATGGTGCCCTTCAGCATTAGATTAAAGAAGTGCAGTAGTTTTTAACTTCCTTTGAGAAACCTCTCTGGCTAATGTGCTGCCTGCTATTTCAAAAAAAGAAGAAGTAACCCACAAAAACAACAACAGTGCCTTGGAAAAAACTGCCAATACATAACAGCAGGCTGGTTCATAATGGTTTATTACAAAACAATAAATAAATAAATAAATAAATTTGGCAGTGTAGAATATGACCACCCGGCATCCCCTTTGCTTTCTGGGTAAAAGAATGAATAAAAAACAAACCTCTATTTAACAGTTTATCTAAAAAAATATCCAGCACAAAATTCCACAAATGTCTGCAACTCCCCATGTTCAAAACAGCTCCCATAACACAATCACATGCTGCCCAGTGAAGCTCCACAGCACATGATTACTAATGACACCTGTTTGCTCCCTTTAAATAACCTGGACTCTCAGCATTACTTTGCTTAGTCTCATTCCAGCATCATGTCTGTGATGAGGCCAAGTATTTGTTATCTGCCTGTCTTGATTAGTGCCTGCTTTATGCATATGGATTTGGTCTTGTCTAGTTTATGCCTGTTTGACGATCGCCTGACCTGAGTATTGCCTAGCCCTTCAGTTTGTCTGCTACACTGGTTTTCATAAACCCAGAAATCCTGCACTTGTTGTCCATCTGTCTGCTTCATAATGGTTATGGTCTTATGGTGGAGCATTTCCAGGACATTGATGGATGGATTGCAGCCTATTTGTTGTTATGTACAATTTGTCAGAACCTCTTTATCCTGTCTATCATTGGAAAGGAACCACTGGTAGACAACCACTGAGATATTATTTGAGTGGTGAATCAATCTCAGCATAGCAATGACACTGATATGGTTGTGTGTTTGGCACTGGTACAAATGTATATAATTTGCTACCAAAGCTGAGATGCTGGACACTCTGAATTTGTGAAGACTTGATGTCACTTCCATCTCTCTCTTTAGAAAAAGCTAATTGAAGGACACAGCAGCCCAATCAGTACATACAAGCAGAAGTAACACTTGACTTTTGCAGCCCATAATTAGCCTAACAGAATGATTGCACAGGCTGGATAATTTATCTGGGCTGTCTTAACATGGGTCATGTGAGCAGAGGGTCAAGTGTCTACTGCTTTGTGCTTCAGATAGCATTACAATTCAAGTGCACTTAATGACAGTTAACACAGAGCTAATGTACAGGGCTGCTGTAATGAACTATTCGGCACTCAACCAAACAAGGTCCCATTAATCCAGGGCATAAATATCCTACTGAATCAACTTTTTGACATGTTATTTTTGTCATGATTTATTAGGCATTTGAACTGTGACCATCACCATCGACGCCTCCTTTGAAAGTTAATATGAGTAAGAGACTATATTGTTCATTTCTCTTATGCAAAATGCCTGACATCACAGTTCATAGCTTTTAATGTTCCCACACCTTGGCCTATATAGATAGCAAGAGATATAGCCCATATGCGGTGTCCACGCTTACACTTACCCTGCTGTGCATTCGGTCACTGGAGGAACTATGTGCAACTCCTGGTGGCTGGCTAGGACTTTTCACAGGAGATTTCTTGATGATGTCCACGTAAGCCACTGGAAAGATGCCCTGTTTGTTTGTCCCAGGGATCTTTCCTGAGAACCAGTTCTGGTCCACTTGGCGCAGCACTATAACACGTTCACCCTGGAAGAGATCGAGGCAATGTTCACTTAAGACTGTATTCAGAGTTGGAGACAATACGATGTAATATAAAAGCAGGAGACAATTTTAAAATAAACAAATGAAAAGAAAATCTAACACAATGATAAAAAATGAGAAGATGGCAAGCCTTCAAATTATTCATCATTATTCAGCAGCTTATAATACAGCACTTGGCTATTATTTAGATTATGCAAACCTCTTTTTTTTTTTTTTTGACAAATTCCACCCCATCTGCAACTCCTAGGCAATTTTTGAGACCTGAGGTCTGAATATGGAATTGTATAAGTTCAATTCTCCTCACTACATGCACATTACTTAACTCTGAATATATTCATAATGAATACAACGCGTGTATAGTAACTGCATGTGCATTACATATTATAAAGACTTATACAGCTGATTGCAGAAAGATGCATAACATACAATGAATGATGTTTCTGACTTATATATATATTATATTGTATTATATTGTGACGTTCCATTTTTTTTGTTAAGTAGCGTAAATATATTTCTGTATTGGCTTTAAAATTAGCTGCAATCCCACAACTAATATTTGGTGAATCCTTGTCTGGAGAGAATAACAGCACTAAGCTTCTACCTATAACATCTAAAAAGGTTGGATACACTTCTAGAGGGATCTTAGACACTCCACTTTCTGCATCTGGACTGCCCTCTTTAATTGAGACTACAGGTTTCAACAGGTTTAAAATCCACAGACTTAACCTCCTGGTAGAATAAACCAGGTTTTACATCTGAAATTCATGATATCTCCAATATTTACTAGCTGCAAAACAGCACCACCATATTCTACAACATTGACTGAGCCTTGCCTTTCTTAAGGAAAGCTCCACATTAGTGTCAGCGCTGAAGTTGTAGCGAGCCACAGCTTCTCCAATCTCTGTACTCTGGGCTGGAGGAGGAGGCCTTACAGGCTGGTGTCTGTCTAATGGAGAGATTTTCTGACAACAGCAACGCAACACACAAAGACAGCACAAGAAACATAAAGAGTTAATCAACATACACAAATCAAAATAGGTATTGACATGGGCTCAAGTTATGCATGAATATCACAAACCTCCACATATGAGATAGGAAAGATGCCCACTTTCCCATGGTGTTCTCCTTCAAACCAGTTATTATCTATCTGCCGTGTGATGTACACAACCTCCCCTTTATTGAATGAAAGCTCTCTGCAAAGGTAATTTAAGATAAACAAAAAGTCATTTTATGATAGAGGATGATTATGGCATGCACAATGATTGTAAAATATAATAATTTTTGCTTGAACAAAAAGTAAACTTAAATTTGTAAATACACAGAATTTTGAACATTTCTTACTTTGCTGTCAGTGCCTTGAAGTCGTATATTGCTCTGGCTGGCAGTTTCTGTATGACATGAAAAGCACAGGGATTAAACTGTCTACCTTGACAATAGATATTGATGCACAATTCCTATAATCCATGACTTAAGGGTTTAACCCTTTAAGACTTTCCTCACTCTCCTAACCACATGCCTATTAGTTTCACTGTAGTTACTGAATAACATACGTAAAATGAATAAATGGATAACAAGCCCAGTTTTCTATATGTACAGTACTGTGCAAAAGTCATAGGCAAAGATGCCTTCAAAAATAATGAAATTAAACGTTTTCTACATGAGAACAAAATCTATTGTAAATAGCAGTAGACAGCATTTAACTAAATAAAATCAACACTTGGTGTGACCCTTTGCTTTTAAAAATGCATCAGTAGTCTCAGATGCACTTCATACAGTTTTATGAGAATATTGTCTGGTCAGCCTGCCACAGTTTTTCTGGAGACTTTGACTGTTCCACTTGCTTCTGTTTTCGCAGGTAAAACCCAACAACCTTCATTATGTTTTTGTCTGTGGTCTATAACATAATATGTTACTTTCTTTACTGACATACAAATATTTTTCTGTAACATTTAATTTTTTCTAAGGAACTTTGTAAGGAAGTAACTGCAGCGTACTTCAGTTATAATAGTAGATGTAGTCATTGTTTAAAGTCATTAAAGTTTCCAGAGAAACAGGATATTTTGGATAAAAGTCCTTTATCAGTGTTGCAAGCAAATTGTTTTTGAGACTGTAGGAGTTGAAACCAGTTGATATTAGAAACGTTTGATATTAGAAACTCCAGAAGAACCTTTTGGACATGCCAGTGAATTCAAAAGATTCTTCTTTTTGAAAACCATCTTCCATTATAAACCAACAGATTCCCAATCTTACAGTACAATTCCTCCCATCCCAAGATCTGCATTGTTCCTGAGACTTAAACACTTTACTTTATGAAAAGTAGGGAAATGATTATTAATTTTATAACGGTGGATTTTCTAAGAAGGTCGTAGCTGATGCCAGCTGATGGTCGTAGCTCAGGTCACCACTGTTGAGTAAACAGATGCACTGACCTATACACAATTCACTTCTAAGTCACATAGAATTCCTTGCTCACCTATCCTACTAATAATACAGTGGCAGAACTTCCAGGATGATCCCCAGACTACTTCCTTTTTAAGGAACTTCCACTTATTTCTTACAGAGGAGATTAAAAAACATCATAGACATGCCTATCAGGAGTGAACTAAATGACCAGTGTAATAATAAGTATGGCATATCTATAAGGATGTAACCCTTCAAGAAACTTCAACATGCAAATTTATTTAAACAACTACTATAATCACAGGCCCTAAAGGACTGGTTTTGCCTCTCTGTTTATACTCTTTCCTGCCAGGGATGCAATCAGCTGTACTTTGCAGAAACAAATGGAAGACTGGCTGATTGTCTTGTTGAGTAACTTCATATAAATTGTGTGTGTGTGTGTGTGTGTGTGTGTAACAGTGTAATACCACAAGATAAAAAATTATATGGCGGTGACTTTGAGCATGGCCTGTGGTTTGATCTGAATTGCCTTTTTTTTAAACTTCTGTTTTCTGCCAATCCTTTTTTTAATGCTAAAGAGCAATGAGATGTTGAACCAATAACCTCTCTGACTTCAGGTGTAGGCCTCCTGCTCTGTGGAGTTTGTCGGCCTACATCAGGATAGGAATAACCTCTGGATGTGTCTTGATCTAGAGAGAAGAGAGAAGCAAAAAAAAATGAGGAAGAAGAAATTCAATTCATCCAGAGAGAAGACCTATTACAATTCCATGCAGAATGTATGAACTGGGGAAGTTATGGTGTGTTTATTCAGAACAATTCGAGAAACAATATAACAAATTATATGAAGAAAGAAGCTAATTCACTAATACAAAAAAATACACATAAATCTGATCTTCCTGCAAAATAATTAGAATCTCTTTGATCTCTTTTGAATGACTTGTACCAGCCAACTCAGGCAGATTTATAGTCTAGCACTGGAAACAGATCCCCTGCATGGAACAAATGTATTTATGCGAGTCTCACATGCTAAGGATTTCTCATTGCCAAATGCTTGCATGGCTCTTTGCTCAGGGGAGTAGTCATTTAAAAGCTCTTGGCTCCTTTCAAAAGTAAGTAGGACTTCATGTCCATTAGGTTTATTTAAAGACCATGGAAAGATAAATCCTGTGCCAATGTAAATGAAAGATGTAGCATGCATGCCATAAGACATAGAACACAATCACAGGTTGGCTATCCTTTAGAATTCAACCTTCACTTTTCCATTTTTTTTTTCAGGAAACACCCACGTATACAGCAGGTCCATTGAAAAGATATTGTAAATACTGTCACACAAAGCAAATTATTATACAAACACAATGTCAGTGAAATCATGGTTCAGTGAGACATCCAGTGAAGAATGATACAATTTTTTCTACTACAAAACACATTCACAAAAACATGTAGATGATTTGAGTGCAGGGCATGGAGGGTGATTGAAGGAATGAGAGCCCAAACACAAAAGAGAATATGGGAACATTGGTGATTGATCAATATAATCCACCTTGAGAGCATCTCGTAGCATTATGATTCTTCTGATTGTTGTCTTTGTGGTGGCAGGAGGAACTGCAGGCCAGATGGGAGTACTCTGGCTGGTCCTGGATGTACATTCCATCAGGCAGGGCATGGCAAGGGGAAAGCTGGCCTGGACTGGATTGGTCCAGAGCCTGAAGAGAGGACTTCCTCTCAGGAACTTCAGGTAGCAACTCTGCCAGAAGCCTGTGGAGGATGCTGTTTTCTGGCAGGCTGCCCCTGCGTTTTTCAGTGCAAATGTGTTCATAGATGTCCTTCAGGGCTGAGTCAAGAGCTCTGTACATGCACCTCTTGGGTTTTGGTATATGGGAGTTCTTCTTTCTACGAAAAGGCACTGGGCTGACCAGAAAGGCCAGTTTACTGAGGCCAATGTCAGACTCCTCCACATGCAGCCGATGCCTTTGGTCTTTCTTGGCCCTCTCATGTTTGATCATGGTAGTAAAGCGTGTGAAGGATGCTGGGCACATGCCTTTGCAAGAGCTCACTAGCTGCTTGTTGTAGTGATGATGATGGCCTGATCCACAGAAGCTCTCAGAAGATGTGAAGGAGCAGTGGTCAAAGTCACTCTCACTGCAGTAGGATGAGCCCTCAATCTGTATAAAGTCACCAACATCAGACACAACAGCATCATGGTCACTGTCTGAGAAATCTTGCTGGACAGTAGGGCATCTTATGTGGTTGTTGGACCCTTGGATATGAATTGGCACTGTTGGCACAACCTTGTGGTACTGTAGCTGTTCTTCTGGAGGATTTCTGGCTGGTGGCTCTTCATCCAGCAAGGACTCAATGGAGTAGCTGCGATTTTGGTTGGTAATCCTGGAAGGACCTGTGTTCTGGCAATCACCCTCTAGGTTTGGCATGGATTTGGATTTTTGGATTAAACGCTCAAATTCAGAGATCCTGTTGTGCACCATATCATGAGGTATCTCACTGCTGGAACCATTGTTGCTCAAGCAGTGGTCCTTGTGCTGATCACTCTCATAATTCTGAATCCTGGTTTTGACAGAGCAAACATGTGAATTGCTAAGCTCTTGCCGGTTGATGTAGTGCATCTTCTTGTACAATTTGAGGAAACCTGGTGCAGTATGGGCTGAGCAGTGTCGACTGCGCTCTCTGCATTCCTCAGAGTTCCTATTGTCACTGTGGGAAAAAACTTTTTGTTCTCCATTCTGCATCACCGAGACAATGCTTTCAGGCCATTTTCCCATTCCTTTATCCTGACCATCAGAGAGGAGATCATCACAGCTCCAGGATCTGGGCTTAGGACTCTCTTGTTCTGATTGCCAGCCATTCTTTAAGCCGTCTGAGGCAGATAGAATGATTGTGTCTTCATTTTGGTCATCATTTTGAGATGTGGCTACTGAAACATGTGAGGTATCATTTTTTTCAGTGAATAAGCCCTCATTTTGGTCATTATTTCCATATGAGGCCACTACTTCAAATGAGGTATCATGGCTCGGATTTTGACCAGTTAAATGTGCTGAGTGCATTGTGCTAATATCCCCACCTTTATATATCCACCACGTGCAGCATGATAAGAGAGAGACATTGAGAAGACATTAACATGACTAGCTGAGAAGAATGGATTTGTGCATGCTACAGCAGCACATCTGTCCAAATAGAAGAAAAACAAATATATTTTCTACTTCTTTCTGAAATAAAAAAATTCCCTGATATAAGGCTTATAATTATACATCAAACATAACTGAAACAGTAAAAACTGTAACAAAAAAAAAAAATCTGATTCATGCAATCAGAGCAGCTTTTTAAGATTCTGTTTCTGCAATGAACTGACACAAGGCAAAAATGAAAACTTAAGCTTTTGTCTAGTACTATCTGTGACATCTACCTTTTGACCTGGACAAGGAGGAAGTAGAAGGGGCGTTTAAGGACTTTCTCTGGGTCCTGGTTGGTTCAGGAAGGTGAGCACCATGAATCTCCATTGGTTTTCCAATGCTTTGGGTGGAGCTTAGTGAGCTTTGAGGCCGGGACTGGGTGGCCGCGGGCTCTGACTTCCTTCTTGTCCTGTTATCACTGGCAGAACTAAAAAATGGTGAGGGGAAAGATCATATATTTGAAATAGGTTAAACTTCAAAATATAGGAGTAGGAGTATTTGAGGCTAGTATATATATTTTGCTTGGCAAATTGACCATGGATCCATATAGCACTCAAAACAGCCACAAAGTAGGACTCTTCAATGTATATAGGGGACTGAGAAGTCTTCAGTAATTTGTTTTACAGTCTTCTGTTATAAAACTGTAGAGCTTCTGTTTTCACAGGATTTGTAGAATTCACACATTGCATTTAAATGTATAGAACTGTGATAATTTTTCAATAAAAGGTAAATTATTTGCAATATTACTTTTCCCTTAGATGAGCCATTAAGCAGCTTTTTAAATTCTAATGAGAACTTTTCAGTTTTTCTATTTCATAATTTCCACTCTACACATCAGCCATTAGAATTGAAACAGTGCAATACTGATTATATTGGGAACAGATCAAAGCATTCTAATGTGAAGCAGACATGTTGGGAGATTCAATCTTAGATGTTGATTTTTTTCCCCTCAGATTGTGGGGAAATGCCTCTACCAGAAGGATAAGTTATAGCAATCAACAGCTGTTAGGCTACACTAGCCAGATAACATCCTGGCTATTAAACATCTTGCTTCAAAAAAACACTAGGAGGAAATCAGAAGCAAACAGGTAAATTTTTTTATTTATTTATTTTTTTTTTTTTTACAAAAATACATCTAAAAACATTATAAGAAATTTGTCAAAAAATAAACAGAATCCACGTGGCCCTAAAAGTCCTTATTCTCACACATAATATTTAGAGGGGACAGTGAGGACAGACTGTGGCCAGGTCAGAGAGGAGGGTCAGTGGACACTGATTGATGCCCTGCTGACAGTCCACAAGGACAAGGCTTTTTCAGCTGTCCTACTCTTTCAGAACTACTACTACTGTACATAAGAAATCAATGTTATTCAGAAAAACTAAATGTGAAAGCATAGACATATTTCTAATTCATCTTAATCCAAACAAAGACACATCTTCATATTTCTTATCTGAGGGTAAAATGAATAATGGCTGCTGTACAGTTGATGGGAAAAACAGCTTACCTTGAGGGCCGTTCAAAGCTTCTGTCAGCAGATGGCTGATAAAGAAAGGTCTGAAACAGAGAATAAATAGTAAAAGGGATTCCTTTAATTGTGTAATCTTGTAGATCCAGTTAATTCCCAATACACTGAGTAAAGCTGACCAAGTTGCCTCAAATGCCGTATTTCAGCAACCTGCAGAACAGCTGTATGCAGAACACTTACAAGTGTTTCAATGTCAAATGAAGCAGGGAATTCCTTGTGCGCATGGCTGGAGTAAATAACCATTTTCCCTTCTACTGAAGCTCTGAGGAGGATCAACTGGAGTTATTCTCTCGAGCTGTGGGAGCTGGTCATCTATTTTTTTTAACAGGCTTTAAAAGTAGCCTCTGTGAGGTGGCAGGAATGTCCACTTGCTGTGACACATTTGTGGCCAGTCAACATAAATAACAGGAGCAAGTGACAGCTACCTCACAGGCAAGCTCTTAATACGGCTGTGAAGCCCCACTACAATTTTAAGTAGCTCTCTGTATGGCTTTATAGCAATCTTCCAAACATAAGTGTGATTGTGAGAACCCACCATTTTTGCCTACAACAGAGCCATCTTGCCATCGTCTCCATTTTTCTCACTATTCAGTCTCTGTAACTGGTGATGTATTGAATAATTGTTAATCATATAGAAATAAGATTACTCAGAAAGGTTGCCTTATGTGCACACATATGTGAGTTGTAAACATAAGTGGAAACAGTAACAAAGGAGCTAACTATTTTAAACTGACAGAGGTGGCAGCAGGCTAATTTTATCCAAACAGCTTATGTGAAATGGGATGTCATTTGATCCTCAGTGAAGCATGCCCACATCCTCGACTTACTCCAACTTGTTCTCTTGTCTCACAACAAAACACCTAGCACAGGAAGTCATGAACCATGTACGCTGAAACATTTTTGTGCATATAACCAATTTGTTATATGCTCATTTGTTATATAACATCTCGTTTCTAATTAGATGGATATAACAAAAAAGGAAAGATGTTTCTGACAGAGAATGATGAACAGGTGATGAAAAATGAACCAATATTTTGTCTTACTATATGCTTTCTTTATCTCATATTCAGAAATCCATCCATCTTTGACTCATTTTTTTAAATCTCATTTTCACTCAATTGTGGTCATCTTGCATTCCCACCCACTATCTCGTTCTCCCCTATCATACGGCAGCTTCCAAATAGGGTGGGTGAAGATCGACATGTGCTTCCTCTGAGACACAACTGATGCTCATGCTACATAACAGGGCAGCTGAACACATCTGGAGGAAAGCTCCAACTGCCCTCTTCTGTATACATGAGCTTACAGACACATATGATTGGTTAGTGTCACACTGATTGACAGGGCAGAGAGTAATTCCAGAGAGCATGGCCAATTTTGCTTTCATGGACTCCTGGCCACAGATAGCTGTGACAACATTGGGATTTGAACTTGCGATCTCCCAACAATAGGGTGATGGATTGTACATTGCACCACTACTTATTTTCTTCTCCCAGATGAGGATGGGTTCCCTTTTGAGCCTGGCAAACCTCTGGCTTGCTCATTAGGGATAAATTTATAATATACATTTATATATTTCTGTAAAGCTGCTTTGTGTCAATGTCCATTGTTAAAAGCCCTATAAAAATACAACTGAATTGAATTGTCCCATCACTAATTTTCTTTCATTCAGTTATTTATCACTCATTCTCTTCCCCACTCCCTCATTACCTCATTTTGGATTCGGAGAGCACTCTCTGGATCATAGTCCAGGCGTTTTTTAGGAGGCTTGACCCAGAGGAGGAAGAAAGGGCAGAAGGAGTTGAGGTGATCCAGAAATGAAAGGAAAAAAAGGAGGAAGTAGTTACCTGACAGTAGTAGAAGAATCAGATGGCATGCCACTATACACCAGCACACGATTAGCACCACTACACACAGTACTAACTACTAGTCACTACAATTAGCCCTTATACCTTTCACCAAAGCAATATGTAATCATGCAAGTGGTCTCAAAATCAAACATGCCATTTGCATGTGCTAAAAACCGCAGAGCTGGATGTGTGAAGAACAGAGGCACTTGGTGACACACTGAGACATAAGGCTAAAATGGTGGATGGTCAGAGCAGAACTGGTCAAGTTACAGTTTATCATACAGTTTATTATCAAGAGGCTCCCCTAAATGCTTCTGCTCATTCCAGCCAGTCATTCCAGACCTGACCACAGCAGTATGGCAACTACTGTGGAAGCCAACAAGCTTCCCACTGTATGTGCCATGCTAGCAGCATCAAACCAAACACACACAACTACACCCCACTTACCGGCCGTCCAAACTCCAGCTCTGCAAAGAACTTATACCAGGGCTCATTCTCTAAAGCTAGCTCTTCTGGTGTTAAGTTACTCTTCTGGTTGTAGAATGGACAAAAGTGGGTAAAGAGGAGAGGGATGAGAGAGGGAACAGGAATGAAAAGGAGTAATGGCCATAGACATGCAAGTGTCAACATAAAGAATGGCTTTGACAAGATAGAAACTGTGAAATATGAATATTTGTTAAGGCTAGTGCATTATTTCTACAGTATCCTAAATATTAATAAATAATACAACAAAAAATGGGATGTTGTGTTGCAGATTAACGGTCAGCTGCAGTACCCTGCCCATTCCAACAGAGAGCAGTAACAGACCTTTTCCCACCACTTAACCACACAACATAATTACCAACTACAATATGTCCTCCTACTGCATTTAATAATCCTAACCTCTGGAAGATTACCATTATCTTATGCCAATAATGCAAACCCCACACAAAGTTTTTAAAAAATCATTTAGGAATCATTTCAAATAATTAAAACAGGCCTGAAAAGCATTTTACGGGCTTTGAATACTCACTGGTGTTTCCAAACGAGTTCTCAAATACCACTCTAAAAAGCAGTAATATTTACAGTTCATAATTAACCAAATATTGAAGTATGAATATTATTGCAGGTCCAAATATCTCCAGTAGATGGCAACACTGTATTGATAGTCAATATTGGTGACCGTGCAAATAAACTGAAATCAGCTGCACATATGAAATAACACCAATAGTGTTATATAGTTGGAGAAATATCACTGACTGTTTTTATTTCTCACACAAACAAAAAGTCAATAACAATATCACCAATAACCTGTTTACCTTCTTTAAGCCTACAGTGTAACAGCTGTAATTGTTTCAGTAGCTGTGCAACAACCACAGGAAAAAAATTAAAAATAAGGGTTGTACGTGTTAACCTTGTGCACCTGGCTTGAGTCCTCGATATTTTAACTTTGATTCAGGGATACATATAGACAGACTTTTGTCTGACATTGTCTTTGATCAGTAGTTATCAAGTAGTGACAGTGTTTCAGGAAATCGTCTGCATATTAGTGAATCTCAAATGGCTCACGATTTGAACATATAGGGCACTACATAGAGTGAAGAAACCACTATTTCATTGCCTACTTGGTGCTATATAGATTCCAAATAAAAAAGAGAAACAAATACCAGTGTAACTAAGGAATACTCGAGTATTCTGTTATTCAAGGTAGCTCTGGAAATACTCCTTATCAAGATAACGGAAAATGTATTTCTGAGACAGACTTGCTATTGGATGTTAACAGACTATCAACGTAGACTATCAAATTAATTAATTAATTAGTTTTATTTTCCCTTTACATGCTCCCTATAGGTGCTAACGTTAAGAGGCATGGGATGCCTTTTCCCTGTTCTGCTGACGATACTCAAATCTACTTGCCTATAAAACCTGGAGACTCAAATGCTCTTGAACCTATTTTGTCTTGCCTAAAAGAACTTACATTATGGCTGTCTTCAAATTTCCTACATTTAAATGAGAGTAAGACTGAGATTGCTATTTTTGGTCCGGTGTCTACCGCACCAAATTTAATACCTAACTTGGAGCAATTTGCATCCTATATTAAACTGCATGTAAAAAATCTCAGCTTTTTACTGGATAGTGATCTCAAACTTGACAAGCAGATTAATGCGGTTGTCAGATCGAGTTTTTTTCAACTTAGGCTCTTATCTAAGGTCTTTTCTAACTTTTAAGGATCCTCAAAAAGTGACTCATGCTTTTATCGCTTCTCGTTGGATTATTGCAACTCTCTCTACACTGGAATTAATCAGACATCTATGGCCCGATTACAATTGGTCCAGAATGTTGCCGCCAGTCTCCTGATGGGTACACGGAAGCGCGAACACATTAGCCCTATTCTTGCTTCGCCACACTGGCTACCGGTGAGCTACGGAATTGATTTCAAGTAACTCCTAATAGTTTATAAATCTCTGAACCATCTAGCTCCTTTATACCTTACAGAGCTTTTGTCTGTTCATAATCCCTCTAGAACTCTCAGGTCTTGTGATCCAGCCTCTACACAGTAGAACTGCTCCTACCTTAACTCTTTTCAAGTCCAAGTTAAAAACTTATTTCTTTTCCTTGGCATTCAACCAGCCGTAGAAATAGTTTTAAATTTGTTACATGATTGATAGCAACAAATCTGGGCGAGATCTGGCTTACTTTAGGCCCTTCTGGTTTAATTCTGGCACAGTTTTTTTTCACAGTCTTGTGTGAAACAGCATTAGGCTGAGCTCTGGCATGAGTTTGCAGCTTAAGGGCCATTCGAGGGGAGTGGGCCGTGGTGGTATGTGGGCCTAAATTCAACCAGATAAGGCCCACAACCAATTTTGCTATCTATATGAAACAACAGTTATAATGTTGTTTTTTTTTACTGATATTAGTTTATTTCTATTTTATCTTCTGCAATTATTGTTGTAAAGCACTTTGGTCAACCTATGTTGTTTTTAATGGTGCTATATAAATAAAATTGATATTGACATAATTAGAATATTATAATTTCCAGAGGAAAACAAATCACTGAACATTTTGTGAGCTCTGTTTTGTCTCTACACATTCTTTTTTCTAAAGCTGAAATCATGTAAAATACAACTGGCAACACTATCTTAACTATTTGCAGTGCTACATAATGAGGAAAAATCAGAGTACACTTACTGCTTTCTCTTGATCTAGAATAGAGGATTTCCCTGGCTCATAGTCAAAGATACTCCTGGGCTCGGCTCTGTATTTGCGAGTGTCCACTTTTCTATCTGGAGGACCCCACTGATTCCTAAGAGCATAAGAGAAGCAATAAAATGCTTTTAAATTATATCATATAACAACCACAGTTTTGTACAAGCCTGAGGCAAAGTTTGTACAAACTTTGGCAGGTGACTACAGCATGTCTGCTATATCTACTTCAGACTTCAATGTCTTAGATGTATAATACACACTCTGTGGAGACTACACACAGTTATGCTTTAGTCTGCTTAATCTTACTATCAGGCTCAACCCAGGCTCAACATTACATTAGACAAATCCACTCATGCTTTTTAACAGTAAATAAGAAACAGAGAAGGAACTGGATCTCACATATCTGGGGTGCTGCTGCCACTCTGGTGGATATTACGGTTCTGAGACAATGGCTGAGCTGATGATGAAGTTGGCAGGGAGGAGGAGCTGGATGTTCTGAATCCACATGTGCCATTATCAGAGATGCTCTTGGTTATGGGTCTGTATGTACTGCTCTTAGGTGCAGGGTGTGCCTGGACATTATTAGCTGGACTATGCTTCTCTGTAAAAACAGCCCATAGTAAAAATAAAAATCCATTTGCAAATACATTAAAATCCCCAATTTGAATGAATTTTTATAGTGCTTATTTGTTACCATCTGGACTTTACAATGTACATGTTAATGCAACACTGGGAATTTTACTGTGAACAAACCTACCATTTCTTCCTTATTATTAGTTACAAAATGTGTTACTTATAATTGTGTAATTCTAGAGAAAGTGAACAGGACACACACCATCATTCAAAGTAGGCTGAGTGGCAGTACAGGAACCAGAATATTCAAACTCTGTAAAAACAGATTGTAAACAGAAACAAAGATTAGTCAAAACTTAATAGCGGTATTCAAGTAAATAGTCCCATTTCTTCCAGCACTATGAGACTTAAAATACACCTAATTTAAAGCTCATAATGAGTTAGGCAGAGAGATCAGCTGTCATTCCTGCTCAGTGCACATGTCCCTTTGACCTCTGTAATCCACAGGACAACATTCTGACAGATGCTAGTGGGGCTGCACAGTGAGGTTCCAGGAATGATTCAGCTCTAATCCACAATGTGCTGAGTGAAGCTCTTTTAATGTTGCACCATTTGAAAAATTTGCCAATTCCACTCTCTGCAGATTGATCTTAGAAAGCTCGAGCCATAAACCCATGGCAAGAGCAGATGCCCTACGTATACAACTAAAGAGATTCATCTCTTGCATTATTTATTATAAAAGTAACAAAGGTCACACCGAATATTTTAAAATATTGAAAGGATTATAAAGATTTGGTTGCATATGAAAAACAGTAAGTTAACTGATTATACTAAGAGTGGACAAAGGACATGAGTCTGATCTGAACAGTTCAGTATGTTGAACATAATACAAAACAATATCAGGAGTTCCTTAATGTTTTGCATATTATGGACATATTATAAGTTACACTATAAAATATTATATGGATTTCATGATATGGATATGATTATAATTATATTATATCAATATATATTATTGTGTAAAAGATTCCATCTCACCTGGTTTATGCACCACGTGAATCTGCTTGAACATAGTCTTGTACCAGTCTTTTGGCCTGTCCACAGTCTAAGTTAGCAACAAACAAAACAGCGGTTTCTCAGATGTTTTCGCTCTGCACTCAATAAAATGATTCCTGAAAAAATGTGAGTCTGATGAAAAATATAGATGCCAATATTATGTTGAGATGTGAAACACTGAAACTCTAACACTGCTGTCTGGCCGTTCAGTAATGCTGACCTTAGCTGTCACCTGCTTCCCTGAGGATAAACATGAGAAAATGCCCTAACAGCCAGTCTTAAATACTCTAGGTCCATAAACTACATTCATATGAGGCAACACAATTGTACTATATAACATCAATTTATGTGTGTGTATATATATAGCACAAAAAAGACTGATAGCACAAAGATTGCATAACTCCGCATGGTCTGCTTACAGTCCTAGTGGCGATGGGAATTCCAGACTCATCCACAGGGCCAATGCCTGCGTAATGGGGAGCTTTGCCCATTGTACCTCTCCTCTCATCATCTGGTGCATGCATAGAAGTCACTGAACCCACAGTGGCACAGACTGGAGAAATGGACTCAGCAGCTGGAGGGGGAAAGGCAGGGTCAGACAAGAATTCTGTTAGTAGTAATCAATGCAATTTTATTTAATAGAATTTGGGAACCTATGTCACAAGACATAAAATGAATATAATAAATTCACAAACACTAGCACAATGCTCCAATTCTTAATCTGTCTCCATACACGAGTGCACTGCTTGGAGTTTGGATGCAGCCTCAATATGTATGAAAATTGCATGAATCCCCCTTTATCTACCCTCAAACACTTCCTAAAATCTCACTTACCACTTGGGATTAGAGAGATCATGCGATGAAAAATGAACAAGGAAGCGTCACTTGTCAGTGGACTAAACTGTGGCTGCATGTTCGCACTCATCAGCAATGCACTATAGCTTGACATGCCACACACGGGACTTATCGAAGTGTGAGGGGTGAAACATTCACTTTTACTTTGTGGTAGATGTTGCGTTTGGCTCCACTCATTTCTAAACATATAAACCTCAGACACATTCCCTTTAACCGGATAAACCTGTTCATGTGATTAAAATGATCTGTTTCAGATTTTCAGGATTAAAGGATAAATATGACTGAACAGTGCAACAGGGACAAACATATTTCTAATCACTTTACGAAATTCCACTTCGTCTGTAGCTTGTACTCACGAGTGCTCCGGCCCTGCTGCATGGCTGTGAGACTAGGGCTGAAAGAGGGAAGAGGAGGGTACGTGGAAGGGGAGAAGGGTCTTTGGAGGTGACTCTTTAGGCCTGTGGTCACACCTACACTTCCATTTACAGTCATTTGGCCCTTGATAATAGACAAAAGAAAAAAACACCAGATGGTATCAATGTAACACAATGTAAAGGTATTCATCACTAGAGCTACTATCACTGGACCATACTGTGTGTTCTAACTATGAAGGCTTGAGACAAACTTCATAAGAGCAGAGAGCAGAAAAACCCTGTGGAGTAACCAGTGACAATGTTAAATGTAAGAAAGAAGAAATAAAACACTGGGTTATTAGCAGAATAACTGCTGAATTTAAAAAAAAACTTAGTCAGGAGATGAAAAGATTTAACAAATTAATTTTTAATTTTTATTAATTTAGTACTGTTTAATATGTTATTAAGGCTTTCGTCAGGAAATAATTACGTCAAAAGGATAAAGACAAAGTGTTAAAGACAAAGAATAAGAGTGCAGAGAGGAAGCAGGGTGTGGTATGCTTTTGCTACAGCTATTTCCCCCGACACTGGTATTGTTTAGGCACAATCACAATACCACCATGATCTCATCCTGTACCCAAACCCAAGATCTTTCTCTAAAGGAAGGCACTTAAGAATCCTAGCACTGGTGTGAACTATGAGACTAGGGGAAGCTGAAAGGCAAATGCAGTTAGCAGAGTCCTGAGAAAAAGTAAATGTGGGTCTGGAACTAGACTATCATTAGTATTGTTCCACACACAAACATTCCAAAGGCCAAAGGCGGTAAAACCAGTCAATGTGAATCACAGGGTGGTTGGTGTCTGTGGATTAAGCCTTTGAATTCTGAATAAAAGAAGGCAGGAGAGAGTGAATGGGGAGGGAGAAAGAGCAATGGACAGAGGGAAGGCACTAACCAATCAAACAGAATAAGAAATGGAGAGAAAGGTCAAAGGGAAAGTGTGAGAAAAGTACAAAAAGTAACTGAAAACAAATGGAGGAATTCAAGAAGAAGGATGAAAGAACACAGAGGAAACTAAGAATGTAGTAAAGTTGAGAATATCTGAAACAGGAACACACTGGTCAACACTTTGGTCAACTGAGTGAAGCTTCAGACATTGGGAGTCGAAAACAATAAAGAAAACAGTAAGACAGAATGAGAAAGCTGTTCAGAGATCCAGGCCCTGGGGAATAGTTACATTAGCAGCGCTAGCTGTAGGGATGTCTATCGCCATGTTGTCAGTGGAACTGCTCAGCTGGTAGTGGGTGGGTGAAGGGGATGCAGAACCTCCCTCCAAGTCTATTCCACATGTTCTCAGCTCCTCCAGCATGGCCATGGAAGACACGCTCTGAGCACGAGAAGAACAGCCACTCAGAGCTGGATACGGATCCAAGTTGGAATAGGCAAGCCCATGGGAAAGAGGAAGTGAATGGTGGTCAGAGGCACTAGAGCAGGTGTAGCTGGTAGAGAAGCGTGGCCTGTTAGGGGGCGAGCGGGAGGCCAGCGGTGGTCCTGGGGAGGCCTGACACAGAGGAGAGTGGGAGGTGAGCTTCAGTGGCTGAAACAGTGGAAGAAAGTAGTAGTTTGATGGAGATGATTGCGATGTATTAGACAGTGCGGTGAAAGTGATGTCATCTGCTTTAGGGGGAAAAATAAAAAATAATTGATTGCTAGATGGAACCTCCATTGCATTGCATAACAATAATTAGTCCATAATTATTACAGCCTTAGGAGAGATGTCTTCATTTCTATGATGGAGGTTTTTTATTGTAAAACTATCAGAATTCAGTAGTAATAATTTTGCACTTGTAATAAATGCCATGAATATAAAGTAAGGATAATGATTAATATGAATATGAAAATGCCTTGTAAGTGCTGTGTGAACATGTACCAAAATGAAAAAAATAAAATAAAATCCAAATGACTTCAGATTTGTGATACTAAGATCCAGTAGGATTGAATGACATTAGTACTTTGTCATGGGGAATAAATATGCTGGCTGTTACGATGATGATGGAATAGCAACTATGAATATAAACATGAATACCACTTGTTGGACTGCAGGGGGCAGTGAAGGGTGAAAGACTGTTCTGGAATCCAGAGGGTCCTTCCTTTTGGGTGGAGTGTGGGGGCTGAGAGACAGAGTCTGTGTGTATCTGGCTTCTGTCTGATGCCGTGGTGTAATGCATATGGACAGAGAGGCTACATGTCGCTTTTCCTGCCTAACTGGGGCGTGTGAGTTAAGGTGATCTAAGGGCGATGGATGGATGCTAGCTTTCTCAGGGCCACATACCCTGGGGAAACTGCTAAAGCTGAGAGGCTGTTTAGAGTCATTGGTGCTGGAGTCAGAGAACTGGTTGCCTCTGGAGCTCTGCTCTGAGCTTGCAGACATTGCTCCCCTGGAGAATGAGTTGTGTGTTGTGAGCAGTGGGCCATCATAGCATTGTGTGGGATAATTATGGAGGCTAAATGTTCCTGGATTACAGTCAGCAGGATGCAGCTGAGAGCTCTCTCTCTGAGGAGCGAGGCCCTGTATAGCCATAAAAACATGCAAACAAGCAAGAAATAAGACAGCAGAAAAAATTTATATTATGAGCCAAATATACTTATTTACAAGGAAATTGAAGTATATTATATATTATTGTATGTATGTATATATATATATGTAAAATTATTATTTAGTTTTTATTTAACCTATAGTTGAATTATTTTATCCATAACAAATAAAAACACACAGCTCAGATTATGTGTACTAAATGGAAATTTGTCATTTGATGGTCAAAATATAATGTATTTAATTGGATCAGTAAAATGTCTACAAAAAACACTCACTAAATAGCTCAATAGCCAAATTTATTCTCATCATTGAGATCAGGAATTAGACAATATAAACACTATGCCTAAGAGGATCACACATGTGGGCGAACAGCCACAAATGCACATGAAAAGCCAGAAAAGCATTTATTACACTTTTAACACTTTTTGATAATACATCATTCAAGTCAACCCCATTTTACAACTATGCCTCGCTCCCATCAACAGGTTGCTTCCTGTGCTGATGGTCACAAATATACCAAAAATATCTAGCTAATATCACAATCCTTCTCTCCATGATCATGAAAATAGGTGCCATCGTCAAAGATTTGCAATTTAGCAATAGGCAACTCAGACACAGCTCTCTCTCATGTAACTGTGCATCGTAACTGAGAGCAAAACAGTAATTAATAATAGCACTACAAATTTAACCTCTGTGTTAGGAGCAAGTTGAGACATGTATCTGTTTGCTACCTTTGCCCAACGGAGAACAATAAATTTAGTGACGCTTGTCCGCTGCATTTCCACAAGCATGTCCTGCGGAAGGGTAAAAAAAAACCCAGCTTCCTGATACTTGTTGAGCCAAAGAGAGTGGAGTTTAACCTACCGGTGTGGGCGATTTCTTATCCTGCAGGTTGGGCCTAACACTTCTGAATCCTTTAGCCGCCAAAGAGGAAGTGGCCATGTTGCCATTTCTTAGAGCATCCCCAGCAGTGTAGTGCCACCACATATCTAGAACATTCCACATGAAACAAACAATATATCAGCACCAAAAGCTCCATTTTAGTTTACCATAAATCATCATGATTATGAATATTGTTTCTAAGAATAATATTTTTACCTGAATCTGTCGGTGGAGATTCTGTGCCTAAACCATAAAAGAAAAGAGGCAGTTAGGTGTTTGAGAGGCTTATAAAAGGCATATGGAAAGCTTCTTCCTGACCATGTACTGAATATGGCTATGCAGCATGAAGTCTTCAAAGATTAGAAGCTACGCAGCACCTGCACAGATGGCTAAAGCTCTATAACACTCATCAGTGTCCATTGTGGGTGAATATTGTGTGGCTCATCAGATATAATTACTGGCTGTGTTCCAGACCACTGCTCCAGCTCACAGCAGGAGATCATGAGAGAGGAAGATATTTGAACGAACTGGACGGAGTAATGAAAGAGAGTTTTCACTCTTATTCTAGATCAAGTAGGACCAAGTCAAGTAAAAATGAATATTTAGATCAGAATGGAAAGCCAAACCAAGACTTGACTCTTGGTGAGGTCACACATCCAAATACACATGCATTATTGAAACTCTTTGATAAAGTTAAAAACACACTTTGAAAAGACAAACACACTTTTGTGTTATTTGATATTGACTTTTTTTTAACTTAATAACTTTTCTCTCACCTAACGCTTGGCTACTGAGCATATTCATGACCCTTAAGTCTTCTCTCAGCCCCACAGGCAGAATAATTAAACAATGAAAACTGTGTGTGTGAGGTCATAGTCGATAAAGCTGCTCAAACAAAAAGGGTCACCACCAAATGAAACGAGGCTGCAAAAACAGGGAGGAAAAAAGCAATGGGCTGCACAATTGTTGCCATGGAGCGGCACAAATATGGCAACAATCCAACTCTTGTGAAAGTCTGTTTCCATTTAAGTAATGGGGAGGAACACTTGCAGCTACTGAAACCCAAAACAAACCACCCTGAATGCTGGTTAGTTGGAGTGAGAGAAAGCAGGAAAGCAGGAGACAGAAGTGAATGATGCTTATCGAGTGAAGAGGAATTCCTGCCTGCTGATTAAACATAGACTGACTCTTGGCCACAGGTTGTCAATTTATATGCAAACACTGATCTCACATGTAAGGGACCAAAAGGCATCAATTATAAGACATTTGAGCCAGCGTGATCAGCAGCTCTTTAGCAATGCCCTTGTTAGACTTTTTAGATTGTGATACTAACTTTTGTCTCTTTTCTGGTGACAGAAGTGAGAAATCCCTCCATTATATATTAACAAATAATAATTGAGCTCTAAATCGGTCCGGGTCCAGCTTAAAGATTATAGAGAGGATTTAGATTTTTGTGTTATAATGCTTAGGGAAAACTCATGCCATATACATCTATTGCTTAGTATTGAAGCGAAGTAGTGGGTGTGTGAGTTTGCAGCGGGTAGAAAGAGTACCTGCAAGCCCACATAGGTTCGGGGAACTCTGGACTCTCTTCATGGGGGTTAGAGTGAGTGAGAGCGTGGTGCTCTTGTGAGCTCGTCCTCCGCTGTCTGTGAGTAGCATGGCAGCATACACATACAAACATCCCACATGGGGCCAAAGCACATGCATCAAAAACACTTTCTGGCACAATCATGAAAAAACAGAAACTGCATTTAGGCAAGCATGTTATGATTTCTTCAAATCAAGCTGCATGCAAAGCTTCTGATTAAGTGACACATAAGTAATGACGTAAAATGTTTCTAAAGACTTTAAATGTTGTCCCCAACTTTAATAAACTGCTGCACACCAACTGCTGATAAGGTCACCAGGTATCAAGAGCATCTAATAAAATGCTATGATCCCCTAAAATGGCTACATGATAGCTAGAATGATTGGACATTATACTGCTGTATAAATCTCTCAGTCAAAATAACCCTGCTTCATACTCATGTGATCGCGTTAATGTCTAGACTTGAACATAATTACATTCTAACAGAGAGTTAAATCATATGAGTGGGGAGCTTATATTTAAATACACCAAGGATCATAAACATTGCTATCTAACACTAGGAAATTAGCTAAAAGCTCATCAATATCACAGTTGATTATGCCGGACTAATGATCACAATTTTAAAAAATGATTGTGTTGTATCCCTACTTAGAACTACCAACATGTCAGTGCTTCATCAACATTTCTGATTGAGTCTATGTGAAAAAAATGAAGCTGTATAACAGTGCATCAGGCTGACTAGTGTGAGAGACAATGTTTTGCAGAGAGCCAGGGTGGGGTGCTAACAGTGCCAGACAGTGCCTGGTGGTTTCCCTCCTGAATCCCACGCTTGGTTCTGTGTCTCAGGAAGGGCTGGGTGCTGAGTGGCAGCCTAGCACTGTAGTTATGTACCTTCTTCTTTTTCATTTAAAAAAAAAAAAAAAAACAGCACATTAACAAGGAGCACTGCACTGCACTTCCCAGAAACCCTGAGCTGAATGCACAATAGCATGCTACAAAAACAAATCTCAAAGACACTGCACGATGACATGGTTAGCAGAGGAATGAAGCACTTTCACTCGGTTTCACAGGGGAATCAAGCGATCCATCCAACAGTATGCAAGCATTTATACATCTGACTAACGAATAACGCCGCTCAGTTTTATTTTCCCCTAAAACCTTTCTCTTTAGCTAAGAAACCTGTTTTAACCTAACTGTTTGTTTTTGCAATTTTATCAAATGTAAAATAAAGACTCTTTACAGATGCTACAGATGGATTCTGATTATATGAAAACCTGCAAATCAAACCTAAGGTCAACTTAACTTGCTGTGGAATAATGGTAACTCTCGAGCTATTCATTTTCACAGTAACATCCTTAATAAAGGCTTCATCATACCTGTATTCATGTTGAAGAACTTTTCCTCTAGTGTGGTCTTAAAATCACACGGTCCTGAAAAACCACAAAGTCCATTAGTGTGCTACTATAAAAGTCTAAGCAAATAAGCATGGCACCAGCCACACAGTAAGTATTGATAATGTGACATTGATCATAAAGAGCTCTGTGAGCCTCTCAGTTTCATGACTGTGCAGTGTTGGGCAGCAAGTCCTTGTTCTGTGTGGCTGTTCAATCCCCCTGTGAGTGAGCTCCCATGTGAAAGGTGATACAAGCCCAGCATTTCTGCTCTGAAACATGCAGCTTGGTTTCAAAATACACACACACACACACACACACACACTGTGAAAGACACTTATTACCTCTTTTGGTATGTTACAGCTTAACACCTGACTGAATATCTGAAAAACATGCACTATAGGCACTTGTCAAGTTGAGCAGCCTCAAGAAATTTTACTCCACTTCAGTTTGTCCTAGATTGATCACTTTTGGGTGACAGATTGACAGCTCTTATGACCCTGTTCCTAAAATACCCAGTTTATTTTGGTATGAGCCGAATATTTCTAGAAGAGTCTATGTGGGGACGTAATTTCATTACGTTATTCTATTACCTAACCCTCCAACACATGCAGAGGTACAAAGTGTATGTCAGTCTTAATAATTACACAGCAATATGTAAACACTTCAGAAAAGGTACACCTGTGTGTCTGTATACAGAGGCACCTGCCCGACCTGACAGCCTATCATGGAAACAGCTCAGCACATGTTGTCTTAGAGGTCAAATGCCATACAAGATGATATTCTGCAGAGTCACTGATGCATGATTAAGTGACCATCCTAATTAAAGACTTCAAGTTAAATCATGCCAGATGACAAATGAATGTACTCTTTCCAATCTCAGATTAAAGAGAAGCACTATACATTTATTTTGACCCTTAATAAAATGTGGCACCATCTCATATTTCTCCCATGAAAAGAGAGCCTGGGTGTCAAGCCCAAAACAAATCTTCAACCAGCGTGGCCTATAAATCGGAGGTGAAAAACACAGGGGACACATTTGCCTGTCACACCGCCGGACATGGGGTAAATCAAAAGTTCTAACGGCCTGTCAGCAATAAATGAAGAGGAGATTATGGAGTTGGGTTTCAAGAGGGCAGACTAGTGGCGACAGAACAGCTGGGATGGGAACAGGACAGCCACCCAAGAAGCCACATGTATGACCAGGACTAAAGTGCTTGGCTGTGGCTTCCTGAATACCTTGTGAGAAACCATGACACCAAATATGCTGTTAGGATATTAAAATAATAAACAACTAATTATAAACACTAAAATTCTGTCTATATAAAAAACTGCAAAGGGAAGACACACAAAGAAAAACTTATAACTAATAATAATAATAATAATAATAATAATAATAATGTATTATTTTGTATTGGTGTACATTTTGTCATGTTAAATATGTTTTAGTGGTAGTGGTTACTTTACAACTGCACTAAATACCAATGTTACATGACGAAACATAGTTACAAATCTTTCATAGTTCAAAACAGAGAATAATGATTATAATTCTTTTTTACCTATATAATGGGGCAGCCATTTGATTGTATCAGCTGAGAATGAGTGTCATGTTTACTGACTACATACAATATATTTAGATGGAAACGTATAATTGTGGAGTCTAACAATTAATCACAATCAGCTCTAATAATCCCAGACAGCTCTAATAATGGATTAGATGGTTATATAATAGCTGTGACCGGCTTAAACAGGCACTGAGATTACAGAGCTACAACAGCAGAAAGCATTGTCAACATGGCTCCTGATAAACAGTATTGTCTCTTGTTGATAGCAGCTTATGTTTAGCCTGATTTATGGCTACAGTGTATTGGAGAGACAGGAAACTGAACCCCCCACAGACCTGATCGCTCTTGGCAGGAGACGCGTGAAAGTCATACCTCACACCTCATTGACAATCAGCTAAGTGTTGATACAGGACTAAATACCCCATGATGATATGCCACACTATCTACAACATCACAACACACACCATTAAAGCTCACACATTAAAACTCATTTTCATTTACTAATAGTACAAAAAAAAAAAAAAAAAAAGTCATACATAGACAACCCAAAGTATAGTTAACTTATTGCTTAACAAACAACAACAGATTTGTAGCTCCAAACACTATCACAAATTGACCGATGGGTTATGATGGTATTAGGATAAATTATCATGCCACAGGCTTAATTAATAGTAATATGCACTGCATTACTACTGCAACAGTGTGCAGACTGCTGGGTATTTCATATATACTTGAATTGAAAATCTGCTCAAAAACTCTAGTAACATGAAATGATAATTTTTCTACCTAAACTCGCACAGTGTTTATATATGGATTCTACCTTGGTTATTGCTAATATGATGACCATTATACTTATTAGATGTTGCAATAAAGTTGATGTGCCATTTTTAATATATATTGTAAGACAAAAAGTCTACCAACACACAGATAACAAATAACAATTAAAACAAGTTTTCACTGAATAAGACAAATTTTATTTTTAACCTCATGCATACTGTGCATCCTACCAAGCTTTTCTTATACTGTTCATAAACAAATTCTAGCCATATCACATGTTCTGCAACACAAAATAGTCCTACCTGGTACTGCTATTATAACAAATTCCTTGCCCAGGCTGTCCTCATGAAAGAATATGCAATGATTACACCGAGAAAGTGATGCCTATCAAACAACACAGTAAAATAAATAAGTTCTCTCTGTCAAAAGCCAAAAAGAGCTCCGGATCCTTGCCATGTTGCTTACTAAAGCCAAAATAGGAAGAATCTTCTTCTCATCTGGGATTTGCAGTTGAGCTATTTATATTAACATTTTTGTGAGGACACAAGATGGCCTGTGTGGTTTTTAAAAGCAGCTTCTCAATCAAAATTTTATTAAAAGAAACCCTGTGAAACATTTGTTGTTCCATGGTTAGCTGGCTAGAACATCACTTTTTTGTGTGCTGTTCTGTATACAGGACAATTTGTGTAGCTGTTACCATGAGTTTTATGAATACTATTCTTTTAAGATATTTACATGAAAAAAAAGGATTCAATCATTTTGCTGTTGGATAGCAAACTTTTGAGTGTTACACACTCTCAGAAAAAAAAAGGCTACTAAGTTGTGCCTTTTCTTATTTCTGGTGTACCCTTGTCTTTTTTAACTTTAAGCTTTCACCTGGAAAAGCGGATATAATGTACATTTAAAAAAAAAAAAAGATTTAACATACATAGCTGGACCATAATTACCTTTTAAATTAAAGAGCTACACTACATGCACATTTCTAGGTAAAAGATATATGCTAAAGGTGCAAAATGGGGTTGCAATGTTTGGACAATTTTGATCAATGCATCAGTTTAAAAGGCAATGATTGAAATTAATCGAGGCAACAATTATGAAGTGATTATTATCCATAAAATTATAAACCAATTATTATTGGTTATATTGGTGTGCAAAAAAAAACCCATTTTTTTTTCAACTATTACAGGAACCCTGCAAATAGGATAACATAGTGATGTAGCCCATAACTCTGATACTTAAAACAGACCTGAGAATCATCATTCACGAATTACCCACTGCAGACTGTGAACAAAATTGGTCACTAAATCAAAGCATACTGTAGCAGATTCAGTGATATTGTCAAACATCAAATGGTTGTCTTAAGAATGGAAATCATACCGTATCATATCGTACCCTTTTTCTGACAGTGTATATAAACATAAAAAAAAATTTTAATAAAGAAGCTAAGAAAAAGTGACATTTTGCTCTGTTCAGTTTTATATTAAGCAACTGGCTTTAAATTCTTAAATCTGCTATATAAGCTAATCAGTACGTTATTGGTATCCAGGACACAAGCTGTAAATATCCAAATAAGGCATGGTTGTGTTTGTGGACTGGCAGTCTGCAGTCTCTCTGGTGGGGTTAAGTGACCATGCAAACTATATGCCTCTTGATGCAGCTGCCTAAGATAGAGACTGCAAACCCTCCCCTCATGATGCAGCAGATTTTGTGCAAATATCGCTATTACTGGTGTCTGCAGGGTTGGGTGAGAAAGTGAGAGCCAGACTCCAGCTGGGCATTGTTAGGCTGCTGGGCTAGGAGAAGGCGGGAGTACATGCCAGGGCTGAGAGGTCCAGCTGGCAGAGTGGGCAGGTGCTAGAGAAGAGATGTGCGGGACTAGCCAACGCTGTAGAGAGCCTCGGAATCTCAGAGACAGCCACTTAACATTCAAACAGCTTGACTGTAAGTCACTGAGCCTCCCTCAGCTCAACAATCTGCCTCAATCACACACAGCCACACACACAGGGTTCAAGAGCTTCTGAGAAAAGTCAAGCTTGGCTCTGATAGTGTTATTTATTTCTGTATGGAATTCAAAGCATGGCGCGACACTGAGTTATGTTTGGGCCATGGTGAATGCTGATTGCAGCACTCAAAGATAAGATTTCTTTTAAGGAACTTTATAAATAGGGTTGAGGAATCAAAAGGAGCCTACTGAGAACCTGCAAAGTCACTTATTTAACTACTTAATTTATTGCAGGTCCTCCTGTCCTCATAAACAGAACATCGCCAGCTTCATCTCATAGTTGGTTCAAAACACAAAAGTGCTTCTGAAGTAACTGTGGTCACAGTAATGATTCTGGCAAGTGGAGGAACATTATTAAGGAAATAAATTATCCAGAAGTGGGACGGGAAAAGTTACCACTAGAGAACAGATCCCAGAAGAATGCAAAAAATAACAATAATTCCACTGCCTCTAGATTTAAGATTATGCTGCTGTGCTACTTTAAAAAGCATTTATTTATAATATTTACACATAAATATACTGGGGTTACATTTATACAGGGGTTACATAGACCAAGGACAGGACAACAAGAAGGAACTTTAAATTTACAAGAATATGCAATATGTGCTGCTGTGCTACTTAGCAAACTAATCAACAGCACAAAGTGTCTGTGCAGTAAGCATAGCAAACATTTCTACACATAACAAGCACTTCTCTGAAATGTGCAAGACATTCAGAGCAGGTGAAATTATGCATGCTGGATTCTTTCTTGGGGTGACATTTTTATCACATGCTCAAGTATGTTCACACTGCAGCACATCAGCATGTGAAATAGAAGCTCAAGCTATATCATCAAATAGTGAGAGTTAATATGAACACATGATCATATTCAAGCATAGGTTTCTAACAGGGACCTTCCTTTAGTTGATGATTATAACAGCATGATTAAAACATGATTGGCTGTAGGAAGGCTTCAGTCTCTAGTGCCACTTCACTGCCTTTCTTTAATCTTATTAGGTCACACTAGTTATGCTTCCACAATTCAGTGTTTCCCACAGATTTGAAAATAGTTGGGTGGGGGTCAGGAAACTTAAGGGTGGGCATGTCCTAGTATGTTTTTACAGATATGATTTACGGATATTGCAGATATGGTGTATATGGCCAACAGATATAATGGTTTTTAGAAATAAGAAAGACTAAAACTATTTCATTTACACTTCCACTTTCGCATCACCTCGACTGTAATGGGGTCTGCTACCTACACCCCACCCCCACCACACCACCCCCACCCACACCCCCACCCCCACCCCCAGCCCATCCCCAGCCCATCCCCACAACCAGACCTCTTAGCCATAGGTGCTGGAACAACATCAAAAATGAGGGAGTCATCGCAGAGGGGGAGGTGGTTGAACCTGCGGTTTGGATTTAACCATATATAACGAGTGTTTGTTCATTACCGCTGAACTCAATCAACAACAACTAGAACATGGAAATGTAGGAATAAATTATGCATCATGCCTGAGTGTGGTGGGTGACTCAGCTCATCAGATACTGCTGCTCTGCCAAATTAGAAACAAGGAATGTTAATTTCTTGGAAGGAATTAATAAATAAAATGTGTATACTTGGGCAGCCATCAATATACCTGGGCACAGTGCCAAAGTATTACTGTGGCATTTACATAGTAGAACAAAATCCCAAAATGCTTCACAGCTCACATATCACATTGAACTAATCTATCATTATTGCAGTTTGGCATTATTTACCTCTGAGAGAGAAGCTTGGGATGGTGTCGTGCATGAGAAATAAATGGAACCACCAGTGCAGACAGTGTACACCAGAAGAAATACCTACAAACCACTTAACATTAATGAACACTGGCACTTTCAGATCTGTGCTTTGTGGAAAATAAATAAACTGACATGTGCAGCTTCAATTGTTTGGCTGGTAGGAGAAGTCCCATGGTTAAGAACAGCCTATTAACTAGAAGTAAAATTAACTAATAACTCGAAATTTGACCTTTGGAAGAGAGTTGACCTTTGTTTGGGAAGCTATTATGTTAATAATGAGTCCTAAGAGAAGACATGACATGATATCAGCATTCAAAGAATATCCAGCAGTCCTGTATGTATTGCTTACCAGCAGTCAGGAAGTCAGTTACTTAATTACTTATGTTGCTAATATTATTGTTCAATTTCATCCCTTCTGACTACCAGGTTTGGTGGGTAACCCCTGAATACCACATGCAGATATATTCTAACAAGGTCACATAGTGACATATGACGCTATCGCTATAACAACTACCGACATACATCATTTTCTCACTCTCACTGTGTGCATTTCAGACTGCATGAACATGGCATGGGGCTAACTGCTTAACACAGGTTCCCAAACTAGGTGTCGTGACCCCATGTGGGGTCGCTTGAATTACAACTGGGGTAGTGAGTGTTACAATCTCCTCTTTTGCCCTATCAATTTGTTTTACAAATTAATTTTTACGAATGACACTCTAACTATGAAGATTAATTTTTGTGCAACTATTCTGAAATGTTGCTGAGAGTCACAGTCAAGCAAGCTATATTTAAATTAAAAGTGTACATGCTGTTGTGGTCTTTTTCACTATCCTGACATCCAGAATTATTGTAGGAGATAAGCAATAAAAATGGACAAATTCCTCTGTGCATCTACTGCCACTAGTTCCTCAAAAACATCCAGTGACTCTGACTCAGCTGAACAACGCCAGTCAAGAAAACCAACACAAAATTATGCCAAAACATTTATTGAATATGGATTTACAAGTCCTAAATTGTAAATCTGGTTTGGAGTTATTTGCCCAGAAAGTTTGGGAACCCCTGGCTTAGTAGCTTGTGACCACAATCTGAGCTACAGGTAACCTGACGTGTAGGTGGGGATAGCCTCCTCTCATTTCTTTCTACCTTGCCGAGCGTGCTTTTCTTCTTACATTCGTTATTTGTGGAATGATACTCGGCTACTTAGCACCTGTTAGCCTCAAGCCAATTTTGTATTGCGTGCATTTATACACTTGTGGTTCTTGTATGTGAACATGTAACGCTACAGGCTGTAAGAAATGTTCTTCTCAGCAGTATTAATACACAAATTAAAGCTGAAAGTCTGCACTGTGAGCTCATATTCTTTATTTAATTTCACCTCCAATATATTGTGCTAGACAGATAGCTGAAATAACAATTACTTTGTCAATTTCCATATATTTATGGATTTGACTGTATATTCACCATACGGTGAGCTGCACATTCTGCTCATTTTTTCCACTGAGGTGATCCACCCACTTGCGTTTTCTCGTTATTCCACATTCACCACCAACTAGCAGGCTAGCAGAGATTGTGGCTAACACGTTGCTAGCATCTTAGAGTACCATACACTGTTAACTACTAAACCCATCCATTTTCTCTGTACTTGGGTTTATTTGCCTCCATAGCTCACATTATATTGAGTGGGTAGCTACCAATAACCATGCAAAATAAGGTCAATATAATCAGTTCTCACATGTGAATGAGTGTGTGAACATGTGTGTGTGCATTGTGCCCTGCAATGCATTGATGCCCAATCCAGGGCATATTCCTGCCAGTAGACTCTGGATAAGACACAAATAAGACATAAATTTCAGATATAAACATGAAAATGCACATAATCTGAATATGGGAATATTATTACATCAAGGTCAAACAATTTTGAAAAAACTGTCTTTGTTCTTCTAGCAAACACTATTCTTTAAAGAAACCCTGTCCTGCTTCCATATCTTTGACACCATTTATACTATCTTACCATGTCCTCGTATGTGGACTGTTTCCTGAAAATATTTTGACTACATGCAAATCAGCTCATTCCATTTGACAACCATCTTCCTGTTTTGTTCATTTCCAGTTGTTCAATTCAAAAGATGGCTGCCAAACAAAAAAATATGATTTTTTTAATGATTTTATATATATATATATATATATATATATATATATATATATATATATATATATATTTTTTTTTTTTAGAAATTATGATGTGTTTTTAACGTTCTTATAGGTGCAAACTTAAATAGTTATGCACCTCGTCATTATTATGCAATGTTTTGGGAGGGAATGGCTTGGGGAGCTGGATGCATAACATCTGACCTCCTGAAGCGGTCTGAGCCATCAAATATATATTTGTTTAAATATGTATCTTGGTACAGTTCAATCTGCATGTTTATGTGGATGATTGATACCAATTCTCAAGACACATGAAACAACCAAGCGCAAACAGGATCTCTGTGTACATACTATATGCATAACTGCATGTAAAGTCACATGGGTTAACTAGTTTCCTGTGGCTAATTATGTTGAAACAATTATACCAAATACCACAACAACAATAAAAATAATAATAATAAAAAAAATACAGCCATTTTTTAGCTTGTGTCGTGGTGCAAGAAAAATGTGCTTAAGTCCAAGGTTGAGAATCACATGCAACTGAGACATGCCTCGGTTTTAGAGAAACCCCACCCATGTGCGCAAATCTCACACAAATCTCTGAACAGGGGAAGAAGACCTATGGCTTCTCAGTACTGATATGTGGAATACCATCTCAATAAATCCTCAATACATGCACATAACTCAACTCTGAATATGGCCCCCGGTGCACATGCCCAATATAATTCATTGCGGATGGGAAACGCACCGCAAATATTACTGTGGCCAAAACGTAATGATGGCATTTTCAAAATTACTCATGTTAGTGTGGACTAGGGCTTGAACAAGTGATAGATTTGGCTTCCTCTTGCTTTCTACTGTACCTTTTCTGAACACGTGGAAGCCCTAAGCGACAACTTATTCAGGGGGCCCTCACCAAACATGTTGTTTTATATGCAAGGATGAACAGAATTAATGCTTCCTTATCTTGGATGAGTCAGCAGATTACTATTGTCACAGCTAGTAGTAGCAAGCTAGCAACTTAACAGGTGTTAGCCTAATACTTCTTACTCTAGATACTAACTAGCAAGCTAGTTTGCCACTAGCTTTTTCCATTTTAATTAAATCAACAAGCGGAAGCAAGAAAGCGGACAAATTGACTAAATGCAAATAATTAAAATTAATTTCTTACGAGTGTTTGAAGCCATTTTGCCTCTTCTACGTTTTACTTTTTGCGTTTCTCATTCCCAGATAAATATGACCACTTCATGATCACCACTTCTTTGCAATCTTCTGACATTAGTTACGTTAGTTACCTGATTTAGTTGCGTTAACTGCAGTTTCTATTCTTTAAACACCACAATGGAGCCCCCTGAGATTGCCTGATACATAAACCTTTTCGCAAAATGACAGCAAAATTTGTTTTTTGCATATCTGTTTTGCATTTATGCATATCATATAAAAATCATGGGGCCCCTGGTGGCCCTGGGGCCCTAAACATCTGCTTATACCACTTACAGCAAGAAGCAGCCCTGTTTTCGGCATACATGATTTAATTAGCTAGATTTTAAAGATTGCCCTGAGTAAGTAACCCTTTTAACAAAGACTGTCACCAAAGAAAGAAAAAAAGAAAGAAAGAAAAAAAGAACCCAATGGTGTTAATTAAATCATTCTGCCCTGATCTAAAAATACTATTCTGGCTAAAAATGTACTGAATATATTTTTTTAAAAACACAAAACAAGGAAAATAAATTGTCACATATTAAAATCAAATAATGGTTAAAGCCCTGTTATCAACACTAACAATATTATTGTGTGTTGATATAAAAAAATATGTGGAGATACAAAATATGAGAAATATTAGACCTTGTCCATGAAGAAGTGCTCTTTCCCATTCCATGGCAGAATATAAATAGGAGCTAATATGAAGATAAGATTGTTTGAATCCTTTGAGCCTCCTCTAAACACTCTAATTCACCTGTATCCCAGCATGAAAGGCAGAGAAGACTCACTCCTTACCAGGCATTAAGAGCGAGCCAGGTTACGTGTTAGAGCTGAAAGACATCTGTGCCGCCAGGCAGCAAGCTCCACTTCCCCTTCTTCCTCTTCAGCCTTCAGCCCAGGAGGACTCTGAGATTTTCAGCGTTAAACTGGCGTTAAGGCTGCTGCCCGTTTCTGGAGGCAGAAGAGGGGAGAAAGTAAGCCCCCCGCTCCAGAGCTCAAGCCCTGCGGTTTGAGCTATTTTCAGATGGAGACATGCATGTCTGGAGGCTTGAAAGTTACTCCGTGCCTCAGGAAGGGAAACTGACAACACTTAAAGTGCACAGAAGGAGGACAAACATCTGAGCTCGGCTGGGGCCTCGGCATGCCACATGCTGCGTACGAGCTGAAAACACTAATGCTAACTGGCAAGTTAGCCAAAATCAATCACTGTCTCTGAAGAGTTAGAGTTTCCCCTGAGCCAAAAATTGATGCGTTTTGTTTTTTTTCTGATCACATTATCTCCTAGTTTAACCTCAGAGGAAGCAAACATGGAAAAGTGCGTAACATAATGATAGATATGAAAAAAGCAAACAAAGTCAAGGGCTCACATTTGAAAAACAACCTCAGGTGAAACCATGTTCAGCTCTGGTAACATTTATGACGTGAACTCTATTTTTGCTTCTAAGGTTTGTTTGTGATGACAGTTCTCATTTATCATGTAAGCAACAACCTTCAGTCAAAGGAGTCACCGTCATGCATATGTAATGCTAAAACAATTTCAGACATATTTATGATGCTTCATTACATGTGCCATATAACATGGATTTGACACAAATTTGAGTTAAACTTTAATGTTGGCAGAGGAATGTTCAACAAAGTGTTGAGAAAAAAAAACAAGCACACATAATACTCCTTAGGTCTGTCATGAATATGTCTAAAACCATGTCCATGTACAGCAAACTACCATTTTGAATTGATCCTCATAACAAGGTGCATGACCTCATATTAAGCAGTTTATAGCACAAGAAATAAAGCTATTTACATAGGAGATCAGTCACCTGGAAACCTATTAAACAGAAGGCAAAGCATCACCCAGGAGCTCAGAAAATGCACCATGAGTGAAGATGTCAGCACAAACCTGAGCCAAAGAAAACCGCCCCGCAAAGCTAACATCACTCATATTCTCATACCAGAGATGGCTGCGGAGTTACGCCAGACGAACCCTTAAAACTGATACTGACAGGATCTGATACACACCTTTGCCTCTTTCCAAAAACGGACATGCACACATGAAACATGAAGAACGATAGTTTCTCTTGGTTGCTCAAAAAGCGACAAGGTCATATGTTAGATGCAAGCCAACATGATTATGGGGTTTAAAAAATATTAACCCTGTTATCAAATATATTGATGGCTGCAGTAAAAACCAAGTTTAAACACTGTTTCCTCATTTGTGTTGCATGACTAAGTCAGCTTCACATGTTCCTCCAAAACATCTGCTATTGTTTATCCGGATTTGCACTTTGTTAGTGAATCACACATTGTGTCTCCTTTTACACTTCACTTAAAACACTGCAATTACAGCTCTGTGCTTTAGAAAACTTTTTTGTTTTTTAAGATGTACTTTTTCAATGTAAACACATTTCGTATTATTAATTCTCACTGTGGGAATAAACCACTAAATTGAATTTACTAAACTGCATATTCAGCACAATGCAATTTTTCTTTGATAACAATAAATAGAGATTTTGCATGCTTTTATTTAAATACAAAAAACAAAGGTCTTCCACTGGTTTTGTATGGATTAGCAGATTATCAGTAACAGTGTTAGAGCACTCTGGCAGCCACAGGTTCACATTATTTATTCATTTTATATTCAGTAACAGCTGGCCAGCATCCTGGTTGGGGTTGTGGTGAATCCGGAGCCTATCCCTGGAACACTGGGCATAAGACAGGAGGAATACATCCTGGATCACCCAGTCCACCACACACACACACACACACTTTTACACCTAGGGCAATTTAGAGTAGCCAATCCACTGGCACACTTTTATGAGGAAAGGAAATCTAAGAACTGGAGGAAACCCATGCAGTCACAGGGAGAACATGGTTCACATCATCGCCTATTAAAATGCTTTTCTCTTTTAACTTTTGCCATCAGTTTTATTTCTGTGTTTTGAGTGCAGTAAGCGCTTATGTTTTCATGAAATTCATGAAAGCCTGCTGTCAGTGCAGCTCGCTCGTGACGTCACGCAGCTGCACGAGGGTCATACCGTCCTGCAGCTGCGTGACGTCACGAGTGCAGGTGGCTCGTGACGCCACGCAGCTGCAGGACGGTATCACCCTCGTGCGTGTTTGATGCTGGGGCTTTACAGACTCCTGGAACCTGCAGCAAGCCGGATGAGCCACACGGTTGGTTACACATTAATGTCAGTCGCTCAGCAACTGTTTGCTGGTTAATGTTTAAACAACCCCCTGCTGGAGTTTATCAATACAAACATCCAGGCTGAATAAACTGAATACTCTGTTTAATTGTCCTGCGTCCGTAATTCACTCTTCTGTGTCGCTGACATGGTGTGTGTCTCATTTACAGACATGTTCACAGACATAGCCAGATGTGCTACAGAAATATCTTCATGATTCATTTTACCTACCTTAAACAAGCTGTGGAGCCAAACAAACGGAACCTGAGAAACCCCACAGGTCCATATCCTCCAGTCAGACACACACACACACACACACACTTCTGCCTCGTATCCTTCTGTTTATCAGGATTAAAAAGACGCAGTACTGACACTGATCTAGCGCTCAACACGCTTACGGACAAGTGCAGCTGCTGGAGCTAACAGCTAACCGACTACAGCTCTCCGAGCCATCCTTCTTCTGATTAGTATTCAGTCTCCCGCGTGTTTTCCTGCTGAGCAGCAGAAGCGAGCATCAGTGAGGCGGCATGGCGACCCCGCCTGGCTTTAACGCTACTGAGGAGCGCTCTCATTGGCGTGAAGAGGATCCTGGTTGCCATAGAGATGTCCCACAGCGCGCTTGGCTTGTCGCGCGCTCGGACATGGCGCAGTACACAGCACACAGGAATGCGTACTAGAGAAAGCCTACTAAACAGTATGCTGAAATAGTACCTATATGCAGGTTTTGCTATGCTCTTTAGTACGGTAGTACGCTGTTTTCTTTCTTTCTTTTTCTTTCTTGTTTTTTTTAAAAAATAAATTATTAAAACATATTAGACGTGAGAGTGTTTTTATAGTTAAGAGATTTATTTTTCACGAAAATAAAGTTTGTTTGTCTGTTTGTTTATCTAACCTAAAATTCCACATATTCTTATTAATTTTTTCCTGCCTAAAAATTGATAGCAATAAACATTCTTAGGCTAAACCCAAGCAACTACTTGACCTATCCAAAGTAATCAATGATTGTCTAATGACTTGTTATTGATGATATATAATAATGCTCTTTAGTACAGTGTTGTCTATAAGAGGACTTTTATGTTAATGAGAAAATTATCTATCTATCTATCTATCTATCTATCTATCTATCTATCTAAACCCAAGCAACTACTTGACCTATCCAAAGTAATCAATGATTGTCTAATGACTTGTTACTGATGATATATAATAATGCTCTTTAGTACAGTGTTGTCTATAAGAGGACTTTTATGTTAATGAGAAAATTATCTATCTATCTATCTATCTATCTATCTATCTATCTATCTATCTATCTATCTATCTATCAAATGACTAATGACTTGTTATTGAAGAAAATTGGTAACAAGTGGATCTAGAGTTATAAATTTGGTAAGTGTTGTGCGTGAGAAGGCTTTTACTCTCAAGAGTTTTTCCTGCATCAAAATTGATATTAAATATTATTAGGCTAAACACAGTTAACTACTTGGCTCATCCAAACTTATGAATGATTGACTGATGAATAAACTATTAATTATGATATGATAAACCCCATAAACTTTATGTGGTACAAAAATGGAGACCATGTATATTATGTATGTGAAAAATGAAACCATCATGCCTGACATGTGAAAAAAATAATCATATGAGAAAATCACAATGTGAAAACAAAAACAGCATGTCAGAAACAGAAAAGTTAACATGTTAAAATAAATGAATCGTAATAAAACACATGGAAAAATAAAAACACATGAACTACATGTCAAAAGTCCACATGTGCCTACATAACATGTGCAGTGTCTAAAACCCACATTTAAAATTAACATGTGAAGCATGCGATTATTAACATGTGAAATTCATGTACCGTTCTGCAAGGGTTAGCATATTATATCAGAAACGTTCCTGTTACATACTTGCACGAAAGACCTAGGCGTAATGTCAACTAGGGAACTTTTGTAGTTAAACATTAATTCTGTGTACACTTTGTCACATGTGCAATACACAAATAATGATATATGAATGCTTTGTTAGAATACTATGAACACCATCTAAATACAAACTGCCAATCTAAATACACCAAGGAGCACTCTGGGCCTGATAAATTCAGCCGCATATCTAAATTTAACAGAACTGTCAACAACCATTTACTACTGCACTGTGCTACCAAAGAAGGGCATAATTATACCTCAGGCACAGACACACAGTTGATAAGAAGACTAGACAAGGCTGATATGAAATCTAAGTGGTGGATAATGGCCAGTATTAGAAACTCACTTGTTTTACGCTAAGGGTTTGTTGTACCTGCACAATCAATCATCATAAAACTCAAAGGCATAACAAAGTTTAACATCTGAGATTCACCTCATGTATGTATTTCAACTGCTTCAATCAGTCCCCTAAGTAGTTGTGTATAGTAACTAATTTGAATTAGTCAGTAACCACAGTGAAACTAATAGGAAAGGTACACTATATTACCAAAAGTATTCGGTCACCCATCCAAATGATCAGAATCAGGTGTCCTAATCACTTGGCCTGGCC
>CM075009.1:16195032-16220813 GCA_037576675.1 Pangasius sanitwongsei | reverse complement strand
AGGAATGGGATGGCACTTAAGTTCATATGTGAGTCAAGGCAGGTGACCGAATACTTTTGGTAATATAGTGTATGTAGTTACAAGAGTGAGGAATGTAAGTTTCACCCACCAACAGGTCCTGTGAGTTTAAGTGGTTAACCATCAAAGTTGTTATTTCCTAAAAGTGGAGCATGTTTACTTAGTGCTCAGAATTCAGCTCAAAAGCTTTATTCAGCCCTTTAAGATCACAGGAATGCCACTCATGTTAATCTGGTTCAAAGGAAATATTTGTTCTCTTTTTAGGATTTACTGAGGAGCACAAACACCTGGTAGAGACAAATAGGCCAACTTAGTAGCCTGATGTAATATCACATACATATAAGGGGATAAACCTAGAGATATTTCGGTACTTTATACATGCTGTCAAAGTACTATCTGTGTGCAGCTGATCACATTATAATGTGAATAGCACCATACTGTTATAGCCAAATATAGAGTACTACCAGCACTATGTATAGTATCCCTTTATTATTTTTGTATGATGCCCTACATTTGTTCTATCCAACTGAGAAATACCACTTAATGATGCCCTGAGATAGCACACCAGTGAGTCAAACTATTGGAGATACATGTAGCTGATTGACTGAGTTTAACATTGCCAGGAAACATAATGGCCTATTCCAAAGGTTACTGACTCAGGAGGGCTTTTGTCCATCACAGTTTAACACACATGCTAAAACTAGTAATTAATTGGTAAATCAGGTGTCTTTGAACAGGGAAATTGTGCAGGACGGTGTTGTCTTTTAGGCATTGGAATTCTTACTATCCTGGAATTCTATATGGACAGTCATAGAAAATTCCATGAAACATTTTTTTAGCAGTTTCACCTTTAAAGAGTTTTTTTTTTGTCCTTAAATTGTTTTGAATAACACAGATACAGAGAGCACATTCTTGATATTTCACTCTGTATTGAAACAGACACTATGGAATGAAGCACATTAAAGTTCACTTTCACCATGTCTACAGGCAACCAAAACTAGAATATCAACCAACACGTCCAACAGGATTCCTTTCATTGTTCTTTGTAGTACACAGTAAGAAAAGGATCTCTGATTAGAGGTGTAGGAAACCATCGCTACCCTAAACCGATGAAGCCCTGTCACTCCTGATCGCTGGGGGACCCCCGAAAGGATAAGTTTACCTGAGGACAGAGAAGCCTCTGTCCACTAAAGAGTGGCTTCCATGCCATTCTTCTTTTATATTTTCCCACTAACACACCCACTTGGGCGAAACTGGAATCTGCTTGAGTACAATGACACAGGAGACAAGCACAGTTGTTCTAGAGCCACAGGCTGGGAAAAACAGGTCATATTTGTCCATACTCCTTTTGCACAATGGGCACAAAGACACACCAAACCCACACAGGAAACTGGACCAAGTGAATTTGTATCTTTATCCAGGGAGGCTATCACATTACACAAACATCATCACTCTGTTTCTGACCTATTAAAATGTTGGGTATTAGTGGGTATTAGTATGATCTTGCAACTGCACAAATTGCTGAGGACTTGTGTCACCATAATGTGCATTTTACCTGCAGTGTGTTTTATATAGCACAGTGGAAATCTATATAGTACATAGTATCTACATAGTATTTCCATTTAAAATACTAATATAAATTATTTTTTAAAAAATGGACATGTGGTACAGGAGGTACAGACTGACATGCTTATATATATATATATATATATATATATATATATATATATATATATATATATATATATATATGTACAAATAAGGGAATAGACTAATAAGAGCACTTTTACAGAAACTGGAACCTTTTTCAAAAAGATTTTTTCCCCATAGCTTTAATTTAAAAAAGCACATGAAGAACAATGAATTGGTCTTCAAGACACATGGGGATCAAAATAAATATAAGACATTTGCAATTTAAAAGAAATTCTATTCGGAGGTCAGAGTACACATAGTTCTGTGTTCTGTACAATATTTATCAGCACAGCAGGGATAAATAATCAGGTTAATGGCTTGTCCTTCAACATGTTTGGGATTTGTCCATGTAACATAAATAAGGTCTATGCTTCACTCTGTGTTCTGTGAATGAGACAAAACAGTGAGCAGTTTACTGGAATGCTATTCAAGGAACTCTAAGTTCAGAAAAAAGTTCACTTTGGAGCTGGATAAAACACACAGGATCTGTGGCTGAAACACAGAGGTAGCCTTATTCCTTATAAAGAAGTGTTCCTTAATAGTGATCTACTGCTTTTGTAGAGTATAGCTTTTTTGGTGCAGATAATACTTTAAATAAATGTATAATGCACTACTGCAAACCATAAAATCTACAGATCACAATGTGACTGTTTTATGTCAGATCATTCCAGACCTAAGCTACTAATTCATCTGGCATGATTCAGTTTCACAAAGGGAAGGTATATGGTTACGGTGGGCTACACCTGCACACAAAAGCTTGGGCGGCTGTTATAGAGGACATCAGCAACAGCAGGGTTCTAGCAGCTTACCATTGCCTGGTCTTAGAGAGGAAGTGCTGTCTAGTCTGGCAGTAGCGACCCAATAATGTGTCACAACATCACAAAATCTCACATTCTCTCTACATTTCATCTGTATACACTCACAACAGCCTACCTATGAACAACAATTTACCTCATGCTGGTAGAATGTCAACAAGGATAGCATTTCTCAAGTCATATATCACAAAAGCATATATCATTCAGTACTCACATATTAAGTCAGTTCATGTGTCACCAGAAGTTAACAGTCAGCAGATAATTATACTTAATTGATTTATTGACTCACACCTATTAAACAGTACTTATTTAAAGACGTATTGGATTCTAGTGTAAGATTAAACTTGGCACAAGGAATGAGAATCCTTCAGTGATGGTCAAGTTGTCCAGAAACATAAATGACAAAGTGCCAACTGACTTATGCAACAATATTTAACTGTGCCAACAGGTGATCTTGTGCCATGCAGCTATTGGTAATGAAGTTTTAAACTGAACAATAATTCAGAAATTACAAAGCCAGTATGTGTCCCTGTGTCTGGACAAAGGCAACAATATTTATTAGTACATTAAATATCTTAATGAACATTGGATTGTGGATTATAGTGTGGATTATTTTTACATTTTGTTTCAATTTATATGTTTATTTGTATATTTCAATTTAATGTTTTATTAATTTGTATGCGAGCAATAAATACTTTCTTTAACAAGCTATATATAAGTAATTCCTTTTGATTCCTCTTAAATTTACAATCTTTTTTTTAGTCAAGTCTACTATCTTTGACAATTTAGTTATTTTATTATATTGTGCTTTTTTGTGAAAATTGTGGAGAATTATTATTTAAAATAAAATACAAATTATTAGAATGCTTAATACTATAATTAATACAAATAATACATTTACAAAGAAAAAAAAATCAAATAACTGACAGACTTAAATCCCACATGTTTAACTTGCACTTACCTTCATATGAAGGCATTCTGGCTGTGTAATGTCATTAAGGGCTGTTAGTTCTGGCACAGGGACACACAAATGAACACAAACCCAAAAATCACTGATAAATCCAAAGCCCTCTGGTTATCTTCTCTGCATGGGGAATCATATCAGCCCCTCTGCTGCTATCCCAAACACATGTCTGTCACCTCAATTGCTCTTTTGCCAGCTATCCAAACTGAAATGCCTGCTTGTCTTCTCCTTTTCACCCTGCCACTGGAATGTATCTCCTTTGTGTTTAACCTTCAGCTGAGGACGAAGCTCCCACAAGCTTCCACAAAGACCTAATTGCCCGTTGCTGCTCTATGATGCTGCGGTCTGACACAGATTGGAGTGCAAGCAGGAGATGAGTTGATTTTCAGCTATGAGGAGCATCCTCTACATGCAGCACCAGACAGAGCCTTCCAGCAAATGGAACAAATGTGCTCTTTGTGTCACACGTTTTACAAATACAATAAGCTGTCTGGGATTAGCACAGGAGCGGACCAATCAGAGCTCAGAGGCAGTGGGGTAGGCTGGGTAATCGGCATTAAATCAAAGCAGACTGACTGAATATATCAGTGAAGGTTATAAGTGCTCAGTGTCTGCAAGCAGGAATAATCCATTTTACTAGCACTATGCTTATAAAGCATAAATACTGCCCAATTACCATGGAGGGTCACCAGAACTATTAGTTTGTTTTCATAGTAACATTTTTGTTAGTTATAATGTTACTGGTAAGCTTTGAACTGTACATTATGTACTAAAAATAAACACCAATTGTTCAATATTCAGTGCAACACAAGCTAATCAGAATTAGACAAATAATGTAACACTATGGATTTATGAATATTTTCTTATACAAGATTTACTAAAATAATGCATCATTACTGAACTGTATACATGGTATACAGTATACTGTATTGAATAAAGAATTAAAAAATAAACACCAAATACAAGTATGATCAGCATTCTATTCATGTATAATACATCATGATGGCTTGAGGGCAGTTAAGCTGACTATAGGTCATCTGATTCATTTGGATTACATCACACCTCTCATGGTTACTGCCTATGTTTAACAAAGATGTAAAGTGGCATCCACAGGGAGCTGGGAGATGTCTGGATGAGGGGCTTGAATTATGGCCCTATCACTTTCAACATGACCTTTCAATACCTCTCAACACAGGCCCTCCCAAGGCGATGCCAGCTCTCTCATCTCTCCATCTCCTAGGATTCACAGCCCCAAACCCACAACCCTGATCCCACTGTATCCCCTTGCTCTATTTATACCTGCTTTCATAAATAAGCCTGCCACCAAAGCACCTTAAAAACAAGAGCCCCCAGTAATGGCCCTAACAGACATATCTATATATTGTAGGCGTATGTTGGTCATTTGTTTATTTTAGTTCCAAAAAGGTTTTGTACATAGACAAATCATGATAATGTTTTTGTACAGTTGTTGTTGTGTTACACAATGTTCAAAGTGAGGACCATGCATTCTGTCATATCACATGTTATTTTTAATCCAAATTATAGAAATGCAAGCTCTATAAAAATCTATGAACTGAGGATGGTTCCTTCTCTGTAAAATTTTTTCAAGAATAAATATGTAAATAGTAATTAAATGTGTAATTACTATTGCAATTACATGTTTGCCATATTTCTAGTTGTAACGTTGATGAACGTTGATTTAAAATTTAAAATCGATTTTTAAAAACGTTGATTTATCTTTAAAGACATGGTTTTAAAATCTGTTAAAAAAAAAAAAGAGCCCAGATGAATAGCACATTTGTCTCTAAATGTGTGGCTTAAGATATAGCTCGTGTTAATAACTTTTGTGTTGAGATATAACAGTGCCAACGTCAATCACACACAAACACATTGCACATATACCACTGAACCATGTATACAGACAGCTGCACATATTTCATATTTAACCTCATGTTCACAGTGTTGTAGGACATGTGTGTTTGTTTCACACCCCAGACATGTTGGCAGCAGGCCAACTTCCATTACCAACTGTTACAGTGTTAGGATATATTCCTAATAAGGCGAACTGAATGAAGATTATTTGCCTTTGTGATCTTTTAAATGTACATATTTTAAATTAACTGAAAATAGCAAAGTCAGAAAACTAGATTTTATTAGTTTCTGTTGAAGCCGGTTATTGGATTCTTCTACAGCATGAAGGTTTTGATTTATGTTTCCAATACTGTGGCTCTCCCTAGTGGTGAGTAAGACTTCCTACTGAGGCACACTCAGATTTCTTGGTCCTCCATGTCTAGTGTTCGACTAAACTCATAACCCAAAGAAAATGCCCCCCTCAACCAAGAATTCCTTCTCAGAAAGTTGAGGTGTCCTCAACCCCCAGTTCACCACATGACGTCATGTCACATGGCCACTCACACAATCAACAGTAAATAAAATATCACTTTACTACTTTAAATGAGTTTATAGTAGCTTTTACTTTAGATCAATCAACAGTGACACATAAGTTGACTAAATCTATAATACTAACCATACACTGTATTCAGAACATAAATGCATGATTCACTCATGGTCACTAATGTTACCTTGCAAGCTTATTGCTAAAAAAAAAAACACATGCTTTCATGTAGGTATCCATGTTTTTCCCTACTTTGCAGCTCAAACGCAGCAAGCCTAAAAATTAAATAATTAACATAGTTCATTTTTAGTACTAAACGATACTAAGTGGGATTATACATAACCACACACAGCTATATACACTTATAATGCAATCCAGATTACATGGTATCTATTGTTTCCCAACACAACCACATTCATAGCTTCTCTTTAGGCTATCCTATGTAATAACCTATATCTTAAAGACAGCATTTAAAATTTACATCTAGTTAAATTATTAAAGAACTATGCTGCTATAAATACATCTTTGGTGGCTATTGAAAAATACATTGTCCAATTAAAATTACAAATCAATACAACTGTATTTCAGTTTCAATTAATTTGATTTTCTTGCGTACACGGATTACCTCGAAACATTTAAGTTAATGAACTCAACTGTTTCAATGCCTGAAACAATATGCCATAAGTACATGTTCAGACCTTCATTACGTGAACATGTGACCGCTTTGCATATGTCCGTAATGGCAAACTGCATAGTGGTTGCATTATGGGTGACGTATACACTAGGGCACAGGTTCCAAACCCTGGCATACCCCTTGTGCTACACATTTGTGTTTCACATGCTCTAACATGGACTACTGATTGGAAGGTCCCGAGTTAAAAATTTCAGCACTGCCAAGCGGCCACTGCTTGGCCATTGATCAAGGCCCTTAGTTGTATAAATGAGATAAAATGTAAGTCATTCTAGATAAGGGTGTCTGCCAAATGATTTGTAATGTATACTAATAGCATCCAGTAAGGAAACTGCAATTATATTTTGTTGTACTTGTTTAACTGCTTATGCTATACAAATGCATACAAATGCATGTACATAAACTGAGGTCATATCCATTAATGGACCCCCTTTAGAATGTCAATTTCACATATTCTGACATTTTCCAAGAATTATTTCTATTGTTTATGTGGATATTAAAATATTACATTTAATGCATTTAAACCATTTAAAAGGTTCAGTGTGCAGTCATCTATTGGAAAGAAATGCTTTTATTCTGATGGGAAAGGTTTTTTCAGTATTAACACAAAAAGAGTCATATGTTAAATGTCATAGACATTGCAAAACCTTTGGTGTGCATCATTATCTGTGTCCAGGCTGTTGTGTATATACAGTTCCTTCTGAAAGTATTGGAATAGCAAGGCCAATTCTTTTGCTTTTGCTAAACACATTTCAGCTTCAAGAATCGGAAGGCCTGATTGGAAATCGCAAAGAAATACAGAGATGAGCCACAAAAGCTCTGGATCCAAGATTAACCTCTACCAAAGTGATGGAAAAGCCAAAGTGAGGAGCAAGAAAAGATCTGCTCATGATTGAAAACATACGAGCTCATTGGCTGCTTCTGGAATGGGCTCACTAATCTTTATTGATGATGGAACTCATGATGGTAGCAGCAGAATGAATTCAGAAGTCTACAGAAACATTCTATCTGACAATTTATAGAGAATTGCATCCAATCTAATTGGGAGGAACTTCATCATGCAGCAAGACAATGACCCAAAACACACTTCCAACACAACAAAGGACTTCATCAAGGGAAAAAGTGGGTTTTAGACTGGCCAAGACGATCACCAGACCTTGACCCAACTGAGCACGCATTTCAGTCTCCTCTTCAAACCCCCGAAACAAACAGCTCAAAAAACCTGTGTTACAATCCTGGAAAAGCATTACAAAAGAAAAATGCAACCGTTAGGAGATGTCAGTGGGTCGCCAGCTTGATGCAGTTATTGCAAGCAATGGATGTGCAACCAAATATTAAGTGTTATTTACATTAAGACTATCTGTTCCAATACTTTTGCTCACCTAAAAATTGTGCAGTCTGCCACCAAAGGTGCATTGTTCTAAGTTGTTTAACACATCTAGATGTAAATATCAGGAAATGAAAGCTGAAATTTTTGACCTATTGTCTCATATTCATCTTTTGATCTCAAACCCAAATGTTTCAGTCAATAGCAAAAACAAAAAAATTGGCCTTGCCATTTCAGAGAGGATTGTATATGTGTGTCTACCATTTATTCTGCCCACAAAATTTTACACAAAATTCAGCAATCAGGCCACAGAGAGAACAAACTTACTGAGACAACATAAGAAAGAAACTCTGAGAGGAGCCAGATTCAAAAGGGAATCTATCCTCTTCTGGGTGATGCAGAATAATGTGATTATAAATCATTAGATTATACAGGTGTAGAAGAGTAAAAGTAAACATTACTCAGTGTGTTGAAATGATGTTCAGTAAGATTGTGAATGAGCACAGGATAGTCTTTATGATTGCAGGAGCAGGTCTCATGTACAAAGCTACAATATCCAGGTGAGATTATCCTCTGAAGCAAAGGTGAGACTTGGGCTCTTATTGGGAAGTACAATAATAGATTAGGGTATCTATGTAGGACCACCCACAGAAATCATTAGAGAATTTTATTAATATTATTAATATTTTGGGATATATGCTTAAGCAATTCCAAAAGAACTCAACCTATAGGTTGTTAATGATATCACTAAATAAATAAATGTGCAGACTACTAATGGCATGACTTGCATTTCAGTGTATTGAATGCCAGCCCATAGGCCAAAAGTTCGTTTTGCTTTGCATTCTCAGCATCTCCAGCAGCTGTGTGTGGGATGGAGGCATAACGGATAACCCTGTAATCTGGCGTTTTCTCCACTCAGGCTGCTCAGAAAGCACTGGCCACTTGGGCATACATGCTTTCAGGAAATCCCTGCTTAGTCATGACCTTAGTTCCTACCAAGGGAGCTTCAGATGTGTGCTTTGTAGTCGATTCTGTGCATGCTTCCCCAGCAGTGTGAAGGGCATAAGTTCAGACACACAGTACAGACACACAGAATACAGATGTTAATAACCCACCAGTGTATATTATACACCAAGCACACTAAAGTTTTATACATTTCTTCTATTTCAAATGCAAGCACTTAATAGGAAAGATTAAATTTGAAATAAACCTTAAGAATAAAATACAACTACAGGCATTGTGTTAAGCTGCTGGTCCAGAAGAATAAGAAGAACAAGATGCTCAGGATGACAGTCTTCTATATTTTATTGACAAGTGTCACTCTGACAATAAACACATGACTAGACGTATTTGATGATGCATGAAACTCCTTTACTATAAAAATTATCCAGTCATCCTGGAGCCCACAAGATCCTGTTCTCGCTTGAAGAGGGCTCTGAGCTGTTAAACTTCTGCCAGAGGAAGTTCTGTATTTTTAATATGGCCTCATTAAAATGTATTACATGATATTACTTGAAATTACAGTGCATTTTGTAATAGTAGTACTGCAGTGTAGGGGTGATTCCATGATAGGGGTGCTTTGTAACTTCTTTAACATCAACATGAATCTAAGAAAGCATGTTTAACCATCTCAGGCATCTCAACCATCTTTGTTTTGTTTTTTTTGTTTTTTTTTTCTTTTGTGACAGGCTGCCTTTTGTTACTAAATAAGTATTTATTATATTACTAAATCATTTTTTTTCATAGAATTACCAAATAATGCATCCATGAGAATGGCAGAAGCACATTAAGGACATTCTAAAGCTACACTTAAACTATTTATTTTAGAATTTACTTTCAATCTATAATTTGGGTAAAATGGTTGCACTTTCAAAGCAAGTCAGATATCAGTCAATATCACAGTATCACTAACAATAAAGAAAAAAGAAAGATGAGGAAATAAGAATATTTTCTTGTTGTTACAATGGCTATTGACAAGACAAGCCTGCATATAATAATACACACTTTAAATGTCTTAGCATATAAAATATGAACTATAACATGAACAAGCGCATAGCAAGCTGAAAATACAATACACTGCATTTGCCATTTTAAATAGATATAGAACAAGTTTAATTTTCAACTGGAAGGATTTTGTATCTTCAGCTCCTGAGTGACATGACACCAGCAGAGGTTATTTAAAGCACAGGTGTAAGAGAAGCAGAAAGGAGACACTGATCTAACACACACACACACACACACAATTATGGGACAAGATGGGGCGTGGCTGTCTCTGATACCACACACTCTTTCACACTTTTCTTACCTTCAGGGGTGAGACATTTCAGTGTTGATTTCAATTTATGTTATTATATTGAGCTTTAACTGGAGCTTTTCACCTTGGTTTCAAGGTTGTGTTTGATTATTGGTCTGGTATCTATTAAGCGAATAAGCACACTTCATGCATTACCACTTACTTCTTCTTCTGCCCCCAAGTTCTTTTAAGAAAAAGAACAAAGTCTGACTGAAAGCCTTTAGGAATAGCAATTTGCTTTTTGTACCCTGAGCAGTTCCTCATAAGCGAAAGCCTGCTTTGTCCCAGCTAGCATTTACACCATTAGATGGTTGATTGACTGGTTTAGCATAGACAACCTTCCTGAGAGCTCAGTCCAAACAGCATGGTGACATCAGGGACCTTGCTTAGAGGTGTTTCTGTTCATGACATTTGTGCTGCGACCAGCTGGGCAATGGCACACACATTTTATCGACTCATTTTATTGATGTAATGCCATTGTACCCTCGTTAGCATATCCAACACATGCTCCAACACATAGTCCTCAGTGTTGGAGCATTGGAAGAATAAAAATAATAAATAATTTAGGTGTGTCTAGCTAGTCTGTTGGAACTGGTAATGACTAAAACATTGGGAAGAAAAACAGGGGTAAAAATCTCTGCTAAACAAAATGAAACCAAAAACAAACAAACCAAATCAAAAAACCCTACCTATCCAAAAAAAAAAAAAAAAAAAAACATACTGTGCATTGCTAATTAAAACATCCTCTTTCAAGTGGTATAAGTGGTATATCCTCTTTCATGGTAGACCTTGTCATGCATGGGCATACTGTATATACTGTATAAACTGTGTGTGTGTCTGTGTTAGACATAATAGGTTAGACATGTAATGTCTAGGCTCATTAAATCGAGCCATTGCTAAAATTGCTGTAAAATTGCTAAAATTTATGATAATCATATGATAATGATAATGAAAATATATGTATTTTACACGTCACACTTTTTTTTAAAATTTATTTTCAGCAGGCCATAAACTGGCAACTGGCAAAAACTGTGGCGCTTCCATTTTAGAAGTCAACAATCCCTAAAAAAATCATGCATCTAGAATGAATAATTCATACGTAATGACTTATGGAACATTGTAGCTTTTTCTGTAGCACTCGTTTTTATGGGGCCACACACCCTTTTTAAAGCCTCTATATCTCAAGTGTGGGAAGGGAGAGGTTTTCTGAGTGCTTTCTACATTCTGGTAATGAGAAGGACTATGTTGAATGTCCATATGCAGATTTACAGCCATTGATCATTGATCACTGTCAAGTGTTGATCACTTATGGATTCCAATTACACACATGGATTTAATAAAACTTTAATGCTACTGCGTCATTTCATATTAATAATTTGAAAGAAAGGGATCCTAAACAAATCCATGAATTAAAATTTATGATAAGAGAAATGGCACCCTATAAAAGGAGAAAGACTTACTGTCTATGGTAACTGATGCACTGCAATGGCCGAGCTGCATTACTGGACTATTAGAAGGTACGCTTTCACAATTTAGATGTCATTCTGACATTTTCTGTGACCTTTGCCTTTTATGGAATTTTGAAGGCATCATGTAAATCTGTAAATCTCTATATGTAAATCTGCTGTGCCAGTCCAGTAGTGCTTGGTAATTTACAGGTGATTGGCACTGTTATCTGCCTACTGTAATTTGTTACATTTATGTTGACTTGGCAACCACAGGTCGGGTCTCCTGACACTTCCTGGTTCTGGCAATTGCTTTGACACCTACAACAGCCAGTTCCTCATGACAGATGAAGATAGACAGCCCTCCCATTTATTTTTGCAAGAAGGTGGGATTTGAGGATGAGTTGTGCTTCATCAGGGATCTCTCCAGGTGATAAACAAAATATCATAGATGATAAAAGTCATGTAGTGTGTATGTATAGTGATTCTAAGATTTTGAAAGTCATGTAGTGTCCACTTGGCATTAAGGAAACTTCTGTATATCAAATCTTTAGTTCTACAGCTTCATCGAAAGATTGATAAATTTGTAGCAGTGGTGGCTGAATGGTTAAGGCTATGGGTTACTGATCAGAAGGTTGGGGATTCAAGCCCTAGCACTGTCAAGCTGCTGCTGTTGGGCACTTGAGGAAAGCCCTTAATCACATCTGCTCCAGGGGCACTGTATCATGTCTGGTCCCAGCTTCTTAGCAAGCTGGGATATGCAAAAAACTGCATTTCATTGGCTCTGTACTTGTACTCTGCACAATGAGTTGAATCTAATCTAATAAATAAGGCCCAATATATAACAGAAAGTCAAAATCGGTGCGTTGCAATGACTGTCCAAGTCTCCAGATTTTAATCTGTGGTCTCATTTGAAAGCTTGTACATGGAGGAGGAACCAGCATCCCTCAACAAGACAGTTTTACTGTTCCTCTCGTAATCACCACGGGTGGTTTTTAACAATTGGATATGCTCTTGTGCAGATGCACACCATGCCAGGGCAACAACGCCACAAAAATGAAATAGACATTCGAAAGAGAGTTCGGAAATATCCTGCGCAGGCTGTGGCTAGTAGTTGGCTGATATGTGTTTTTCAGTGGCCAGTGTCAATGCCATATTTACTGAATAGGGAGGTCAATACACAATATGGCCAAATGTTTGTGGACACCTGACCATTACAACCCAAACTGTCCTTGAACATCCCATTCCAAAACCATGGGCAGTAATATGGACTTGGTCCCCCTTTTTTCCTGTTATTACAGCCTCCACTCTTCTCTTCTAACACAATAACCCTAGGCCTTAAAGTGAACACAAAACAAGAAATGTTGAAAACAACCTTTCCATAAGTTTTAAAATTAAATCATTTTAAAGTTCCTTGGACCCATATGCAAATCGAGTATAAAAAGTCATGCCCCACTTTTCTATGACTGTATTCGTTCATCTTTGCTACTAAACACAAAAAAATATTTAATTATGTACAACTCCTGTCATATTCAAGTACGCACGACACACACACAGAGAGAAGAACTAACATAACATAGTAGTTAAAAAACAGATTTCTTTATTAATCTGATTTAAATCCACGATTGCCTTCACAGTGTTCTGTTGATACTGTGAGTAGTAAGATAGTCGCATGCAGCGGATGCAAAACTGTACAACATAGGCTCTATTTCCTTTGCCTACCCCCTGAGTAGCCCAGATGTATTAAGTTTTGTAAGCTGAATTTGACTGGTTTAATTTGAGCCTGAATACAGGGTTTTGAATATTTGAAAATTGAATTATTCAATCTGAATATGTGAACATTGAAAGAAGTATATTTGTATATAGATATTTAATTTTTTAAAACCTGAATTTTAAAATGTCTGAACACTGAAAAAAAAAATAATTTCAAGGTTTTATTATTATTAATTCAATTGTCTTTAATTTTCAATATTAAGAATTCAATGCCATTAATTTTTTTTTTATTCAGATCTTTAATTTTTTTTTTTTTTTTTTACTTCCATACACTTACAACTTAAATCTACCTACCCAGTTATGTGGATGGAAATGGATTGCTCTGGCTTCCAAGTTTCAGAGTGATACTTGTTTTTTCACTTGAATGACTCGTTCAAAAAGAGCAAATCGATTCACCTGAGTGGTTCAAAGGAACCGACTCGCTCGCGTTTACAGCGCGTGTAGAGCTGCAAAAGTTAGGGAGGGACATTTCTTGACAGACAAGCTACGAGAACCAATCAGATAGAACCATATTCAGCTCCACAGAAACATCTTCTGTTGTTGTTGAGGAACTCAATCAGTGACGCATTGAGGGCAGGTTTAACTTTAAGCGTCCTTAGCTACCTGTTTTTTTCTGCTTATCTGAGGCAGGCGGCTGTTCCAGCTCATGAACACAGCTCTTTACATGTGCAAACTTCTGCACTTACATGCAAGTGACTGTGGAGAACATCTCAGCGCCACGGTGCGCCTCCATCGCCTCCAAGTGCTTTGGCTCCTTGGCCAGGACTTCCGGCTCCAACTTGGATAAGCATCAGTCGCATCTCAGCCGGAAATTTCCGGGCAAAAAGATGAGGAAGGAGCCAGATACAGTGAACTCAAGCCAAGACAGCAGCCTAAGGTAAGACTTGGCAGGGAATCCACTTTTTGAGAGAAGATGATGAAGAAGAAGAATCAGGTGCATTAAGGTGCTTTGTTAGTTGAACCAACTGTTTTGTTTGTTTGCTTGTTTGTTTGTTTGTTTGTTTGTTTGTTTGTTTGTTTAAACCAACTTGTTTTGCCTTTAGTGGCTTGTAATGGATAGGACGAAAATCCAAGAAAAAAGAAGCAGTACTACAGCACATCTTTTAGTCTGAAATGTATAGTAATTTTAATTTATTGTAATTATTGTCACTAACCATGCATTTTCCTGGGCAGTGCTGCACATCACATGCAAGGCTAATGGGAGTGAATGTGCGTATTGTCTTTCCTTTGGGCCTAGCATATCTAATTGCTGCATCTACACCAGCGTTTAGTTTCGCCTTTGCTCCAATTATAGCCCTTCTTTGGAAAGGGCCAAAGAAATGGGCAGTTTACAATTATTTACATGCATGTAATTGCACATGCACCTCTGCACATCCTGTGTTATTGTTCTACTGTACCCCTTTGCTTAATTGTCAGTTGTTTAATTTACTATTTTATATTTATGTCTGTGTTGTTTTATGTTGGTTTCTGAAGAACTAAGGGAATGCCATTATAATCTCGTTGTTTTGTGCAGCAGTACAATGACAATAAAGTCTTCTTATCTTAGCTTAGCTTAGCTTAGCTTAGCTTTAGTTTCCATTTTCTATATTATTGATTTGTTGAGGATGCAGAATATGCATATCTTTTCACAAGGCCACTTGTTGGAGCAAAGGGTTTAATCAAGGATAAGTAAATGATAAAGTATTTGAACAGCTTGAATTAGGCTATCTTTCATAAAATCAAATACTTCATACCACTGATCTTATTATGCATGTATATTTTATTAGGATTTCCTTGTGCATTTCGTGGTTATAACTACAAAATCAAGTTTGCTTATTTATACCACATTACACTGATCGATGTCCATCACAGGGTCAGTAAATGTTTTAATGTTATGTACTTATAGTGTGTTATCTAACAAAAACACATGAAGAAGCATGATAAGGTCAGTGCCCAAATAAGTAAAATATTACATAAACCATAATGAAGATAAGGAGCAATGGGATAGAGATGCACAAATAATTAATGTAAATACACTATATGCCAATTGTATTTGGATACCTGAGCATTACACCCATATGTTCTTGTTGAGCATCCCATTCCAGATTTAGTCTCCCATTTGCTGTATTTAACAGCCTCGGCTCTTCTGGGAAGGCTTTCCACTAGATTTTGGAACACGGTTGCAGGGATTTGTGCTAATTCTGCCACAGGAGCATTAGTGAGATCAGGCATTGATGTCAGGCGAGGAGGCCTGGCACATGGTCAGCATTTATTTCACCCCGAAGGTGCTTAGTGGGGTTGAGGTCAGGACTTTATGCAGGCCACTCAAGTTCTTCCACTCCAACCCAGACAATATGGACCTTTATGGACCTGGCTTTGTGCACAGGGGCATTTTTATACTGGAACAGGTTTGGGCCCCTTAATTCCAGTGAAGGAAAATCCTAATGCTACAGTATACAAAGACATTCTAACTTTGTGGCAACAGTTTGAGGAAGGCCTACACAAGTGTATGATGGTCAATACGATCAGTTGAGGGTTGATCAGCCTTGCTCAAGCAGTGCTGGGATTTGAACTCATGACCTTATACATACATATAGATTGTTATAGTAGTTGGACATTTTTCAGAACACACTGACCCAAAATGAAACACATGGGAGTTACTAACCAGAATGGCCCACAATGTACCTACAACAGAACCCAAATTAACCCATTAATTTACTTCCTTTCAGTCATGTCAGTGGCATGACTCTGAAAATGAGCTGAGAATTTACAACATATCTGTTCTGTTAAATAACAGCACCTTTGTTTTTGGTGGTAAAAGGTTGATGATAAACTGAATCCACATCAGTCAGTCGCCTCTTTTGGCTTTCATGAAGGCCATGCATGTTTAATAAAGGCCTGGCAAGCAAACTGCTGAAATTATTTGCTGTTTGCTCTCTAGGGGAAACATGATCTGTCACCAGTGCCAAAGGTTACTCTTCAGCCTCCATCACCCGTTAAAGCCCAAACTCTTCTGTTAATTAGTTTTCTTTTCACTGTTTCTTGGCTGCAGCATTGCTTATGTGTTGCATTTTAGTGTGAAAGTTTAGCAGATAACTAAATAATTTTGTAGGCTGTCAGCAGTCAGCCAACTTATTGTTCCTCAGGCTTTTTGTCATTGTTAGAAAGAAAAGTGTTTCTCGAGGGAGCTTTGGATAGTTGCTTTCTAAAGTGGATCATTTAAAGGGTCTCACAGAGGCACAAACAAAAAAACCTTTAATGGTTCATTAATAATGCCCTTACTGTATAACAGTTGTATAGGAAAACTGCATTCATTAATGTGATGCTAATTCAAACAACCATTGTAGATAATTTGCAAAAAGTGTTTTTTTTTTTTTTTTTTTTTTTTTTTGTGTGTGTGTTTGTGTTTCTGAAAAAGTTCATTTGTACAAAGGTTGTAGTAGAACCCCTATGGGAATCTAAAATGGGTACACATCGAAAGGAACATTTTGGAACCCTTTTTGTCTGAGAGTAAATGATGCTCTCTTGAATTGCAGTAGCAGGGTTGTCAGAAACCTTAGACAGTTGTGCACACTCTCTTGGGAGCCCCTCTGTGTAGGTTATGACTATATGAAATGATAAACTCTGGTATTATCAGATATTGGAATTCTTTAGCCCTTAAACTCAGCAGAACTTCATCTGTGGTTCTTTCAACAGTGACATGTCCATTAATTTTTGAGCTAGCCTCACTTTGTGATTTTTATTTGCCCAGTATTTGGATTACTTTGCATCCTTGTCTGCATCTTGAGTTAAATCATGGTGGATGTGCAATGCTATAAATTAGCTTTACTTTATCAGTTTCAAAATTTAGCAGGTATTTTGTGACCACAGAGACCACATCTGTGCATTTCATTGCTGTGTAATAGGGTTATGCGGGGATGCAAATAGAATAAGAAGGAAAGAAGGAGGGAGGGCAGAAAGATAGAAAGGGAGGGAGGGAGAAAGAGTGGACAGAGGAAAACCCCCAAAGAACCACAAAGTCATCTCAAGTTATCAACTGTGGTACAGAAGAGTAGCACTGAGAGTAGCAATGAGAGCAGCAAGGAAGAGCATTGTTTGCTAATGGGCCACAGGTGACGTGTGAAGGCTGGGACAGGAGAGGAAGGAATTTGAGAGAGCGACGGCAGGGCGAAGATGAGTTTCTGAGCTGGATGAGGTTGTCTTTAACCCTGGGGTTTGCTTTGACCTTTTCAGGCTGAGAGAGCAGACAGGTAAACAGATCCTCCTCCAGACTCTGAGGGCTTATGTGGATGGACAGGTGAGAATGCTGCCTGTAAATGCATTCTGTCCCCTGGCACTATAGCAAGTGGCATCCATGAATGCAACATTGGGTAGTTTTGGGTATTCTACTTCAGTACCCAGTTTGCACTCTCTGCCCACTCATGTTTATACAGACTGCTACAGGACAGGGTGGGCTGGCAGGAATGTAGGACTCATTGTTATTGGGTAAGTTGGTGCATTTATGGAATTTCAGAGCCCCTTCAATTGTGGAAAACTATAGGATTTTTAAAAAAATGAATTCTTTATTTAAGTGTGATTTCTTAATTAAATGTTATTTTCTCCAAATGCTTTAGAAATTCCTTTGAGATTAGTGTGGTATTACATTTTAGATTTTTACATTTTTTTATTATAGTTTACAGATTATTTCCTAATACTAAAAACTAATGTTTGTTTTTTAATATAATTTTAAATGTCAGAAGACAACAGTAGAGCTATGTGTTTCACTGGAAGCTACATATCATCATGAAACATGTGACACTTCATGTCTCGCATGTCTCCATATTGTATTTTGTCCTTGTTATATCTGAATTATTCATGTTACAATAATCAGCTGAGTGAGGATTAGCTTCATCAGAGTGAAAACTTGGAGCAGCACACTGTAACTCATTACAAATTCATGGCATGACATTTATATTTTTAAAAGAAGAATTATACTCTGAACTGACAGGCAATTTTACCACAGCAATGACTAACTTTCCACTTTGATTTAAAGCTGATCCATTGTATGTATTTATGTTTCTGTCTGTGTTTTATGCTGTAGGAAAAAGCTTCTCAGAGAACCAAACAAATACAGTTGTTCAGGCCCTGTGCAACTCACCAGAAGTGTTAACAGAGGCCTATCAAATGACCAAAGGTAATTTGTCCATGTGTAAATAGACTTGCATTCTCTCAGCTTTCACTGGAAGAGATGACATATTGTGTTTCTTTCATGATTAGTGTAGTACAGTTTTAGCTTCATGCACAAATAAATATCCTCTAGCAAGCAGTGTTGTAATTAGGGCATTTATGGGCCTTTTTTGTTTCAGTGACTCAGTGTGTTCTCAGAGCTCCACTGGTGACTGTAGCCCAGCGAGCCTTCTCACAACGTGTTCATGCAGCGCTGGCTATGCCACAGGCTTCTCCACCGAACACAGCTCCATCTACTCCTGGAGATACGATGTAAGGATTTTGATGCCATCTGTTGCTCAGTATATCCCATCACTGTTTATTATGTAAACTTGTAAGCAACAAAAAAGATAAACATCTGAAATAATCTGCAGTAAATTCCAACATCATTTTGATCTAAAGCCTTATGCTTGACATTTGTCAATAAATGTAAAGTATGCTGAACTACAAAAGGCTATTATTTATCATCTAAAACATAGGGTAGTTTTGATTCTGCCATATATCAATCACATGGTTTTGATTAGCTGGATATACAGTCAGGTCCATAAGTATTTGGACAGTAACACAATTTTTGTAATTTTGTCTCTGTACACAACCACAATGGATTTGAAATAAAGCAATCAAGATGTGACTGAATTGTAGACTTTCAGCTTTAATTTAATGGATTATTCAATTATCTATTTATAATTATGTTAGTTTGTCCAATTACTTTTGAGCCTGTGAAGATTGGGGGAATGTATAAAAATGGCTGTAATTCCTAAACGGTTAATGCAATATTTTTGTTAAGCCCCTTTAATTAAAGCTGAAAGTCTACACTTCAGTCATCTTGATTGCTATTTTTCAAATCCATTGTGGTGGTGTACAGAGGCAAAATTACGAAGTGTGTGTCACTGTCCAAATACTTATGGACTCTACTATACATGTCAGGAGCGAAGTAAATGATTTTTCTAATAGATTAAAGCACTCTTGCATGCAGCCATTCTAGATTAATTGACAAGTTTATTATTAACACAGCCACTAAAATCACAGGCCCCAATGTTTTGGATCAGTTTTTGTCACCCATACATCATTGAAAGGCAGACAGTAAGCCAGTTCTGTCTGCCATGTTTCTCAAACATGGAACACTTGCCAGTATTCAATTGCCTTTGCCAAGAAAAATACATGCTGAAAAAAAGACAGCTCTCCATATGCTGGCATCCAAATTGGACACTCTTTATCTTTGGCATGCACCAACATTGTCTAGAATTTCTCCCTACCCTGAAACCTGGCTCCCAAATGGAACACAAGGGCCGTAACAATATTTTCAACTGAAGAAAACATATTGTGTGGGGAATATCACAATATACTGTTGATTAACTGATTATGAGCACATTACTAGTCCGTTGGGGTGATGGTGTGACTTGTGTTCTGTGCTGTGCATGCAGGAGTTTGACCAGGAGAATACTCAGCATGTACGACAGCTCTTTAGTGCCCTGGATGAACTGCTGTATGAAGGTAAAGTGTGCAGTAAATCAGAGTCTCTGCGCAAGGAGTGTGAGGAGTGGAACACACACTCCCCCCACCTCAGGTACACACCCATCTACCATGTTCTATCATCCATGTTCTCAGTACCTCAGCACCTGTATGTGCTTTCTGGCTTTGTGACTACTGATTTGTTCTTGGAAACGCTAAAATTGTCACACACTCAAAAGTAATTTGACTGATAAGCAGTTTCATGGACAGTTTCGTTTCCTGTTTCCTCCTTATTTCCTGACAAATTTGGGTGATAAAAGGTCTGAAGTTGATTCCAAGCATTGAATTTGCATTTGGTAGCTGTTCATGGGAACTCCTCTATATGTGGTCCAAAGAGGTGTTGATGCAAGTGAAGGAGGCCATAATTAGGCTGAAAAAACAAAACATACCTATCGAAGAGATAGCAGAAACTTTAGGAGTGGCCAAATCAACAATTTGGTACATTCCTAAAAAGAAGGAATTCACTGGCAAGCTCAGCAACATCAAAAGGCCTGGAAGACCACGGAAGACAACTAATGTGGATGATCATAGAATTCTTTTTTTTAATTTATTTTGTTGAAGAAAACCCCCTTCACAACAGCCTAGTCTAGCACACTCTCGAGGAGGTTGGCATATCATTGTCAAAGTCTACAATCAAGAGATGCCTTCATGCATGTAAATACAGGCAGTTTACCTCAAGACGCAAACCACTGGTAACACTCGAGAACAGAAAGGCCAGATTAGACTTGCTAAAAAAGCCTGATCAGTTCTGGAACAAGATCAACTTGTAACGATGGGAAGAGAAGAATATGGAGAAGGAAAGGGAAGGCTCATGATCTAAAGCGTACCATGTCATCTGTCAAACATAGTGGAGGAAGTGTTACAGCATGGGCATTTATGGCTGCCAGTGGAACTGGGTCACTGGTGTTTATGCTGTGACTGCTGATAGAAGTACCAGGATGAATTCTGAAGTTTATAGAGCTATATTTTCTGCTCAGATTGAGTCAAATGCTGCAGAACGTATATGACTGCGCTTCACAGTACAGATGGATAATGACCCAAAACATACTGTGATAGCAACCCAAGAACACCTTAAGGCAAAGAAATTAAATGTTCTTAAATGTCAGATGACCTCAACCCAATAGAGCATGCTTTTCACTTAGTGAAGACAAAACCGAAGGCAGAAAGTCCCACAAACAATTGGAATGCAATAAAGGCCTGGCAAAGCATCTCAAGGGAGGGAACTTAGCATGTGGTGATGTCCATGGGTTCCAGACTTCAGGCAGTCTACATCCAAATGCTGGATTCAAGTTTTTAAAATAATCCTAATATTTATGATTGTTAGTTTGCCCAAGTACTTTTGAGCCTTTTTCATGAAAGGTGGAAATAATTCTGGAAAAAACCTTACATGTGCAGACTCCTCAAAGAGAATGTATTCTAGAGTATAGAAATGCACATTTTTAAAATTCATTTATTTGTGTATTTTATTTACGGTTTTATTTTTGCTGAGAGAAATACTGTATCATATTTTAATGTGTATGTTGAATTTTATTATTCTTTAACATTTTTAATGTAACAGAGTAACAAAATTTTCATGTAAAAACAAACAAAACAAAACAATGGCTATGTAAGCAAACTGCATTTGGTGATGCTCCAGGATTTTAGGCAATCAGTTGGAGCCTCCAAAGCAAGAGGGAATTCAGTATGTGCACTGGAGACCCGCTAGCACTAGGACTGCAGCGTCACTTCCGTGCCTGGATACAAGAGACAACCACAGCGAGTAAGCTCTCACTTATCTACCAGTCCACACACACTAGAACCGACTATGTTATAATGTGATGCAAACCTGTGAAAGACAATATGTTTGGTGACAGCATACCTAAATTAGACTGATTAAGACTCATTTTCTGTGCACTACTTAGAGATGCATGTCTACTTCCCCCAGTCTCTTGTATGTCTTGAGATCTTATCCCACTTACAAAATGTTAAAATTATTTTTCGATCCTGAGTTTCCTCAAAGGTTTACGGTTTCCTTCCTTTTTCCTTTCCTTGATGGTAGTTAAAATGTCTACTCTAAATTGCTACTAGGTGTGTGTGGGTGTGCGTGCGTGTGTGACCTTTGATAGATGTGTTCCTATCTTGAAATGAGTGTTACTGGCGTAGGGTCTGGATCTACCATAAGCCTGACCAGATCAAACTGGTTACTATGAAAAACTACTTAAATAATATTTATTATAACATTTATTTAAACAATTACCCTCTCTCTCTCTCTCTGTATGTATGTATGTGTATGTGTGTGTGTGTGTGTGTGTGTGTGTGTGTGTATATGTATGCATATAATTTTAAATAAATCTGAATTTGAAAAATATATTTGTCTGAATAAACATTTGTCTAAACTGATTAATAAACTAATTTATTCATATTTTTTACAGAAACAAATTGTGGTTAAACAGTGAATTTTAAAAGAAGCAGTGCTAATTAACTGGTATTACATTCCAGTGTTGTAGGCCTATTAGAGTCCCATTTGGAGAGTGACATTTTGTGTTTGACTGAATAAAAGTGATGGCTGGCTCTGTGGGAGATTCTGATGACTGGCTCCGGTAGGCACAAGGCCAACAGCAGACAGATAAGACAGATGGATAAGGGACGCACGTGCTGCAGAGCAGGGAACGACCGGATTAAGAACACAGCCTACCCGAGATATCCATCCCCTCTGGACATTTCGGTGCTTTAAGAGTTTGTCATAGACTTCTTGTGGCGTGAAGTTCTAGAGAAGTTCTCAGAACTAGCAGGTCCTTGGAGGACTAGTGGTTAGGCCACAGCGCTCTCAATGCTGCGGCCCGGGTTCGATTCCCGGCCAGGGAACCGACTCCAGCCACTGGGGTTGCGTGCAACAGTGTGCTCTCAGTTCCGGTCCCAAGCCTGGATAAAAATTGGGGAGGGTTGCATCAGGAAGGCTATCCGGTGTAAAAACTGTGCCAAATCAAATACGCGGACCAATGATCCTCTGTGGCAAACCCCTAACGGGAGCAGCCAAAAGAAGAAGAACAACAGTTATCTCAGAACCAGCACTAAGGAGATTAAGGGCTACTTCTAGGTTGAGTTTATGCCATCACAGCTTTTAGTCATGTAGTTTGCATGTGTTGAGTCCATTCAAAATGGGGTAACACTTAATTATATCACAAATTCAAGCAAATGTTTATCTGATTCACATATTGCATAAATCTGCTAAGGACCTGTTGTCCTACCATTTATTTACCACATGCATGGCAACAGTTATAGCTATGAGATTTACCTAAATTCCATCCATAGTTTGTTAGTATTCAATACCCTAATTTCTTTACCAATGTGTACCCTCAACTGTTGCCTTGTGTGTGATGTTTTTTTATTCTTTATCATATTCTTTAGAATTACTAGTAAACTTTTGAAAAGGTACTTTGCTTTTACTTTTCATTTTAGTGCTCTAATGTGTTAGCCCTTGATGCATGGATTCATGCTATTGATTGGTTTTCAGGGCTGCTTTCTCTTTCACTAGAATGCATTTATCAACTGACTCCAAATGTACAGCGCAAATCATGTTTTTATTTTACGTACACTGCCACATACCAGCCCTCTAGCAGAAAGCTCCATACCTGATTTAAAATATGCAGTGCTTTTGTGGAGTAATGGGGTGAGATTGCAGTAAAAATGCCCATAAGTGCTGCATTTATCAGTCTGGCCCAGTTATGATGAGAGTTTTCTTTCTCTCTCTCTCTCTCTCTCTCTTTTGCATTCTTTGTCTTGTACTGATTCCTCTTCTTCCTCCCTTGCAGGCTATGTGTGGAGGGCCACAGACTAGCCCCGGGATCCTGGGCTGGTCAATCTGTACACTCTGGGTTGCCTATTTCAGAGCTATCATCCACTCTTATCCCTCAAGAGGAGGAGATCTACGAGGTAGAGGGCAGAATAGAGGAGTTTCTAGCTTATGATGGGAGAGAAACGTAAGCCACAACAGTTCTTTTACACAATCACTCTTCAGTTTTTCCGCATTAACATTATATATGCCTTATTTAAGCATTCATTGTGCACTGTGCAGAAAGTAAGTAATTAAGTAAAAGTAAATACATTTTCTAAAATGGAATCTCACACGGTTCTCAGTAAAAACCTTAAATAAATGATTCCTTCACAGGGACAAACCAAATATCTCTTTATGATCCTAGGAGCTTCTTGTTTTTTTCTTTTCTTCACATCAAATTCAGGCGCACAAATTTCTGTTCTGTTGACTACACTGTTTAAAGAGGCTTCCTGATGAGTTCTCTGATTGGTTAAGAATTAGAGCTACCTGAAGTGGTTTTACTGTGTTCAACATACAGAATTATTGGCACCCATTAATAGAATTTGCTGAAAATATTGTGGAAAATAAATGTTATGTACAATGACTACATTAACAATGTGAATTTTTGATAAGAATTTCTAATATCCAATAAAAATTTGATTTGGAGAAAATCATAATTCTTTTATGAACTTTAACAGTAGTGTTCCCTTCAAAAAAGTTACTGTAATTAAAGTAAACTATAATTGTTTTTAATGCATTCAGTGTACATTCAGTGCGTTGTTGTTTCTGACCAAAGAAAAGATATTGTGGTTACACTGAACCTTTTTTTTTTTTCTGACACAGTATGCTACAACTAACTTTTTTTTTCCTCAGAGTGTACATAGAAATAGATGTCACATTGACCCATGCCACTGGCTTTTGACATAGACACACAAAACCTTTACACTTTGGGATCCTGCTGATGGCAGGTGTCTGTACAGTTAAAGAAATCAGGAATGTAACAGTGATTATATCAAATTTATTATATAAATTGATCCAGACTATAAAATTTCATGATGTAAAAATCGATTATAATATTGCTTCACATTTATTAAAATTTGACCTAAAAACATAAGCACTAAAATAGGACCGTTTCAATGACCATAAACTAGTTTATGGTACATCCTTTTCATAAATTATTAATTAGTGTTGATCGGGAGAAAATGTCCTGCTAGTTTATTACACCAGTAGAGACATTTGTGTACATTACACATTGAGGATAGTGTGTGTGAACGTGTGCATGGCTCTTTTTTTGTTAGGGACAATGAGGGAATGGATCAGAGGAAGGCCTCGGCCATTGCCTCCTGGGATGGTATACCCCACATGTCCCCCAACGCCTGCATCCGCGGTGCTGTGGCTGATGAGCTGTTTGATGATGTATGGCGGGAAGTAGTGTGTTTACTGGAAGATCTGTTGCGCAAACACTGGGAGAAGCAACATTCTGGTGAGTGTACCTAATTCCAACTGACAGAGATGCTCACATTTGTATGCCAGTGCTCTTGTCATACATTTCCATAAATTTCAGGAAGCACAGTGAGGTCAATCCTTAATTCATATTGGTACAAAGTTGCAATAATAGAAGACACAATCCAGACAGAAAGAAAGAAAAGAAGATCATTAAGTAATTTATTTGGAATTAAGGACAGCTAGGCTCATGATTAAATATTTAGAAAGGTTCAGTGTAACAAGAGTATTATATAGAGGATCAAGTGATCTTGAGTGAGGTATGCACACAAAATGAATATTACACATAGCAGTCTGTTTGAACTTGTTTGGATCTGTGATTTATCTATATATATATATATATATATATATATATATATATATATATATATATATA
>CM075009.1:16134650-16192865 GCA_037576675.1 Pangasius sanitwongsei | reverse complement strand
AAAATGGCTGTAATTCCTAAATGGTAAATGCCATATTTTTGTGGAATCTCTTAAAATAAAGCTGAAAGTCTACACTTTGATCACATCTTGATTGTTTTATTTCAAATCCATTGTATAAAGGCAAAATCACAAAAACTCTGTCATTGTCCAAATACTTCCAGACCTATATATATAATTTGAGACTGCACAATAACCTAATTAAGCAGAAATGAATGGTTAAATGCATAGTAGTGTTTATGAAACTGCATGAATGGCAATGTGATATGACACTCACTTTTTCTAGCTCAGGGGTCGGATCATGAGAGGTGGTGCAGTGCACACAGTGTCCAGCCTTCCACCCCTGAAAGAGCCAACTCTACTGCTGGAGTCCCTATCCCGCCCCAACACCAACCACACGTTCAGAGTAAGAGTCCTTAAAGGAGCTGTTTGTAGAGCTTACTGATAGTGACTTATAAGGTGTCATTTTAATAAGGTGTTGGGCCATCATGAGCCACCAGAACAAATTTAATGTCTTTGGCATAAGTCTCTGGATCTGAACTGGTGGGAGGAACACCATTCTTCCAAAAGAGAGCACTGTTTAACATGTCACTCCAAAATCTCTAATAAGTATTTATTTGAGTTGAGTGCAGGGTTGCGGTGACTGTGGATGCTATATCATTCCATGCATGTGGTGCCCTAACACCTTATTAGGGTACAAATTACAATGAAACACGACAAACAAATAAAAACATACACTAATAATTGCAGGAGCGTTGGTGCTCAGCTCTTCTTCCTTCGCATGACTCAAAGTTGGGGACTTCTGCAATCCTGTGCTACCTGCACCCATAGTAGTAGACAATTCTTGATTAATTTCTGATGTTTGAAGCACAAAAACACCTGAAGTGCTAGTGAAACGGGATTGGAAATTGATTGGACTAGGATTTTGCAATAGGTTTGTTTGAAGGCCGTTTAAAAGCAGTTTTAGTTAAATTGCTATACTGTGTCCTGTGAGACCTGCTGGTATGCAGACCTGTAGAGAAATGTAGAATTGGGATTGCTTATTCTGCTGTTACACTATATGGCCAAATGTTTGTGGACACCGGACCATCACATCCATATGGGGGTCTTCCCCAAACTGTCGCCACAAATTTGGAAGCACACAATTATCTAGAATATTTTTATATGACATACCATTACAGTTTTCCTTCATTGTAACTAAGGGGCCTGGACCTGTTCCAGTATGACAGTGTCCCTGTGCACAAAGTGAGGTCCATTAAGACATGATTTGCCAAGGCTGGAGTGGAAGAACAGAAGTTGCATGCACAAGTGGCCTGCACAGAACCCTGACCTCAACCCCACTGAACACCTTTGGGATGAACTGAAACACTGACCCAGGCCTCCTCACCCAGGCACATTAGTGCCTGTTCTCGCTAATGCTCTTGTGGCTGAATGGACAAATATCCACAACCTTGTTCCAAAATCTAATGGAAAGCCTTTCTAAAAAGGTTTTTAGAGGTTATTATAACAGGGAGGACAAAATCCGGCAAAAAAAGAAAACGGCAAAAAAATGGCATGTTCAAAAGCACATATTATCCACAAACCTTTGGCCATGTAGTGTATTTTATTGGGGAAGGTATTTTACCTTAAGAGGAAAGACAGCTTTTTCAGTTATTCATAATGCCCAATCATAATAGCCTTGCAACAGCTGGGATTACTTAACTGTCTGTTCATAGATAAAGATAAGAATGTTATAGTGTTATAGGGATGGTTTCCCAAGGAGCTTAATGTTGTGGGCATTGTAGGGTGTTTATAATTGCTGCAATGCAAGTGTTCACTGAACTACTAACACCAGATCCCTCTGAGATTGCATTATTGTGTTGTTAAAATACGGTGTTGCTGTACAAACAATTTATATGGAGGGTAAGATAACAAGGTCTGGTGTAATTCATGTCTTGTTACATTCTGCAGTCAGAAACACCCATGAAAAGTTCCTACACAGCCATGGATTTTGCCTTTAGCATGAGGACAGGGAGAAGCCTTTTCACTGGGAACACCAAAGCAGGTGAATGAGAGTGAGCTAGGCTACATGTGTGTTACTGTTACACATGTATATTATGCTTACTTGTTTCTGATCATTAATATTACATACAGTCCCCTTCAGAAGTAATGGAGCTGAAGGCCAATTCTTTTGTTTTTGCTATACTATGAAGACATTTGGGTTTGAGATCAAAAGATAAATATGATGAATACTTTTGCTCACAAAACCTGAATACTTCTGCTCACCTAAAAATTGGGTGGTCTGCCATGTTCTAAGTTGTTTAACACAACTAGAAGTAAATATCAGGAAATGAAAGCTGAAATCTCATATTCATTTTTTGATATCAAAGCCCAATTTCTTCAGTATATAGCCAAAATAAAAGAATTCGCCTTCCTGTTCCGATACTTTCAGATATAATATAAAGACTTTAATATAAAGTCTTATTTAATACTAGGTTTATCTCTTTTAATAACAAGTTAAAATGTAGATTACAATAGTTTATCACAGCCCAAATCCATGCACATTATTACACATAACTCATAAATAACTGCTGACTTTTTAATCTATTAGAGTGTATGTAGGGTCATTGTGATCTGAGTTTTGTCTGTGTCTGAAGTGTTACTAAATTGTATGTTGAATTTGTGTCTCAGGTGATGGCACACCTATGGGTGTAACAGGCTTCAGCATGGGCATCACCTCTTCTACAGCTAATGGCTTTTCTGACTGTGCCACACCACCAAAGAAATGCACAAATCATCTGTCTTCCTCTGATGGCGAGGGAGGGAACATAACTTTACTTGGATCATTAGGTAAATATACAGCAATAATAATGCATTTGAAATGAATGAGTTATTTATGCTTAAGCAACACATATTTAACACTGGCAGTTAGGTTTCTGGTTCTCTAATACAGCACTCTAGATTTGATATGAAACAATGACTATAAAAGCAGATGGACTATAAGTGCAGAAGGTCAGCTTAAATTCTGGGATGTTCATCCATTCATTTTCCTTACACTTTTCCTGCTGGGGGTTGCGGTAGAAACAGACTGAGAAGGTCAGCACAGACTTCTCTGTCCACAGCAACAGATTCCAGCTCCTCCTGAGGGATCCCCAGATGTTCCCAATGCTGTGAGATATAATCTCGCCAGTGTGACCTGGGTCTGTTCTGTAGGAAGTGCCTAATACAGCTGTAGCGGGAGCTGATCAGGGGTATCCTTTTAAGGTGCCTCAACCATGTCATCTGGGTCCTTTTGATTCTGTGGAACAGCAGCTTTACTCCAATGCTCTCCCAGATTGTCTCCTCATCCTATCGTGGATAGTATGTCCAGCAACCCTGTGGAGGAACCTCATTTATTCTTTCGGTCCCTACCCACAGCTCATGACCATAGCTGAGGATAGAGATGTAGATTGACAGGTAAACAGATAACCTCACCTGAAACCAAGCTCCATCTTCATCACCAAAGAGTAAACAGACTCCAATACTGCCATGCAAATGCAATACATTTGTCAATCAATAGTTTTTCATTGCTCATGAATAAGATCCCAAGGTTCTCCACTAGGAGCAAGGTCTGTCCCCTCACCTAAAGGAAACATCCCATTCTTTTTTTTTTTTTTTTTTTAGAGCAGGCCATACTTGGGATCAGACCAGGTCTGATCTTCCAGGTCTGGACCAGGTCTGACTTTCATCCCAGTTGGTTCACAGCTAAACATTCAAGTGTGTGTTGGAGGTTCCCCAGATCTCCATGCAAGATTGAATAGATGTGTTAACATCACAATCCCAGCCTTGTCCCAACATCTCTGGCCATATCTGCTTTTTGAAGATATGAAGGTTTTTAAATTCCATAGGAAACTTAGTCACTGAGATGGACTTGAAAATACCACAGATCTCCATTGGGTTAAGGAGGCATATCCACTGGGTTAAGGAGAGCCCCAAAGTGCCCCATTCTTGATCAGCAGTAGCCGCAGTAGTGGTCAACACTCACACTTTCTCAGCAGAGCTTGTGCAAGGTCTCATCTCCCCCTCCTGAAACACTCAGTGGCTTACCAGATCTTTGGGGCTCGACACACCCTTGAGCTGTGAGGTAGCACACGCCTGTGCCAACCCACCACTTGTTTCTTTATGCAAAACATGCTTGCAAGAATAGGTTCACTTGTCATCATTGATGTTGTGATGACCATCAGTAGGATAAATTCTGAAGTGCAAAGAAGCACCTTTCAGGTCCAAGTAAATGCCTCTGAACTCAGTGGAACGATTTCACTTTGTAGGGGGACATCAACCACAATACGTAAGTGTACTGATTTTTAATTTTGATCACTTAAAACAGGCTTACCCACAATAAAGACCAATACCCTCAAATTAAAGCTGATATTCTGCAACCTCACAGTCAGTGTCTCATTGCCAATTCAGTATACTGGGCAACAGAGCCACGTATTGCACTGTTATACTAGTGGCATAAGTAGATCATATTAAATCTAATGTGACATGTCTTAAGATCAGAATCACATTAATGTTTTAACTCAAACTAGCTCAGGCAGGAGACGAGTAGAACTGAATTTTGATCTCCATAGATATAACTTTATACAGTGCATTCTTTCAAACTAAATTGTAAGTATTAACAAATACAAGAGGGGCTTTTCAGTATGAGAAACCTTTTTAGAATAATGCATGAGATGAAATATTGTTTTGTTTGAGTTACTAGGATTAATAAATTAATGTGTTTAAAAAGGAGATCTGAAGGACAAACACAAAAACCAAGAGTACTGCATTGTTCTTTGATTTATCTGTGAACAAATACAAATGTATCTTAACATTTCTCAGGTGCTCGGAAGGCATTGAGTCGGTTTCCAATACATGGGAGGAAGAAGTTTCATGTGGTAATGCCACAGCACAGTTAAAGGATATTTACAATGCTGAAGGACACTGCAAAGAATGCATCTCATCACCAACTCTAATAATGTAGAAGAATAAAATAAATTGGTATATATTTTACTTGCACTAACAGAATTTGTTGTATTATGGCCAGCTAGTAATTATGCTGACAACATTTAAAATTAACATACGGGTTACCATTTGTTATGTTCTCACTTATTTTGTATTAGGAATTACATGCCTGTGTTAAATGCCAAGTCAGTGTGTATGGGAAAATTACTGTATGATTATGTAGTGCAATAAATCTATTTTTACTGTAGTTGTAGAACTGTGTATTGTATGTTGCTGTACCCAGAGATATTTGAATACCTCACTTATAGTCTATCACTATATACTTCTAATCTTAGTCAGTTACATCCCCTTGAACAAAGTGAATAATTATTGCTTAATATAATAAAAGAACTGCATAATAGTTTCAGTGGATATGTTAAAAATGCTTTAATGAAAAAAACCACATCAAAAAATCTGTACTAATTCAAACGAAAAAGAAGTTGTAAGCCTTCAACTCTAACCTTAATATCTTTTCATGTGAATTGAACTTGAACTTCTGATTTTATTTAAAAAAAAAAAACAAAACAAAACAAAAAAAAAAAACCTTTTACTTCTTTTTACCTTAGTTGTTTACATTTTAAATACTAGAATACTTTTAAGTGTTGACATTTTCACTTGACTATAATTTTGACTTGCTGATTTCACATGTATTTGAGGAAGATTTTGACACAATATCTATACCTGCACATAAACAAATTTTCTGTACTTTTTTCCCCTGGTTAGCCATCAGTGATATTACTTTCTACCAGAATATGAATGGCAATAACTTCAGCATTTACCATTCATAAGCAATGTACTCCATATTCCTGCATTTTTTTTTTTCTTTTCAGTTTCTTGCCTGGCATAGCAGTGAAATAGTGAATAAAGCTAGTCAGTGTTATACACAAACACTCCACTTTTGCAATCATCCAAACTGAAGAGCAGATTGCATGGCAAAATGATGTGATATCCTGTTGCTCTTCTCCTGTCAATGATTTAGCTGGAGGCCATAAATAAACTAGCATGGCCTGATAACCCTTTGTTTGTTTGTGAATCAGCGAAAGTTAAGTCTGAAGTTCATGTAAGAGGGAATGTTCTGAGTGAATCAGAACATTCACTGATGCCAACTCCATTACTGCAAAATGGAAATTATGTTTGGATTACACACTCTGGGAAGCATAACTTCCATCATCCTGCTTATTCTTCTGATGTGTATGTTACGTTCTCCAATTAAAAGCCACATACATATATGGAGAGAGATGAAGCCAATTCCAGGAATGGAAGGTGCCTTCCCATTCATTGGTAATGCTCTACAGTTCAAGGCTAATGCAGGAGGTAAGGTGTTGCAAACATGTTGTTATTTTGTCATGTTTCCTCACTGAATAGAGTTACCTTTGTTGTGTACAATACAAAGAGTTGGTGCATTGCATTTTATATTTGTATGTCATTTAAGATTTTTTCAACCAGATTATTGAAGGGACTAATGAAAACAGACACAGGCCTCTTGTGAAGGTCTGGGTGGGACCGATCCCCTTCCTTGTTTTATATCATGCAGAGACAATTGAGGTGTGTATAATTAAAGCATTAGTTACAATACCTGCTATTCTGGCCACAAAATGTGATGAATCATGTTCATATGGTCACTCTGTGATGCTGGGAAAGTGCCAAACATTGGAACATTTGTTCCACATAAAAAAAAATCAATGATGTCATCAGTTTATTAATGCCTTGTTTAGGCAAGGCATTTATTTTCTTCTTGTTTAAATTTGGTTGCTTCTTTTTTTCCTTCAGGCTGTCCTCAGCAATTCCAAGCATCTAGATAAATCTTATCCCTACAGATTTCTGCACCCTTGGCTTGGCACAGGTTTACTCACCAGGTACAGATGAGCACCTGTCTACTGTGAATTGCATGGAGTTAAGACTGGATTCACCATTTGAATAATTGTTTTTAGTTAAGAGCATTACATTTAAGTTGTAAACTAGCAGATGATCTGATCCAGAGTAACTAATGCTGGTTTGTTCATGTACTAGAGTCATTTAGGCAATTACAAATGGCGAGAGCTTAATGACTGTGAATTTTAAATTCAGTTCACATTCTCATTCAAAGGTGCATGCCTGGAATGTGAGGACAACAGTTTTAAATGATGTCTTTCCTGCAACAGGAAGCCAGTGGAGTGATCTCAGTAGGGGATGAGTGGGAGAAGGGGGCTTGCAGTCTTATGACAGAATTTTAGGAGGTTACAAACCAGGCAGGCAGCAGCATTCTGAAAGCATTTAGAGGAGGTATGACATATGAAGGGAGTTCAACAAGTAGCAAGTTGCAGTCTTTAGATCTGATAATAATTAGAGTTTGTATGAGAATCTGTAGCCAGGAAATGTCGTAGTCATCTGATTTTGTGAAGACAAATCACTAGGATCTGTTGTTTGATGTGATTACAGAGGTTGAGTAGTAAGACTGTGAGGTGTTAAACTCAACCTTGTCATACTACAAGGTAGAATCTATCCTGTATCTATAGTGATCTTTATTTCGAGGCCAAAATCTCTTGGAAGGTGTCTGACATGCTATAAGTGCTATGAAGTGACATGTTTGTTTTTCCTTGTATAACTTGCCAGCCTTGTATAGTCATGACTGAAATGCCAAAATGCTTTTGACAGCAGTTCTCAATAAACATTAAGAAAACATTATCCAAATATTTCAGAAAGCTAAACTACATGAATTTTATTATTTGCCACCCACACATTACAGTACAGGAGACAAATGGCGCAATCGACGGAAAATGCTGACCCCAACATTTCACTTCTCTATCCTCACTGACTTCCTGGAGGTGATGAATGAACAGAGTGATATTTTGATCCAGAAGATGCTGAAACATGTAGGCGGAGAACCATTTAACTGTTTCAGCTACATTACTTTCTGTGCCTTGGACATTATATGCGGTTGGTATAGTTTCTTTCTGCTGCCTGTCATTCCAATACATTTGAATCACCAGTAATCTTTGAAATGAAACTCTTAACTGCTAATTACCAAATACTCATGTAGCCATTATAATTAGGTACTTGAGAGGTATACAGTATCTGTCTATGCAGATATATCTATGCAGTAATTTTAATATTGTGGGCATGTATTTTCAACACAAAACAGAAACAGCAATGGGCAAAAGGATCTATGCGCAGAGTAATGCAGACTCGGAATATGTCCAGACTGTGTATAAGTAAGTATTTACGTTAATATATGCATCAATAGGTACATCTACTATATAGGTGCATTTTGTAGGAGAAAAATCATTGACTGTTTCCCACCCCCTCTCTACTCACTGGAAACAGACAAACCAATGTCCAGGTGTCATTTGAGTTGTAGATCATTTTCAGCACAGTAGTGACTTTGTAGTATGTGTTGCACTGGTATGAATGTATTATGCACTGCGGTGATAACTGTTCAGTAGTGGTCCTATAGTGGTCCCTTTGAATGGATGGAGTAAAGGGAGGCTGCAGTTTTTGTAGCTCTATTTTAGGTACCTCTAATACTGTAGGTGTAACTCAATAAGTAGAATTTTAGTATATTAGAGATTATTATTTTGATTTTAGTTCAGGCTAAGCCCTGCTAAAAGCGTTAATCATCACAAGCAAGTTTCTATGGTCATTTCTTAGAAAACAAATCAGTTAAATACAAATGTCGATGTGACTGAATAAGCAAAAGTCAATTAAGTATTTGAGCAAACACCCTCATAATAAAAAAACTAAAGAGTTCATAAGGCCACATCAGAAACTGTACTTGTCAAGTATGATGCAGAGATGGAAGCGCAGGGTGTTTATTGAAAATCACAAGGCAGACAAGTGAAAATGCAAAATCATAATCAAAACCAGGCAAACAGACTATGAGTAAAACTTCATGAATAACAGCAAAGAACTCATACTTGGAATCACACAAGCAAGACTGCTTAAGTGTATGTGTGTGAAAGTCCAGGATATTTCAGGAAGTCTGTGAATAAGAGACAGGTCTGCATGATTAGTACTCAGGGGGCTGTGAACAGAGATAGAGGTTATGTGACTGGTCAGTGAGTTATGCTGGAGAAAAATGTATACCATGCAGTGGGGGCATATATTTACATTTAAACTTCCCGCAGGATGAGTGACATCATCACTCGGAGACAGAGAGCACCGTGGTGGTGGCCTGACTGGATTTATAACGTGTTCGGAGAGGGTAAAGAGCATGCTAAAAGACTCAGGATTTTACACGCCTTCACTGCAGGTGTAAGTCACTTTTCTCATTTTTGATTAACATGTAAGGCATGAATATTTTGATCCATATATTTTGTATGGCCAATAGTAATTATATGATTAAACTTAGATTGCCTAAGTTACAATAAGATCCAAAGACTGGTTTTATTGCATTTTTTTTTCAAAAACTTTCATTTACACTTTTTGTCCAAAAGAACTTACAGTTGAGGTTAAATTCTACTAAAGAGCTGAAAGTGATACAAGAATTGCAACACCCTTCCACAGACTGGCACCAGTTTCTGACATTTCCACCAATTGAAAAACAGCTGGATAGCAAAAGTACAGTAGTAGGAGCAAAGTGAGCTATGACTAAACATGTGGGATGGAATTGTACAGTAGGAGTTGACTAGAAGACAAGTTGATGCAAGTGCAGGGCTTTGTCTATTAACCAGTAACAAGAAAACAGAATGGCAAGGCAATAACCGATAACCAAAACAGGTAAAAGGCTGAGCAACAAGCAAACAGGCATAAACTGGGCAAAACCAAAAAGGCAGTAGTATAGACTAAAGCATGTTCAAGATCTAAACGGACATGTTCAAGATCTAGCACATGAAAAAAAGGCTCAGTAACATCGCAGAGTGTATCTTCGCCAAGACATTATGGATGGTACAGTGTGTATATAGATGAGGTCTTGATGCGAAGCATTGTGTGTGGTCTGGTGACTACGAGTGTATGTAGGTAATAGGTCAATTGTGAGTCCAGTGACAGCTCAGGTGATGGAGCAACTGGAAATCAAGTGAACTGTGTTTGTTCAGGTCAATGTGACAGGAGTGCTACAAACATTCAGTCATGAACATTAACCACTTTATCCTGGTCAGGTCCCAGTGGCTGCAGAGCCTATCCTTGGAACATGCCAATGGATCACATGGCACCATACACACATGTATTCGCACACTCATTCATGCCTAGGGGCAATTTAGAGTTGCGAATCCAAATACCAGCATGTGTTCAGGATATACACGCACCAGTCACTTTAACAGGAGCACTTGTACAACTGCTCATTTATGCAGTTATCCAGTCAGCCAGTTATGTGGCAGAAGCAGTGTGTAAAATCATGCAAATACAGCTTCAGGAAGTGTTCACATCAAAGATCAGAATGGGGAGAAAATGTGATATTAGTGACTTTAACCATGGCATGGATGGTGCCAGATGGGCTGGTTTGAGTATTTCATAAACTGCTGATCTCCTGGGATTTTCACAAACAGTCTCTAGAGTTTACACAGAATGGTACAAAAAACAAAAAACATCCTGTGTGCTAAGGGTCTGCAGTCTGAAACACCTTGTTGATGAGAGAGATCAGAGTAGAATGACCAGACTGGTCTGAGCTGACAGATTCACCGAAACTGGAAAAATACAGTACCAGGTGATTAATCTGTCCAGTTTCGATGAGCCTGTGCCCATGATAGCCACAGATTTTTGTTCTTGGCTGACTCTTTTAACAGTCTTCTGCTGCTGTAGCCCATCAACCTCAAGGTTCGAGGTTTTGTGCATGCTGAGATGCTTTTCTGCTCACCACAGTTGTAAAGAGTGATTATTTGAGTTACTATATCCTTCCTGGCAGCTTGAACCAATCTGGCCATTTTCCTCTGACCTCTCTTATCAATAAGGCCTTTCCACCCACAGACGTTTCTCACACTTTTTCTTCATTGTTTGATGTTTGATGTGAACATTAACTGAAGCTCTTGACCTGTATCTGCATGATTTTTTTTTTTTTTTTTTTGCATTGTGCTGCTTCCACATGATTGGCTGATTAATTAACTGCATGAATGTGCAGTTGTACAGGTGTTCCTAATAAAGTGGACGGTGAGTGTACACCTATTGCAACACACTCGAACTACAAATCATGCAATCACATATCATTGATATAATGCATTCTCAAATAATAAAAATCAACAATACATGAATACGAAAAAATTTCATAAATACGTGATAAAATAAGTTTTTTTTGGTAGATCCTACTCTTCTTTTTAAACACCCACAGCTTGAAGCCAAAACAGCAAACCTTTTGATGGGAAATATAGCTGACAGACTTTGACCCAATATCTAAGTGTGTTTTCGAGTCTTTCATGCCGTTTGTGTTTTGAAGGTGATCAAAGAGAGAGCAGAGTATGCGAGTGAAGGATCTGACAGTGAGTCAGACCATGGCCCGAGAAAGAGAAGGGCCTTCTTGGACATGCTGTTAAAAACCAAAGATGATGCTGGTGCTGTGCTGAGCCATGAGGACATTCAGGAGGAGGTGGACACCTTCATGTTTGAGGTGGGAGCAAAATACACTACACTACACTACACCAGAAGTGGATAAGCCTGTGCCTTATACCAACTTTTTATGGTATCTTTAATAGGGGCATGACACCACAGCAGCTTCCATGAACTGGGCCTTACATCTGATAGGCTCTCATCCAGAAGTCCAGAAGAAAGTACAGGCAGAGCTACAGGAGGTGTTTGGTAACATCACTTACACCCTCATGTTCTGTTCCATTATTAGCTATAAAAACAATATTTATGGTAGTCAACACAGAAAACCCTTTCACATGTTGATGGAAAGTGTGTTAACTGTCATAAATGTTGTTTTTTTTTTATTGCTAATAATTGAACAGATCATTATTAGCAATCAAAATAATATTTATGGCAGCGACATGCAAACCCCCTTCACATGCTGATAGAAAGAGTGCAAATAAGACATGAAATGTGAAACAATCATTTTAACACATTTTGCATTGTTAATCCTAGGTCCAAATAACATAAATATAAGCACTGTATTATAAACAGACAGAACTTAAATCATACTGATTGGTAAATGCAGCTATGGGAAATCTCTTACTTGCCCCTCTTCCTCTCTCTCTCTTTGCACTGTCGGACAGGTTCATCACAGCGCCACGTGGGAGTGGAGGACCTGAAAAGGCTGCGGTACCTGGAGTGTGTCATCAAGGAAAGTCTGCGACTCTTCCCTGCAGTGCCGCTGTTTGCACGCAGCATATGCGAGGACTGTCACATAAGTAGGCTATAACACATTGTCATCATATCATTTGGTGCACCGAAATGTGGATCACTGAAGTCACTGCCACTATTTGCATCTCAGTGAAACAGCAGACAGTTTGTCTTCCTGAGTCAGATTCCAAGTGGCTCCAACCTTTTTACCTGCCTGAGATAAAACATTCAGCTGCTTCAGCTACATCACACTCTCTATGAAGCTAAACGGAAATACAACTGAAAGGGAACACAGTTAATGAACACTGTTGTTGAAAATGTCCCATAACAGACAGAAATCATTTGAGGGTTTTGTGACGGAATTATTCATTGTCACATGATGTTCACTTTTTTAAACACAGACGGATAGTTGTGAAAAGTATGACTCTACTATTTTTCCCCAGATGGGTTCAAAGTTCCAGAAGGCGTAAATGCTGTGATCATCCCATACGCTCTCCATCGTGATCCTCGTTTCTTTCCAGACCCTGAGGAGTTCAGACCAGAGCGCTTCCTTCCAGAGAACAGCACAGGAAGACACCCATATGCATACATCCCATTCTCCGCCGGTGCTCGTAACTGCATTGGTAAGAGCCGAAAGAAAGATGCTGAAGCATAAACAATCACACTCCATCCCAATCACAGCAAAACAGCCTGTGACCCATAACTTTTTAAACTACCTTCACAGCTCTTAGTGAAGAAGTGAAAAACTTCAGGGTGCTAAATTTCTGGGTCAGGGTTATTTTGTTTTATCAGGCAGGTCACATCCTATTAGCAAAACCACTTGTATTGATATGGCATCCCAGCACCATTACACTGCAATTCATGGAAGCGCATCTACACTCCACCCAGAATCAATCACCCATTTAGCATGGCCGGCTAAAACAGAGGAGCTGCTAACTTTCCTCCTGCATTTATCTCCAGAGAGCATAGACCTGTCTTCCACTGTTGACTGAGACAGAGTGTCTCTCCTCAAGTGGTACTGGCAGTTCCAGCCCACTGGCCACTCAAAAGGGAGCATCACTGCATGTGCGAGAGAGAGAGGAGAAAGAGTGTGTAAAAGAATGTGATATGTCTTCAGAGATTAATCATGTCAGCCCTCTGTCTGCAGCCTTCCGGCACTGAACTGAAATGCAGAATACAAAGATTACAGTGGTATAAAATGTGAGGTAGAAATGTAGTATATGACAGATTTCTTCTGTGTGTCTGTGTGTGTAACTCCAGGCCAGCGCTTTGCAATGATGGAAGAGAAGGTGGTTCTTGCCACTGTGTTGCGTCACTTTGATGTGCAGGCGTGTCAGAGTCGTGAAGAGCTGAGACCCCTGGGGGAGCTCATCCTCCGTCCAGAGAAGGGCATCTGGATCCGTCTAGACAAGAGGGCCAACTAAACCCGAGCCGCATCTTGTATGCAGTGTATGTAGTTCTTCAGGTACGGGATAGAGAGATTTTGCATGCTTTCAATATACTACAGTGAGAAAACTTTGCTCTCTTCTATAGCACACTGTATATATTAGTTAGCACAGATATTTCTGGAAAAAATAAAAATAAAAACAAACTGCATAATGAGTGCTACTTTGAATCACTGTCTTAAGTTACATAAAATGATTATCTGTCAAGGTATTGAATGGATCTGATTATTATAACAATTCATAATACAAAATGTTACTAAATATTGTTAACATTTGTCCAACATTTGTTTTTTATTTACTATTAATTAAAGAACAAAATGTAATAGTTTCATTTAATGTTGTGACACATCTGCGAGACATGTAATTCCTTTTATCTCTTGTGCTATAGCAGCTATAAACAGTCATTCCATCACCAGCCTCATTTTATTTCTTTTGAAGTTAATAAGACAAGGCAATCCAAGAAATCTATAAGCGCAAAATCCTCCTGAAGACTCTCCTGTAGTGGAAAACTTACTGAGCATTACAAAGTGCTGACACTTGAGACTCCTTCCATAAATGTTAACTAGACACCTCTTTGCAGAACGTTTCACCGTATGAGCAATTATATGTTTTTCTTTTTAAAGTAAAAGCACATGTTTAAATTCTTTTTTCGTTAGTCTTAAATAGTGTGGCGTGTCCACCATAGAAGTGCCTGTGAATTAGATGTCACTGTCTAAATGATATTAGACTAAGTGCATTAAAGTAAACCTATGATTTCTATTACGTACTTTGAACTAGTGCAGAATAAACTGTGGACTCAGTGTATATTAATTTATGCTGAGATGCCTGTATATTAGGTACCATATAAACTCTGGCAAATCAGTGTGTTGGCACTGATATGATTTCTTGAAACGATCTCCAACATAGTTTCAGTATTAAACAAACTGCTAACTTCTCAAATTCTCCTCCTCCCTAGATCTATATGATCCAAACAATACAGCTATTGGCATTGTAGTCATCCAGGCTTCATTTTTGGTCCAGTTGCAAGATTGGCTTTCTGTAGAAAAAAATAAACCTCTGGTAGGAGAAAATCCTGACCAAATAGACTGTGTGTGTTAACTTCCATCCTGATATTCATCTTTGCTTTCCTATAGCAGATTGTCCAGTATTAGCAACATTTTATCCGTGTGGATTTCATTATAAAATAACGGACTGTGTATTTTAATATCATTCAGTGAGGGACATATACCTGACTATCAATTTCTTTGAGCTGAATATCATTCCAGGAAAACTGTCAGAGGGGTCGTTTTCATGATGTGTGCTCCAAACTTTTTTGTTCCAAACTTTTTAAACTGAAGCATGTTTCAGTGCCTGTTTTCTGGGAATTGCAATATACCACAGATTGAAAAAATTAAGTTCAGCATGATAATTACTTTGTTATTGAGTGGAGTTTTTGCAGATATCCTTCAGTGTGAGGCATTCATTCAGAGCAGGTGAGCACAAGGAAATTGCATACAATTAGTAATTTTCAAATTGTAGTGTGAACTGTGCAACACTGTCTAGAGATAAGCACTTAATTAACAAGCTATAATAATAATAATAATAATAATAATTATTATTATTATTATTATTATTATTATAACATTGGTGCAGTATGATGTTCCAATGGTAGATTCTTTTGTTTCCTCTCAACAGTCAAATATCAAAATCAGTTTTGCTGAATTCCAAAAGAACTTTTAATAAGTTTTGCTGGATTACTTCAGAACCTTGCTCATTCTGCTCCTTCCATCCAGGGCTCAAGATGCTGAGGGAAAGCAGACATTGTAGCTCCTCCACACAGAGGCAGTGTTGTGCCTAGTCACCAGGTTAGTGAGAAGAGGGCCGGCCAGGTTAGCAGGCTAAACATGAACTCACTACTCAAAAGATTTATAAAGTTCCTGAAAAGACCTGACACTTAGAGGTTACACCAAGGTTAATTTATTTTGTTCTATTATCGACACAATAGAATACTGGTAAATAGAATCTGTCAAAATTAGCTTAAGGTGATATTAACTGCTTCTAAAATGGAAAAATATTGATAGGAAATATTGTCAAACTGTTTGAAGCTCTGCAACATGTCTACATTTGAGCTTTATTTCTTTCTTGCTTTCTTTCTTCCTTTCTTTCTTTCATAAATGCTGCAGAAACATAAGATTGGTACCATTTGTGCTCTGTTTGATCTTATTAAAAACATGGGCATGTGTACAGTTGAGCGCAAAACTTTGCATCCCCCTTTGCTTTTGAATGGGGAAAAATAGAATATGTACTAAAATAATTCCAAGAAGTCAAAAATGAAATGTGTGTCATGCAAAAAGATAACAATCCAAAGCACAAGGCAAAATAAAGAGAAAAAATATTTTTTTAAAAAAGTTTTGCCGTGACCAAGTCAGACTCCAGTCTTCGTTCAGAATCCATGAATTTTTATTTTTTTATTTTGTTATTTTGTTTTGTTTCAAACATGCACATGCCTTATCTCCTCCCAAGACCCAAGACCCAGGCAGAAGGATAAGACCTCATGTGCAGTCTAAGCCTTATCCAATTTCTTACAACCTCATTTTGTGGATGTTCACTATTTATATTGCAGCATACAAATATAAAAGATCTACATACACCAACATAAATAAATCTGTATACATTATAAACTGTGAAATTCATCTGCAATATGTAGCAACTTCTTTATTAAAAAAAAAAAAAAAAAACACACACACACACACACAGACCTGTCAGACATCTTTCAACTCTACAAACAGGTGTCTGCTTGTAATGTGACATAAGCACTCTTTACCACCATGATGAGCACAAAAGCATATCAGAATGCACAACATATTGACCCTTGAGGTTAATGGGCTACAACACGGAATGCCACATCGGATTCCTCTCCTGTCAGCCAAGAGCAGGAATCTGAGGCTACAGTGGGCCCAGTCTTGTTGGAAAAGATTGGAAAAAGACCAGGCATTGTTTTTCCAATCTTCAACAGTCCAGGTTCGGGAACATGCTATGTAGCCTCAGATTCTGTCTGACCATTCTCCTCAGACCTCTCTCATCAACATGGCGTTTCCACCTGCATAACTGCTGCTTACTGTGTGTTTTTTGCACCATCCTGTGTAGACTCTAGAGATTGTTGTGTGTAAAAATCCCAAGAGATCAACAGTTTCTGAAATACTCAAACCAGGCAGTCGGGTACCAACCAACCTGCAATTGTCAAAGTCACTGAGATCACATTTTTTCTCAATTCCGATTTTTGATATGAAAATGAACTGAAGCTCTTTACCAGTATCTGCATGACATTATGCATTGTGCTGCTGCCACATGATTAACTGACTGGATATTTGCATGAATGTGCAGGTATACAGATGTTCCTAATAAACTGGTCAGTGAGTGTGTATGATATATATATGTGTCTGTTAATGAGTGTAGAGCCGAAGAACAGTTGGAACTGAGCAGATCAATTGTGTGAATTGTCTCACAGGGTAGCAAACTGATGACATTTATGCACACTAAGGACTAAAATGTTTTCACTGACAAAAAAAAGAATGGTAGAAATCAAGGAAAGAAATGATTAGACTCACTATATGCAGCATTATTTTTTTTTCCCCCAAAGGATTATAGAAAAGATATTATTATGTCTATTATTAGACTTCTTTGAAAACAAACAAACCAAAATAAATTCTCTCCTATTGAAAGCCAAACAAACCAAAATAAATTCTCTCATATTGAACGTTTCTAGTTTCCTGGTTGTTTTGGTGTTCTTCCTGTCATTGCAGCACATCCTCAGTTACTGCAATCGTCTGAAAATGTCAACAAAGTGTCCCCATTTATGGCAAGTATAAATGCAGACAGCGTGAACACAAGCATGAACAATGGTGACAGCTGTCTCTGATGTGTGGTGGGAAGGTGGCCATGTCTGTTATTTGGTTTAGGTGAGTGATAGTCACAGGAGATTACCAGAGATAACGGCAGGTATTGTGTGCCATTCTTCAGAGAGCATGCCTCATCGCACGGCTGTATCCACATCTGCCCCGGCATAAAGAGAGCTCAGTGCTATCCAATAAATAAAGACAGATGTCAAATCCCCTTCTTCCAAAAAATACTTACAACAATCCTTATATTGAGTAGAAGGAGACTGACAGGCTTCTGAAGGAGATGCCGCCATGACTTCCCCCAACATTGTCATTATTCTGGTAGAGAGTGAAATAAGAGAGAAACACAGAGTAAGAATTAAAACTATATTTAGTATGGTATTGACTATAATTTTGTTCACAAATTTTTAACAATTTCTTTAAATGCTTTAAAGACCTAATGTTGCTGAGGCCCGTGGCTGCCACTTCATTATTAGATAATCCCAGGGCTGTGTGAAATTAAACTGCTATTGGGAATGAGTAATGAGTATTTGTAAAGTACTCTACCTTGTAGGTTAAGGGAAAAAAAATTCTGTGGTGTAGTTTAAAGAGTAGACCTAAAATATTTGTATGATAATCAGCTCAAATGTTTTGTTTTTCACAAAATAAGATTGTGAAAAAATAGAATAAAATGTAATAATTGCCTGTACAAAACAATTGTGTTTTCTTTTTGAAAAAAAAAAAAAAGACTTTTTTTTTTCAAAATAGCTTTATGCATAACAATTTTGGAAAAAAAAAACAACTTTTTTTTTTTTTCCAAAACTGCTTTATGCATAACAATGTTACACAGAAGTATATCTCAGGTATCTCCCATAACTAGTGAGGATGCAACTCATGGCATTTTATATCTATGGCCTGATTAAATTGGGTAAAATGATAGTAAACTGTAAGAAACACTATTGCACTTCTTGAAATCACAGTCCAATTATCAAGTGGGGTGAATAATATGAAATATAAATGTCATCACTTATGCACAAAAAAAAAAAATCTGTGGAGTAAAGGCTATATATTGCATTTTATCTTTAGCACTTGAACCCTTTTAAACAAAGGGCAGTGGGTTTAGGGGAAAAAAACAACAAAAAAAGAGTATTTTTGAAGGAGCTGAACTGTTGAAAGAGAAGAAAAAAAGATGTGCAGCTCTTGATGTGAAGGTCATCTTTTACAACTGAACCCACTTTGCTCATTTTTCTGTCTTGGCTAAATCCGTTTATCATGTTTTGATGCCTGTCTTTGGCCTCTCCAAAGCTGCACTTACTCTATATAGAAAATGTAAGCACAGTAAATTAAGTGTTGGAATATACAGCCCAAATCCAAATCGTACAAAACTGTCATGACTTCCGTTAATGGCAAACATACTGTAACATACAGTAACATACTGTAACTGTTTACTCCCCCAGTCCAAAGACATGCGTTGTAGCCTGATAGGCATTTCCAAATTGTCTGTAGTGTGTGAGTGAGTGTGCGATTGTGCAGTGGGTTGTCCTGGGCATCCCTTTTTACAAAATGCTTTTACAAAAAAAAAAACTCTTGAATTCCTGCTAATAAAATATACCAAGTGATCCAACCATGAACCATCAAAGTATGATGTGTCATACACTATATGGCTAAAGGTTCGTAGACACCTGGCCATCACACCCATATGTGGGCCTTCCTTAAACTGTTGCCACAAATTTGCACACAAAAGATGTGTTGTATTCTGTATCATTATAATTTCCCTTCACTGGAACCAATAGGCCCAAACATGTTCCAGCATGACAATGTCCCTGTGCACAAAGCAAGCTCCATGAATACATGGTTTGCCAATATTGGAGTAGAAGAACTTGAGTGGCCTGCACAGAACCCTGACTTCAATCCCCCTGAACACCTTTCGAATGAACTGGAATGTCGACTGCGCTCTAGACCTCCTGACCTGACATCAGTGCCTAATCTCACTAATGCTCTTGTGGCTGAATGAGCAAATCCCCACAGCCATATTCCAAAATCTAGTGGAAAGCCTTCCCAGAAGTGTGGAGGTTATTATAACAACATTCTAAATCTAGAATGGGAAGTTCAAAAAGCACATATGGGTGTAATGGTCAAGTATCCACAAACTTTTGGCCATATAATGCATGTGGTCCTCTGTTACATGCAGAATCATCCCCAATATGGAGTTCATGTGTTTAAATATAAAACAAATGCATCAAAATGTCATCAAATTACCCACTAAAACACTTGATTTATATTTCCTCCAACTGGAGCTAATGATTTCATGTTGAAGGCCCAGGGAAGTAACAGCTGTTCAGACAGTATGAGTGTTTATAGCATCAGGGTTCTCAGTAGAAATGTCATGTTCTTGTTCTATGCTGCTGCAGAAATTTGTATTTAATTGTTGCTTCCCCATTCCTATTGCAAACCTCATCAGTAGCCTAATGGCTGACCAGTAGCTACTAGTTTTTTGTTTTGTTTTTTTTTCTGCTCAGATGTATAACAGGACTAGATAATTAATTCTATCAGTTACCTTTATATGTATGCACTATCTTCAATGATTTCTTCTTCGGGCTAAATAATAAGTAAGGAATAAACAAAACAGGATGTGCTACAGAAAAATCAACAACAGAGTGGTGTAATGCAGCCACCAAAGTTAATTATTTTCCTGTAAATGCACTTCCCAAAGTGTTTTATTCCTCTTGTATTGTAGTAATTTTCCAATATTTACATTTCTCTATTTATTAATGAATACCACAGCATACCCTTTTTTCCATTTTTCCACCTTATTCCTGCGCTCCATAATTCCCTACATGAAATATGAGTGTGATTTCCGACTACTTGTTGGTATCCAGTTGGCCCCGGTAAAGTTAGCAGTTATGCTAAAGGTATTAATGATGTTTGGTGTTAAGGAAAGTAAATTATGTAGGCTCACAATCTTTTCAAACCTCAGACTGGATAATGTGGTCTTCACCCTGCCTTCATTTATGGAGGAATGGGAGGATGATATGAAAAATGGCCACGGATAACCTACAGTAGCATATTTAGTTCTTTTGATTCTGACATTTAATGTAATCAGTATGCAGTACACAGACAACTGGTTTGTACACTTATTTCATCTGTAGAGTAAATAATAGCACAATGTAAAAATGCTTCCTTACAAATACTGCGAATAAAGTCTTAAGCAAAGGTCACTCTGTATCAGAAATAAAATATGTCTTTAAACACCCAAAACATAATTCTCATTCTGCACGTACGGGCATTTTCTTTACTCTGAAAGCTCAAGAAACATCATGTTAATACTCTAGGACTCATTGTCTCTTCACTGGTGTTTCTAACCTAGCTACAGCATAGGATTCGGGTTCTTTTGTGCTGGATTATTGTCAAAAATAAGGAAATGATCACACAATCAGTTCTGGGAGGGCTCTTTCAGTTTAAATTCTTTAGCCATGTTCTTTTTCTTTTGGTACACAGTGAAAACTGTACTATTGCTGATAGGAACATTCCTGTTTTGATTGTGCTTGTGTTCATAACACTCCTGTTTCAGTCATTGGTTTAGCTTAGCCTGATTGTTAGTACAGCCATTAACGGCACGTTGTCCCAAAACTCCATAATGACATGTTCACTATCCGTTCAGTTATAATATAACATACTGTGCATTAAAATACAGAGAAAGTGCAAAGTAAACAATTTAACAAAACCACAGCAAAACACACTTCATCCAACATCAGCTATTACCGTCACTTATGCTAGTTACCGGAAGTTTCATGTATAACGATTTCTACAGTATTAGCTTCAGAAATAAGGTGGATAGTCCCATGTAATGTGGAACATCTATGAAACATCCAAATTAGTTCCTGTTATCATTTATGTTATAGCATAGTCTAACATAGCATAACAGTCATTGCCTCAGATTTTTGTTGAAATTAATAGGATCTAAAAAAAAAAAAAAGTTTGGGTGGAACCGCACAGTGTAAAGGCCTCCATCCTAAGACTTCCCATGGACTTTCATTACTGCCAAGCCAGTCGATCTCTGAGATGTTGAGAGAATGGGAGGACCTTAATCTTTGATACTTTACTATCAGTTTCTCTTGGGAAGCCAATGCCCTTATTTTTCTGCTCTGTTTAGCGCTGCTGTCTGTTGTTTTCTGTTAGTATTGTTTGCTTCCACTACTGCAATGCATGACATGGTGTAGTAGTGGAAGCAATGTATTTTTTTATTTCTGTCTAGATGCACTAGGTAAGTGGGAGGAGTTAAATTGATTACCCTTATAATAAGGAGTTAAAGTTAAATTGATTGCCTTTTATTATTTTTTACACACATTAAATCATACCCCATTCCTGTTTTCCATTCCAGTGTTTGTGCTGGCACAAGGGAGCAGTCGCTGAAGCAGGCAGCGTGAAATCAGTATGAAAGCAGTGAAGTCGGTAAGAAATATGAGAGGTTAGCCAAAATCTTGAAGCAGTGATGCTTTTCATCATCAGTGACAGGAAAGCTGGATATGGATAAGGGGATAATGGATGGAGCTAAATACAGGGCAATCCGAGAAGAAAACCTGTTCCAGTATGCATGAGACATGAAATTGGGGTGGATTTTCACCATCCAACAGGACAATGATCCCAAGCACACTGCCAAAGTTACACTGGAGTGGTACAAAACCAAGAAGCTGAATGTGTTAGAATGACCCAGTCAAAGCCCAGACCTCAATCCAACGAATAATCTGTTGGAAGACCTGAAAATTGCTGTTCACCAACAGCCTCTGTCCAATCTGACCGAGCTTGAGCAATATTGTCAAAAAGATGCAGATGTGCAAAGCTGAATAATTTGCATCTACAGATGTTAGGCATTACCAAATGTAGAAAGGTGCAAAAGACAGTGAATATTCATGCAAGGTTTGCATGCTGTGCTGGTCCTTCCTAGTCAGGTATGGTAGGCTACAGAGCTGTGAGGAACAAATATGGAGTAGTACTTTGCAGAACCCAAGAATGCACATACCTGGTTCCTGGTACTGGGTTGCAGAAATGCGTTAGTGGCATTTATCATTTTATTAATTCAATACCTCAGGTATGGAGCTTACATCAGTCATAACATTTTATGCAGCCTATCAAGATTCTTTCCTGACCTCATGACTATATACCCGAGTGATCTCATATACAAGATATTTGTAAATATACTGTATCTCAACTATGAAATGTACTGCACCACACAGATTGACTTTAGACATGACCTTAGCAATGCAGGTCATTTCAATCAATATTTTTCACTTTATAACAATAATTGTCATAGTATCTTCAAATCAAAAAGGTGACGTAATTTATGCTGCTGTGAATGTATAGTTGCCATCTATGTCTGCAGAACAGTGGTCAAATGTTAGAATGAAGAACCCCGGGTTAATTTATGCGTTCCACAAAGTCATTCCCACACTCATTCCACAGGCATGACATTGAGCAAGGTTAGTATGAAGGAGTCAGTTTGGAGGTAAGGAGTGAAGACTGGGTCAAAGAGATAACCCTCTGCAGAGTAGATTTAAAGGGAATGGATGGTGAAAGATAAGAAATGTGAATTAGGACCGCTCTTGTTGTCAACGCTGAAGTACAAAGAATGAGGTCAAGGTGTTGAAGTTGGAGATGAAAAGCAAAAGAAAGATGAAGAACAGGAAAGGAAGGATTTCAATCCTAAATTACAGCCAACACCCCTTTGTGTATTCCAGATTTATACTGCTTTGTTAATTGTTGATTTGTCATCCTTTGAAATTTGTACACCACAAACATACATGCATATGTTGTATATGTTGTACATATACCTGGTTGTGTTTGCCTTATATTTGTGGGTTTCTGATTGCTTTTGCCTTCAGGCCTATAGGTTTGCCCTTGTGCTACTTTGTTTGGACTAATTTTATATTCATGTTCAATTAAGTCTCTCATGCTTTTGTATCACCTGCACGTTTTCTAATCATTTTCTAAATTACACATTACACATTCACATATTCACAGTAAATACCATCGTAGTAAGCATTACTGCAGTTGTACATGTGCACGATTCAGCGATGTTTGTGGAGAATAAAGAAGGCAAGCAGTTTCTGAACATCACTGAATAAGAGAGGAAAAGTGAATGAAGTGTATCAATGCTGAATGCAAATATGAATAAAAATGCATTTTAATATTTATCAACAGCTTATCACAACATTGTAAAAGACTCAGCATGAGAGAAGGTCTAATGCTAATGGTTGCATTGTTTTAAACAAAAATCTATTTTCTTATTAAGCTGGTGCATCACATAATAAAGATTACAGTGAATATTTTCATCTCAGACTGAGTCACTGAGTCATATGTTGCAGTGATCTGCACTATAAATTTATTTGGTTTACAGATTTAAGAACCCTGACCTAATAAGCAGATTTTTATTTCATATTCCTTTCAGAACTATCAGCAAAAATTTTTGTAATGTAAACATATACACATATAAACATATAACAGTGAAATACTCTTTACTTTAAGTAGATGATCAAAGTAACAAGGTAATTGAGACAAATAAATATAAATCCTAAGAATTTCTCATTGTATTTCTCAGGCTATTTCTCCACCAGCGTGCACATTCAAGTTTTAATCTTCATCACTTCCCTGCAGGGGAAAAACCCAGTTTATGCTGAAAGAAAAGCTGCAAAGTGAGGCTATCTTTCTCTGAGACACTTACAGATTGGTGTAGTAAAAGTTATAAAAAGGACAACTTACAAACTTCCTCTCGCATGCTGACAAGTGCCAGCTCAGTCAACAATACATGGCATTTTGGCTTCAAGGCAATAAACAATGGCCTTTATTGACTAATAAATAAATGACTAATAAATGACTAATATTACTTGTATGGTGCCAGCACCTTTATTTGCCCAGGAAGATCTGGTTATGGAGAATGGCTGCAAATAATGGCTGCTTCTCCTTATAAGATTACAAAATAACAGTCATTAGACATATACACTGATTGCCATTTAAAGACTAAAGAAAGTTAAAGTACAATCTGTGTAAAGCCAAGTACATTAAATGTAACCTCTACCATGTAAATCACAATATGGCATACACTTTTTATCATTAAAGTAAAATGTATTAATTTTCTTAGTATAAGGGCTTTATTGTATCATGTACCTTTGTGAGAACTAATGACATATGAGGAATACAGAATTAAACTTGTTTTGGTGGTAATTTTTTTTTATTATCAAAAAAACTGCAATTTTAACAGGGGTGTGTAGATTTTTATATCCACTGTGTATTTATACAGTGCCTTGCAAATAATACCCCTTAGTCAAAATTCATTATTTGTCAGCAGATCTTATTTTAAAAAATTACAAACTGAAAAATACTGCTTGCTTGTATTCAACCCCTTCAGTCTAGTACCTAGTAGACCTTTTGCTGCAAGACCACTTTTTGCTGCAAGAACAGCGTTAAATTTGTTGGGGGTAAGTTCCTACCAGCTTTGCATACTGGTTCCAGGTAGATTTGCTTCATATTCTTCAGGTTGGTTGGATGACGCTTGTGGACCACAATTTTCGAATGATGTCACAGATTCTCAACTGGATTGAGATGTGGATTTTAACTTGGCCATTGTACCAACACTCCTATGTTGCTTTGGACTTGTGCTTGGGATCATTGTCTTGCTGAAAAGTGAAGTTTCTCTCAAGCTTTCTTTTTTAGCAGACTAAAGCAGGTTGGCTGGCAATATCTCACCATATTTTGCACCATCCTTCAATTCTCCAATTTTAACAGTTCCCGCTAAGGAAAAGCACCCCCACAACATGATGCTGCCACCTCCATACTTCACTGCTGGGACAGTGCTTGTTGAGGAATGGGCAATGTTAGGTCTGCGCACACATAGCGTTTTGAATTTTGGCCTCCACTGTTGTCTCATCTGACCCCAAACACTTCAACAGGCTGTCAATGGTACTTGAATTTATCTTCCATTCATAAAATTGTAAGCCAATTGTGTCCTTGCTAGGGCAATATCTTTCATCTGTGTAAACTTGGAGCTTCCACAGCACAGGGGTTGAATACTTATGCAAACAGCATTTTTCAGTTACTATTATTTGTCAGAGAATATTCTCTTATATAAAACCAACATTACTGTAAATTAATTAGGTTTGAGGGTCAGCCTCTTAATATAATATATGAAAAAGCACAAACTATCAAAGTGTCTTTTGTAATCCAGACGATTCTGATGACTTTTAAGGGGGCTGAATACTTCTGTTGACCAAATAACAAAGAAATTGAACAGTACCATACCTATATTGTAGGACTCCCCCACCTCCTAAATCTTAATTTAACCTCTGACTGCACAATAAAAATATAAATAATGAAAAATAATGCACTAGCAGCTAAAAGGAATTTAGATTGAACATGCAATGTGAACAAAACAATGAGTGAGGAAAAATGAAAGCAGGTACAGCACTAAAATAATTTACATTTGCATTTAGTCATTTAGCAGACAATCTTGAAGTTGAAGGTGCAGCAATACAAAGCACCTAGTGTACCTGTGCATCTATTCATTATCTGAAATACAAGAGTAAGCTGCTAGTTTGTAGAAGTGCTGGAATTTCAACCTAAGTGTTTAGACAATCAGTAACAAATGCACACTTTCAAACCTAAGTGCATAAATAATTATACAAATAAATTCAAAACTAAGAAGTAATACAGAAGGTTATCAGTGCAAAGTATATAGTGTGTATATAGTGAATATTAATTAACAAAGTGTTATCCTGGACAGGGGTGGAGTTAGTCCTTTTGGGGTTCTATGCAAAAAACAGGAATGGGAGTAAATGGGAGTATTTACTTTGGCTTTCCCTTAGCTTTTGCTTCATGTCTAGCCTAAGAACACTCTTATCTATGATAAAATCACTGTAATGCACATAAGCACAAGTGGCTTACTGGTTTTATAAAGCAGCAATGCAGTGTATTTTGGTTGGTAAGCAGCATAACGGGCATTCTGGAATAGGGTATTCTATGAACAGAACAATGGCTCAACTGTAACCGTTTTATTGGTTTAAAACCTGGTACATTTAATGCAGACAGATGTGTATACATCAAGGATTTTACAACGTCTCTGCAAATCTGATTTTAGAACCAAAACTATCCATCTTAGCGCTAGAATTAAGACTGCCCCTATCCTAATTACTGTCAGAAGAGGAAAAGGACTAGAGGCACAGGACCATTGTGAGCTCTACAAATGGAGTCAGGATGATGACGCAAGGCTTTGCACAATCTTAGATTAGAGGCCTCTTAGAGTGGGACATGCCAATCACCCTGATATGTGAAGGTGTGTAGTTTTGAACTAGGGTGTGTACATTATTAACATACATTCATTCCAGCCCTGGGGTTACAGGAATTCCCTGCTCAGTCCTCAGTTGTAGGTGAAGATACAACTTTCACAACCAATCATTCTCTTGAAACACTCATTCAACTCTTTTATCTCTTAATCTTTTTAAATGTGATCTTCTGAATGAAGATTCAGTATGACAAATGATAGTATTCATCTGTGAGAACTCCTTCTGAGATGTTTTAGAGACAGCTTTGTGCAGATGGATGGAGAAGATATCAGTGTAACACAGAGCAAAGACTGGGATGACACTGAGGGTGGAATCAGTCTGAAGGCCTGGAGCAAACATCTCTCAATATGACAAAATCGTTTGTATTAAAACAAGCAGATTTTTTCAGTTTTGCAAGCATCCAGAATTATACACTCCCACAGAAGCCACATGCATGAAAGGATATTATATTTTCAACTTTTAGTATTGGGAATTTGCTTCAGATGTTATTTTTTGACACAGATGAAGACATTGACTAACACAGACAAGATTTAATTATCATGTGATAACTTTTTTCTCTTTTTAAATGAGAAGACTGCAGAATTAAGCACACCCTGTGAATGAGGCATCTTTATGAATAATGTATTCACACACACAGAGAACTGTATCAAAGATACCCGGGTGCACAGTATTTGTTCTCACTAATGATGTGTCTAGAGATACAAAATAGGGCTTTTTTGAAAGCTTGAAAGACAGAAAGAGAGAGGCAGAGAAAGTAATAAAGTGAGATACCTAAAGGGAGTTAAAGGAGGTAAAGTGGGAGAGAAAAATAAGCTAAGCTTAAGCTAAGAATGTCATGTGTGGTGAAATTATGGGGCTGGTCCCTCAGGCAAACATGCCAGAGGTCATGATACACAAGCTAATTGAGAGAGTGCCAAGTGTACAGCTGTTTCCTGCCCTCATGTTGCATGTGCTCTGTTTATTGCAATTTTTCCAGCTTCCACATTACATAATCTTGTCAAAGTAATATAGTCCACACTCCTGTGCAGCAGAAAACTGGGCATAACTGCGACTGTCTGCTTTTGTCCTGATGCATATTAATAAGCCCTCTGAATACATAAGTAACATACATTTTTAATAGACCTACTGCAAGACACATTCACAGCACACTGAAACACACAATGGCACTAATGGCAACAGTTTTAATCCTGTCCTACAGGTTTCGTTTATTGTTGAATAAATTAGAGTGCTTTATCGCCACTCTAAGTTGATGACAGAAGCAAATACAATACAGTAAATGACATTCATACATTAGCTAGAGGTCAGTCCCTCTTAGATGAGATTAATTACTAATACTAATATAGCACTCATGTCGATTGAGGGAGACTGATTTCTGACTAACACAAGAAAAATTTGATTGGGTTATAACAAAAATGGCATCTTTTATAGGAAATATTAAGTACAATCGACAGTATGCTTGAAAACATAAAGCCAGGTCATAAAACAGCAGAATATATTGCAGTGGTCTTCCTGAGAAAGATGATTCAGACAGTTCAGTCTCAGAAATAATGGAGCACATAATGCATTAAACAAATTGTTTCCCCTTCAGGAACTCGAGCTGCTTCGAAACACTATGGGAACGCCCTCAGCGTGACCACGCTCTGAATCACGTGTGTAAACAGTCCAATGGATGGGCGAGACGTCACGGGCGGGGTGACGTAGCGACCAGGAAGCTTAAAAGCACGTGCGGTGGATACAGCGGCAGCTTTTTTCATTCAGTGTGCGCTCTGTGTGTCGGTCCTTTTATATTGTTTGTTTGTCTTTCACCACGGCATGCCTAAAGCCAGCGAAAAGACTAAACATAAGGGCGAGAGCAGGCAGCGTTTCAGGCTGTGTGTTGCTCCCTGCCCGCGCTATATTACGGGTGGGGATACACACGGTCTGTGCATTGTCTGCATTGCAGGCATTTGCCGCTGGGTGTGCTCCGCTCCCGGAAGGCTCTTTTTGAGAAGGGATCCTTCACCAGTGTTCCTCGCGATGCTGTCGTGGTGCGGCTACACTCGTGGGGATCGCAGATGGATTTGGTGGAGGGAATGGAGACGGGCGAGCCCCTATCTTCTTCCTCACCCACCAGATCCACTGCTCTCTCTCTGGGATCGGAAGCCCACTCTGCGGTTTCTTCCCCCCAGGGAGAGGGCTCGATGCTCCTCCTGTCTTCCTCCGAGGAGGTTGACGTGGAGGGCGTCGATGAGGATTCGCCCCCTCAATCTCCCCGGTATGAGCAGCTCTTGGTGCGTATTTTCAGTCCCTCCTCTTGTTATTATGTTAATGTGGCGGGGCTAAGTGATCATGGTTACAGGGCGAGGCCCCGGGTTGAACAGACACTCACTAGCTATCTGTCCCCTGGCTGGGCATCGTCCCTGAAGGCTCCGGCATTGCCCTCCAAGCCACTGCGGACCACCTCAGCACTAGTGGGCAAGGGGTACATAGCAGCAGGCCAGGCTGGAGCTTGCCTGCACACCATGGCGGTGTTGCAGGCCTACCAAGCCGATCTGCTGAAAGAGCTCGACAAGGGCGGGGAGATTAAGTCTGAGGATGTCTCTGAGCTCAGACGAACTGCTGATTTGTTCTCCGTGCCACCAAGGAGACCGCCCGCGCTATCGGCAGGTCCATGGCAGCACTGGTGGCGGTGGAGAGGCATCTGTGGTTGACCCTGTCCGATATCAAAGAGAAGGACAGGGTCTTCCTCATGGACGCCCGGCTTGCGCCTTCTGGCCTGTTCGACAGGTACCAGAAGGCCCGTACACAAGTGGCGGCGTTTCAGCAGTTCCTCCCTCACCGTGCTCTAGCTCTTGGGGCTGCCGGGCGAGGGCAACCCCCTTCGTGTACCAGCTCCTCACACCGGGAGGCACAGAGACAGAGCGTCTGTTTAAGCCAGGGTCTTCTAGGGCAAAGCCGGATCTGCTTACCGTTTTGCAGTCTAGGAAGACCTCGGCCAGGAGGTCCTGACACCTGTGGCCAAGGACTTCTGAGGGCAGGCCCCTCTGGGGAAGAGTGGTGTACATCTCGTCACACGGTGCCCGTCTCTCCTCAGTGCTCTCAGGGGATCGTTCTGCCACCCATGGTCTCAGTTTCCGCCCAGGAATGTAGCGGTACTGGGAGGCTCGCTACGTCTTTGGAGGTTCCCAGAGCAGCTAGTTCGGCCGTCCCCTGCCAGTTTGCTGCTTCAGGGCACCAAGCTAGCCGCTCTCATTACACCAGAGGTCAGTCTCAAGAGACTGATTCCCTTAGTGGGCTATTTGGCAGCGTGGGAACTTCCACTGCCTCATTTCTGCGGGATTCTTCCCACTCTGGTGGGCCCCGAGCAGGCTCTGGTAATGGAACAAGCAGTAAACACTCTCCTGGGGAGGGAGGCCATCGAGGTGCCCCCCCCCCAGGAATGCCCTGGAGTTCCTGCAGCTCTGATTCTCCGCAGGGTTGACCCACTCCACCTTGAAGGTCTACATGGCAGCCATTGCGGCCTACCATGCCCCTCTCGGTGGTCAGTCTGTGGGCAGACACCCCCTAGTTACATGTTTCCTCCGCAGTGCGCTGAGCCTGAGGCCTCCTGTACGATCTCGTGTCCCTCTGTGGGACCTGGCAGTGGTATTAGAGGCTCTCTGTAAACCTCCTTTCGAGCCTATAGAGGAGATATCTGATCGTCATCTCACTTTGAAGACATCCTTTCTTCTGACTATTTCCTCTTTCAAGAGAGTTGGGGATCTACAGGCCCTCTCAGTGGCCCCCTCTTATTTAGACTTTGCGCCCGGTCTGGCCAAAGCATTTCTTTACCCTCAAGCGGGGTATGTTCCTAAAGTTCCCTCCTCTACACCAAGGCCTTCTGTCCTCCTCACTTTCGGGAGACTGACCAGCAGAGGCTTAACTGTATGTAAACCAATTGTTTGTGTGCTATGGTCCCCCTAAGAGAGGTTGCCCTGCTACTAAGCAGACCCTCAGCTGGTGGATCGTGGATGCCATCTGTCTGGCCTATGAGTCCTCTGATCTCCCCTCGCCTTTGGGAGTCAAGGCTCACTCCACTAGAAGTGTGGCGGCCTCCAAGGCCTTTCTAGCAGGTGTCCCTATGCAGGACATCTGCAACGCTGCGGGTTGGTCCGTGCCCCTGACTTTCATCAGGTTCTATGGCCTCAACATGCAAGCCACTCCCGGCTCTTTTGTTCTCTCGCCCTAGCTGTGCTCTTCCACACTAGGCAGGTATTTGTAAGTCAGGTGGCATTGACATACTCGTTCCCATAGCGTTTCGACACAGCTCGAGGTCCTGAAGGGGAACGTCTCCAGGTTATATATGTAACCATGGTTCCCCGAGGGAACGAGACGCTGCGTCTCAGGGCCACACTTCCGGCATCCCTGCGAGCGCTTGCTTCATTCTCAAAGCTGCTGCTGTATCCACTGCACGTGCTTTTAAGCTTCCTGGTCGCTACATCACCCCACCCGTGACGTCTTGCCCATCCATTGGACTGTTTACACATGTGATTCAGAGCGTGGTCACGCTGAGGGTGTTCCCATAGCGTTTCAACGCAGTGTCTCATTCCCTCGGGGAACCATGGTTACATACGTAACCTGGAGATGATTTTTATATTTCTCATAATATCCAGGTGTGAAAATTGTTCCATTTGTTTGCCAATTAGTTGTCTTACCAATCTTTATTATTTATTCTGATATGTGCATGTAAGTGTGGTGGTAAAGAGCTGGGAATGGATCATTAGTCCACTGGCGAAAATCACATACACACACATTCTTACTTATTCACATCTTATTACGTCTGGGGTAATTTAACGTAGCCAATCCACCTACTAGCATGTTTTTGGATAGTGGGAGGAAACCCACACAGACACAGGGAGAACATGAGTAACTCCACAGAGAGAGTAACCTGAATGGCTAGAAATCCCATAGTTAAATGAAACTCCAATATGCCATGCTATCTCACAGCACCGAATACCCAACACCTTTCCTAATCTCCTCGGAGGGTTTAAAATCCTGAGTGTTATAAAATTTAGCTGAAGTTGACAAATTTAGCTGAAGTACACAAATTTATAGTAAATGAAAATTTCAGTCTCTCTAAATTCCTTATCAGTCACTCCCAGTCAATGACTCAGTCTCATGGATATTGTTCCTGTTGTCCATTAGGCCAGTTCTTTGTGAACTTACCCATCATACCCAAATGGAGACAATTATTCCACAAGACCTCCAGAGCATTAGGGGCCAATTTACTGAGGATAAAGTAATTTTAGTAATCCATTGTCAAATTATATTAAAAAGGTAGAATCCAGGTCACTTCATCCAGAAATAACTGCACTCTGTACAAGGAGGTATATTACATGCCCCTGACACATAGGACAGTATTTATTTAAATTTGTTAAAGTCAATGCAATATTCAAGCTCACTGATTTTATCACATTAGTGAAGTTGTCTGGGACAGAAGTTTCTTGCAATAAAAGCAGTAAAATAAATTCAAAACTGCATGTCACTGAGGAGAAGATTTAACTAATCTGACACTATTGCATCCTAGTTCATCCTACTCAATGTCCATGCATATTGCATCTTGTTAGAAATATGCAAATAAGGTACCTCTCATTAACATTATGCTAATGTATATGGAGTGTTTTTCAGAGAAGACATCCAGCATATTTAAAATACTAGAAAACTAGAAAAGTATGAGGTATTGCTTTCAGTGAGACTATCTGCCATCTGCTATCTGCTTGCATGCTTAAGATGACTTCTGTTCCGAAAATAGTCACTTCTCTAGAGAAGGATACTTTTGCAGTTTTAGTGTTTACAATGTGCTTTCAACTCAGTAGAAAACATCCAGTCTCACCCCACACTGGAAGCAGTCTTGCACATAATTCACATTACACATGTGTATTTCAAAGATAATGCATTACGTCATTAAATATAAAAATGTATGAACAACAATGAATGAAACGCAATGAATGTATTGCCAAGATACTTGTCAAGATGATAAATTGTATTCTAGTATATTTAATAGTTGTTTATGTGCAAAATATACACACTAAGACCGTTATATGATTTATTTCACTTGCATGCATGGAAGGGTCCAAATCATTTAAGCATACCATCAGGAAGGTCAAAGTGCACATCTGCCCAAGACATAGCCATGTCTAATCACAGATGCTGGAAAGGTAATGATAACATTAAGCCTGGCTGACAGCTCATATGAGGGGATAGACAAGAGCCACAGGACTTAATTTTCCAAGGATTTAGAAGATTAAATCATACACATGGTATTGATTGTCTTGTTAATCCTTGTCATAATCCTACCTTTTTTTAAAGCAGTGTCACTATGACTTCTACATGTGTACTTTTTAACATGCTACTTTTTTCTTGTATTGAATGCAACAACATATCGCAAAACAATTGAAGAGTGTTTGTTATTAAATGTTAATTAAATGACTATTCTATTGGAACAATCTAGAACTAGAAAAGAAAAGGCCAAAATATTTATCAATTAGTTAGGCACATATAGCACACTACATGTACACTCAGAAGTGTACAAAGGCTTTATGGATGCAAACTTGCAGAAATCAGCTAAGAAATTATTCAAGTTACATAAGTCGATTTCTCAGCAGGATAATGATCAAAGCATACCAGCCGCCTTTTGAAAGAATACTTTGCTAAGAAGAAAATTAAAGTCTTAGAATGGCCCTCCCAGAGCCCTGACCTAAACCATACAGAGCATCTGTGGGATGCAATGGAGAAGAAATTAGCAGGTGATCGATGCTCTAGTATGTATGAACTGAAAGTATTGTTAGTTGAAACATCCACCGCAACTGTTACAGGAACTGTCTGATTCCATGCCCAGACATTGTCCAGAAGTTCTGTGAAACAAAGGATGGCAAATTAAATACTAACTGTAACTGTGATCTTTAATAAAGCCACTATTAAGTGTCTGAATACTTTCTTGTCTAATTTTGAACAGTACATCTTTTAAGTGTATTTTAAAAGATATTATGCAATAATATTGTTTTTGCTTGAAAAGTGTGCTTGTGGTATCTTTCTTTAAAATAAATGCCACTTGGTTTGGCATGTTGTTTTCTAATGCAATGAAAATTCATATATTTGTAAGTGTACCTTAAGTGTCCAAATTCTTTTGAGGACCACTATAGATAGATAGAATAAACTGATTAATTGATTATCAGCAAACATGACTGTAAAAGATGCCCACCCGGACATTTTGACTGCACCCCTAATCAAGACAAGCTAAATCCAGCCCTGTTTGACTGTAGGCTGTATTACCCTCCAACTGTATCTGCCTTTAATAAAGCACTCATTTAGATTTAGATTTAGCCCTATTCAGATCTGAAAGTGAGTTCAGGTTTCCTTATTTAAGTGTATTTTCTGAAGCTTTTTGTTCTAAATCTTCTGTGACAGATCTTCTTCTTCTTTTAACTGTTCAAAAACCTTTAACTGGCACTATATATTGCAATCAGTTTAAAGTTAGCATTTTACCTGCCACTACAGCTAAATCTGTTCACACAAGTGTGTGTATACCCTACCAACATTCAACAGAGAACAATCAGGCTTTGAGCAGAACACATTAAACCTAATGTTAATGTTCTGCATTAAGACATGCATAGTGAGTATCACTATAACGCATAATGCATGATGTGCACACATAATAAAAAATGGCTACCATTGTATATCCCAGGTTTTTGCATTCATATTTTAATACATTACATCTGAATGGGTTAGTCTTTTGCCTTCAGCAAACCTTACCACAGAAGTTGACAGAATGGAAGTGCGTGCCTCCTCTTATGAAACACAATCAGTAATGGCAGGTTAAGGACACACATGCACCAGCGGGAAGCAGGCAAAGCACAGTTGAGGCTCCAGGGCTTTTCCAAATGATTAGGGAAAACGTGACAGACAGTGTGCTCTCTGCTATGAAAGACTCTCACTGGGGAAGTGCTGTTCATTGAGAATGAGGCAAACAGACTACAATAAGTATATCGCTGTGAATACTGGATTTTGTGACCAAGGACAAGGGAGAATAATGGTAACAGTGTGTAGTGATTAATATTCTTCTGATAATTGACCCCAATAATTAAATGTTAATGAGTTACTGCCGCTTTCACAATGCTTCTAGATTACCAGTAGCACTACTGTGGTTATGTGTTAGCTGCTAGATCAACTAAAGATCTGTTTTCTTCTCTGATCTGTGTATCGTTGTTTACAGTAAAGCTTTGTGATTGCAGAAACATGCATAGTGCTTATATGTAATGTACCATTGGCAATTTGCTAAGTACAGAATTTATTTTTTGTGATAAAATGTTTAACCTTTCAAAAAAGTTGTTGTACTCCTGCTTTTTTGTATTGTCTTGAGAGCTTTCATATATTAGCTTGAAGATAGTAGCCCAATAAGACACTGCAACTAGCATACAAGATGACACCCTACCAAAGTCATGCAAGTTTTAATAAGTAATAATTTTGGCAAGCCAGTGATGGCAGTGTGCTGTGTGATGAGAATTAAAAAGAATGCATTTATTCTTTTTAAAACTAAAAAAAAAAACAATTTGAAAAATTGTGAAAATCAGATAGGCCTATTTAGGTTTAATCGACGAATATTTCTGCTTGTTGTTGTTGTTTGCAGCTAAAACTAGACTTAAAGTAACAATAAGGAAAGGACTAATATTTAGAACACTCTGATCCTTTGACAAAATGCTGAGACTTTAAATCCAATTTAACTGCTAAAATGACAGCCATCAATGCCAATCAGTACATTAATATTTGGCACATAACACAATAATGAGATATTTGCCTTTTTATGATAATTCTGCATGAAAAAGTATTTTGCACCATACTGATCATGAGGTTCACATTCATGGGTGAAAATGGCAGACTTAAATTAGCTGGAAAATGTGAAGTAAAAAGGGCTAATGGCAGTGATACAGTGTATGTATACTGCACTGAAAACAAACACAAAACCTATCATCTTGAACTCAATTCAAACTACTTGAGAGAAACTACTTTGAAGAAAATACAAGGCGGTACACCAACAATCCAATATGAAAAGTGTCTTTTCATTTTGTTGCAGCCCCTAGAGGCTGGATGGCATTTGGGAGTCTTGTAAACTGTTCGATCAGCTTGCATGGGTGAACATGGCTGGCTTTACATCATGAGTCACTGCACTTCCCATGAACCCGCAGCCCTCACACACATGCTGTCCTCACACTGAGAGCCCTGCAGCATGTTATGAATGTAGTGAATAAATGCACTGAAATATTTTAATGTGTGAGATATTTGCAAAATTGTGCACATTGTGCAATATGCATTCTGGTTCATAAAACACCCCAGGTCCATGGTCTGAATTACTGGTTCCATTTTCTATCCGATGAAGGGAATTTTCTGTTGTGTTGTGTGTGCCAACATTACAAGCTCCTTACTGTTTGGCATAGATCACTTCGCTGCTGGCTTTGGCACAATTTAAGTGACTAAACAGCTCAATATATTTCATTTAATTATTGCAGCAGATATGGCAAGGTAGGAACTATGTGACTGCAGCAGAAATGTGTGTGTGTGTCTGTGTGTGTGTGTGTGTGTGTGCAAGTCTTAAACACCCTATTTTTTTTAGTACAATCCTATTTTTTTTGTACAAAAACATTTTAGATTTACAAACATTAGTTTTCCAGCACAAAATTAAATGTTACAGAAAAATATTTGTATGTCAGGAAAGAAAGCAGCATATTACGTAAGAGACCACTTTTCAGACAAAAAACATAATGAAGGCTGCTGGGTTCTGCATACAAAAATAAGAAGCAAGTGTGACTGTCAAAGTCTCCAGAAGAACCTTGGCTGATTCTGCAAGATAAGTAAAACTTACCAGCTAATTTCCTCATAAAACTGCAAAAATTGTACCTGAGACTACTAATTTTTTTTTAAGCACAGAGTCATCACACCAAAGACTGATTGGTTTCATTTATTGTTTCATTTACTTTTTTTAATGTAGAAACATTCAATGTCATTATTTGTGAAGGCATCGTTGCTCTATAGCATTTCTTTGCAGGAGCCTAAGACTTTTGTACAGTACTATATATATATACATACATACATACATACAGTACATACATACATACATATATATATATATATATATATATATATAACTAGCACAAAGAAGTGCTTTTACAGCTGTAGAACTCCTCTACTGTATAGCTTTAGAGAAACTAAACAATGCTTATAGCATACCTCACCTTAGGTTGAATGTTCTCTTGCTACTTTCTGAGATAGCATTATACTTTTAGTGCCTGTTATCTAGCCAGTCATTTCCTAGATTCCACTCATTCTTGTAGTTTAAAACCTTCTGTCTTGACTTTGCCAGAAGACAGTTTGATTTACTTTCTAGTTGAATGCATCAGCTCCAGAAGACTGCAGTTGTCTCTATGTCTTTATAGATATTGTTTGCCCTAGTTAGCACAGTGCAGATCCAGTTCGCCTCATTATGGCCAGGCAAAGAGTGATATCTCAGGGTCAACCCCATGACACCCTCGTTTGAATGATTAATGAAAGAGAAGGCATGCCCATTTAACTTCCATCTTTAATATCAGTGTGATGCTATTTTGAACCATAATTAAAATCCTTTCAAGAGTTTTCACAAGTGCATTTCAGTACTCACGCAAAGCAATTTTTCAAGAGCAATATCTTCAAAATGTGTCCTCATTTTATCCCAAGTACATTTTTTTCCAAGTAAAACAATAAGCTCTAATGGGTGATCAAATGGTTTTGTCATTGATTTATCTACTCACAAGCTGGTAGATTAATCATTTCCCTTTTTATCAGGCTTGTGTATTAAAAAGGAGCAATTTGCTAAATAATTTCTTGAATGGCACTAAGTAGTGGATATTTAAAGTTTTTTTTTTTTTTTATTAATTATGGAAGCAGCATTCTCTCCAGCACAAAATTTAAGCCTCACGTGTGCCATCACTGCATCCCATGAACAGTGGCTATTAATAGCACTGCATATTGCCATTTGGAGGACTGGAAATAATATGTTAAATCCATGCCAGTGAAAATTTAAATCTCCTCTATTATTTCACATCTGCCTTTGCATTGTATTTTCAGTGATAAAATGTCGCACTACATGCAGTTAACAGAGTAAGTTTTATCAGAGACTGATACATTGTGTGCTACTGTTTCCCCCACATCTTTTTGAACTATGCTAAGCCAATGCCTGGAAGATCTGTTCTCTCTAGGTAAGAGAGGGATCAGCTACTTTTCAGTCCATGCTAATGATCCCAACATTTTAAATGCCCACATTGGTGCAGTTGTCATGGAGTTTAGTGCGGTTAATGCTTGCTGACTTCACATAGACCTAAATGCCTCTTTTTCCAGCAGGGAATTTATCAGCCAAGCAGCCCAGAATCACATGTTATTCTTAGCTGCTTGCCTCTGGTGTCTTTCTCTTTTACATCGCTTCTTTTTTTTTTTACCCCCCCCCATCTTAACGCTGTCTTTCTCCTCCCTCAGTGGTTCACATACATCTGATGCTTGACTGAACTTACGTTCCCTGAATGGCATTAACCTCATGAGAACACCTCCCATAACTGATGCCACAGCTAAAGACTTGCTGAATTTTCTTACTGTGAGTTATTTTTGAGACACACATTTTTTCCTACTCACTATCGCCAAGGTGTTCTCACACTTTGGATTCCTGAAAACACAATTTTGATTTCTTTTCAGATACACCTCCAAAACAATTTGCAGTTCTCCCACAACATGAGATCTGATTTTGCTTAATTCAGATTAAGAACAATGCAAAGGTCATAGAAAACAACTGTTCTTTTAAGACCTTTGCAGTGAGAATAGTTTGTGAAGTCCATGAAGACATGATTTGCCAAGGTTGGTGCCTGAACAGAGCCCCAACCTCAACCCCACTAAACACCTTTGGGATGAACTGAAATGATGACTTCGGCCAAGGCCTCCTTGTCCAATACCTGATTAATGCTTTTGTGGCTGAATGGGTAACCCCACAGCCACGTTCCAAAACCTAGTGGCAAGCCTTCCTAGAAGAGTGGACGTTAATAAAACTGCAACGGTGAGACTAAATCTGGAATGAAATGTACAAAAATGTGATCGTCAGGTGTCCGCAAACTTTTGGCCATATAGTGTATGCTGACAGCACTCACCAAGGCATGTAAACTGAGATCTAATTCTCAGAATTTACTTTCCTTCTTCAGGGCACATCAAACTGCCACAAACCTTTTTATTGAAGAAGTAACCTGAAAAGAAACTCTGTTCTATGTGATTAGTGTACCAAAATATGATCTTTATCTAGTGTACAGATTAGAGTATACGATGTGATAAAATCTCTAACCGTGTCAGTACCTGAAGCCCCTGTAATTGTGGATTAGAAGGTATAGACTGATTAAGTCATTTCACCATTTATTTTAGACCTCATGATAATTCCCTTTATATAATGACAAATGTACACACACGTATATATTTTCATAGTGAATTAGAAAGTAAACTGCATTGTGTATTATTCAATATTCAATTTTAATTCTTAAATTAAATTGTTCTGAGCTGAGCTGGCAAGATCATACATCAATGCAGGGCTTTTCATCTTAAGTCTGGATCTTTGGATGTGAGAGAGGGATTTAAATATAATAGAAATGTAAATAGAATAAGCCTCCAGGCTGCATGTGGGTTTCATTAGTACAGCCAATTAATGCGTCATGCAGTACTTGTCTATTTAAAGGTGATTCCAGACAAACGGTATGTTACACAGTATTTTATCCATCTACTCAGTCATTAAAGGGCAAATACAAAAAATGCAATATTGCCATAGGATATATCATTACTGTAGATCATGAACTTTCTCACTAAGCATGTCTTATTGTACATGTCAAAGGTTCCTACGGGATAAGCTTGAGTAGTTTGTTGACATCAACTAACATGTACTAAGGTGCATTATATAGCATGTTTCTTTGATCCACTTCAGTTCCTAGTATAGACTCATTTCTAGGCACCCTTGAGATATCAAGCCACTTTACTTTCATGTCACTACTGCATTTGAAGCACTTTTTCATTCCATGAAACCAAAGACAAGATTGTGCAGCTACTTTATTGATTTTTGCCATGCTAAACCCAACCAACTGTTTGTACTTGCAGTGCTTTATGTTCTTTTTTTAAGTCATTATTATTATATATTATATTCTTATATGTTGTTGTTGTTCCTCTTTCAGCTGCTCCCATTAGGGGTCGTCACAGAGGATCATTGGTCCGCATATTTGATTTGGCATAGTTTTTACACCGGATGCCCCTCCTGACACAACCCTCCCCAGTTTTATCCGGGCTTGGGACCGGCACTGAGAGCACACTGTTGCACGCAAACCCAGTGGCTGGGGTTGGTTCCATGGCCGGGAATTGAACCTGGGTCGCAGCGGTGAGAGCACTGTGGCCCAACTACTAGTCCTTCAGGGAACCGAACCGTATATTATTATATTTCTATTCTTATTCTTATTCTTATATTTTTCTTGGGTATACATTAATCTTATGTCTGCACTAAAGGGAAGAACAGAGACAATACTAAGATAGCCTTCAGCAGCCTTAGGGCATGAAAGAGCAGTAACATCTGCTGGGGACCCAGAGCTGAAACTTGCGTGCTGATGGGTTAGCAAAGCATTCTGGTGGGTCAGGAAACTCACAAGCCTACAGGTCAGTGTATCAAGATAGTGGGTCAAGGAAGTCACATGCCTGTGAGTCAGGGGCTACTATTGTATTTGGAGGAGAAAGCAGAGCCCAGTCCTAGGCATGTGTAAGAGCCACCCTATGAGGCATTAGTGTTCTTACCTCAGTACAGAGTGAATAAAGCTCTGCTGAGATTGGAGAAGGCACATGGCATAATGTCTGCTGCAGGCTGAGAAGCTGAAATAGGAGGAAGCACATTTGCCTTGTTTGTTGTTGTCATTCTTGTTGTCACAACAAGTAGCCTACTACAGTTCAAAAAGGACCCAGAAAGGAAGAATGATTGGTGGCATCCCCACTCAAAAAAGGACACAGGCCACCCCTTCATTTGCTATAGGCCCAGGTACACTCTTCCCCTGACCTTCCTTCAGGCTGGCTTTTGTTAATGTTGTTGTTCTCGTCACAAATTTCACAAAATAAGCAAATTTCACCAAATGACATGAAATCCTATTTGACAGATCTTGTGACATTCATTTAGATCTTGTGCTGTTCATTCAGCTCTTGTGCTGTTTAGACAGTTTCAAATGATATATGCCAAAAAATAGGATTTGCCTATCTTAACAAAGTCACACAGTCACTCTCACACACCACCCCTGATGTACATACTGTAGGTCTTGGCTGGATATTGTAGTGGTTGGATATGATAGAGATTATATTCACTTTTGAATACCTGGAGGTTCATTACAGTTTAATCGTTATTATTGCCACAGCCAAACATATAGTACAGCAATTAAATAAGGAAACTAAACTGTAGAACTTGTTAACTGGTTACTTTCTGATCCTAAGACTTTAAATGAGTGCTTTATTAAAGACAGGCATTGGAAGAGTGAACCCTTTAAACCTGGATAAAAGACTCAGACAGCACTAATAATAATTGTAAAACATAAAAACGTTTGCTATAAGTTTAATTCAGAGTGATAAAGATTTGTGCCATTTCGGATTATATCTTGATCGTTCCAATAAAATAAGGTAATTTGTAACATTTCTCAATTCAGTAATCATTTAATAATACACATTTCTTGATTCACATATACATGTTCTTTGTTTTGATGTTCAAATGTTAGAGTATTTAAAATATGGTCATTTAAAGAAAAATGCTATTTTAATTTTGAACACACAACTTGTGATGTACCTGGACACAGCATTAATGATATCAAAGTTACCTGTATAGGCATGCATTAGGTGAATACTTTTATAGCTGGGCTACTCAAAGTGAACAATATCAGTCAAGAAAAAAAAAAAGAAAAACAGCAACAGTATCTCTGCATGGGGTATGGTTTGTTTTGCCTCTTTTATTGCCTACATACACATTTTGTGAGTGCAAATTTTTTGTGAGTTCATTTTTCAGATCATGTTGCTGTAGGGCTCATAGTGCTATTTGTCTTTTAATAAAGATACACCCAAAAAGCTACTTGAGTAATAGCTCTCCCTTGTGGAGAATGATTAGCCTGCTAAGTGTTTGTACAAGCTGGGCCCATGAGATGATTCATGTCTAAAAAGCCTTCAGGAGAGTAAGGTAATTGGTGCAGGTGTGCTCAGTGGTAAGACAGAGCCACTGCTTTGCCTAAAAAGCCACACACTATCTTTGGCCTTTACATGCTGACTCCCTGTGTAATTCAGGGGTGAAGTCTTCTGTAAAGCCGAAGACACAGGAGAGCAGCATGGCCCTAAACACAGAAATTTATTACAGTATAGTATATCAGGGGTTAAATATGGTTCTGAGATACAGCCAGGTTAAGACATTTTGTTGTCATTATCAGAATACAACGTCCCCTTTTTTTGCAAATATGTATTGTGTTTTCACACTCTGGAAGAGCACAAAATCCATGTTTACTTAGAAAACGCCTGGAACTAAGGATAAATTGCCATATCTCAGGTCTATATGCCATTATTTTACCCAATAACATATGTTATTATATCCAAAATGTAATTTTGTTTATATTAGTCAAGGAGAATATGCAAGAACCTTGCTCATTTCAGTTAACATGTACAAAGCCAATATGTACAAATGATGACTGACTTTACACTACAGAAATGCATCTCCATTACCAATAATGGGTGAATGAGCAAAATGAAATGTATGTGTTTGTTTTGATGATAAACATAAGGTGTTAAAGGGAGGAATTGTGGTCATAGTAATCTGAAGTAACAACAGGTCCTATCATATTATCAGTTTGTTGCTTGCATAGACCCAGTGCATAAGTGTATAAAAACAGACTTGCTTTATATGAAACCCCTCTCGCTGGCCAAACACAAATATTATATGGTGGTACAGTCATGTTTTCAGTTCTACAACAGACTAAGTAATTGTTTCTTTTGCCTTCCTAAGTCTTTTGGTTTAAGGTTGGAGTGTAAAGTTACAGAATCTCATCTTCATAAGATCTCTTAAACAAACAGACCACACACATACGCTGCCCTAATTTCCCTCACACAAAGGCACACAAACAACAGACTTCACCAAACCGCTGAGCAAGGAACCTGTGCAGGTTTATATAGGAATGACTATAGTGAGTGTCACTCAGCTGCAAATCTTATTTAAGTTATTGCCACACATACTATCACTCCTGCACCACACATGAACACCTGGTAGAAAAGAGCACTTGGAAATTAGCAAAAAGTGAACCTTACCTGGGTTTTCCAAAAAAAAAAAAAAAAACACCTCTGAGTTTATATACAATCTTGAGCTCCTTATTTTTCTTTGGATGGTTCATGGTTCTAGCTTCCTAAAGAGATTCGTCATGGAACATAGTATTAACACTAACCAATGTTCCTATAATGGTTAGTGGCTGGATTTCAAAAACCTCAGTGTATGCATGTAGCATTTAAATCTAACAGAAAGTGTTTTGCGCACAAATATTCTGGATCTTGTTGATTAGTAAATTTAAGTCTAAGATCCTAGTTTTGGTTTTGAGACACAGCTCATGACAACAATCATGACGGCGGAAAGTTTTACCCAGAAACGAAAAGGGCTCATCCTTGTGTGTATCATCTCCATGTTGTAACATCTCCATGTACAGTGATGAATACTGTATATGTGCCAGAATAGTTGGCATTAAATCATTAAATATTTTACAGGTCTACATTGAAACCTGCTGGACCGGGATATTTCAGCTTTGACATGCTATCTAGTGTATCTCTAGATATACATAATGTCCACAAGTATGTGAACAATGCTGCTCACGTTGCCACTGCTTCTGCACATGTACAGTATAAAGTAAATCTTCTTCTAGCTAGCTAGGTAAAATACAATGTAGAGGACAAAACTCTCATGGCTTGTATTTTTATTACCCAATGTGTGTTCTCTGTGTATTTTATTATCTAATCTGTATATTCTTTTCTCTGGCCTGTTATTAGGCATGAGTCAGATAGTGTTAGCAAGCTAGCTAAATCACAAAGCAATAAACACACACACACTGGGTGAGCAGACACCTTGGATGACTCACTGCTGTCAAGTATAAACAAGTTGAAATACACAGAAATGAACTAGTCACTAGCCAGCTATTATGAGTTCTGTAGCTAAACAACTAGCATTACAACTAGGTAATGATGCAAACCTCCAACAAATTAGAGGATAAATAAATAAATATCTTGCCTGTTTATGTCCTAAATCAGCTTTTCTTATTATATCAGGCTCTCTGACCTGACAACCCTGAGTGTGTGTTATTAACTGAGACACCTGACTAAAAAATGTTATAAAATATTTTTTAAACAAAAAAATCATATGCACTGTGCCTTTACACTACCTTTACTCTTTAAGATATTTTTAAATACAAATGACATCATGATTAAACATGATCATACCTAAAAAGAAGTGATGGACCAGTGGAGTGCAGCATGACAGTGATTATGGTTAAGCTCATCCTATAAAAAACACTTGCTATGTTAATTTGAATAAGCATCTTATGCATAGAGAAGCTGAGTACCTGATACAAAATCACTTTTCTGATTGTATTTATCCCTGATTTTGGGTTCCAAAAGTTAATGGAAACTCTAGGTTTTATATTATAGGCAGGAAAATTCAGTTTTGAATCTCTCAAAAAGGAAAGAATGCAACACGTACTTCTTATTATTTTGTTAATATGTAACCATTCATTATTTAAATAGATAATTAGTATTATAATTTTTGAGAAAGGTACAGTATGCTTGTATTTTTGCCAAAAACTTTCCAGCTTGGTTCTGCTAATAGTGTATGGTGTTGTAACGAACAGGACTCAGACAGGTGATTATGATAGATGTGCATATTACAGAGGTTTATTACAAAGAACATGGCTCCCGAAGCCAAATCACTTCTGCAAAGGGGCCTGTCTAAGGGTCTGGGAGCAGGGCGGCAGTATTGGTCACCTGGTTTTGGGTAGATGGAACAGCAGGCTTTAACAAAGCATCATGGAAAGTGGGGGCCAGCCTGTAAGTACTGCAGTTAGCATTTCCAACCTACTGTATAAGCTACTGGATTCACTTATTTGACTATCTTAAAAATAACTAATGAAATGGGGCCTTAACTTTTGAGAACATAACTTCAGTTTCAGGTCTCATGGGGAGAGGCAGACCATTTGTCCAGGTTACAGCTGGTTCTTCTGTGTGCAGATGGCTTTCTACTGTTGAACGTTCACTGTTTTCCAGGTTTTCTTTCTTCTTCTCATCCAATGTGGGACATTCGAGGGTTCTCCGGACTATTGTTGTTGGTAATTAGACATACACTGAAAGGGAATGAGTCCTGTGGATGAGTGTGTTAACAAATTCTGTGCATAGCGAGTCCAGTTGTGTTGACTATTACTGCAATATATTCTCAGGAACCTATTGATTTCCTGGCTCAGACGACCCACTTGGTCGTTGGACTGGGGATAGTACCCTGAGGACAGACTGACATTGATATTTAATTGTGTGCAAAATGCGTGCAATACATGTGGGGTGAATTTGACTCCTCATGCAACCCAATGTCCACTCAGAGACCATAATGTCTAAATAACTCCTTGAAAACAACTTATGCTGTCTCCATGGCTGTAGGGAGCTTAGGGGAGAGGCATCAGATGGCACACTTTAGAAAATCAATCAACGTTTGCTAGTATTGTGGTATTACCTTGGGAGACTGGGAGATCAGTGATGAAATCTACTGCGATGTGTGATCATGGTTGATGTGGGATGAGTAAAGGTTCAAGGAGACCTGAGGGAAGTTGTCATGTGGTGCAAGACAGGGCACAGACAGCATAAACTTTGACAAATTTGTCCACATCTTGCACTAAGGAACGCCACCAGAGATTTTCCACTAAGCTTCTTGTGTGTTGGATCTCACAGTTGATGGAAAAAACACTTTGCTTCTGTCACACTTAAGCATGAAGCTCTGAACTGAACTTACCAGTAGACTTGACCACCAGTTACTCATTGTTTTAGATGGGAAGTGGGATGTTACAGGACTAGTTTTTCTTATCCATGCTTGCAGGCCTGAGGAAGGCATGCAAACCTCTGGGGCACAGCAGTTTGTTTGTTACTGTGTACAGCTCATGACCATTAATAGTGGTGTTTAAAAGGACTTTTTGCTATTCCACGTATAGGGGGGCTACCTGCAGCTTATCAGTTAAGACCTTATTTAATTTTTTCACATTCATTAAGAATGGGGTAGAGGGTTAATAGATGTGATCTGCCCAAGGGAAAAAAAAAGGGCAGATGGGTAGCCATTGAAAGGAAACAGGATTATTTATCAGAGCTTTTCAAACATAAAATGCATTTACCTCAGCTTCCACAGATTTAGAGACACATTCAGCTCTAACAACCATCTGTGGGCATGGATGCAGCAACTTGCACTTAAAAATAGCTCAGGGATTGTACACTGTGTATGGCCAGGATGCACAGGATGAATCATTCTATGAAAGAATCATGCATGGATAGAAACCTAGCTCAACATCTCATTCTATTGCTGACCGATATCCGGAAAACCGGAAATTTTTCAAGGCAAACTACAGGAGGCATCATTGTGATAAGAAAATCTGTAGAACACGTAATTTGGCCCAGAAATCTGTTTCTGCTCAAGTGATCCAAGACATTTGAAAGGTTTCCTTGTCTGCCAAAATAGACTTAGAGCAAAAAAAAGTTTGCAGTTTATGAGAATATGACAAGATACAAGAATATGGCAACCTATCAAATGGCATACACATCATAAAATCAGTACATTATAATTAGAATCCTATATTCCCAGTTGTATTTGAACATAATCTTCTAATTATGCTAGTGAGAATATGAAAATGAATACCCTGTGTGGCTTTGTTCAAAGGTAGCTGTACACTGAATTTCAAATTATCCCAGTAAAACTCACATTTGACAGCTCAAAGACAGACAAACAAATATGTTAGTTCATGTTGCTTTATGTTGTAAACAATAAAGTGATGTATAAAATTTCGGAAGCAAAGTGACACAATAATGGTGTTTTGCACACAGAACATGGAGCATGCACAAATACAAACAGATCATTATCACCATGTATATTTTGATCATAGGAATTCTCCATATGACCTGAGAATATTGCTTTACCTTTTCAGTCTTCCATAAATATTTCCAGCACTTTTACTTCATCCTCCTGTCAAGGAGGATGCTTTAGTTGATTTCAGCTCTTTTATTCATATACAGGGCAATTAAAAAACAATGTTAAACACACATACTTGCAGCATTTTTCTTTACCGTTTTCTTTTCTTTACAGTACTGTCTATTTTTGGTGAAATGGCTACCAGTTTGAGTTTAGAGTTAAGAAGAAAGGTTTGCACATCTGTGGTTCCACTAGAGTGTTACAGTATCGTGGTGTCATATGACACTGACACCACAAAAATGTCACTGACATTTTTGAATCACCCTGTATACTATGACACATACAACAAGGTTATAGAAATATAAAAGTTCCCAATCAAAAACATGCAAAGAATGTGCAATTTGTTCACCAATCCATCAACGGGGTCAAAATATATTTGTATTCAACAAAGTAACATAATCTTGCTGACTGTTGTATGTTGGAACAAAAATTTAGTGCCAAACAACAATTATCTGGTAAGCTCCAAGGCTTAAAAAAGGTTTTCATGTGCTATAGGCAACCTCTTTTGTGAGCAGAGGCAGTAAGGTATCCAATTCAAAGTTATTAAATGCATAATGTTATATGTTAAATCAAATATTTTTTTCTGTTTTTTGTTACTCGGAGATGAGATTTGGGCACAAACTGATAGCCATAGAACATCAATTAATAAATACTGTCACAATAAATAAATATATCTTTCCCCATTATGAAATGTAAACATGAGACAGGATATTTGCAGTGCACCATTGAAATAGAAACTGTTAAAGAAAATTCATACACCCTGTATGTCTGAATACATTGTTTATATATTTATTACTATATAGTACCATTTATAGTCCCAAGGGGTCCAGATGGTTATTTGGAGTATTTCTTGCTCACGGTGGCCCAACTTTTTAAGTCTTTACACTGAGTCAACTTTCACTTGGTTGTTGTTTGACATTAAAGCAGACGGCTTGCTTTTTATCCTGTCTACAGCATCATTAGAGCTGTCTGGGTAGAACATCCTAGCAGTGCAAAATGAGATGATGATTTTTCTGTACTCTTGTCTAAAGTTCTGATTGAGCAGTCCATAGACAATGGCATTAAGGCAGCTGTTAAAGTAGGCCATGAAATAACTGAATACAAAGAGCCACTCTGGGATGAGAGGCGCCACCCGCTCTGGGTTCACAGCAACGGCCAGGCCGATAAAGTTGAGCGGTGCCCAACAGACGGCAAAAAGCACAAACACTACAAACATGGTGACAAAATTCCTCACTGTATGTGGTGTAAGCTTGGTTCGGAACTCAGGCTTGACACGCTTTCGCACCTGGATAACCAGAATCCAGATCCTCAGGTAGCAATAGGTGACGACCAATATGGGAAGGATGAAGTGGAAGAAGACCACGGCAATGGTATAGGCCGAACTGGCTGACTGCGCAAACGTGCATGAGTACACCCGGGGGTCATACTGCAGCGAGCCCACGAAGAAGTTCGGCACTATAGCGACAACAGTCAGGATCCAGATTAGGACGACATAGCACAGGGAGTTTTTGTCACTGTAGAGCTTGTCATACTTGAGGCTGTGACAAATGTAACAGTACCGGTTTATAGCAATGCCAGTGATGTTAAATATGGACCCAATGACACTTAGTCCCATCAGAAAGCCACTTATTTGGCAATGAACAAAGCCCAGGTTCCATCCATTGTTGAAAATAGACATCAGCACCAGTGGGTAGGGATAAACTGCCACGACTAGGTCTGCTACTGCCAGGCTCACCACAAATATGTTCCCTGCAAAACAAATATAGTATATTTTCAGGCCTGATTCGTCATTCACATAAGAATGAGAAATTGAGCTAAGTATGTAAAATGATTTTGACTATGCAATATTTGCAGAAATAAAGTGAAATATAAAACATTAAAATAGAATACAACACATTTTAACATTTAAACAGACTGTTAATGTTTTCCAAAGCCTTTGCACAAATATACAAATATTTTTATTATACAAGAGAAGAGAATAGCTTGAAATTTTGCAGAAATGCAACATGCAAATCTTGCAAACAGTACTGACATCAGATTAGATTTGCATACAAGTTAAACCTGATATCTGACTACAGTGTTTTACTACAGTGGATGGATGATCGATTAAACCCTATTTCATAGTTATACATTTTTGTCTTGCTCTACCTTGTGGTCACAAAGAGCATTATAATGATTTGACACTAATGAAGAATATGAGCTGCAAATGCAAAACCTAACTAGGAATGTAAAAATAAATAAATGTTGGCTGAAAAAATAAAGAAAATAAATAAAGAAAAATGTTGGTTGAAATATTAAAATGAAAAAAAAAAACAGAAGAGAGAAAAAAAGGAAAAGAGACAAAAAAGAACCATATAAATTATGGCTATATGAGTCACAAAAAGCTAGCAAAAAAAATTACTTGTCTGACATCTTTCAAACCTCAAGGTTAAGACTTGTTATAGATGTCTTTTTCATCAATGATGCCAATGTATTTTAATAGAATGACCTTCACCACTTTAATTAAGTCATACCTTTCCTAAGTCTGTCAGCTGCTTTCTCTATTAAAAGCATTTGGGTTGTACCTGCTTGTGTCACGTGATGTGTCGTTCTCCTTTGAGGAACGTTCCGAACTTTGGGGCTCGTCTCAGGAGAGAGTTGTGATATGGTTCATTTAATAACATAGCAGTGCTCTTTCTGTTAGATTTTTCTCTCTCACAGCACTTAAAATGTATTCAACAATTTTAACTCATTTTAAATCCCCTTACAAGAAAAATATTTGTTGCATCAGTCACTTAGCTCAGATGTGCCACTTGCAATACTGAGAAGCATGTAGCATGACCTGAGCAATAGTGACATGGAAGCCTTTCTCCCATCTGTCTTCCCTCATTAGCACTAAGCCTGTGTGACTCTGTCCTCTGCGTGCCGCATCTTATTGCCGGGAGGCACAGGGGGAACACAAGCTTTCAAGTATTTCAAAATATCATTCATGTTTTTTCCACTAGTTCAAGGCACCCATGTGGCTTTCTTTGGATAAGAAGAATTTTTTTTTAATATATCCTGGGTATTAAAGCATTGAGCTGTAGTGTTTAAAATGTTGATTGAACTAAGGCTTGTTGATAGATAAAAAATAAATCCTGGCAGATCAGATGAAATGATTCTTGGTGTGGTAAGTTTTTTTTTATGTATATGCATTCATGACTTAGTGGATTTAGCTTGTTGCTAGAAGCAATCATTAGAGCAGAGGAACAGAACAGTGGCTCAGAATTATTCTCTGATTTCTGAAGCACTTCTGCTTTTGGGCTGATGTGTTCTCTCTTCAGCCAGAGGGATGAACAGCCTAGAACAGCCAAAAGGTCCTCAGTGTGCCCCTGGAACCTTTCTGTGGACATCATCTCCATCTTGTGAAGGACAGCTACTGTCTGTTACTTGACTATGAACCATTTGAAAAAGCATAATGTACTGTAAGTAGTGTATAAGGCAAAGACCTGGCCCTGGCCATGAATAATTATAAACTGCTGCTGTGTCTTTTTGGGACTGAACTGCATTTTTGGGTGATGCCACCCATTTCCACACAAGTAACAGGTTCCTTTCTTTCTTAAAGACATTTTCACTTAAGTTACATTGGGAACAAACTGCATAGATGTCAAGTGCAGTTTCCTAAATTGGTAAAATTATGCAACATTTTCAGCATTGTAGAAGTTCAGCAATTTTGTAGCACTTGCAAAACATGCAAAAATCAGACTTTTTTCAGTGTAACACAGATCAACATTTAAGTTCAATATACCATATATCATATAGTTTTGGACTATATGGGAACCTAAGGAAAATGCCACATCTTAATATTTAAATCAAAGTAGTTAAATAAGGTTAAATATGGTTAGGCCTTAATTCTGAACAGTGCTAATTAGTCACCTAACATTATACTGTCACTTTTATCTTTTACACAGCACTGAGTGCAACATTCAAATGGCTTTTTGTCACTAATGCTAAATGTTAAGCTGCCAATTTCTTTCTTGCTGAACGTACAATATGTTTGTACAATACAATACGCCTGTAACTTTAATTTTCTAGCCAATTTTACTTTGGACAGCCCATTCTCCTCAGTGTTGGCCATGTTGAGCATACTGCAATGCTTTTCTGCTCTTTCTGTGATTTTTTTTTTTTTGAGTTACCTCAGCATTCACGTCAGCTCAAAACAGTCTGGCCAATTCAGAACCACTCAATGAATTTTTTTTGGTTGTTTTTTTTTTAACGATTCTGTGTAAATTCTAGGGGCTGCAATGCTAGAAAATCCTAGAAAATCAGCAGTTTCTGAAATACCCTAACCAGACCATCTGGCACTATATATACTGTATGGCCCAAAGTATGTGAACACCTGACCCTCACACCCATATGTGGACCTTTCCCAAATTGTTGCCACAAACTTGGAAGCACACAATTGTTCAGAATGTCTTTTATTGCTATGGCATTATGATTTCCCTTCACTGGAACTAAGGGGCCCCAAACGTGTTCCAGCATGACATAAAGACATGGTTTGCCGAAGTTGGTCAGGAAGAACTCGAGTGGCCTGCAAAACGCCCTGACCTCAAGCCCACTGAACACCTTTGGGATGAACTGGGATGACGGCTATGCACCCGACATCAGTGCCTGACCTCTGGCGCTCTTGTGGCTGAATGGGCAAATTCCCACAGCCACACTCCAAAATCTAGTGGAAAGCCGTCCCAGAAGAGTCGAGATTATTAGAGCAGCAAAGGGGAAACAACTCGGTATTAATGCCCATGATTTTTTAATTCTTTTCTCATTTAATACAACAATGTTTATGATAAATTATTTTATTGACAACAACTTGAGTGAGAAGCAGAATCTTTGACATAGATGAATTTCAGAGTTTCTTAGTATTTGGTATGTCCCCTTTTTGCTCTAATGACAGTGTGCACTCGAGCTGGCTGACTCCAAAAGTTTGTGCAAAACCTTATGATCCATTTTAGATCAAATCCATCTGAGTGTCTTCTGAATGGCCTATACAGTGTTCCATGGTACATCTAATGCTTTGGAAAAAATTTTTGTACCTCTCTCCTGATCGATACCTTTCAACAGTGAGACCTTTGTAAACTATAGATGTTTTCACACTTGGTCAGAAGTACGATGGGTACGGTGAGTATGGTTCATTTGTGGTTCATTCTGTGGTTCACTTGATTTGTGCATTGTGAAACATCAAGTTTTGGCCATTAACTTTTGGAACCTAAATGTCTGGATAAATACTGACAGCAAAAGTCTATGAATGTAATTCAAAATAATGAAACTGTAATATAGGATAATACTATCACATGTATAAATAACGAAAACATTTGAACTACAAAGAGAGACAAATTAATTGTAAAAGTTTACCTAAATTGTCTTAGTGAAGTGTTGGGCCACCACAATCCACCACAACAGCTTCATAGCACCATGGCATAAATTATACAAGTCTCTGAAACTGTACTGGACAAAAGAACACTGTTCTTCCAAATGATATTCCCTCAGTTGGTGTTTTGATGATCTGTTACATCATTACTGAAATCTCGCAAAGGTGTTCAATAGGTTAGAGATCTGATTTTATGAATTTTTATCTAATGTGTTGTTATTGAAAAACCTGTAATTGTTGGTGATTTTAATAGTCATATTGAGAATGAAACGACCTTTTAAAGACTACCTGTAATCAAAACTGATCTTTTTTCCTTGTTAGTTCATGTCCTTGGTCAGATGTGCATGATTCATCTAATCACTTAAAAGACAAACCTCTTTTTTGTCCATAACCTTCCACTAAAGTGCAAACATTTTCCTGCCTCTAAATGGCCTTTGACTACATCATTGTGAGAGTACATTTCAAGTTCTTAGGCCTCACAAGTTGAATCACACCCTAAGTCTAATTCTGAATTTTGTCATTAATATTTCCAAGGTACTTGGAGTTGCCCCTGAATGGATCAGTATCTGATGGACTTATGATATTCTGCCTACTCACACCACTCTCAGGTGTAACAGTCATAAATAGATATCTTCCAGACCTAAGTGAACTATGCTTTTCATAGTCATGAAAAGACTAATGAGTTCAATACATCTCTATGGTCTCCCTTGGAAAGTGCAGCATCATCTGGTTTGAAAAAAACAATAATCTGAATACAGTTAAAGTCAGAAGTTTACATACACCTTAGCCAAATGCATTTAAACTCAGTTTTTCATTATTCCTGACATTTAATCATAGAAGACCTTCCCTGTCTTACGTCATTTAGGATCACTACTTTATTTTAAGAAATCTGAAATGTCAGAATAATAGTAGAGAGATGATTATTTCAGCTTTTATTTCTTTCATCACATTCCCGGTGGGTCAGAAGTTTACATACACTTGGTTGGTATTTGGTAGCATTGCCTTAAAGATAGGAGAACCTTTAGGAAAGAATATAACATATTACATGAAAATGCATGGTTATATAGTACTATTCATGTCCTTTGTAACTCTTATCTTTTGGTAAGACTAATAAGAACTTTTCAGCAATAACTCATCAGTGCCCAGACTAAATTCTGGAAAACAACCAAAAACTTTTAAAATCTTGTTTTGACCACAACTAAGATTTTCTTCTAATAATATATTTTGAAATCTCTATGTTAATAAAGCATAAATGTATTTTACCAAAACGCTGTGGAAATGTTTGATATTTTCTAACCTTGCCTTGGTGTCTTCCTGCAAAGATCACTTTGGGGAAAGAAGTCAATTTAACAAAACAGTTAGTCTGCTGAAAGATTTCTAAAACCTTGCTAGCTACATGTGCTTTTCTCCTTGATTAGCATTTTGGAGAGATGCATGCCATAGTGAAACGGAATTAAGTTTGTGATCAGATAGCGCGATCCAAATGCACCTGCTTCATCTCATCGTTATCAAAACAGAAGAACGCTTATACACATTGTACACGCAGATGACAGCCCACTACATTTGAACATGTTTAAATAGAACAACATTAATAGCAAGAAATGTGGACAACAGAAAAAAGAACTGACTGAATGAATCAGTGATTATTTCCCCACCGACCTGAGCACAGAGAACAGTTGGCTGATGAAATAATGATGCAGCTTGTGTTTAACCACCGAGAGTGATGGTTGTGCAGGTGATGATGGTAATATTTGAAGTGATAATCAACATTTCCTTTTGTACAGTTGAAGTCAAAAGTTTACACACACTTAAGCTGAAGTCATTAAAACCCATTTTTACCACTCCACAGGACAGTAGGACATCTACTTTGCGTGTGACACGAGTAATTTTTCCAACAATTGTTTACAGACAGATTGCTTCACTTTTAATTGACTATATCACAATTCCAGTGGGTCAGAAGTTTACATACACTAAGTTAACTATGCCTTTAAACAGCTTGAAAAATTCCAGAAAATCATGTCAATTGGAGGTGTACCTGTGGATGTATTTTAATGTCTACCTTCAAACTCTTTGCTTGACATCATGGGAAAATAAAAAGAAATCAGCCAAGATTTCAAAACATTGTAGACCTCCACAAGTCTCGTTTATCCTTGGGAGCAATTTCCAAATGTCTGAAGGTACCACATTCGTCTATACAAACAATAGTATGCAAGTATAAACACCATGGGACCACGCAACCATTATACCAATCAGGAAGGAGAAGGATTCTGTCTCCTTGAGAAAAAAAAAAATCGTCTGTTGCAAAAAGTGCAAATCAATCTCAGAAAAACAGCAAAGGACCTTGTGAAGATGCTGGAAGAAACAGCTAGACAAGTATCTATATCCACAGTAAAAACGAATCCTGTATTGACATAACCCGAAAGGCTGCTCAGCAAAGAAAAAGCCACTGCTCCAAAACCTCCATAAAAAAGCCAGACTACAGTTTGCACATGCACATGGGGACAAAGATGAAAGAAAAATTTGGTCTGATGAAACAAACATGTAACTGTTTGGCCATAATGACCATTGTTATGTTTGGAGGAAAAAGGGTGAGGCTTGCAAGCCGAAGATCACCATCCCAACCGTGAAGCATGGGGGTGGCAGCATCATGTTGCGGGGGCACTTTGCTGCAGGAGGGACTGGTGCACTTCACAAAATAGATGGCATCATGAGGAAGGAAAATTATTTGGATATATAGAAGCAACATCTCAAGACATCAGCCAGGAAGTTAAAGCTTGGTCGCAAATGGGTCTTCCAAATCGACAATGAGCCCAAGCATACCAACAAAGTTGTGGCAAAATGGCTTAAGGACAACAAAGTCAAGGTATTGGAGTGGCCATCATAAAGCCCTGACCTCAATCCGATAGACAATTTGTGGGCAGAACTGAAAAAGCATGTGCGGGCATGGAGGCCTACGAACTTGACTCAGTTACACCAGTTCTGTCTGGAGGAATGGGCCAAAAGTCCATCATTGTGAGAAGCTTGTGGAAGGTTACCCAAAACTTTTGACCCAAGTTAAACAAGTTAATACTTTAACTGCATTCAATATTGCTTTTTCTACTTGATGTTTATATTTTTATGTCTAGACATAATAAAATAAATAAATCAAATCAATAACTCAGTACATTCGTACTGTATATTCATACTGTAGCCTAGTTTTGACCAACCATGAGCAACTGTGTATTTCAGTCATTGTGAACTGATAGATAATACTGATTATAATAATTATAATAAGATAAATGATCGATAATTGTAATTTGGTCATGTGGATTTTCATCTGTGGCAATTACGACAAATAGAGAACCACGACAATAACAAAAAACATGAACAACCAGCTTGAAATACCCTCTGTGTAGAAAAGAAGACCTTAGCGAATCTTTATCAGAAAAGAGAGGAGACATTTCATTTTTAGTGATCTCTCATAGCAATGGGTTTCGAGATGGCTTTACTAAAAGGGTCATATATAAAAGGAATGGTTTTTGCATGTCTGCTTATTTTATAGGCTATCATTTCGTGTCATTTTAAATAAAGTATGCACAAGAGAATATTCTGACTCTTATCCCAACTAAGTAAAGTCCACTAAAGTAAGTTTTCCTTCTATAATACAGACTGCATAATGTGCTGCAAACAGTTCCTCTTGAATGAACAATGAGCTTCACTTAATAAAACTGCCTCAGGCTTGCAAGCCATGTCAGGGCCACTAAGTGAGAATAAGAGTAGGAGAAATACAGTGCCAGAGAGTTTCAAAAATAATTACAGAGGCAAATTTCTTTGAAAAAAGCATTAGACTTCATCCAGGACAGCATTCGTTCCACAATCTGCCTACACACAAAGCCTTCTATGGTGGGGAAAATCATATTTAACTGCTCATGAGTTGTATTGGCGGTAGGGTGCTGCAGGGAATGCTGAGTGTGTTTAAATCAGTGTTACAGGCCAGGAGGGAGTACTTGCTCTGAATAATCCAAACAGACAGTGATGTCACTGGGGATTGAGTCTTTCTGGTTGAATTGGTATATCTTTGTCAAGGGAAAGGGAAAACTGCTGTGTTCCACAACTGAAGAAAAATGCAGAGTAAATTATTTGTGTATGTATGTATGTATGTATGTATGTTTTGGAATTTTCAGTGTGTGTGTGTGTCTATGTATATGACTGTACTTTATGGTCTGTGTTGAACATGTGGTATGATTATTTGACACAGGCAAGCCATTACAAATTCCCAGTGGGTCAGACAACTATACATTAGGCCACTGGACATCTCCTCACTAGAGAGACGCAGAATGGATAATAGGAGGGTAATAGAACAATGAGTGGGTTAACTGTGAGTAGGCATTGCACTGCACCCAGTGGGAGGTCACATTGCAGAATGCATTCCAAAAAGCTTCCCTTTGTGCAGTTACACTAACACAGAAACGCAAATATTCTGTTAATTCGGTTTAATTGGTAGTTTATGTCCAGACATAAATAACATAATAAACAACACATTATTAAGCTGTCATTCATGCAGTAAATACATTTTCAGTGGCATCAGTTTTGAGTGGGTTGAATGGGTCTGCTCCTCTCACTCTCTCACTTACTACACACACACACACACACACAAATCATGTAATGAAGATAATAAAAAACATTACAGCCAAAATTTCATTTAAGTAATCGGTGTTCTGTAGGTTTTACTTTTGTGCTACTAAGTTTTACAGTACAGCACCAGCATACGGTGTTCTCTCTACTGGCAGATGATAGTGGCATATGGGACAGTATGTCACTGGCGATAAGCACTCTGTCCACTTGTGGGAGAGTAACTGACTATTTCAGTTCTGTTTGATATCGAGCCAATTACCTGAAGCCTCTAAGCCGTGGGTTGTGTCTCTGAAAAAATACAATGAAATAAAATGGAATGTGACAATAAAAAACCTGCTTGACATAAATGAAAGTACAAAAAAGCAACACTAGGCAGTTGCGTCCTATAATGTTTCTGTCACAATTTATGAAAAGAATGCCACTGTGTAAAAAAAAAAAGTCTGTTATATTAAATCTTAAATATATAAGATTTATATAAGCTTAAATTAAATCTAATTTAAGCTTATGTTTAAATATGTTTATGTTTAAGCTTATGGGATATAAAGCAGCCTAAGTTTTTAATGCACTTTGAATACAATGTGTATTTGCTTTAGTGAATTTTGGATATATACTGTACAGAGTGTATAAAGTGATTATATGGCTATCACATTAGTCCTGGGTCTCGCGGTTCTTTGGTAAGTCTTTGGTACAAAAGGCATCATTAATATTTAAAGTGGCACTGTGAGAGACTTCTTATCACAGTCACAGCTTCACCACTTGCCCCAGGGTAAATTCCATCACTTCCTCACATAAACAAGGAATGTTAACTGTCTCTTTCATGCTGTCTGATCGTACTCATAATCTCCCTCCACTTTGTGTCTGGTATGCAATAATTACAATAAAAGTCAAGCACTAAACAAGATGTCCTTCAACAATGCAATGCAATGCATTGAATGTATTTAGTTCAAATGTGTGCATGATTTCCACCTGAATGAAATATACAGGTTAACATCAGCACAATTTTGTCTTTCAGTTTACTTACTTTTGGAAGTAATTGTACTGATGCACTATGCTTAGTGGCATAAACCTGGAAATGATGTACGCAACA
>CM075009.1:16090230-16113732 GCA_037576675.1 Pangasius sanitwongsei | reverse complement strand
GGCCAAGTGATTAGGACACCTGATTCTGATCATTTGGATGGGTGACCGAATACTTTTGGTAATATAGTGTATATTCATTATATTGATTGGTAAAATAAATGAATAAAACAAAAGAAGAGACTGTGAGTTTCTCTCATGACCCCCATTTGTAAATCAAGTGACTCTACATGGGGTCATGCCCCCTAATTTGTAAACCCCTGATAAAAACCATAGTGCCTGTGTTTAACAATGATTATAAATCATATAAGTAACCTGGGCTGACCACTAAAATATGTTTCTTCAGAACATTACCCTGTCAACTATATATGATGTACTTTCAACAAAACCAGTCCTAAATAAGGTAAGACATCTATCATTAGTTAACCCAGAACTAACCTAGAATCATTCATGCTTTAATGCAGTTTAATATTATTTTAATCTGTTTGATTTTTTTGTGTGTGTTGTTTTTATCACTCCAGCTCACCACCTATACTGCGCTAATGGAAGTATCAAGTGGGAGACTTGAATCTTACATCAGAGACTGTCCAAGTCCATGTACTCCGTGGTGATTGACTCAGGACTGAACATACTGATAAAGCTGGTAGTGTGTCTGTGTAAGGCTATAATGATTCACAGCCTCTGAAATATTACATTAAATGTCATTTCTATGGGTACTTTTTTCTAATACAGAAATAACCACTTTAATGTTCTAACAAAAGTATAAATGTTTTATGTTGTGGCCATACTGTGGGGAAAACGCTTCTGACTGTAGTATTATGAGTATTTTATGTAATTTATGTAATATTTGATTAATATATTTTTTTTATTCTTTTCCAAATAAAAGTGTTTTTCTCTTTGTTTGTTGTTCTCTTCCTTTCATATCGAAATAAGGCAAGTATGAAATAAATAATATAAAATGTATAAAAACATTTAATAGGCAATCACAATGCAATTCATTTAATAGTCACTTTTTTAGGGAAAATGTCAAATTTGTTTTATGTGTATATATATATATATATATATATATAAGTTGTAAATATACCAGTAAAGTTCGTAAATCCACCTCAGATATGTTCATAAATCCACCTCAGACTTCTCTTTATTCTGCAAGGCAAGAATAGGCACCCTGTATGGGACACCAGTTCTTATGGCATGGTACACATACACACACACAGGTTATTTTTTTTATAGTTGATATAAGTAGCTTTGATGTGCAAAAGAGATGTGCTGCTTTTGCTGTTGGGTAACTGGTGTAAAAACATATTATTATGGCCGCTGATCTAAAGCACACAAAAGCAGCGTGGAAGTCTTGAGTTTCTCTGTGTCCTTTCTGAAAGATGTGCTTGGCTTTGGGGTTGCATTGCTGCACCCTGTGATTCACCACACAGTAACCTTCTACACACGTGTGTATCAAATCAGGTATTCTTCTCTGAAAGTCAGCCAGGCTATTTTAGATTTCTTTTTTTTTATATATATATAAATTCTTTTACACATTGTCTTAAATTTTTAAATGAATTAGTTCAATGTTTTGCTTGATTTTTGAAGAATCAAGCCATGAAGTATGAACTAACAAGTATATTATTTTAAGTTTGGTTACGGAGATTATGCCCTTGATGTTGTAGATCTGTTCCTCGGCATTGTTTCGGAGTGACTCACCCAAAAAGCACACTGGCAGTTCCAGCAGATTTTAAAAGGCATGCAGGACAGATCGGACAGGTGAAAGATCTTTGGTACACGAACTGGAAAAGGATTTAAAAACCAGTGCAGTAATTATTGTAAAAGATTAGTTTTCTTTCTCAAACTCTACTTCCTTTTGGGATTTGTTTGATTGTAATGATGGCAACAAGACATTATGTTGTGATTTGGATTGTTTTCTGTTTGGACCTGATTGATTCTGTAAGTATCATTACCTTTCTGAGCTTTTAATATTAAAATTTGATATTAATCAATTGATTTTCAAAATTGATTTTTTTTTTTTATTTATCCATTTGGTCAATATCTGACTCCTTTCTCTACAGTGCCTTGTAATAAATTTTTATTAATAATTTTTTTTTAAAAAATGTGTGCGTAGTCCTCTGATGAATGCCACCAGGAGAGAGACAGACTTCAGGCACAGTTGAGGAGTATGGAGGCTCGTGCTGTGAAGCAGCAGGAGATGATCCAGCGCTTACTGAATTTCAGTCAGCAGCCTCCACTTCCTCTAAATGAGAGCATCTTTTACGACCTAGAAGATAAACAATATACAGGTAAATAATGTGTATTTCCATTTATATGTATTTTGCTGGAATGCAGTGCTTATTGAAGTTGTTTTTTTTTTCCATTTCAGACTGTGCTCAGATTTTCAATAATGGTTACAAGCAGAGTGGATTTTACATGATTAAACCTGAAAAGAGCCCAGTTCAGACCAGAGTGTACTGTGATATGAAAGATGGAGGCGGATGGACAGTCTTCCAAAGACGCACTAATGGTAACGAGTCTTTTGACAGGTGAGAAAGATTCTGTATTTGTGTATTAATTGTACAAAAGTTACATTAGAGTGTGGAACTAGAGGACTGTAAGTAATTTTTGATAAACTTTATGAAGAGCTAAAACAGACTTTACTTTTCTTTTTCCTTTTACTTTTACATTTATGATAATTATTATTCAAAACAATATAGTACTTTAATAATATCAATTTTTAATGTTTCCATTTGGCAGTGGATATTAATTAACAGCTTTCATTTGATATGTCATTTTTCTAACCTCAAAATGACAAAATTATAAGGTAAATGCTGAAAAGGTTAGAGAGATGTTTGCATTACTGGTCTTTTCCTGGTGAATCTAATGCCTTTTCTTATAGGGATTGGAATGATTACAAATCTGGTTTTGGTGATATGAAATCTGCAAATGGAGAGTTCTGGTTAGGGAATGACAACCTACATTATCTGACATCCCAAGGTGGGACATTTCTTTATGTGTGAAGTTTAAATATAATTCCAAGACCATAAACACTGTTTATTCGTAATTAAACATCATATATGTTTTTTTAATGTTATGTGACAGGTGATTACAGCTTGAGAATCGACTTGGAAGACTTTGAGGGCAACCACCGTTTTGCTATGTACAAAAAGTTCAAAGTTGACAGTGAACAGGTAGCACCTGTCTTTTTGGAGGATTAAACAAGGAAATTATCGCTCTGTTTAGTAACTATATAAGCATAAGTTCGAATGAATCATCACTACGCCGTTTGTCTGCATGCTTTTAGAATCATTACCAGCTGCAGTTTGATGGATACAGAGGGAATGCAGGAGACTCCCTCTTGGGCAGCTACAACCCTGAGGTACAGGGTTGGGCAAGTCACCAGGGCATGAAATTCAGCACAAAAGATAAGGACAATGATCGCTATGAGCGCAACTGTGCTCTGGAAGATATGTCTGGCTGGTGGTTTAACAGGTCTGTTACTACTTAACAAGTTAGTAAACTGCTGAATGATCAAAAATACTTATGGATTATACATTTCAGCAACAGCCGAGCAGCCTAGTGGTTATTGGTAATGTGAAATATTAGTCTCAATGTTGTAAATCATCTACATACAGTATTATAAGCATGTAAAGGATTATCTGAAAAGAAATCATTATTAAGTGGGAGGGAAAACCCTCACCCAGTCTTAATAAATACCCTGCATGTTGTTTGCTTGAAGTTCTTCCATTGTTCTTCCTCTAGATGTCACTCTGCCAATCTGAATGGACTGTACTATAAGGGGCCTTACAGTGCAGTGACTGACAACGGGATAGTGTGGTACACCTGGCATGGCTGGTGGTACTCTCTCAAAACAGTGGAAATGAAGATCAGGCCAAGTGCCTTTGAACCTAATGAAGTCTAACATAACATGCTTTACCATTGCCCAATTATTCTTGGAAAATATATAGATGCTGTATGCATATTTGTAATATGTTTACATACAGTTTATAATAATATAGAACATATACAATGTAGCTTATAATATGTGTAGTTTATGGTGTGTATATAGTATATGTAGTTTATAGGCTAGTATATATACACTTTACACCGATATAATCACAAAATGTTGGTAAAATGTCAGCATACCATTTTGACATGCATTTATTTTCTTCATGATGAGATGCGGGATGTAACATACAGGCAAATAAAAAATGATGAACTTCCAAACATGATCAAATGTAAATGCAAATATTTAACTAGACTCAATCAGAGTGATTCAGCAAAATAAAGTTTAATAATGTTATCTTGTCGTGTCATTGTGTTACAACGGATTAAAGTTATACAACAGCAAGTTACAAAAAGCCAAGGGCTCAGAATGCTACCCCGGAAGTGACGCCATCTGTCCGCAGGTGAGAAGAGCGCCGAGCTCGTGCGTACCTGCTGAGTGCACTGTTTTTCTACAGGTGAGATGCATGGCTGTTTTTGCAGAAACATAAGAACATCAGAAGATGTGTTATACAAATTTGCTACCTTGCATTCGCCGTCAAATCCTCTAAAGTTGAAAAAAAAAAAAAAAAGGGACAAAATCGCATCAATATTCCGGTAAATGTGGTTTTTCTTGTGTAGTTTGGCTCCTTGCTTACTAACGCGCTTCAGTAAATACTAACGGTTGCAAATATTTATTTATTTTTCTCCCTATAAATTACATGATCGGAACAGCTGAACACCAAAGAAGGCCCTGCTTCCAAGTTTATGTTTTAACAGCTTTGGAAATAGCTTTTATTACTAACCCAGTAGCTATGCAAATTACAATGACTCCATGACTACAGTATTTGTATAAAATCCAACAAAACTGTTGCATTCATGATGCAGCTATAAAGCACAGACTACACAGCATGCTTAATTATCTATACACTGACTTAAAGGATTCACAGCATACCATAGCTTTATGACTGCTTCCCTCTCTGCACTATTTCTGGAAAGCAGTGCAAGGCATCCTTCTGATCAGTGTAAATGAGGTGCAAAAAAGGATTTAGCAGTGTTCAGGAAACAGACTGTGTCTCTAAAGGGGATGTGACCTCAGGGGAAAGCGGAGCTGGAGAGACGCAAGTTACTAGAAATAACTAGAAATGTTTCTGGCTCTCATGTAATCAACCCTATTCCCAATGCTGCAAGCAGCTTTTAAATAATTGCATAAGCTAAAAACTCAGTTACTTGTAGCTTGCTGGATGAAATTATTAGGAAAGATGAGACATGTTTGTTGGTTTGTTGGTACAGTTTACTGATTGTGTGAACATTGATTGCATGCTTTCTCTTTGCCAAGAGAAGAACAGGGGAGGTCTTGGCATGCTGTCTTGACTTACAGCTCTTCTGTCCTTTAGGGCATTGTATGGCATCCAAAAGGAATTTAGATAATTTTAAGATGCCAGAGCAAGTGTTGGAGCAGGTTCTCTTAAAGTTTTAAATGAAAGTTTGACTTAATTGTAAATACATCTATGTAGATGTAGATTAAACTCTGTTTTCCTTCAGCTGACATGTACTAATCTAGATTCTCTGGCACAAACATAGTATGAAAGGAAAGGTATTCTGCTATGACAGTACATGTCCATAGATTGTTGCGCTGATTAGGTGGATGGAGGTTATAGAGGGGTGCAAGAGTCAGAGAACAGTTGCCTTCAACTTTATTCATGAAGAGCACACATTTTTGAATATTTGATTTTTAACTAGATTTAACTAGATATTTAATATAGTTAAATACTCCAGCAAAACTACCACTCATCCTCATCCATATGTGTGTGTATATATATATATATATATATATATATATATATATATATAGAGAGAGAGAGAGAGAGAGAGAGAGAGAGAGAGAGAGAGAGACCTTGTTTCCATGGGTTGGATATTTGGAATGGGGATAAAAGAGCTGATAAATTCTTTGGAAAATGGTTGTAATTGACCACACTGACATAACTTTCTACTGTTTCTTAAGTAAACAGTATTTTTCTATCTAACATTATCTTGCCAAATATTTGCCTTTGGTTTCACAGTCATGATAAGCTTGTAATCAGTGGATATGTGTGAAATTCTATGCTGGTGTTTATCTTGTGGTTCATGCATGCACGGCTTTGAATCATTTATTCCACTCATTATCGCCGATCTCATACCTGAACTTAAAATGGAGCATCAGTTTTTAATCACTGACCTGTGTCCAATTTGACTAAAGCTATTCCCACATTGTAATCCGTTGCACAATTACTGCAGGTTGGTATTACTGGTTATCCATGATTATGCAGTTTTATTAGTCTGGATTAGGAAGGAATAGAACTGTGTAGAACACAGCTAACCAATTCATGCCATCTGTTCCCAGAAATGTATGTGTAATCATGTGCCTATCTAAAGAAACAACCTACATTTTTATTTTCCATATTTAACACATACACACACACACAATTATGATGATAATATTTCTAAACAGAATTTATGATGTGTAAAACAGACTTCAAATGGTCTCTTCCTAATTTGTCTATTGCATATTGAACTGAAATGTTTTACGTGCGTGTGTGTGGGCATGCTCTCAGTTTCAGCCTTGGACAAAAAAGCTGCCTGTCATGAACTCTCTCATAATAGGAGGCCTTTGGTCTCATAGCAACAGCGAATGCCGTTCTGTCCTGCCATGTCTAAGCCCCTCCCTCCTTGCAAAGGTCCCTGCTAGGGATAAGGTAACCAAATGCTCTCTCCAGTAAACTTAGCCTTGTAACATTACCACAGGCCTGAGTTGGACCTTGAACCGTGGAGAGGCGTATGCAGAGGCGTGTTAGAATGAGTGCAGTCTGATTGCCCAAAGGTGATGGAAGCCAGCACTGAGAATATTTGTCAGGCAAGGAATCATTGCTGCAAGTTCAGAGGGCTCTGAGAGCAAGACCCCACACTTTAGCAGTGTGTTAATGATGCTCTGGCAAGTTCGACTCTGAGTTGGGGGCTGGTAGATGAATATGTGAGGAGTATGCACAGAGTTATGTGTTTGGTCTAGTCTGAGACTTTGCCATACCACTGATGGGATCAATTCTATGAGAAAGGATCTTGACTTGGGGAAGAAAACTCTTTAACAGAGCTGGTAAGTATGTTTTTCCTTTCAGCTTCATTGAATAAGTTAGGAACTAAACAACTAACTAACTAGCAGATTTCTTAGGCTTTATGCTAGCAGAATAAATGCTTTGCTATATTGCAGAAGTCAGCATTCCTTTTTCAAGGGGATCATTCAGGCAGATATTTATGGAGAGGGTCAGATAATATGTAAAACTATACTATTCAAAAAAGCTGCTTGTGTTTGTTAGTAAACGTGCTTAATACTATGTGATGGAATTCCCCATGTCTCATAATTATGTTGTGTAAAATCAGTGTAAAATAGTATTTTTGTTGTTTTAATATGGAAATATACTATTAGTATGCCTTATCGCTTGTCTGTGCTACACCATAAACAGGAGCACTATTGTGTCCCTCGGTACAGGCTCAGTAAATAAAATCTTAGCAGACTGGAACAGCTCCTGCATAACTGTTTTTATGACCAACATAACTAAGATCTATGTACCTAAGGATTTAGCTCTCATTTTTATGACTTTTGAAAGCACTAATGTCCCAGTAGAGGTATGCTGGTAAATGACTCCAATGACTGTCCCATTCATAGTAGTGTGTTAACAGAGAGGTGGTTGTTTCTTGTCTTACTTGAGCAGTCAGGTTTTAAATGTCTAAGCAAGCGGTCTGTCCCTAAGGTAATGTTTTGTGAGACTGAGAAACAAAAGTTGTCCCCAGTGTTATTAATAGGAGGAAAATTCCTGTGTATGTATGCTTTTTGTGGACTGAAAAAGAATATTTCTACCCACAATCAGGACTGTGTGTCATGGTGATATCACAATTTCTGAAACTTTCAGTTAATATGTTAAAATAACTACAATAGATTAGCCTCAGTTTAGAAGAATTTTCAACCTTCTCTCTCACCTCTTTCTTTTCTTAACTAGATTTACCTTTTTTTGTTTGTTTGTTTTTAAACAGAGATTACCTGAACATGCATTTTTTATATAGATTAGTTAGGACCTCCAAAATAGAGAGTTATCATTTTGCTGTGAGTCTCCCATAGAACATAAAGTTTCCATTGCATAAAGCATGTGTGTTAACACCATACAAATGCAACAAGTGTTTTTAGACTCCTAAAGAGGCAAACCCAGCCCTACAGCTAGTCCTGATGTGTAATTTAAAACAACTATCTCATGTCTTTGAGACAGGCGTGAACCTTTGCCTGGTGGATAATCATTGTTTCCTCCTGTCTGTACCTGTTACGTGTTACAGACACCTCCCTCTTTGCCAACATAGAGTAAAATGTTGTTCTCCTGATTTGTTTGTTCACAGTGCTATTGTTGGAAGGAATCATAGAACATATGACTCTCTCTCCAGGCTAAGAATTTCAATAGATTATTTGATTATGAAATATTCATATGTAAAAGGTTTGTTTTGCTGATTCAAGTTCCTGGTAAAAGGCCCGGCAACAAAGAACTTCTTCCCCTTGCCTAGACCCCTTTCCTTTATTGTACTTGACAGGAGTGCAGTGGAGTGTGCAGGGTCTTTCTATCAGCGGTTTAAAATCATACCAAGCAATTACTACCCCTGTGGACTGTGGTTATGGCATACGCAGGCAGAACAAAGAATTTGATGAGATCTTTTAGGTTCAAGTAAAAACTTTCCTCCCGTTTTGGACTGCATTATGTTTTAAAGCTTGTGAAATGTTTCAATAATGTTGTCTCAAATAATTTTGAATAATCCACAAGGGGTTGGTGTAGAGCTACAACAATCATAAGAACTCAAACCTCTACTTCATCTACTTCTGAGTTTAATATCACTAGCAGTAGATGAGTTAAGCTAACAAAATCAAGAACGTGAGGATTTTATGAGTTTCTTTAGTAGGAAACCTTTTTTTGAATTGCACCTGGAGTAAAGGCCATTTCCGCTGATCTTTGTATGTATATTAATTTAATCTGAATGTTATAATTTAATGATTTTGTGATGAACTTCTGTTACTCCTAAAACATTTTTTTTTAAACACAGTTGTTTAATCTCTCTATTTAATAATAAATAAATATACAACCAAAAAGCACCTTATATTATTTGTATGTATCTCCTATTTAATTTCTAAAATGATGCACATTTCTTCAGCATTTCTTATCCATGAAATATTAACATATCCAAGGTACACTGTCGCAGAACTAGCTTTCTGTGCTCACAATTTAAAGTCTTGTAATTGTCAGGCTGTTTATATTCTGTCAAATTCTAATTATCACACAGTGAAGGTTTTGTGACTGCTTTGTAGCACAGTACCTATTACTGAGTTAACCAGTCTATGTTTTGATTTCCATTTGCTGTTGACTTGTGAATGAAGGCTTCTTCCAAATTGTCATTTTTTTCTTTAGCTTGCCTAGGCACTCCTGGCAATAAACTGCTCAGGGTCAGTAGTTTCTCGTTAGCCCTATAAATGGTTAATTTTATTTCATTTCCAATTACTTGGACATTGTTATGTGTAAACCTAACCAGCAGTGTGGTTAATATTTACGTATTTAGGGCTGCTAACATACTAATAAAAGGACTGGATTTTGCTTCCCAGGCCTGTGCTGCCTTTTTTTTTCTTTCTTTTGAAGGCAGTGATCCTAGAAAATAATTTCAGTTAGACTTTTAAGAAAGGTTAACCGTGGAGGATAGTGACACAGTCCAAACTCTATTACTAATACAAAGGTGTCCTTGGAGATATTAAATATTAATATGGTGTCATATGCTTGCTACAAAGAAAGGTTGTTCAGTGAGTTGATTATAAAACATTAAGACTCGAGATTGTGTTGCTTACTTACTAGGCAAAAAGAGTTTCTAGTTTACTATGAACATTACTGTTTATTGTTACTATGAACATTAAATATTGAACACATTGCTGGTTAGGTTTATACATGATAATGTCCAGGTAATTGGAAATTAACTAAAATGGACTATTTATAGGGCTAACAAGAAACTAATGAAACTACTGAGACTAAGCAGTTTATTGTCATGTTTAAGGTGGTCAAACTAATGTAAAATGAGGTAGAAGGCTTCTTAGCAGTAAGATTACTGGTGTTGTCTTGAGAGGCTCTTTTCATCTACACTTTACACCAAAAGGCAATCTTTCTTTAACATGAACGTTGATTAAAAAAAAAAGTCTGAAGTATTTACTTTTCTCCATCTTAGGTGCTTTGCTTTGGCTGATATGTAAAGGCTTACCACAAGAGAAAGTATGCAGTCAAACCATAGATGTTTGGACCTTGAAGTCAGCACCTCTGAACTTAAAATCACCCAGACGGCCAAAGGCATGGATGTTCCGCTTAATGCTATGCACGTCTCATTGTTTGCAGAGGACCAAAATGGAAATGACATTACTTGCCTTAGTGACCATTCATCTGGTTCACCAAGGGACAGCAGTAGTCATGGTAAGACAAACAGCCCTGCTGATGTAGAGATGACAGAGGACTGTGTCAGTGAATTGATTTCAACTACAAGCATAATTAAAAAAGTGGATATGCAATCCAACATGGCCACTGTCAGCTGTATGAAAACCGCAGACAACAACTGTAACCAGAATGTGACATTTATGATCTCGGGACTGCATAATGGCAATATTGATTCTGAAAGTACCATGCCAGATGTCCATGGTCTCCCTGTAAAGAAATGTGACAGCATTTCTAAGATGGGTCCCAGCACTGAAGCACAACAGGCCTTTGTCAAAGGATCTGTTACTCCATCATGCTCTAGCTCCAGTGAGAACTACAACTCTGTGAGCTCTGGTGAGATGCTAATTAGGAGCAACAGTTTTATCATTCATGAGTCTGATCAACTACTCAGTGCCTCAGTCTTGGAAGAATCTTCAGATATGCCTTCTGATGTTGGCCCGATACCTGGCTTGCTGCCTGATGTTTGTGAGGGTCTTGTTAATAACATGGTCAGTGCTACAGGACAAAACGGCAAACATCTAGACTTTGGAGTCACCTTCATCCAGCCAAGCAATCAGACATTCACAATGGAAGAGGATGTCTTTCAAACAATTCCTCATAATGGACCTGGGGAAAGCAGAGCTTCACATTTGGTTGCAGGGGTTAATCATTCTGAATGTGTCACACCAGTTAATCTGAAGAAAAGTCATATCGAAGCTGAAAGATCCACTCGCTCCACATCGGCTGAAGGAAAAATATTCCAAATTCCAACATCTGAGGAACTAGACATCAGTGGTAATGCTCAGACCTCTACTCCTGTTCAGTCTATGAGCTCTAAAACATTTTGCTTTTCAGACTCTCCTCTTAACAAGAGTAAGAATGATTTTGGGAGTCCGTTGGCCCAAGTCATGAAAGAACAGCAAAGTTCTGTCTGTCAGAAACCTAAAACTTTGTTGACTACATCCACTAAAAGTAATAAGGTAGAAACTAAGAAGTATGCCAAGCCTGACTTCAGTAATATAAAATCTAAAATAATGTCTAGACCCACCAGTGCCTTAAAGCCATCAAGTGCGACTGTTGTCAGTGCTTCATCAAATACAAGACAGCACAAAAACCAGACTAGACCTTCCCATTCCATGCAAAGTATAGCATCTCCTGCCAGATCTACCTCTGCAATTTCTTCCAGCTCCACTCTCACATGTGGTAGACTTAAGAGGGGTCAGAACAATGTGATTAAAAGAACTCACTCATCCACTTGTCAAGATACTGCACCTGCTCCAAAGTCCCGGCCTCGTACGTGGTCTGAGACCTCCAGCTCATCGAAAACTAATGGAGGAGACACAAGTGTAAAGGAGTCACAGGTTGGTAGGATCAAAAGCACCTTTACTAATGCAAAAAGCTCATCTGTAGGAGGTTTTCTGAGTCGGACTAGCCTGACCAAACTTGGAGACAGACATGCTTCTTCTAGAGAAGAAAAATGTCTCAGGAAACCCCAGAGAACCAGTCTAAAAGTGAGTTAAAATCTGTGTCTTAGAGTAAAATATTGAAGTGAACTGTTTGTGTGTTTTTGTTTCAAATGAATGTTAGTATATACATTAACTTTTACATTTTACATTTATGGCATTTGGCAGATGCCCTTATCCAGAGCGACTTACATTTATCTTTATTTTAGACTAACAGATGAGTATGTCTTATGGTTTGCTATACAGTACAAGGTTAAACATTTTAGGAAAACCAACACAAGTATATAATGAAGCAGTGTTTCTCAAGCCTGTACCTAGTGTAACCAAGTTTGTTAATTTGCTAATCATATTGTGTCAGGTAAATTAAAAATTAGAATTTGGGCCAGGATTGTGAAACACTGTAATAAAGTACTATATTTTGGGAGTGAATGGCCTCTTGACCTTTGCTCTCTCAAACATGGTCTGATATGATAAAAATTCAAATTTGTTTGACCATCTTGAACCAAATTAATGTCCAGACAACCATGTAACTGCTTTGAATGGCTTTAATTGTTGCGTTAAATATGATCTTGCTTCTCTGGTAAATGTATTCCATGTGTACACACTCACTATGTTTATAGAGTTTGGGGGGTGTTACTTGGCAGGGATTTCCAAATTCCCAGGAGAACTGTAGTACAATAGCAAGTTCTGAGTGTGCGTAAGTTCTCGACCACAACTTACATTCTTCAGCTCTATTATGGCCAACACCATAGTGAGTGTGGGGCACACAGACTTCAGTCATTTCTCGTGGGAGCATGCGAGTGAAAGGAAGCTCCTCTTGCAGGCAGACTCGTCCCGGCCGGTAGGAGCAGCGCTGTGTGATTGGCGCAAAAGCAATCTTGGCTCCCAGCCATTGTCATCCAGGGCAGGAGGCACTTCGCCTACGGAATCTCCAGCTGCAAACCTTCGGCCACCGCCTCTGTCTGCATCAAAGCTTAAGCCTGGCACGGCACGGAAAAATGGCTGCACCACCACTGACATGCCTTCTCCGAGGAGCAAACTGAGCACATCTGGAGGTATGGAAAATGGTTTGCACATGGTAGATTCTTTTTGTTTCAGCTTATTAATGGCAGTTGTTTAGTAGTGTTGGAGCATTGTTGTATTTTAAATAATGTTAATAGCTTAAGGTTTTTGTGTTGTTTTTTTTTTCACATTGGATTTACATTTGTCTGTAGTGACTTACACCTGAAACCATGCTGAGTGATGCCAGGTTGTAACATTCTGTGGCAGTAAATTGTGTAATTAAATTTATTCAAAAAGTGAAAGCAGTACTTTCACAGACTTAATATCATAATGTGTTGCTGTCATTAAATGTTTTTCGGATGACACTTATATACAGTATATTATATGAATAGCTTTAACTTACAGACACTGTTTAATTTTAACACCACGTGTTTTAGCGTACCTAGCCAAAACAACATATGTAGTGATGTCTGATCCATAACTGCACTGTATTTTCTTGTGGTTGATTATGGCTTAACAGCTCGTCAGCTAATTATTGAGCGTTTCGTGAGTTTGAATGGAATGTGAATGGAAAATTGTGTATGTATAGATGACAATCCGGAGTTTAAAGAGACTAGCAGAAATATATGTCTTTAGTTTGTCTGCAGGTCTCATTTTCCCTACAAGGATGCAAACGCCCTACACACTACTGAGAGCCGGTTTTCCTGTTTCTGATGAACAAATCTTATCATGTTCCCAGAGGACTAGCAGAGGATACAGATGTGTTTTCTCTACCTTTACAGACTTATATAAACACGCCCCTTCCTGTCTTCCATGACCGTTCTTGTAGTTACAGAAGAAAATTAGAGGCCCACTGAGAAGGCCAACCTAGACCGGAAAGCAGTAGAGCTAATGGTAAAAACAGGGGAAGGAAGTCATTTTTTGCAGACTTTTCCCTGTAACTTTGGACTGTTTTCAGAGATTTTGGAAAGGACAACCTGCTGAATTGAATGATTTCTGTCTTTAGAAAGCAGCTGCACTTGTGATTGAATGTGTTTGACCATGTATTTGGTAATTTGCTTTGCATTACATAAATGTTTTATTGCTTTACAGCATCACTAACAAAAATTATCTTGTTTTGTTGTAGGTAATCCAAGCATGCGTGTTACCGAAGCTACAGGAACAGAGGGTCCAGGGGGGACTGTTTCCAGGTTCTCTCTTACTGCTGGCAGTCATCACCAGCATTCATCAACCTCAAAACTGCCAATGAAGACAAGGACCCAGATCAAAAGCTTGAGTGCCTCCAGTGGACACACAAAGCCTGGTGAGACTTTAGATGCTTTTTCCAAAGCTGCTTATAATCCACTCAGTGCAGCCAATTCTTTGTTTTTCCACAATCTTCAATATTCACCTAGACCAATCTGATCTATGTTATGATGTGAATAATTCATTCATTCAAGGAGGCTGTAAACTGCAATATATTGAACATACTGCTCACTGAGTAGAGTTTTGATTTCACATAATTCTGATTTAATCAGATAGCACTTCACTTGGTGCTGCATATAGGACTGATCAAGCAGTTAATTTTATTTTAATCCATAACACCACTTTGTTGTTGAAAATACAGCCTAAACATTTTGTGTGGGAATGGCTTGGTTATCCTTTTACGATATAGCCAGTGTTTATGTGAATAGTTTGTAAAATGTGTTTTTGGGCAGTACAGGGGCCGGAATGACATTTGTTCCCTTAGAGTTATACCAGTCAGTATACAATATATCATCTGTTTGGTCACACGAGTGGTGTTCACTTCCCAGTCTATCAAATACTGCTGTCACTTTGCAGACATCAGTATATACCAACTCTGAGCGGTAAAAATAGATAGGTAGCTATGTCTGAGTATGAGTTACTGCTCCTACTGGAAGCATGAAATGTGCTTCAGTTCTCCATCTAGGACAGCTCCTTGCATACTTTACATTGACAGTATGATGGACAGTCAACCATCTGTGTGTTATGGCCAGTCAAAAATATGTTGCCAATGAAATGGTAGTGCTCAGATATAACTAGTCAGTGTAGCCATGATCATCCTTACAGTTCAGTTGTTGACCCACTTTTTCAGGCAGGAATCTTAAATCTTATTTAAGCTCTGATGAAGTAGATTCTGTCCTTTAGGATTTACTCAAATCCAGCAGATATACTTGAGTGGTTTCATGTTTGTTTAAAAGCATGATATTTTCTGACCTCTAATAACAATGATTACAGTGTTCACCCATATAAATCTGCTTTCTAGGGGTCATAAATAAGTCACTGAATACGCTGAATGCTTTTGCCAGCTCTAGTATTTGTGAGTTTGTGGCTCTAAGGCCAGTTGAAAAGTAGGCCAGTGTTGTCAGTACAGACAGAGAAGGGGAGCTCTATTCGGACAAAGAGGCTTTTTTTCCCCCCTGAGCATCCTCACTACCCTGCTGCTTCCTCATTGGTGGATTGGCATGCTTTTCTATTAGTGGGGCTCCTCAGTCCCACATGTCTAGCAGCCTGGGTTTGTTCCACACCAGTTCACTTGGAGGGAGTGAGAAAACGGCACACAACCGTATGTTGCCAGAAGCTCCATGTATCCTGGACTGCCTTATTTTCTTTGCCCATTGTTAAACTTGTAGAATAAGTACTACTAATGTTGGCTTACGGGGGCCTCCGCAGCTGCACCTGGAGTGAATTTTCCTTGTATGTTTTTGACAACTCAACCCTGATCCCCCAATCCAGTGCAGGCTCTCAATGTGATCTCACTCTCTTGACATGCCTCCTCATTGGATCCTATCGCTTCTGTATCATTCCTTTGTTAGCTGCCTGTTATGGGAAATCTAAGACTCCACTACAGAGAAGTAAGTTGTGTTAGACCATTCAGAGATGAACTAGAGTTTAAGTTTCATAGAATCTGTGCTGTTGGTGCATGCAGCTGTATTTTTAAATGTTTGTGCTTAGTGTATTGTTACCTAATACATTGTTGATAGCCACACCAATACTGAGACTGCACTCCTTGAATCTTTCACTGTTCTTTGGTCATCCCTATCTAGCTCAGCCCTAGTTCAAGAAAGTGCTTGCACATCAGAAAACCCTTTTTTTGGAAGCTAAGAATCCTCAATTATTCAACAAACCTTTAAATACCCCTTGTAGAAATCCTGTGTGGTATAATCCATTACAGTATGCAAAAATAGAAATAGCAGATGTTTAGTGTAAGAAAAGCTATAATGCTTACACACATCCTGTAGTGTGCAACTAGGTATTGAAAATCATTGTGTACATCTTTGTGTGTGTGCTAAAAGTAAACCTTTTTTCTCTAGCATGTTTCTGTTGAATTCAGATTGTCTTTGTGTGTGTGTTCGCAGATTTGGAGTCACCTTCAGGAGCTTTGGGAAAACCTCCCACCAACAGGACCACTTCATTAAGAACCAGGCTCCAAAGTCTGTCTCCCAAAGTCTCATCTTTTGGTAAAAACACATAAGTTCTCATAAGAACTCCATGCATAGCAGTCTACATTAGGTTGTTAGAAAACGTGGAAATTTCAGAGAATTCCTATTGAGCTACAGACCACTGATTTGTAAATGGTTTCCCCTGATTGCCTGTGACTTACACTGTGATTTATCTAAACTCTTAAAAATAAGATTATTGCCAACAAGGTGGCAGAAATGTTTCTTTAAGATTGATGCCATAGAATGTGGGGATTTTAATTAAATTTTTGCAAAGGTCTAGTTACATAAAATTCCTTCTGTCTGGATAATTTGAAGTGGAATGTTTTGTTCATAGTGGGGCTTCACAATTTTGACTAATGAAATACTGAAATACTTTGATGGATCTGCATTCAGACCACCGTCTGCTAATTCACGACCCCTGTCACAGGAAGCCATTTTTGGTTCCCTAAAGAGTCATCTTTGGTTCCCTAAAGAATCAGTTCCCTAAACCGTGGCTTCATTTAAAAAAAAAAAAACAAAAAAAAAAAAACACATATATAAATACTTTCTACCACAAAATCCTTCACATAATGGTAATATTTACAACAGATCATTTTTAGTTTTCTGTGGTGCCAACAAAAGGTTTGTTGTCTATAAACATTTTCTAAGAAATTATTTTATGGTATCACACTAAAGTACTGTTTTTGGCTTTTTTTAAAGTTCACCCCATATAAACTATACCTGACAAAGTGCTGATGTTTATTTTCTTAAGAACTACTACTGAGCCTTTATGTTCTTTCTTTGGCCATGTAAAGTGCGCTTAAAATCTTTCCTGTGCTGTGGATGATTCTGCAGGAAACAAGAACACATCTTCACTGTCACATGCATCTGTGAGGTCTGCAGTGAGCGTCTCAAAACCCCCTGCTTCATCACGACCTGCTCGACTTACTGCTACATTTTCAGGTGGGTAGTTACTAGAAAGTCAATAAAACATTCACTCTGAGTTTGATTCAGTGTTATTGAACTGTATATGTTCAATATACTTCATATACTTGCTTCATATTATCAGTTCAAAAACATTGACGTTTATAATTATTTTAGATCAATAAATAGGATTAAGGGTGATAAGTGAATGTCATTTTCATATCCTTTAATCAGTGACTTAATCGAATGCTCTCTTGGCGTTACATAATCCTTGCCTAAGCCCACACCAGTTTAACATTTGTCATCTTGACAAAGTATAAATCACTCAGTTGGCAGACTAAAATCCCTTCGATCATCATCTCTCTCACTACAGCTATTAATTTTTGTCCTGGCACAATGGGAGGAAAAGGTGGATATGTGCTGTAGTCATATGCAGTGTGTGCATTAAATCCCTCTGTAGTCGTGGTTTTTCATATGAATTGTAGTGGCAGTTGGTTTTCACTGTGTGGGCTCCACTGAGTTGTCGTCTCAGCAGCGTGAGGGCTGTGTTCTGCAGCCAAGTCCATGTGACCCAGCTGAGATGAGGTACACAGCCACAGCCAAGTCAGTGCTCTCATAAACACAGTGCATAAACAGATCACCTGCTTGGAACAGGCATTAATATAATCCTGGTCTGTTACTGTTTTTTTAGTGATCTGTGGACTTGGGATGAGTGGTGGGGTTGAATTGCTTTTAGCAATTACCTGTCTGGTTAACAAAATTTAATTCAGCTTGGGCATTGTACATTTACAAATTGAGTACATCTGAATTTCAGAAATAGTTTTTACTTGCAGTAACATGTCATATAGCTTTAATTCATTCATTCATCTTCACTAGCCTCTTTATCCTGGTCAGTGTTCTGCAATTCTCCTTTACTTGTTTGTTAGAACACAACATTGTGAACAGTCATTATAGGCAGTGTTTGTGTGCACCTACATTTCAGTACCTGGAATTAGTAAAATTGCACACTTATGAGAACCAAGCTATGAAATTAGGTGCTTGCTCTTGAAAGATGTTTTTTTTTTAGTCTTGGGGAAACAGCTAGGGTTGTGTAAGTATGCAGGGTTTGCTGGTGTCAGCAGCTAGCTGCACATTCTTCCTACAAACACTTACGACATGAGATCATGACTGCAGCAGGGTACAGGCTTCGTTTTCTTCAGGGTTGGACACCTTACATTGTATATGATGGTATTGATGATGATATAATAGGGCAAGCATTTTGCCCAGCTTGCACACATTTTTTATGCATTTGTTTGTGTGTCTATTCTGGATAATATTATAGAAATGATGGTGCTGTAATCCATTTAATTTTACTTATGCATTGTATGCCATTTATTTAAGCAGTGTTGATATTATTATGAAAGCCTATTCTTTATACTCTGTTTTCTTTTTGGTGTATTGTATAGTTTGTTTTTAGTGGATTTATTGCAGTTCCTTGCCAAGAGTTTCATAAACCTTTTTTTTTTAATTTATACTCTACCCAAGAGTTAGAGAATACATTTTTAGTTGTAAAGGAGGGTGCATTATAACACAAGCTTAATTTTGTTCACATTATTTATTATCGCTAGATTTCAGGCATTAGTAGACATTTAATTGCTTTAACTCCACTGAGTTCTGCTTTCTAGGATAGAGCCCAGTCATATTTATGTGGAGGTTGGCTAGAAACCAGCATGGCTGATTTCAGCTCTATAGCAGGCACAGTCTTGCTGTGAGCTGTTGCTTTGACCCCCGCCATTTTTATCCTCTCACCCTCCCTCTAGTGGGAGAAGGAGAGAGCATGTGAAGGAAGGCGAGAGAGGGAGGCCTGCGTCACAGCTTCAGGCTGTGCTGTTCACTCCTCCCACTTCCCTCCGCTCTCCTCTAGCATCCTCCACAGCGGCAGTGCCATGGAGAGATGCGGATAGAGCTTTGTCTGAACATGGATGGATAAAAGCCTGTTTTTGATCTGGGTGGATTACGCTTGTCTGCTTCCTTTGCATCTGTCAGAGGACCTACGTTGCCAGAATATCCATCTCTGGCTTTCTTTTTCACTATTCTACAGCTAGCAAGAACTGAAGAAAAATACTGACACTATTGTGAAGCGGAATTTCATTTCCCTTCCTTTTTTTCAGCATTGGTGTTTTTTTTTTTTTCTTCTCTCCCTATAGCTCAGTGCTTCAGTGAACTTTTTTTATGATGCTTTGAACCGTGCGCATGCGGATTCACACTGAAGCTGCTTTTCGTATTGTTTCGCTTCAGTGGTCTTGTTAGTTGTGTGTGTATATATTTTGATATATTTTTGGGACGGCACAATGTTGTTCTCTCCCAAATTCTCCCTGTCCAACATCCATGTGAAGCTGACTGCTAAAGGTTTACTCCGGAGCCTCCAGCTGCTATCTGGCTTCAAGAAGAACACCGTGGTGTTTCGAGCAGGTGTGTGGAGTTCCACCAAAAAACATGGTGTTTATGTAGATTTGTCTCTTGCTCTGTATTCTGTTTGGAATAATTTGTTTGTATCTTTTGCAAGGTGCTTGCAAGGAGTCTATTTTTAATCTGGCACTTTGCTCTTACTGCCTCAGGGTGTCATTTTTACTGCTCGTGCATACATGCTTGTGTATCCACTTACCCTCTGGAACACTTTACAGGACTGACAAGTGTTTTCTCACCTTACATGCTTTTACATTAGCTTTAAGAACGCAAATCATACCCATCATCGTCATGATTTTTTTTCTCCTAGCTTGCATTTTCCTCTAGTTTGTTGCCTGTTTACCTGTATATTCATTCTGATACAGATCTGAGAAGCCCAGTTCTCTGTTTACTAGCTTGTGGGAAGGTTTTTTTGGGGGGCCGTATTAACTGAGGGATTTGTAAACAATTTCATTCCCATATAAAAGGCTCATTATAAATTTGGTATTCATTCTGCTCCTTTTTATAGCAAATGGCCAAATAAGGGCTCATACACAGAGTAGACTGTATTTATTCCTCTTTTATTGAGCTAGGAACGTCACTATATTTAACCTGGGTGATTTATGAAAGGGTTTAGGGCCACTTGTTGAAATCTCGGACTTAAAATAGAGCTATTGATAGCACTCCTTACTGAAGAATTGCTCACATATAATCTGAATCAGTGAATCTTACATACAAATTAATACAGTATAGTAGTATAGCATAGTATAGTATAGTAGTACCTTCACACAGTTGATTTGTTTGTTTATTCATGCCCAAATCAAACCTTTGCAGTACGGTCAGGATTTAAAGTACAGTGTATGTAGCCCTCAGGTATTGCATTCCTTCACATTCGTACCTTGGATTATATGGGAATTAGTATTTCATCATAAAATCATTGATTAGTTGTTATTTATTTGTATATCTGTATTGTGAATGCAGGCTGTCAATTCAGTTTATTTAATTCAGAAACAAATGGCACAACTGTTTTGAATAAACCCATACAGACTGGTAGAGCAATCCCCAAGTGACACAAAAGAATTCACGAAAGAAGACACGTCATTCCTTCTGTGACGAATATAAAAACCTCTTTAACACGCTGGAAACGGTAGTGAATAATGCATTGTGGGGAAGTGTGGAAATATAGTAAAAGGGGATAGGTGTCCTTTATAAACACACAGGCCTTGTAGTTTTCAGTGATGTCAGGAAAGTGCAGTATCACAAAGGAAACATTTCTGGTTCCATAAAGAACCTTGAAGGTGATGATTCTTGAACCTTTTTCTTGTGGTCTCAGTAAACTGAATAATCATTTCCACTCTAAAGATCTTTTCATGTAATTCTAACATTTAAAGTGAATTTATTTAGTTCTCTGGCACCAAGAAAAATAGTTAAAGATCCATCAGAACATTCTTTAATAGACCAAAAATAGCTTCTTCTATGGCTTCACTCTAAAGAGCCTTTTCTAGCACTTTAATCTTTTAGTGTAGACTGATGAGTAGATGTGGGCCCATATTTACAAAGAATCTTAAGGCTAAAAGGAGCTCCTTACTGGTTTTAAGATTTAAGAGAAAGTCTCTTTTTTTTAAAAAAAAATGGGTGCGTTAATCCTAAACCTAAAATGCTTCATTTTTTTTTTCTGTGTATGCGTAATTTGGTGTTTGATTTACCTAATGACAACAGGCTTCTGTCATTGTTGACAAAGGCACTGTGTCAACTGCAGGAGTATTTCAGTGATAGTGGGATAAGGGTGTTCACTTCACTATCAAGTAATGCAGTACGCCCAGAGTGTACACAACTCAGCAGTGCTTGGTCACATGACAATTGCAGCTATGCAAGAAATATTAACTTTAAATATCATGCACAAGTCATATTTTACATCAAACAGTGAGACTCCATTAACAGTCTGCAGACTGCATTAACAATTCAGCCAATTCTACTGATGACAGAATTTTGTCATAAATGAATTTTGACAGTGACTGAATGACGTCTTCACGGTAAGCTTATAAATGGAAACCTTACCATTACACACCATCATATTACAGTAATGAAAAAAATATAATGGAAGTGTCATTGATTTCATAATACGCAAACAAAAATCTATGCTGCTATTTTTATGAATGTTTTCTTTTAGATTTTTACAAACTACATAACCATGGATACACTACAGTATAGTCTGCCGCCTTTAATTTGATAGTATTGGAGCATTTATATCATTAATATTGCATATGAAGTCAGTAACAGTTCATTTTTATGACATTGGGATATTGTTTATGCATTTGCTGCACAGGCCACTACTGCATCACTTTTGGTATTAATTCATGAATCACTCAGTCATACATCGCAGCAAGGTCGACCCTGCCTTTACTTTAGGAATTCCTTATTTAAAAAAAAAGATTCTCTCTGCATTTTTATAAATAGGTTTTAAGGAGAAACTCTTGGTTGGGAGCTTTTAGTGTCACTTAGAAGAATTTTTACTGTAAAGATAAGATTCTTTGTGAAGATGGCCCCTGTGTAGTGCGAAAGAGTGGAAACAGTAGAAAACCAGTTTCCATGGAAGTCTTGATTGGTGACGGAAATAGCAGTGCAAACTGAGAGCGCAAAGTGGCGCATGTGAATAATTCACGCCTGTGAGATCAGCTTGAGTCATTTAGAACAGCTTGTTGTTATCTGTAGTGCAGTTATTTATTTTAAGCTATTTTAATTCATGAATAGTGTTTTCCCTTCCGAAAATCTGTTGACAGTGTAGCATTTTCTCTGTTTATGACTTATATTTTATCACTGATATGGACACTGATATTATAGTAAACCTGAAGACTTAATTGAGTAGTGTTCTTCTCAATAAACCTGCATGACATTAAGTGCAGCCACGGCCAGAAGCCATGGCAGAGTGCATATTAAAATGACAGAATGCTCCCCAGATCATTGAGGTTAGGGATTAAAGCATCTTTGTTCTCTGAAAGTCTTTCTAACTGAAGCAACTGACCAAATACTTCATTTTATGACTCCAGTCATGTAGATCCACTTATTTGCACAGTTTCAAGGCTTCCTTGAGTCTCTTCATAAGGTATTTATTATTTGGCTGGGAGGACAGTGCGTGTCTAAGGCTCCAGCATAATTACATAGCATAGATTAGTCTGCAGGGGGTAAATTTGAAATATAATTTCAAGTTTAGTCTTGTCAATTTTAATTTAAAATAGGCTGGCATCTTGTATAATATTTCTAGGTGCACTCTGGGGATGCCTTGGGATAAACAGCAGTATTGAAGGCAAGTTTTTGAAGGAGTGAGACCTCCCGAGGCCAATCGCCAAAATGCACTTGTTACGTCTGGAGTGTTGATGTACTTAAGAGTTAAATGTCAGTACTGGCTTTTACTGTGACTAGCTTGTTGTGGGACAAACAAGCATTGTGACTCGGTTATGTTGGTGTCTATGTGAGTTACTTGGTATTCCCTGTGGGGCTTGTCTAGGATACTCTGGAGGACAGACTGATGAGTGACCAGCTAACCGAACACTCCAAATATCTGTAAAATTATGCACAATATAATAACAGCTTTGACACTAGCCCAGGCTGTGTACATTGCCTTTCATTTTTCAGCTAGCCTGCTTCTCTACTCCTCTGTCTATCCTTCTAGTTTGTCAGAATGAGCCTTGCCCCAATCCACAATCCACGCAGTGCATGTATTGTTGTGTATTGTCCCCAGTGATATACTCACAGTGGGTTCAGGTCCTCTGTCTTAATATATATATATATATATATATATATATACACTATATTACCAAAAGTATTCGGTCACCCATCCAAATGATCAGAATC
>CM075009.1:16074578-16089663 GCA_037576675.1 Pangasius sanitwongsei | reverse complement strand
TGGGATGGCACTTAAGTTCATATGTGAGTCAAGGCAGGTGACCGAATACTTTTGGTAATATAGTGTGTATATATATAGTGTGTGTGTATGTATGTATGTGCCAGAACTGTAGAACTGAAGCGGTGTGCATTTTATTGCTATTGGGCACAGAAGTGGCAGTGTCCCTACTGTGGCTCTTTCCACACCAGCTGCTATTCTGTGTGGCTATGGTAACTCTTAACATTGACCTGGAGGGAGCAATCTCAGCCACATGGCATGGTACTAACCTTATGGACCTGTACTTAATCTTCCTCCTTGGCTTTTGGCTTCTGGATAACAGGAGGTCAGCCATCCTTTAGCTCACCATGGCAATGCCCATGGCGCTCTCTGTTTACTGGACTTGGCTGCCGCCCCGCATTCAATCCCCAACCCTTGTTGGACCCCAATGTGTACACAGTCATTCAGCCACATTCCCCTTACGCTGCATAACAGTGTGTCTGCATAACTTCAGAATCAATCTTTGGATCTCAAACATGGTGGTCACAAAATGGTGTGTCTACATAGACCTTTGGGTTGTGAACCAGAAGGTCATCCCGGACATGCCCCTGCACACTGACAGACCTAACCTTTACAGCTGTCATCATGCACACCAGGGTATTCTGCTATACATGAGTTTCCTTCAGCAGCACAGTGTGTCATTTTCACTTTGCCTCACAGGTGGGGTGTCACAGTGGTGCAGGTATTGTTGGTGCCACACAGCTCCAGAGTCAGAGCTTTAAGCCTCTGCTTAAGCTACCATTTTTTTGGTGCATTTTCTTTGTGCAAGTGTGTGTGTTTTCTTGGGGCATTCAGATGCCCTGTCATCTCCCAAAAACATTTTGGTAGGTGGACTGGCTTTATAAATTGATCATTGCTCATGAGTGTGAATGAGCATGTGAGCATGAAACTGTAGTATTCCCATGTGCATAGTATACCTGGGATAGGCTTCAGATCCACCATGACCAGGGTAAAGCGATTACTGAAGATGAATGAATGAATTAAATTGAAGGTGGTTATTGACACATCCTGAGCTCCTTTTGCAGTCAGTTCTACAGTGGAAATTATTTGAGAGATTTCACATTTCTTCTGTGTTTTCATTTTATTTATTTTTTTGTATATGTATTTGAAATTCTGTTTGTCCAGGTACAGAATTGCTGTATCATTGAACTTTAGCCACACACACACCACATCAGTATTAGTATTCTATAATTTTGCTCCTGGGCAGCATGAAGATAAATCTTGACCAGTAGAGGGAGCTATGGGATCCCTTTGAATTCACTTTTGCAAACGTTTACCAGCAATGATACGGTCATGGATCAAATTATGAAACCTCTGCGCTGCATGTTCCTCACTTTAGGAAGGAATGTTTCATGTATTCCACATGAGCAGAGGCCTCCACCACTGATATTTTTTTCTTACAGAAGAGCCAACCCCTAGGAATAATAGACACTGCCGTGACCTTTACGTTGATTAAGGCTCTATATAAAAGTTCAGCTGTAGAGGATTACTGAATTGAGCTGTGAACATTTTGCATGACCTTTAAGAGCTCAGCTTCAATCTTTGCTGTAATCAGAACAATGGATTAATGTGATATTAAATGTATGTATGAAGCTGGTTTAAATAATAGTCCCTCCTCTTATAACGTCCTTGTCAGTGAATTACCAGCACACTGGAATTTGTTCATTTTAGCTTGCAGTGTTCCCGGTCCCCACACTACATGATAAGAACAGTAATATTAGTTTTAAGGGTGTGAGCCGAAACTAAACTATCATGGAAGGTTTTTAACTGTTTAAGAACATAAGGGATAAAGTTAGCAAGTACTAGGTCACTGCTGTTTATGCCACAAATAGACTGGGGGAGGAATCGAAACACACAGATTTGTGCATTTCCCCCACCCCCCAACTGTGATTTCTTTTCCTTGTAAGCAGGTTAGACTTCCTGAGATTGCTAGCATTGCTGACCTTCCAATTCATTTTTTCCCAGTTTTGCTAGACATTAAAGGAAGCACTAACAGCTAATATATTAGTAGATAATCTATAAACATTGCATATTTACTGAAAGTTAGAAATGTCGTTTCCAAGTAACATTTTATCTTCCCTCTTACAATTTTATAGAGCACAGTTATTATCGAACTGTTATTCAGCTACAATTTTAATGCCATTCATTTTGCAGGGATTTGAGAAAATCAACAGGCTTAAATATCAAATGTTAATGATGCAATCATGTATCGGTTTTATGGAATCAGTGTAATAAAACCAACTTGACCAACCAACTCAAAACAAACATTGTTTTGATTTTTTTATTTTTTTTTTTTAATTCTAGTAGAACCCCTTTGTGAGGCTAATAATCCTTGAAGAAACATTGAAATACAATTTTTATAGGAGTGTAGGGTTTTTTTTGGCTATGATTCTCACTAAGCGTCAGTGCTAAGTCTCACAAGTGCTATGAGGAACCACTCCTACCTCACCTCATTAACAGTGTGCTTTAGAGCCAGCAGTCCTCACAGAGCAGTTATGTAATAGCTCAGGCAGAACTGCCTCCCTGTAGGCCTCTGGTGTCCAATGTCAAAGTCAAGAAAACATGTTAAATTCAAATAGCTTGGACCACAAAAGCACCGCATACTCTGCTCAACTTTATAAAATCTTATTGTGGGGCTAAATGTGTGACTATTTCACTAATGCTTTTATCCTTTCAGCAGAGTTTCTTTATCAGAGAGTATTTCAGGTTGTAATGCTGGTAATGCCTCCCCTTCAGAGGAATTCTGGCTATTATTATGACCCAGTGTTGTATTTATAAAGCCTGTGTAAATCAAAACTAGTGTGGCACAGCCATGCTAAAATAAGAGCGCTCTGATGTGTGTCTGCAGAGGGGGAAATGGATTGGCAGATGGACATCTCATTCGGGGCACAGGTTGTTCATCAGGGTACCTTGAGTGTACAACTCCTAACATCTGAGAGCTTGTAGACAGTGGACATTGGTGCCTCTGACCAAACTTAACATAGGTGCATGAACTAGAAAGTGGTTTGAGGAAAAGCATGCTGAACGCTGCATCAACAATAAATGGATGTTCTCTTACAGTTGACAAAAGCAAGGCAAAAGGGAGCTCACGGAGCCAGCAGCAGGGCCACAACAACGGCCAACCGGACCTGGTGCCACCAGAGACCAAGCCACGAGGATTGGAGTACTACAAGGCTCTGTGTGAGAAAAAGAACCAAACCATCCAGCAGCTGAAGAACAGCTTTATTGCTAGCAACCGCAGATTTGAGGCCATCGCTGTTGTTGTACAAACCCTTTACCTACAGGTATACTCTTTTTCTTTCATGCAATCCTTAATTATATGTCTGTTATACTGATTCATTCATCACCTAATCTTGATGTGAAAATTGCAGTTACGATAAAAATGTGTGTAGTATTTTGTTTACTTGACATTGCCAGTGCTGGTTAGAAATTTACAGCCTTGTTGCATGGATTGTTGATTGTTGGAATGTGGTGTGTGTGTGTCTGTGTTCTGTTTGTTTTGGTGATGCCCTCACATGGCTCTGTAATTAGTTTTCATACCAGGGTTTCTAGGAAGACAAGTTTGACTGTGCTAGTCTGCTGATTGTGTGCTCTGCCCCACAGGATTTATGTGTGTATACACACACACACATATATATAGACACATAAATCCCCAACCTAGGCTGTGGGGAATCCCTAGAACTGGCCTTTATAATTTGCCAATATAAGCACAAATGTGTGCCCACTCTAGGAAGCGCTCTAAGCTGTTGAGAGTAAATTACAGTGGTGAATTTCCTTAACTACTGAAGGCGAACCAGTGAAATCTGTTATATGAGTTGGTCGATTTTGGTGTTCTTTCATGAAGGATCCAAATGCTACCTATTAGTAAGAATCTATATAGTCCATGTTTCATGTTACAGTGATCTAGTTACATCTAACTGTCAAAACTGGTTAGAATGTATGCTCATGCTTCATCGCTGATGCTTCCATTTATTGATCTTTTTGCAAGTTGGCAGTGAGGTATCAGTTGGCAATAGAGCACAGAAACTACTGGATCATTATACATGGAGATTTAATCCCGTCGTTAATTTGATCTCAAGATAAAATTCCACTATTTATGTATACATCTTATTTTGTATGTCTCTGAAATGTGTATTTTCATTGGCAACGCATACCTTCTGTTTGTCCATATGCCATAATAGCACGAAATGGTATGAGCACAAATATAATTATATTTTGTTTGGGAGTGAAATGCCCTGCAGTGGAATGTATTAAACATTTATTACCCTGATAATAGTGGCTTGGACCTTGTCATGTCTGTGTGAGAATGTACAGCTGCTGACTTGATATGGTTACAGGCAAAGTCAGGCATTCAGCAAGGTGGACTGGGCTGGTTCATATCACTTGTTTGTGAAGCATTGTCAACACTTAGCACAAGGCCGTAATTTCACTATAAGAGCATGCACATTTTTGTTGAATCGTCTGTTTGCTGTATTAAGTACAGCAAGGACATTTGTCTAAAGGGCTGCTACTACTACTACTGAAGACTGAGACAGTTTATTTATCAGTCAGTTAGTGTTGATTTTCTCCTCCTTTGAGAATTGAATGCATCAGAGTCAATTATCTTGTGACAGTGAATGGACAGATATATCGTGTATGCAGTACATTATATATAGATGAATAATGATCAATTTATTTGATCTCTTTCACTGTGCTACAAAATATTATGTAAGGCATTTATTCTCATTTTACTGATAACCTCATGCTTTTTGTTTTTGCTGAGTACCATGTTAATGTATTACAGGATTACATGCACTTAATAATAAATTCAGGACTGTACAATGCCTACTGCTTTAGGAAAGACTGTACTCTGCCTTTCTGTTCTTCAGTGAGAAGGTCATTTCATACTCCTCTCCTATAGCATGCTGCAATTTAGTAAGTGCCACTCGATCAGCTTTCTGTCAAAATCTGGTGTTTTTTTTCTTCCTTCTTCGCTTTGCCTGTGGTGGCTCTCTTAAAGCGCAGTGACACACATCTTGCTCATGTGCACAATGCAGCCTTTTCCCTGCTGCTCCTCTATTAGTGACATTATGGTATATGCTAGACACTGAGAGGCAAGTGGTTGGAGGAGGGTAGAACCAATGGAATGGCTCCTTCCAGTCATCCCTCTGTTGTAAAAAAAAAAAAAAAACAGGAGAGAGAGAGAGAGAGAGAGCAGTCGTGTGTGGAGGTGGTGGTGATTCCTTCACCTGAGCTGCCGTCTGATTCTGATTCCACTGGTTCTGGACTGTTGGACCATGGGCTGCTCCGGCAGCAAAGTGTGCCTTAACGCTCCCTGTGCTTCACCCCGGGTAAAGACATTCATCTTCTCCTCAGGGACCGGACTAGGATGACAAACAGGATCTCTGTGGATGCCTACACAAATGCCTACATGCTTCAGTCTCTTGTTAATTATTAAGCATGTGCTGTGACGTTTGAGAGTTGTACATGACTCATCTCATGTCTTGCATTAGCAGTGTTGTTATTTTATGCAGCTTGGTGTAGTCTTCCAGGGCTGCTTTAATTAGGGGGGTTATCAGTTCACATCTGCCTGATGCATGTCCTATGTGGATTTTATTGAGCTGCGGGGGAAAGCACAGGTTGGGAAGCTAGCAGGAGGCTTTTGGATCTCCGCTGCGTCTTTTTTGGGAGGCTGTCAGGAGCACTGCAGCTGAGGGGCTGGATGAAATCCACTTTATTAAAGAAAGCAAGTGGAGGAGGGAGACTCGAAGCCTAATTACGCCACTCTGCATCATTCTAAACCAGTTTCCTGAGGAAGCCAATTAGTTTTGAGATGCTTCTGTTTTTATATTTTTTGTATTCTGTGCTGTGTAGAATGCAACATAATGCAGAAGTGTATATATATGATTGTGGATGTTAGAGTCATATGCAGCATTGTCAGTCTTATATTCACAATCAAATATCTAGGTAATTGAAAAAAGCCTTATTACAGCAGTATTGTCATGTGGCCTGTTTCTATGACAAGCACATTTTCTGAGGAACAGTGACTCTGTTGAAAAAATATTTATACTAGTTGCCTATATAATATAAGGTCAAGCTTCAACCAGAGCATAGTTCTATTTTAACCATATTTCAACCATTTAGATTCACAGGCAGATACATTTTATTTTATTGTTTCGGTATATAAACATGGAGGAAAAGTCTGTGTACTGTGTGTGAGTTTCTGATGTGAGTGTCACCTCTCTGTGTGCAGCATGAAGAATCAGTGAAACGGCGTCAGGAGCGTTCTGTGGAACTGCTCAACCTGCGTGAGGAACTCGGTGAGTAGAGAGTACTGATGCTAATAAACTGCGTCTTTAAGGGCGTTGTCTTTAAGGTGTTCAGTTTTCAGTCCATGCAAAAACAAACGAACAAATCTAGAAAAGTGCCGCCTTTGACAATTGACTTTAATAAGCTAATTGCATTGTAATAAGAAAGAGAGTGGATGTGCTGTGTCCTGCAATGTGTTTTTTTTTTAAGCTATCCTGTAATTAAATTTTATCCTTTTGTGTTTAATTTCATGTACCTACCATTAGGCATGGAGCCAGTGTGCCGTTAGTAACGTTAGGGCAGGGAGGAGGTAGAGCTGTTTGTTTTACTGCCATGTAATATGACAGTGCAAAAGTCACTAGAGCATTGTTTTCTTTTAAGGATCATTTCAGAGGTGTGCCTTTTCCCACACACTCTTTCCTCCAGACAGGGAGCAGGGGGGAGGTATATCCGTCCCAACATGCACTTGTACCCCAAGGCCAAAGCCCTACTTATATCTGAAGGAAAGCAGAATTACTACAGGAGTCAGTCTAATTACACTGAGTTACAGGAGGCGAGGTGGTGGTAGTGCAATAGGGTTAGTGTACATACCGTTAACTCCTCTGTGGTGATTATCAGATACAAAAACAAGCTTTTATTGTCTTTTTATTTGCTGTTCTATAAATGCTGTGACTGATGCAAAATCTGTTGTTTGATCAGTACAACCAGATCCATTCCTCAAGACCTGAGCACCTGCTTCACCACTGTATTAGGAGTGTTGCTGTTTCTCTGTTCTTTAAGCAGGAGATATGCACTTTTTCCCATGAAACTGGAGATATCTAGCGAACACCAGTTTGTCAGTGGGGTCCATTTCTTTCTGTCAAAAATACATAGTCTGTCCTGCTGCCTGGTGAACTGCTCATGCAGTAGTTTGGTATATAGAACATGTTTTGTCTGACATTTGTTAGTGATGTACAGAATGACTATTTCAATATGTTTCTAACTAAGTCTAAGTCTACTTTTGTTTGTTGCACTGTTGTTAGTTGGACAATCTGACTTACAAGGTTGAAAATACAAGATTGAAAAAATATACATCAACCATGCTTCAGTGAATTGAATCATTTTATGCCTCATTTTTGAAACTGTTTGTTTCTGCCTGATACACAATCTACAAAGCTGTAATGACTGGCTTAAGGGCTCGGTGAATCAGGCATTGTATTTTTTCCATATTTTTGCATTTTTTTTTTTGCCATATCAGACATTCTTAACCCTGTGTATGATCGTAATCCTGCTGTATTGGCCTCTTAGCACATTCCAGATATCTAGAGAGGCTTAGGACCCCCACATGACTCCCTTTGGCTATCTCACAACATGAGCCATACTCATATTGAAGAGTGTTATCCTGTTACCTGCACAAGGTTTCAAATATTGATTTCCACTTGCTATTTAAGACTGTCATGAGATGCGTGTTTCAGTAAAGTCACTGAACTTCGCTTGATCTAGCTGGGGGTGTTTTGTTTTGGCTTCTCTCCAGATTGGCCATATAAAAAGCCCAGTCCTGTAAACCACACTAATGTAGATTGCTCTCAGAGGCTTCAGTAAACTCGCAGTCCTGTCTATGCACATTAGCTTTGGTGTGCCTGTTACAAAACCATTTATCAGGGTAACAGTGATTATAGCTCATGAGGGAAATGTTGCCCACACTACACTTTAAAGCTTCTATAATTATATGTAATTTCCCCCACTGTGTACATTGATAACTTCATCATTAGGACACATCCATGTAATTTAATGCTTTGGTTTAGTGCAGGGATTCTTCAGTCAGCGAGATCCATTGCCTCGCAAAGTTTAAAGTTTTTTCCAACCCTTAACACACCTGATCTAGCTTGGAAGCTAATGATCAAACCTTTCCATACGTTAGCATGTTGTGCCATGTAGAAAATTACTCACAACCTGTTGTATTTGGCTAGCTTTATTTTTTACCAAAAGATAGTTATTATATTGCAAGTGATGATCATCCCATCCTGTTTTGAGTTGTCTACATGGATGTCAGCTAGCTTGCTTGCTTGCTTGATTGATATGACACTGTGACAACTCGCATGCTTTTCCCATCCCCTTTTCCCAAGTGACAAACACTCCTGATGTGTATCGGTTGCTTTTCCATTCACTCACATTATTTGGATTATTTATAGGCTGTGCATCTGAGGTCTGCAGCATAAATTTACCCACGTAATAGAATTACACTGCAGATTTATGAAATGCATCCAGCTATTAGTGATCAGGCTCATCTTCTGTCCCTGAAACTGCAGATGTCATGGTTTTGTTCTACGCCGAGGACAGGTCACAGAACCGACACTGTCCTCTAGCTAAAGTATACAGTATGTTTTTTTTGTTTTTTTTTTCTAGTTTGTGCTCATGACTCCTTCATGATTGCTCCTAGTATAAACATGATTTGATTAAGGTATTTACACAGGGCGTGACTGCTCGGCCCAAGGGTTGTTTAACAGACTGTTGTGTGTTACAGCAACAAATCGACTGAACCCAAGCACCTCCTCTTTATTACTGATTAGAGTCAGATGAGGGTCAGTGACTCATTCTGTCCTGTGGATAAGTGTCCTGAAAGAATTTCATTTAAATTTTTCTGGGTTTGAGATGTCAAATAGCAAGTCAGATCTTACAGGCAATGGCTTTTTAGAAGCTTTCGAACACATAAAATGTCCCGATTGTATAGGTCACAGCTGTCTGTCCTCTTTGCCAAACTTGTGCCATTGTTGAAGACAAGAGAAACGCTTTTAAGCTGGCAAATGCTAAAGGACACTGGCAGTCGTTTTCAATCTAGGAATCTGAATTGCATGTAGTCTGTTGTTTTATGATATTGTTGACAGTGCGGCCTCACACATGCCTTAGAACACAAGAAGTTGCAGCTGTGATTCCAGCAGTCGCTTGATTGTGTGGATAAAGAACAGCAGCAGCGGTGTGTGTGTGTGTGTGTGTGTGTGTTGGCCCCCTCTGGGACTGGGTTAAGAGGCATCTGTTATCAGTAATAAGAGAAGCTATTCACAGATCTCCAAGTTTGCTCTGATTGTGACAGTATGAGTTTTTTTTTTCACATGAGCATGTTATTTTCTCTTTTATTAACACTTACATTATCCTGTCAATTTTTAAAAAATTTGTTATTCTTGCATAATATTGCATGCATGCATAGTAACAACTGTGTGCTAGGAAGAATGCTTTTCAAATGAATCACACCATGGAGTATTGGCAGAACCTTATGTCAAGGCAGCAGATGTGCTTTAAGGCCAGCAGCTTGTCCTTTCCAGATTTGGTGCATAGTGATCGGTCCTTTAATCTTGCACCAGACATCCTGAGATTAAAACAAATTTGTCAGCACAAAAATGACCTTTAACAGAGGAGCTCTGTATTTATGCACACATTTTAGCTGTGATACAGCAGTATGATATGTAAAATGCATTCAACAATATACCCATTGGCATGAATTTAAGAGGTGAACGTGTTCTACAGTGAGCTCAGTGCAGTCATGCGAGCGTCTGGAGAAGGAGAAGGAAGAGCTGCATGTGGCCTTCGATGGAGTGCTGCAGAAAGTGCAGGAGCAGCACCGCCTGGACCTGGCTGACCTGGAGGAGCGTCTGAAAACATTCTACTCAACTGAATGGGAGAAAATCCACCAGTCCTACCAGGAAGAAGCAGAGAAATACAAAGCCCTGATGGAGCAACAGGTGAAGGGGAAGGATGGCTTTTATGCAGTATTTATGCAGTGTCATTGTACGACTTTTTTTTTTTACACAAGCTCCTCTCAGATGTCACTGCTGTATAACTTATCCAGAGAGCTATTTTAATTCCATGATGACTGCTGCATTTCTCAAGTTATGCTGCCATGTTTCCATTTGTTTTCACGTTCACATGCAAAAGATTTATATTTAGGCTTACAAGCTACCCGTTGCTGAACACTTCAAACATTTGCCAGAAGTGCTTCTGATACTGAGAGTGTTTTTGTGCCTGTGTAGTTGGAGGAACTGAGAGCCAAACATGAGGCTCTGCAGAAAGAACTGGAAGAAAGCCATGAAGAGAAGGTTAAGGGCCTTAAACAGCACTATGAAGAATCTTTTGAAGGTGACTAAAATTAGTGTTCTCTCTCCACCCACACAGTTAGCTAACCGCTAATATATATACGAAAAAACCATGCTAAGATTTTCTTTTCTCTTTCAGAACTCAGAAAATCTCATGAGCAGGAGATGCAAGTGCTGCAAAAAATGCAAAAAGACACAGAAGCAGAGTTATCTGTAAGAAGGCACCAGGAATGTTAATTTAGCTAAATCGAATCAGTTACTTCTGTTTAAAGGCAGTTTACAAATGAGAATTCAGTCCATGTTACTTAACCTCACCAAGTAATCAAATATACAGTGTATTTTAGAAGTATAGAAAACTGACAGGGACATATTTTGCCTTCATCAGAATCAAATTGAGGAGCTCACTACAGCAAACACCTACTTCAGTGAGAAGCTGAAAGCAGAGGAGGACCGAAGGAAGGAACTGGCTGAGAAATGTCAGGTACTTTTTTTTTTTTTTTTTTTTCTTTCTCCCTTACCCCTCAAAGCTTAACTTATCTGGTACTGTTTATACATGTTATCAGGCAGACAGGAATAGTGCCCATTGATAGCAAAGGTTGAACACTTTCCATTTAGAGTCTATCAGTGCATTTTGTAGAGTGGCAGGTTAATATTAGACTGTCCTCTCTTATTCACATGAAGTGGCCCCCTAGCATTTTCAAAGGGGATTTAGATAATAACCCTCCAATTCTTTGCCAGGCCTCCTATATATAGAGATATCATATCAACAACCCAGTCTCCATTGCCTTTCTCTCACTACATAATGACTTATTACATAATGTCAGTGTGACTTTAAGTCACAAGATCAGAGAGATGCACACATGCAAGTTACCATTTAAAAACACCCGTTGTTACTTTGTGTATATTCATAAGAGAACTACAGAGCTCCTATATAGCTATAGAGGAAAATGCAGGTATGAGTGGTGTGTGTCTGGACACAAAAGCTCTTGCTCACTAACATTTACTGTTTCCAGAAGGACTCTCATACCCTCTATCTGGAGCAAGAGCTAGAAAGTCTGAAAGTGGTGCTGGACATTAAGAACAAGCAGATCCACCAACAAGACAAGAAGCTGATGCAATTGGACAAACTGGTGAGTTCACCTATTATTTTGGCCCTTGTTTCCCACAGACTTCTATTTTTTTCACTTTTATGGATATAATAGACTGAAGAAATGGAAAACTAGTATTTCAGTTTACACACAATGTGGGTGTTTAATTGCATTATTCTAGATGGAGAAAAATGTGAAGCTTGATGAATGTCTTAAGAAAGTCCAGCAAGAAAATGAAGATCTAAAAGCCAGGATGGACAAACATGCGGCACTATCGAGGTTTGGCTCATCTTTTACTGGTCTCTGGATTTTCTCTTGTTTTCTATGACCTTGTGGTTTGATTTTCATACCTTTTTTATTTTCTTTTGCTTTTGATTTTCTTCTATTTTGTTTTACTCTGTCATTATATTTGGACTTACAGTACACTCGCAGTACTTACTTTGTAACTTGAATTATAATGTTCAATGGCCTTTTTTCCTTCCCTTAGGCAACTGTCCACAGAGCAGGCAGTCCTGCAGGAATCACTTCAGAAGGAAACAAAAGTGAACAAGCGTCTGTCAATGGAAAACGAGGAGCTGCTGTGGAAGCTACAAAATGGAGACCTGAGCAGTCCACGCAAGATCTCCCCCTCTTCCCCCTCCGTGACTCTGCAGTCCCCTCGGCACTCAGGCCTTTTCTCTAGCCCCCCCGTTTCCCCCAGATAACACTGGTCATCAGCTTCCAGGAAGCATCTTCTCAAACACTTTGCCAGGGACAGAGTTCTCGTCTACACTGAAGGCTATATTAGCTGTGTGGGTCCACATGTGGGTCCACATCCTGTCACCTGAAGGACATTAATCCAAAATGGATCTACTCTCAGGTGAACCTTGTACGGTTGTAAGACTATTAAGACTGATTAAAGGATTGCACAGATGCACTTAATCAATAAGGCCACCTTTTTGTACGCTGCCTTTCACGTCTGATTTTGGAAAAAAAACATATCTCAGGGCTTGTACATAATTTCTCATCTTTTTTGCCACTAGACCTTCATACTTTGTTTTTTGTCCTTCATTACCTGGCTGTGTCTGAATGGAATGGCAAAATGCTCTATTTTATGTCTTCAGTTTCTATGCATATGACTTGTGTGCTATCAAAATAACATTATGACTGCGTTTGACATTTTTTAAAAAGCTTTACCGCTAGCAGATTTTTAGGATCTGTATTCCGTCACTACAAAAACAAATTCCTAGCATTATACTCATGAAAACTTTCCAGATGCTACTTGACAGTTTAAGGATAGGTAATTAATTTTCCCATTAGATTTTTCTCTTTTCCCCCTATATTTGAATAGCAAGATATCAAATATTGGGGGAAAAATGTATTTAAATGTAGACTCATGCCATTTTTACACAATGAAACCAAATGGACAGATATTCCTATGTAGTATTCCTAAAAAAAACTTTAGAAATGCTTAAGGGATGCAGATGTGTTCTCTGCATTTTGAGTCATTATTTGAACCGTATATATATCACAATTATATTTTAAAGACAGAGTCCCACAAACTGAAGACTGATGAACAGTGTATTTGATATTTCAGAGAATTAGCCAGTCCAATTACCTACTACTTCTAGGAATGAAAATCTCCTGGCAGTGTGTGTTTTAAATATGAATACGGGTTTACGTGATTGTTCACTACTGTTGACCCCCTGATGAGATACTGGTGTATTCTTTGTTCGTCCTCTTTTCCTTAACTATTCTTTCTGACCATGGGACCAACGTATATGAATGTTTGTGCATGTTCGCGTGGCCTCAAGAGCAACCCCCAGTGTTGAAACTCTCCTTCTGCAGCTTTAAGGTTTGACTATTTCACATGTGTGAATATGGTTTGGTTGTGAGAGTAAAAGAAATTAAGAGCTAACATGGAACTTGGTTGTGTGTCGCAAAGATATTTGTGTGAGTATTAAGTTTACTGGTGTGAAGCTGATTTTTTTTTTTTTTTTTTTAAGAAATATGCAATTAATAAAGTCATTAAAATCACTTGCTTGCTTTGTTCATTTCGAAGTCTGGTGCATTTTTTTTTATTAAAGTATTTTAGTTAGTAGTAACCTTTCATATGAAAATGGATCAAACTTACCATATGTAATGATGATATCAGGACAAATGCAGTTACAGAAAGCTTAGGTAAGACTGGTCTAAGTAAAAGTGGAAAGTGAAGAGTGTGTAACACTGAACCAAAAATAAGCACAGGCTCCACTCTGCACTCCACATTCCACATACGGAGTCCATTAGAGGCTTAGCACACTTTCCACCACAGGCTCCACCATCAGCTTATTTTATTTTCACTTCCAGCAATGCAAGACCATGTTAATATTGAGGTACAAATAATGATTGTAGCATTTAAAAAAAAAAAAAAAAAAAAAAAAGCACAGATCTGAGTAAACACTTTGACAACCTTTCACTGGAGCTATTTTCACTATATGAAGCATTTGCAGATAATATGAAAATAGTATGAAACCAGTAAAAGGTACTCACACTTTATACATTATCTTGCATTTTCCCCCATTGCCAGGAAAACAGTCTTTTTTTTTTTTTCTCGCAAAGGCATCAATACAAAGAAGCAGCAAGATGCCTGAGGTGTAAAGAGAGTCCAATTATAGTCCCATTTAATGGCCTAATGATATGAGTTCACTTGTGTGGCCACAGATGTCTCTCCATGGGCATTTTTGGCTGTGCATATGTAGTTCCCAAAATCAATAGTCTCCACATCATCCACGATAATGACACTCTGGGAAACGCGCGTGATTTTGCCCACACCTCTGTTTATCAGCCTCCGTGAGTCCTGAATACTCACAGGCCTCTGGTCCTTCAAAAACAAGAAAGGAGTTCAGGGTGAGTTTGCTTACATTAACTGCATTCATTAATTTCTAATTTGTGAATACAAGCCTTCAGTTAAATGGCACAGAATCTAAAGGGAGAGTGATTGTGGAACTGTAATGAGGAGAACTCTGAGAGCTGTAGCTTGCTGGAGTTCTGAGTGGCTTTTGCTTTGCCCTACACAGCCAGGCTCCCCGCTGTAAAGTCTTGGGTAGGAGCAGGGAGGACGCTGGCAGGTGGTGGGTGCGGAAACTTCATCACAAGTAGAAATGGGAGAAAATTTATTGGATGTTAAAGAGGAAGAAGTTTGAAATTATTTCAAAACACACAGTGTGTCAAGTTGAATACTACAACTTACATTGTATCGCTCATCACAGGGCTGTGCGGTCTTTCCTCTACTTTTTTTCTATTCAGTATCTAACCAGTCAAGATAACTCAGTGAGGTTTTTGCTCATTAATTTTGCTCAACTTAACAAATTGGACTCATCACACTGCCAAAATACTGATGACACTACTGGACTGATTTCAGAAAACTTTGAATTGGTAAGCGATCCAGAAGTGGCTATTGCTGTAGTATGGTCGAGAACAATAACTTCATTAACACCTCATTAAATTCAGTAACCAACCAACAGTCATTACAGGCATTGAATTCCTAGAAAAACACCAGCAGCTTGCTTGAACCCGAAGGTCGTGGGTTCGATTCTCGGGTCCGGCAGGGATTGTAGGTGGGGGGAGTGAATGACCAGCGCTCTC
>CM075009.1:16050020-16074478 GCA_037576675.1 Pangasius sanitwongsei | reverse complement strand
TTAAATGCAGAGCACAAATTCCGAGTATGGGTCACCATACTTGGCCACAAGTCACTTCACTTCACTTAAAAAAAAAAGAATAACACTTAAATAAGAGTAGCATCATTAAGAAGTGCAAAAACAGTCTCTATTTTCTCAGACAAAGAAGTATGAGATACTGTTGCTATTACTAACTTATTCTGCAATTGTTCCATCCCTGTACATCTCATACGATAAGAAAAGGGCCACAAAAAACATCTCGGAGCCCTTTTGAGCACATATCTCAACCTCATCCCTCTGACAGACTATATATCGCCACTCCTCAACTCAAACAGCAGTAGTTCAGAGTCATTAGTATGTTACACATCTATATATTTTCTATTATTATTGTTAGTAGTAGTAGTATTTGAGTCATTCTTGAACTCAAGGTCTGTTTGACATTAACATTAATGCTAACATTAACAAGCTATGATAAGAAAAGAAATAAGAAAAATAGATCCTTAACAAAATGAAGAAGGATTATGAAAGTGTCATGAGAGTATGGGTTATTTTATATATTTTAACAAAAAATTCTTTACTTTTCCACAACTTCAAAAACAAAATATTTATGACCACATTTTTTGTGAATAAACTTTTCATCTGCTGTAATACCCCAAATGTATGATATTTGCATGATTTAGAGCAAATGTACTGGATTCATACCTTGGGCCCCCTTCCTGCACATTTGGCCTCTAAACCAACTCCTATACATTGTCTTTTTTATGTTACACCAATGCTTACTACTTAAAAGTGTAATAATATTACAGTCAATGAAAAAATGACTTTTCCAAACCTAGGTTTTTTTTTTTTTTTTTTCATTTTCCAAAACTTTTCTGGGTCTGAAAAGCATAATGTAACTTTTTTCTAGGATTTCCAGGATTGTGGAACAGGAAAGTTTTCAGCTCAGTTTAAAAAGAGAAAATGAAAGAACTGTTTCTGATAGATTGCGGTAGTGTGTTTCAAAGTTTAGGTGCTGAAACACTAATTGCTCCTATAGTGCATAAGATAATTTCAACTAGGAGCCAAGTGTCAGAGGACCTAGGTGTACATACTAGCTCTGAAAGTATGTCATAAGCAGGAGTTAGTGCAACTGAAAATAGGAATGATGTGAGCACATATTGCTGTATTGGTCAGAACGATGGAGGTTTATAAGTTATGTACATTTACTAATGTCTTCCAGTTTTGCACCTAATCTATTCTCCTGCACTTTATTGTACAGAATCCAAACACTACCAACATTGTTGTGTGGTAATAAACATAAAATTTTCAATAAGCCTTTTGCCTGTTCTCTTTTTGGAGAGAAACTACTATGTTATTTACCTGTCCTGGATAGGTCCAAGTGAATTTAACATCCATCTCAGGCTCACCCAGAACAGTACAGGTGACGTTAAAGATGTCCCCTCCACTCACTTCATTTGACGAGGCCTGAATAGTTGCATATGGAGGACCACTAGGTACTAGAGTGGAAAAGAAAAAAGAATATACACAACAAACTTCATGTGTTCCGTTTTTTTTTTTTTTATCCATATTCACTAATCTCACTTTCAGTGTTCTCACATCTCAATGTTGAGCCATCAAATTACACATTTCATGTTTATTAGTAACATCTTTCTGACCTTCAAGATAAAGCAGCTGGTACTTAGTGGAGACCTGTGGTGTGGTTTTTGTGGTGCTCTTAGCCTTGCAGTAAAAGGCCCCCATGTGCTCCGGGCTGGGGCTCTGCAGGATAAAGCCTTTGGTGGGGTTGTAGGAGATAAGGCTCCCATCAGCCTGTATCTCCTCTGGAGGCATTTCCCTGTGTAGGGACACTGTGGTCTTAGGGGTCGTGACTCTGCAGGGCACTGTTGCAGGTTTATCAGGCCGCAGGAACACAATCTCAAAGTGGATGGGTGATGGGACAAATAGTTCGTCTTTGTCTTTGCAGAGAGATAAAGACATTTGCATGATATCTTTAGGCCTCTAAATAGCATTGATTGTTAAGACCACATTTACAAAAACAATACTGTAACATTATCAAGAACTATTTTTTCTGGTACTGCAAGATCAGTTGTACCTGTAAAGTATATGTAGGTGGTGGAGGTGCGATCTGGGTCCTTCTCACACTCATCACCATCACAGAGTATCACCCAGCAGCTGTACTCTCCCGTATCAGCAGCAGAGGGTGATGTCAGGGTCAACTGACTAAACTTCTCATTCTGGTTAATGCTAACACAACAAAGAACAAGGCCCATTTTTCAGCATCGATAAGAAAGAAAATTGCATATTTAATCATTACTTTATTGGAGAATCTAAAGTTTGCACTGTGATAAGTTCTCTCAAGATGTCATCCTCATGTCATATCAGGGAGCTTTTCCTTGCCACTATCACCTGTTCATTATGGATCTAAATCTACAGTTTATCCAGATTTCTGTAAAGCTGCTTTGTGACAGTGTCTACTGTTGTATGATTCTAAATTGAATTACATTTTCTAGGTCGAATTTCTAGATTAGCTCTGGCTCCCACTAAACTAAGGCTCTGCTCATATTCATAACAAGTAGAACAATATGGTCTCAAGATGGACCAAAATATAATACTTGAGTATGGGTTGAGAATGAAACAACTGAGCAAAATAACTGAAGTACCTGAGACGGGAATCATTAAAGGTGTCCAAATAAGATGGGTATGCCCAGCCAATCTTGTTCCCTTTGCATCTTAGTTCCAACGTTTTTCCAGAATTCAAGATTATGCTGTCACCGAGACGAAGGAAGCGGCCTTTGTCCAGAACCTGGGTGAGAATGGACTGAAATTTTTCTCCTACCTCTTTGTCTTTTACTTTGGGGTAGCGCCCCTTGACCCGCTTTCTCCCTGGTCTGAAACTGGCATCTTTCTTACTCTTGGTCTGTTGACTCACACCTGGGTTAGCATGAGAAAGAAGTGCCATGTCAAACTACATGATTAGAAATGCTCATCTTTGCTTGGAAATTAGATGGAATGAAGATAACATGGCAAGTATGTAGACATAGAAGTTTTGGCAAATTGGAGTGAGATGTTTTAGTGAATGGGAAGAATACTTCTGCTTTTCAAGTAATGCGTATCTGATTTTTCCTATGGTCCAGTTAGAGCCGGAGAACGAGAACAGAGCGGCAGGAGAAGAGCAACATCTGGAAATCTACTCCATTTTGCATTACAACTCCGCAGCTGTACAAACAGAATTGCAGGAAATTTGTTTTTTTTTTTTGTTATGTCAAAGCCCAGACACCATGAGTCTTGCGAGTTGATGTAGAAATCAAAACAATATGCATGTGTTTGTGCATTACACTCAAAGTGTATCAGAGTGATCTAGCAGAACTTTAATTATATGTTTACTAGCTTTGAGTGTTGTCTGTGTGTTGCTGAGCTTTAATGTTGTCAAAGTTAAAACACAAAAATTACAATGACAAAAGAAAGAAATGTTCCATTGCTCAACATATTAAGTGGGAAGGGAAGCCTGTCAACTGAAAGTAAGGATAAGCCAGGGAGTTTCATGCAAAATAATGAGGATTTTTGTGAATTCCTTTAGAGCTTGTTTCCCTCCCCAACCACGGTCACTGTCACAGCTCTGGAATCTCCATCACTCCCAACAAATCCAAGGGAATTCCTGACAAACTACAAAAGCCATACAACTACAGTTTCTTTCACAGCTATAACTGCTGCCTTAATGGGACGTTGAAAACAGTATATAATTAAAAAAAAGTGATATAGACTCACCATTTTGGAACTCCAGCAGGAGTAGTGATGATAGGAAGAGTACCCAGAGCTTCATAGTGAACAGTTCCAGGTGTGTAGGGGCTTGTTCAGGAATACCAGACAGCAAATCTATACCTCTGCAAACACAGACTGTCTCTATTGCACTGTGGGCTTCCTCATCCACAAAAAGAGGGTAATGCTTTAAAACTCCTCTAACAACCCCAAAATTCTGCAATGGCCATCCTCTGGTGCCCTCTGCTGGCCCAAAGCTGCTTTTGCTAAATATCGTATATATACAGCGCAATAATTCTCATTAGGATGTTGATTTAGTTCCACCATTTACATTTGCTCACATGCTCACATGGCTGACACTTTTAGGCAAAGCAACTTACATTTGAGACAGGATACAAATGAGCAGTTGAGGGTTTAGGGTCTTGCTCAAAGACCCAACAGTGGCAACCTTCTGATCTGTAGCCTAAATCCTTAACCAACTAGCCAGCACTTCCAAGTGGTTATATCCAATATCGGTTAGACTAGGTCAATGAGAAGCAGGGTAATAAAGGTCTAATGTAACAGGATTAATGTAATATGTAGGCTAGTTCATTCATTCATCTTGAGTAAGCAGGGTCAGGGTTGTGGAGGATCTGGAGCCTATCCCAGAAACACAGGTAAGAATAAACCCTGGATGGGGCATCAGTCCATCGCAGGGCACCGTCCACACACACATCCACAAGCTCATTCACACATAGGGGTACTTTACAGCCACAAATTCTCCTACCAGAGGTGGGAGGAAATCAGTGAACCTAGAGGAAATCCACGCAGACATGGGAAGACCATGCACAAAAACCCCACACAGACAGTAACCTGAGCTCAGGAGTGAACCAGCGGCCCTGAAAATGTGAGGCATTATATTTAACGTAATATTTAATTGTCTTCTGCTGTTCCTCACTTTCTGACTTTGAGAGCCGCATAGATGTGGGTAGTAATTTTCTTGTTCTAACACACCAGCCTTGAGGTTTTTATGATTTTTTTTTTTTTTTTTTCCCCAGGTGTAGATGCTTTGATGCTGCAAATACAGCTTCTCAATGAGTGTGTGAGTCTGGGTGTGTGAGTCTGTGTGTGTGTGTGAACTATGTTTTATGGCTATAAAGAATATATTATAAGGTAATATAGAGATATTAGCTAGGTATGTGACCAACAGAAGTCACTGAAAGTACAAGTGCAAGGTTGGTTTTGGCTGCTGATAGATTGTGCCCACACAAATTCCACCTAAAAATAAAATAAAATATAATAAAAATATATGGAAATATGAAAAAAATCTTTATTGGAAAACATGAGTAGAATTTACCAGAATCAGTCTGTAATACAGTTTTATTATTAAGGCCATTAATTAATTCATAAGGTCTTACAGAAGACATTCATAAGAGTTATTCTACAAATTAAATACTTGGATAATGTTATTTCTCTAGACTCTCAAAAAAAAAACTTGGTCAAGTGCTCTGTGAACTACATCACCAATTAATCAGTATCAGTGATACATGCTAATGATGATGTAAACTATAAAATGGTACAAATCTAATAACACAACTGCCAGTAAGAATTAAACACATCAAAACAATCTTAGATTTTATATTTTTGAAAGTAGCCTTCATGACAGCTTTGTACGCTCTTGGTATTCTCTCAGTCCGCTTCATGAGGTAGCAATGGGAGATGCCTTTCCAGCAGTTTTGGGGAAGATCCCACATATACTGAGCATTGCTTAGCTGCTTTTCCTAAGTCTTGAAAGAAATTATAGGTTAGAAAGACTTTTAAAAAATATTTCTTTAAACCGAACATTTTTATTTTGTAAATAGATTCATTTACATGCATCAAGTTTGCTATTTAGAAATAAATGTCATCAAAATGTCTTTACGATCATGAAAGTCATACATACAATCAGGTGTCCTAACTTTTGGCTGGTATTGTATTATGAGACTATATTATACTGTAAATATCCAAACCATAGCCAGCTGTTGCTTTAATCCTAAATCGCATTTGTTTTCTCATTTATTTACAAAAGGATGTGTCTAAATAGATCTATACAAAGAGCAAGAACAAAGACGGGGGGAAAAAAGCTAGTGATAGCAAAACTTATTACAGAATGCACATAATTGTTTGCTTTTAATAGAAATAAACCTCTGTTTTAATTTGTTTGACTTTTTTTTTTTTTTTTGCGCAAACATTTGCTTAGTATGCAGTTACATTTAAGTGTGTATATAGTAAACATAGCAAGAAAAAAACAGCCAAATAATCCAGTATGTAACATAATTACAGCAAGGAATGTAGCCTTAGATCATCAAAATATATTAAAGTGTTAATATTATCTGTGACAGCTGGTGATATTAGATGAGACAACCAAAATCTTCTAACTTGACAATTAAACTTTTAGAGTCAAGCAATGCCTTATATTACAAGGTATCATTAATGGGATAAGAATGAAATGTGGCAAACTGTTACACACACACACACACACACACGTCAGTGTTTCAAGTATGTAATGCCCTACGGGGTCATGCTGTGTTTCCTCCAAATACTTAACCTACATAAGCCTTCCAAACTAAAAAAACACAAAACGTACACTTCTGTCATCTGTCCTTTTGTGTAATTCGTACTTTGATTAGACAATGTGTGCTCAGTCTCTCTACTTTTAGTCACTCTTCCATAGGAATTTAGGGGGAAAAGTTGTAAATAATCCACCTTGTTCCCGTTCATTACACTTGTGACTGTACTTTACATCTCAGTCACAGCTAATAATGTGTGTGTATCAGTGAAGCAGGCTGAAAAATATGGGCCCAAATAGGGATCAAATCTAAGGAGGGTTTAACTCTGTGCAGTCACCTGTCACTGACGAGCTGTATGAATCTGCTCTCTGAGCTAGAAAGAATCAGCCCCAGTGTTGCTTCTTTACACCATTCTGTGTATTTTTCTTAGGACCAATAATGGTGCTGTGGTGCCTTGTTCCACAAAAATCCAAATTAATCCACCTTCAGATGTTTGCTAACAGCAAATAATCTAATGTGGATGCCAAAAATGAAAGTTTATATATTATGTCTTTTTATCTTTGAAAATCAGGACAGCTTAGCCCTGCTAGCCCATATATACTAGCTGTCTCTGAATATTATTATAGCTCCATTTGCAATAAATGCCTGCTCTGTATTGTTATATAGAACTCACTGTGTTATCGTAAAATAAAAAAAATAAACAAAAGATCTATTATAGGTCCGTTGAAGTAAAAGTGGAACTTTCTTCTTTTTAAAATTATACAAAGGTCTAAACAAAGCAATGAAAATGAACTGCTAGAAAAGAACATGCAGTCAAAATATTGAGAATACTGATCTTGGTAAAAAACAAAAATAATAATAATAAAAAAAGTGAAAAAAAAGGTGAAAAAGCAGAGTAACTAGTCTATATTTGTATTGGGAAGTTATAATGAAAAACGCTCTTGTGGCTAATGTTCTTCGACCCAACTATTCTCTATGCATATATATACCTTATGCTATTGAAGATGTAGTGTTAACAGTTAGTCAGTTAATGTGTGAAATTCATTCATCATTTAGAGTTAAGACACATCTTACTTGTATGATCACATTTCATACTTTTTTTTTTTTTTTAATCACAGCATTCATGTGAGTATTAATCTTAAAATCTTAAGAGAGAACCCATGTCAACCCATGCCTGACAATGGGCTCAAAGCTGAGCTGCTCTCTCAGCTGGTAAAGCACAATGGCTTGTTGCACACAGAGTTTTAAGGCAAAATCAACTATAAACAGCAGTACATTCTTTAAAGCTGACTTGTCTTCTCTGATTGGATATATTTGTCCTCAGCACCATCCTTTGCAAACATCCTCTGTTTCTCTGGTGCATTTTCAGCACTCTGCCTCTGCCTCTGGTGCTCACTGCTGTGCCACATCCCGTAACCGAAATAAATAAGGAAACCTGTAGAAGAGTAAAACACAACTGTTTGTGTATGTCTAGTTCACCCAATTCTTTCTTGGACTGCTCTAGAGTTCAAACATATATGTATCTGAAGCATTTAGTAGTGCCAGTCATGCTTAATTAAATTGTTTTGGAGTGCTAATTGCTGATTGTGTGTGGGTGTACATGTGTTCGAGATGTGTGTGTGAGAGAGAGAGAGCACTTACCCACAGTCATCCAAACAGAAAAACGGATCCACGTGTCTCCACTCAGCTGCACCATGAGGTAAACATTGACAAATATACTCAGAATGGGCAGAAAGGGTAGCAAGGGAACCTGTAAAGCAAATAAACACACTGCAGTGAACATCTGCAGTAGTGCCCAATAATACATGGACTGAAACTTAGTCTGTGTGTTAAGTCAAATAAATGAAACACCACATTAGTCTCAGTTAACTGAACCATGCATTGTACATTAATAAGGAGGCTTTCTTTCTTTCTTTTTTTTCCAGTTTTATCTACTCCTAGCAATATTAGCAGGTAATTTGTTAACTGAGAAATTACATATCGTTCAATCAGTGCTATTAGTTAGAAGGTTCATATGCATTAAACAGCATTTGATATTGTAATTGGTGAGTTTATCATTCAAGTTGTAAAAAACAGCCTTCATGAGTTTTTATTTAAGCTAATTTAACACATCTTTGTTGGCATGTCTAAGTTAGCATTAAATTTAGGCTAAATATAGCTCTGTCTGTTTCCGTTAGATCAATTTAGGTTAGTATAAAGCTCTATGAGATAGGCCTTGTTATTTGTGTTACATTGATGTAATCTTTGTTTTTTTTCATTCAGTAAAGGCTTGTTGACATAAAACACGCATTTGTTTGGTATGGTTAATCAGCAACTTCTGTCACACAGTTAATAGTCAAAAGATTTTGCTGAAGATTTTTATCCTTACTTACTTCTAACCTGTTTTACTTGTTCACTTGTTAGTACATGCATCAAAGACATCCATTTATTCTGTTACAGTGTCAGAACTTTACTATTTACAGTAAACCTTGGCTCGGACAAAAGAATGTTTGTTTTTTATGCTCAGAGCTCAGATCTGATGTTCCTACTAACTTTTTTTCTGTTGCTATTCAGGTCATTAAGTCAAGTAGTCATATCTCAAAACTTATCTACCCTGCTTATTTATCACATATACGCTACTGACCTCAAACATTTTGCAGTCTACATACCATGAAAGACACCTTTTTGCTTGTCTGCGGTTGTCTACAGATCAAGACGATACACATGAAAAAGATAAGAAAGGATGCTGCCAGCACTCCCAGGATCCAGGGCTCCATAGCAAGAATGGCTTGTCCATAATGTGTAGTGAGTGCACTCATGACACACACTGTGATAGCTGTAGAAGGGGAAAATGCATACATCGGTATCTGTGTGCCAATCAGTGCTATGTGCAATGTTGGAACAAAAAATTGTCATTAACTCCATGCTGCAGGTCCCGTGGGTCTAGCATATTGGTAGCAAGGTCACAGATATTTGCACAAGACGATGGTGGGCAGTAGCATGATGCTTACCTATGACCCCGACAGCCATGTTAACAGCAGTGGAGGAGCTCTTTGTGGGCTGCAGGGAAGGACTGAGGAGAGTGTACAGAGACATTTCTCCATCTTTCAGCCTATTGAGATGAGACTCAGACTCAGTCAGCTCAGACTCCCCAACCTCATTAGTTTTAGAGCTCTCGAGCACAGAGTCAGGACGATATCTGAAAGAAAAGACTCATTATCATGAGACCTTTAGTGTCTGTTACCAGTAATTACACATTGCTGTCACCTGATTGATTATACATGGCTATTTAGGTTGCCTATGAATCTTCCCTAAACAATATATTCAAATAACAGATGCATTTGTGAATACTACATTTGAATGCATAATATTAGGGCATAATTTACATATACAGCATTTAGTCCATTTGAAAATGACCCAGGTGCTTTTGGATGGGTGGGAACACAGAAGTTTCACCACACCCAGTTCAAGCACAACTATATTTGTTTACTATTTACCACCAGTTCTGTGTTCACTGTGATTGGTTGATTTCTAGCCCTGCCCCTTCCCACACACCCCTTTAGCAAATGTCTTTTAAATTTTTTTGGTTCATTTAATTTTGTGGAACAGAATCAGACCAAATAGAAAGCAAACCAAAGGTCTCAGTAGGCCCTTAAACACTAAAAAACAAATTTGATGGTTTATTTGATGGTTTACTGATGGTTCCTTGTTTCACAAAGTAAATTGAGTGCACCATTTTAGGATAATTAGTATTATTTGTGTTTACGTAACACCTAATCTCCTCTCATAGGTCTACAAGTCCTCCTCCCCACTTGTTGAAAAATCTCCTGGTTCATATGGAGCTTGTGTTTTTTGTCAGTGTCCTTACATGTCCTGGCCACTTTCAGGATTTCTGAAAACATAACTGTGTGCTGTTTAATGTGAGCTTGTCTGAGAAAACAAGGCTGAATAAACAGAACTATTAAATACAGAAGCCACTGAGACTTGCGCAATAGCTATATTTAGTTATAGACCTATTCCCGTTAACCCCACTGTGTATACTGGGGGTATGTTTATAAACTGTTATAATTTACAGCTTTTATTAAGCTCCCTGTTTTTATTGCAAAGAAATATAGCCATTAGCACTAACCTGAGAATAAGAACACAAGCAGCGACCAAAGAGTATGCCAGCAGAGTGCCAATGGACATCATGTCCACTAAGGCTTTTAGGTCAAAAAGACAGGCCATGATAGCTGTAGGATATGGTATATAAAAAAAAAAAATTAAAAAAAAAAAAAAAAGATTAACAAAGCAATTGAAAAAATATGTTGGTGCTAAACTATACTCTATACCTTGTAAAGAATATACAGTATACAACAAATCTCTTTTCAGACAATGTATTCAATTTATCAGTAGACATGCATTATAACTTATGTTCTTTAATAAATTGGAAGATTTAAACTATATTAACCTGTTAAAGCAAAAAAAAAAAAAAAAAGTCAAATGTTTAAAGTGAACTTTTACCATAAAACAACAACAGACTCTATAATTAGCACTCCAGACTAAAATCTAGAAGCATCTGTGTATATTTGTAGCTTGAATTACTGGTTGAATTTGTGGTTGTTTTGTGGTGAAATATCACTTTTAAGTTGTTATAAATGTCTAACAGAAAAATTACAAACTTTTGTAAGTGTGTTTTGAAGATGCAGCAAGCATAATTATGAATATGACAATTTTACCTCCATCACCATATTTTTAAAATCACAACCAGAGATTTCATTGCAACACAACTAGGTAGCTGATAGCATACGTATTAATATAAAATAAACAATATAGCAAATAGCAAATAACTGACAGGAATGCATACTTTCAAATGGCTGGTTTCTATTTGTATTAGTACTTGTCATAACCTATACTATTTTAGATTACACTGGGATGATGAAACTTGGCAAGAATTTGCCAAGTGAAAAGTGCTTCACAAATCCCTGATTGTGGTTCATGAGCTATGATTAATGCTCTTCATCTCTGACATTTACGGGTTAAATTAGGGGGTGGAGGTGGAGAGGGACCAACCGTCAATACTAAAACAATAAACACAACAGTTAGGTCTGGCAATATTTAAATTAGTAGTTATTAAAATTAAGTATTTAAAATAGAAACAGATACATTGAAAACTGCATTATATACCTTATGGGGAATAATAAGGAGATAATAAAGTGTCTAGAGGTTATACTGTTAATTTAAAGCTGTTACAATCATCGTTTTTGGAAATCGTGCTGCTACACAAAGTCAGTTCCTTATTCTTCACTTATTTTTTATCATTATCAGTAGTTATTCCATGAAACGCCATCACTACATTATTGTACAGTATAACCAATGGTCACTGTATTATCTATGCTTTCTACCAGGGTGTATAATCTTATCTGTAAAGGGACCATATGGTTGCAGGTTTTCATTCCAGACCAGCAGGAACCACACCTGATAGCTGACTGAAGATCAACTGATCAACCAAGATCAACTGATTAAACAGGTGGAATCAGATAGAATTACTGTTTGGATGGACCAAAAACCTGCAGCCACACTATCTCTTTATGGGTAAAATTGGGCACCTCTGCTTTCTGCAATAATACATTATGAGTAAAATACATTATAGTAAAAACCCTAACCCTAACCCTAACCCTAGATTTATGAAGAATTATGTAATTATGTAACAGCAAAGGGCTCCCTAGCACCCCAAGACAAAATGAAAACTCTTTGCTGATGTACTGTGTGGGATCGATTTGAGACATGAGCACTGATTGTAAGCATTGATACAGGTGTTCAAACTTACAAACACTCAGCAGGCTAGCAATGTAGACTATCAAACCCAGATTGCTTCAGTATGGACTGAATCACAGGGGCCTCACGAAGCAAAACCTGACCTCCTGGAGCCCTCTTCCCAGTAGTTAATTCTGTACACTACACTCTGGCCTCTATGCAGCTGTACGTAGAGTCTTCAAACACTTGCTAAACTCATTCACTCATTCCTGCTAGCATGAAAGTGTTTATCCTCTGCTGTTCCCCAAAAGAAATTCCTCTGCAGCTGATCTTACAGGCAGCTGCACCTGTCCTTGTTCAGTGCCTGCACACAAAACAAATATCGCTCTCTTTTACTCACTCCAGGATATCTTCCTCTTTAGGGCCCTTATAAATCAATGTGTCCAAATATTAGATACCCCCTACTATGTTGCATTGTTCATATGCTCATAGAAAGGTTACATCTGCACCCTGAAAGAAACCCCTAAAGGTTTTATGTAGAACTCTACAAAGGAAAGTTTTTCTTCCAGAAAAGATTCAGAGTAGAACCCGTTAAGGAGGTTGGAACCCTTAGCCATTCGAACAACTCCGGAGAAATCGTTTTTTCCCAAGAATATATCTTAACATGCACTAAATACACCTGATTCAACTCATCAGCTAATTACCATGCGAATTATGGATCAAATCAATTATTCAAGAGCAGAAGATCGGGAAAAAACATCAATGTGCTGTAACTTTCACATCACTGCAACCACCACAAGAGCAAGAGCATGCATCCACCACTACCACTGCAAGCCCAGTCATGCACACACTGCAACTGCACCCAAGAGACAGCAGTCCATGCCATGTCCCTCTCTCCTTGGGAGCTTACCCGCTATGGTGCCTGCTGCCATTGTGGCAGCCACTGGTGATTGACGCTTACTCACTTTGGAAAGAAATCTGAAAAGTATGCCATCTCGCGCCATGGCAAAGAGAATGCGTGGCAGAGGAAACATGGCGCCTAACAGGCTAGGAACAAAAAAGGGGTCATCGTTCAAACACAAAGTATTCCTGACAGTTAAGAACACATATCAATCCACTGGCAATTGTGAATGTGTAAATAACTGTCAAATGCAGACGTTGTGTAGGCTAATTTTTTTTTTATTTATTGCTTGTAGGCTAATTTTTTTTTTATTTTATTTATATAAGATTCTGTTTGGATTTTGTCTCTGTATGATTGTTCATTCTTTAGCTTCACCAATAATATCCTAATGTTGGACATTCACATTTGCCTGGTGGAGCATGTTGCCAGATTTACACAGCAAATTACTCCCCCAACTCTCACCTGCAACTATACCGGAGGCCATTGTGGCAATAAGTGGGGTCTTCGTCTTAGGATTGATTCGGGCTAACACTTTGAAAAGCACCCCATCCTCTGCCATAGCATAGATTACACGTGGCATTGGGAATATGGAGCCCAGCAGACTGCATATAGAGCAAAGACATGCACGGGACGAACACATTAGTCAAGCAACATATACTGTATACAAGCCGCACTGCACCACTGCCACAAAGCAGAACAAGTACATGCTGGAGACCAGTTCCCCAAAAGCTTTCTTTAATGTATTGTACAGTGTTTCAGTGTGTGTATTAACATTATAAACTGCACACTTTACAGCATTTAGGGATTTGGCCATTCAGTTATGTCATCATTTTTCCTGGATTATCCCTGTCATAGATTCATAGTTATGTTAATGATTTACAGTACATTAGGAACTTTTTAAAATAAAATAATAGCACTCCAGGTCTTGTCCTGTTTTACTGTATGATGATATACACTCAGTGGCCACTTTAATAGGAACACCTGTACCCCTGATCATTCATGCAATTATCCAGTCAGACAATTACATGGCAGCAGTACAATGCATAAAATCATGCAGATACAAAAGCTGGTTTGAGTATTTCAGAAATGGCTGATGTCCTGGATTTTCTACACACAACTAGAGTCTCTAGATTTTACTCAGAATGGTGAGAAAAACAAAAAACATCCAGTGAGTGACATTTCTTTGGGCAAAAATGCCTTGTTGATGAGAGAGATCAGAGGAGAATGGGCAACCTGGTTCAAGCTGACAGGAAATTTAAGAAATTCAAATAACCACTTGTTATAACTGTGGTGAGAAGAAAAGCATCTCAGAACATGACAAACCTTTAGGCAGATGGGTTACAATAGCAGAAGACCACATCGGGTTCCACTCCTGTCAGCCATGAACAGGAATCAGAGGCTACAGTGGGCACAGGCTTACCAAAACAGGACAGTTGAAGATTTTCGCCATCTTATAATGGCTACATCCAGCATGATAATGTGGCAAGTCACAAAGCTCAAGTCATTTTAAACTAATTCCACAAACATTACACTGAGTTCAGCATACTTTAATGGTCTCCCTAGTCACCAGATATGAACACAATAGGGTATCTAAGGGATGTGCTAGAATGGGGGATTTGCAGCATTCACAAATCTGCAGTAACTGTCTAATGCAATCATGTCAACAGACTCAGCACAACCAGAATCTCAACAGAAGGTCTCCAACACCTTATGGAATCCATGCCACAAATAGAGGCTGTTCTGAGAGTGAAAGGGGGACCTACCCAAATATTAGTGTGGTGTTCCTAATAAAGTAGCCAGTGAGTGTATGAGACAAAATTGTCCTATTAGGAGACATCAGAATGCTTTTGAAGAAACCAATTTATAATACAGACTGTACTGTTGAACTGGAGCTTGTACATACTCCAACAAAATGTTCTGCTATTAGAGAGCTCACCAGGGGAAAAAAAAGAAAGTCATTGTGCATGCATAGGTTTTGTCCTGAAAGAGTGCAATAATGAAGCATCAATTAAATTGAAGTGCAAAGCAATTTATGTTTGTTCTTCTTTCAAACAAACCACCACCAAAGAATCACTGGAGTTTTTATGAATCAATCCACAGTAGACCCATTAAACAACATGTACTAACTAAGCCTGTCTTTGACAAACAATTAAATTATGTTTAATATTTACATTTTAAAACTCATCACCCTGAAAGGATAATTACCTGGTTGATAGTGCACACAGGGATCCCACTGCCACCACATATTTAGCAGGACCCCAGCCAACATAGTCAAAGGCCACAGGCAGAGGACTCTTCTCATCGAGAAGATAGTATGGCATCATGAGGGTAAGAGCAGCAGACACACCAAAGTAAGCCAGGAAGCAAATCAGCAGGGAAGCAACTATACCAATGGGAATAGCCCTCTGAGGATTCTTCACCTCCTCACCTGATCAAGAGAGTTCTGCCATCAAAGCACTGTTTCGCAAAATATTAAAACATGTCCAAAAAGTAATAACACATGTATTAATTAACCAAGGCTTGATTGTGTCTAGCCATCATATGTCTGCATGAATACCTGTGGTGGCAATGCAATCAAATCCTACAAAGGCATAGAAGCATGTGGCTGCACCAGCCAAGGTTCCGCCAAAGCCATAAGGCAAAAACCCACCAGCACCATAATCGCTGGTAACATTTCCAGTGTAGGACAGATTTCTGTAATCAGTTACAAGAATAAGGTTAGTTTTTTTGTTCTCAGTGCACATACAGTAAAGCCTTGGGATGCCTCATCCTTAGCCTTACAAATCTGAATATGCATATCTCTCACCTTGTCACAATCGTCACATTTATAAGGGATTCTTCGGATATCTTCCAGTTGAAAGAATCTCCTTTGACGAAGCCAGAGATAATGACGAACATTAGCACAAGCACGTTGATGGCGGTAAAGATTTTGTTGACCCATGCTGACTCTTTAACTCCAAAGGAGAGAAGACCTGGCAAAATAAAATCATAAGAAAACATTCACTATCATATTGTGGTGTTCCAGAAGGTTCAGTTCTGTGTTCCCATAAAATCCAGTGATTTATATTTTGTGAACAGTCTGGGACATAGATGTAATAGTACTGTTGTGTGTGAAATTGTAATTTTGTGTGTATGTGTTTTTCTTTTCTTTTTCTTTTTTAAATATATTTTTAAAAAATTATATATATATATATAAAAAATCTTACTGCTTACTGAGGTTAAGTTTCGGCCTAGATTTAGGTGTAGCCATAGCATTAATTAGCTTCATTAATAATTATGTCAGTGGAAAGTAAGACAAACAATGTCTTAAATGATTCTTTCATTCAAAAAAGCCTGAGCTTCTCTAATACAATATAGTAGTCATGTTCCTCATTACCTCAGCATGTTGGCCTTGGAAAAAACTTGGCTTTACTGTGATTAAATAAATATTGACAGAATGTCCTCTTGAAATAGTGTGATAGTGTGCTCAGTCCAGCAGTTCAAACGTCATTCTATCTGGAACTTTAGAGTAGCCCAGATGCCAACTGGCTTAACAAAAAACCCCATGATCAGGTCCACATGAGCCCGCTTACATATGTACTGCAGTACTATCTCTTATTCAATTTTAACTGAAAATTCCTGCATTGTTACAGAAGCCAAATTGCTAATTTTAATGAAATGTTACTTAATGCAGCTGATAACATGATGACAAGTGTTGCCATGCATACCAAAAAAAATCTCCTAGAAAGCAGCAGACCATTTACATAGTGGACAGTCATCGTTTTAAACTTAAGAGAGAGTTATACATGGCCAAAATGACATTTCAGAAATAAGAAATACCTGACAGGAGTAATATAAGGCAAGCTGCAAAGAAGTCGGGATATTCGGCCAGGCCAGGCATGCTCATTCTGAAGTGTAATTTGCAGAACTGTTCAATATGGCCCCCTATTAGCTCATCAAATGTTCCACTCCAAGCTCTGGCAACACTTGAGGTCCCTTCAACAAAAGAAAATCAGCTTGTGTTGTGAATGCGTGCAAGTCAATACAACCTTTCGAAGGTTAATAGAAAAGTCCAACATTTATTGTCATAAAATATTATAAATAGTTTCTGCACTTTTCAGAGTGATTTAAAATGGTTTAGATGATGTGTGTTCTGTGAAATAAATGACTCAAAAGGTAGGTTAATGATCAAAAATACCTACAATGGGGCAATTCTCCAAGAACTGATACGGATGTAATATTATAATTAATCTGGAGGTGTTTACACAACATATTTAGATGTTGTATTATCCAAAAATATTTTTGTGTTTTATCATGTTCTATTAAAAAATTTAATTGCTAGTGTTATGTTTTACCAAGAGATTTAAGTTCACTTGTCACATAACAGGTATTTGGATGAGTAATGCTCATTTCTCTTCAGATTTTTTTAAAAAGAAATTGAATATGAAAAAGGAAGACAATTGTCTCTGTAAGAAATCAGGCACTACCATTTTCTGAAACACATCTGTTATGTTGCCGGTAAGCTAATGTATAGGTGGAAGGCAGGCATCTCTGTTCATTTTTAAATTTATCCAATCCTATCTAGAATAGCAAGTGATTTAAAAATCTTAATCTAGAAAGGTGAGGATCTGAACTGAAACAGCATGAGCCAGCATTTTAAATGACCCCTAAATCATGCATCCTTCATCACAGGCTCAGGAACGCAGATAAATAAAGTTAGAACAACCATAACACTAATTCTATGTTTATGGTATAATAATAATAATAATAATAATAATAATAATAATAATAATAAGCATTTGTAAATAACTTTGAGCACTCACTCATAATTCACAAAATAACCTGAGTATGATGTCACTGAACTCTTTGTACGCCATATAAGACAATTTTGACGCTGGAAATCGATGCAGTTCTATATCCCGTGGAAGAATGATATATAAGAAAGCTATATAAGAATATAAAAAAGATATATAAGAAAAAAGCATAATTTATTGATTCATTAACTGGTTTTTCAGTTCATTGTTTTATTTTGTTTAAATAGCTTTTGATCATTAACCACATTCCTCATTCACTGATTCTTCAGTAATCACTTTATTCTGGTCGGGGTTGTAGTGGGTCCAGGGGCTAACCCTGGAAAATTGAGCGCAATACAGGAATACACCCTGAATGGGACACGCGTCTTGGACAAATTTAGAACACATATTATTTCTTAAAAATAATGTAACAAATGTGCAGAATGTTTCATGTTTAAAGCTTTTATTATTATTTATTATTTAAGATCTTCCAGCATATTTTTATAAGGATGAAAATTAGATGACATGCAGCAGAGCAATTCTCTACACTCACCTATGACATATGAGAGAATCAGGTTCCATCCCGTGATGAAGGCCAAGAGTTCCCCTACTGTCACATAGCTATACAGATATGCAGAGCCTGTCTTGGGCACTCGAGCTCCAAACTCAGCATAGCACAAGCCTGCCATGACAGAGGCCAGAGCGGCTATGAGGAAAGACACTACAATGCTAGGGCCAGAGTTGCCTTTGGCGACCTCTCCAGCAAGGACATAGACTCCGGCACCCAGTGTGCTGCCCACACCCAGAGCGATGAGGTCCGCTGTGGAGAGGCAGCGACACAGCTTGGAATCCTCCAGACAGTCCACATTTTTCCTTCTCACCAGAGAGCGGCTGAACGACAGCAGGTGTGCCAGCATTCTTTCACTTAAGACCAGAAACCAGGGAAATGATTTAATTACATGAATATTATAAAGTAGTAAAAGCCTTCAGAAACAAATGAACTCTCAGTATTAACAACCAAAATACAGGATGCAAAATATAGTACTATGCTAAGTACTAAAAGTCTTAGGCACATGTAAAGAAATGCTGAAAAGCAAAGATACCTTCAGTAATAATGAAATTAAACTTTTCTGTATAAAACAAATCTCAACATCAACCAATAGTCAGTAGTCTCAGGTACAATTTGTTTTAAAAGGAAATGGGCTGGTAATTTTTCTAAGCATCTTGGCAGTATGACAGTTCTTGAAGACTTTGACTGTCAAATTTGCTTCTGAATTTACAGGTAAAACCAACTTGTAAACAACCGTCATTATGTTTTTTTGTCTGAAAAGTGTTTTTTTTTTTTTGTTTGTTTGTTTTTTTTTTACATAATGTTACTTTCTTTAACATACAAACATTTTTCTATAACCTTTCATTTTTTTGGTGGAAAGGAAATCTATTTTTTTTTCTGAACATCTAGGACAAAATTTGTATTAAAAGACATTAGGGAGTCTAAGTCTTTTGCACAGTACTGTACATGACAGAACATCCCTGAAGCAAAAATCTGAATGACCAAAAAACTCATTTTAAAGATCATGAGGACTACACTCGGTCCTTGCGTGAATTTATGCTTGGTTTCATGGCATTCTGTCATTGAGATGAGTAGGTTTAGATGAGTTGGTTTATTCCAGCATTCTCTAATTAATCCTGGAGAGCTACAATACTCCTCAGTTTAGTCTGTACTGTTACAACACACTGCTTGTTCCCTATCCACCGGGACGCAATTGGATATTTTCCGTTTTGGGTTTGGGTAGGTTTTGTAAGGGCTGCTTCATGAAAGAAAAAAAAAAAAAAAAAGAAAAATCCTCAAACAAGTATTACATAACATGTAAAATATTTTAACCACTGTAACAGAGGTAGAACATTTCTTACCTGTGATGATGTTTTTCACTAACCTCAGACATTACAGTATCTCATTAGTATCTTTTTGAGAATTGATCTAATTTGATGGCATCTCACTGATTGTTTACAATCTTTACATATGCACGTGCAGGTATTTTTAATATTTACTTGACTACAGGTCTACTCGTGCCGCTCACACACATTTCAACATACTGCACCGAAATGTCGAAATAAAACATTTTTTGTATGCAGTTTAACAAGTTGCAGATCCAGTTCTAAAACCCCAGGCTTGAACTGTGCTCTGCTGAATAAATAGTGTTACACAAATATGGTCTTTGTCATTGAATTAGGAGCTGGTGTATATGTAGGAATATTAGCATAATTATGAAATGTTATGTACAGACTGTGTAAAGGACACATACTCTTTCTTGCTAATTAAGAAACAGATCTAAGGTGGAATATGAGTCTGCGCTGCTTGTTACCTATTTCACTAAAATTGGAGTTTTTTTTAGAAATATTTCATATGAATTTTGAACTATGTTAAGCTTACCATTAATACTGTTACAGTTACATAAATACTTAAAAATGGTTTTAATAGGATTAGAGAAGTACTTATACTTACCTGTAGAAGCCACAATTTGAGCACGCAGTTGCAGTGGTTTTGAGGGAAGTCGTACAGCACACGCACAACTTCTCAGAGAATTGTGTCACTGATTGCTTTAAAGATGCAAGTGTTGTGCGGCAGCTAATCTATAAAGGCCTGTGTTAAGTTTGACTTAACGTTTCTCCTTTTCTCAAGCTCAAGCCCTTGCTGCTGACATGGGAACCCCTAACTCTTCTATTTTTACTCCTTCATTCTATCCTGGTGTGTCTTAACTTGTTCTGCCCTGGTGCAGGGACTCTGGGGGATTGGTCTGACAGCTATACCGCCCCAACAGGAGGAGGGGAAAGGAAGAGGGTGGGTTTAGTATATGAGTGTGTAAAACATGTAGAAGGTGGCACATACTCGATGGTGTGTGTGTGTGTGTGTGTGTGTGCGCGCGCACATGTGCATGCATGTGTGAACAAATGGGTAGAGAGAAGCAGAAATAATCATGTCCATGCCTTATTTCATTTTAAAAAAAAGCTTTTTTCTAATGCACACAGGCCAAACATATCCAGCTGCCAGAGCACTTACTGACCACTGATAAATGGTTAAGCAACTGACATTGACAAACACTGAGACAGACACGTCTGTTTGCCCAACGCAGTGGGGACAGGTTGCTAAAAGCATGGCCGTTCATTGGACAGGGGGTATGGAGGAGTGATCACAGGTAAAAGGTATATGGAAAACTACTTCTTCAAGCCTGTGAGTGCAAAAAGGCCCATACATTTATGTTAAAGTCAAAAGTTAAATACAAAACACACTACAAATCTCAGAAAGAAAATTCCAAGCTCGGAAAACATGAACAAGACTCCTAACAAGAACCCTAAATGTTAGTCACACATAAGAATTTATTTAATGGTTATGTTTCTATAATGGTTGTTCATAATAATAATAATAAGAAGAAGAAGAAGAAGAAGAAATAGTTGAAAGTTTAGATCACCTTTGTCAAACCCAAGATTGCTTTATGGACAAAGCAGAAAGCTTTAGAACAACTGACAGAAAAAAAAATCTTATAAATAATCATAAAACAATAAATTGAAAAAAATAATTAAAAGGTAATATATTATTTTGATAAATGACTTCTATCCAACATAAAATATTTTTCTAAATCCTATTGCAGCCTGGCTACACTACTTTCAACTAGACTCTGATGTCTGCAATGTCCTACGCTCCCAATTCACCATCACTCTAAGCTCATTATGTGGTCTGAATGCCACAGTGAAAGCAAATGCCACCTCTAATAGATGGCTGAGTTGGAGCCACAGACGCAAACATTCATACACACGCTGCCCTGGGAGACAGAGTGGCAAGATGCAGAACAAATTTATTCATTTAAAGGATTTTTCCAAAGCTTGTGAACGCAAGATAAGATAGATCTAGGTGATAATCAAAAGAAAAATCAAATGCCTAGAACGCTGTAATTATACACACAGTGGCCATTTTTTCAGGTATCCTCTTGTAGGTGAATATTTGATTTGCAATCTAGCAGTAACACTGATATTTAAGAATCCCCAAAACATTCTGCAACACCAAACATCCTTTTAGTCATTTCAGATAATGACAGTAAACATAATAATAATAATAATAATAATAATAATAGCTCAGTGAATTCAATAATATTTTCAACAAAAGACTAACAATGCATAAGTCATTAAAAATCTACCTTTAAAAAAAATTAAGATGAGATAGAAGAGCAGACCCAGAGGGCTTCCAGTGTGTTCCAAAGTTTAAGTGATAATACACTAAGACACTCATGGCCAATTCCTGGGTTTTGCGACAACACTGACCTTACACAGTATAGGTTCAAATCACACCTAGATTTAGCACAGTAAAGTGGGCATTGTATTTTGTATTGCTCTATCTAACAAGTGTCGCCAATTCATTAACCCAACTACCAGTGTAATGATCAATCTAAAGCCACCAAGTACATTGGTTCTTTGCTCCAACAAATTGACTTAGCTACACATGGCTTCTAACACTGTTTGTTGATGGGATGCTTTAAACCACTCAACTGTGCCATCACCAGGAAATGTCCTGGTCAATTATTAGTGACAAGACTAAAGATGGTGCAGATGGGCTGAGCTATAAGAGATGCAGTATAGAGAAGGTTTACATGTATAATCTTTAAAATAATTAGGCAATATATTGGCAATAAAAAAATGAGCTGTAATGTGCATGTAATTAATACAATTTCTGGTAGCAATCTTTCTGTGAACTATTTGCATTTATCTTAGCAGGCTACTTTTAATCATCACGTGCATACAACTGGTTTTCACGACGAAACTACTGCTAAGAAGGTTTAAAGTTCATTGGGACAATTCATAGAGATGAAAATGATTCACACAATGAAAATGCAGCAGACTAAATGTATAAATGTCTTCTAGAAAGATTAGCTCCAAGTAATTTGGCAATCAAATAACATCAAATGGGAAAGGAATGACCGGAAAATTATTGTCCTTGGCACTGCTTTCTTTTTCTTTAGCAGCAGGGTTTTGTTTTGTTTTTTTAACTTAGTGGTACTGATAAGTAAAGCACTTATGCTGTTTATAGGTGTTATAATACTTTACAGTCATAAAAACAGATACTTGTGTAATTAAGTATCGACATGATCACTTGCATGAGGAAAACACACAGCCCTTCATTTCTTTTTTTCATTGATGATCCATCTGACTATTTAACATAATAAATTTGGCTACTCGCTAAATCTATATCAACATAAGTATCAAGTTAACAATTTTAGGTTACACTTTTAAATTTCTATGAAATTTTGGTTCAAGGAGCACTTCTATTGAGCATTTTCTGGCCCTTCTGAGAACATTTTATATAACGTTTCCAAATGTTGCCTACAGTGTATTCTATAGAGATGTCAGAAAACAGTAAACATAAATAAGCCATAATTGAAAATAATGACATTTCAGTTAAAGGTATTTATCTGTTTCCTAGAGTGCTGCAACTGCATTTTTATCATACAGTTATCCAATCAGCTAGTTATGTGACAGCACGCTAGTATAGAGTTTACATAGAGTGGTGCGAAAAACAAAAAACATCCAATAAAGCTGGAGTTCTGCAGGCGAAAGGTCAGAGGTGAATGGCCAGACTGATTCGAGCTGACAGGACGCCTAGAGTAACTCAAATAACCACTCTTTACAACCATGGTCAGCAGAAAAGCATATCAGAATGTACAATAAATTGAACCTTGAGGTGGTTGGGCTACAATGGCAGAAAACCACATCGGATTCCACTCCTGTCAGCTAAGAACAGTAATCTTAGGCTACAGTAGGCACAGGCTCACCACAACTGGACATTTGATTAGAAAGATTAGAAAAATGTCACCCGGTCTGATTAATCTTGATTTCTGCTGTGATGGTAGGGTCAGAATTTGGTATCAGCATTAATCCATGGACCCAACATGCCTTATGCCAACAGTTAGTGGTGATGTGATGATGTAGGGAATTTTTTCTTGGCCCCTTAATACCAATCAAGCATTGTTTGTATGTCACAGCCTGTCTGAGCATTGTTACTAACCAAACTGGCTTCATTAACTTGACAAGGAGTTCAGTGTACTTCAATGGCCTCCACAGTCACTATATCTGAATCCTACCATATATTAGTATGATGTTCCTAATTAAATGGTAGGTGAATTTAGTTTCCTAAACCACAGGTTCCCAAGCCTGGCTTTGGATTATTTTAACTGTTCATTCATCTTTATCCTGCTCAGGGTCAATGTGGATCCTAAACCAGAAACACTGGATATGAGGCAGGAATACACCCTAGAAGGCATACCGGTCCATTACAGGGCCCTATGCACACACATACACACATATTCACATACTCTGGAAGCCAAATACAGTCATAGAATTGTCCTGAATATTTTTTTTTTTAGCTACAATCACTTTTCTTCTGAAGAGTCTAACAGCCCTGCTGAAAAAAAAAAAAAAGCTAAAACCAGTCTAAGCTGGTTGGCTGGTCTTAGCTGGTCTCCCAGCCTGGTGATAGCTAGTTTAGCAGGCTGGTTTTAGAGATGTTTTGACCACTTTAGCTTTAGCTGGTCAGACTGGTCTTAGCTGGTCAATGTTGGTCAGGCTGGTCTTAGCTGGTCAATGTTGGTCAGGCTAGTCTTAGCTGGTCAGTGTTGTTCAGGCTGGTCTTAGCTGGTCAGTGTTGGTCAGGCTAGTCTTAGCTGGTCAGTGTTGTTCAGGCTGGTCTTAGCTGGTCAGTGTTGGTCAGGCTAGTCTTAGCTGGTCAGTGTTGTTCAGGCTGGTCTTAGCTGGTCAGTGTTG
>CM075009.1:16025025-16050010 GCA_037576675.1 Pangasius sanitwongsei | reverse complement strand
TCTTAGCTGGTCAGTGTTGGTCAGGCTAGTCTTAGCTGGTCAGTGTTGTTCAGGCTGGTCTTAGCTGGTCAGTGTTGTTCAGGCTGGTCTTAGCTGGTCAGTGTTGGTCAGGCTAGGAGACCAGACCAGCTTGGCCTGGCTGGGAAAACAGCTGAAGCCAGCTGAACACCAGCTTGGCCAGGCTGGAGGACCAACATCTAGCTTAAACCAGTAAAGACCAGCCAACCAGCCCAGGCCAGTTTTAGCTGTTTATTTATTTATTTTTTGTTTTGGTTTTTTTTTCAGCAGGGAGCTGAAGCAGTAGTGTAATGACTCATGAAGTTTAGCTCTCTTTCCAAATTTTACTTTATTTTATTTTTTTGGTGGATTTATAAGTCAGTGTCACAAGTTCATTAGGAAAATAATCTTTTGGATTTTTATTGTGTTTTTATTATGTTTATTTATTTACCCACAGTCATGTTTTCTTGTTGCTGAAACAAAACCTCACTTTTATAGGTTTTCAGTATTGCTGTAGCAGGTCGGGTCGGATTTAGGACCGCGCGGTGTTTCCACAGAGCTAATGGTGATTCACCCTATTGACCGGGTAGACTATGATCACATCAGATTCACTTCGACCATTTTTTTCATTTTAAGTAATCTCAAAATGTTGTGAGACAATATACCAGGAAAAATCATCTTTTTTAGTGTGATGTTTACAGTTGCTCCCGGAAGTAGCGGATAAATGTTGCTTTGTGGTGTTTGCGTGTGAAAGATGGAGCACATCAGACTACCGAAGGTAAACACAAAATAATAGTTTATACAATAACTGTACTAATATTATTCACATGAACATGGTTTAAATTGTCCATGGGCTTAGTTTTATTATGTGATGTAATTAAATTAGTTTATATATTGAATAACTTGGTGTAATAAATGTGTAGCAGTGCGTTCATAGGCTACATGAACACTGGTTAGGCTAATGCTGTTTAATGTTATATTAATATCCAGATATATTAAGGACTTTTACCAAATGTTTAATTTCAAACATAATGGTTATTGAATTTTGGCTGTGCCATATTTCAGGTTGAAAAAGTCCAGCTAGTGGACAGGGGCTCTTCTCACAGGGCACGAGCTGGAACACTGTATTTAACAGCCTTTCATACAGTGTTTGTGGAGAATGAGGCTGAGGGTCGCAGTGAACTATGGGTAAGTGCTTACTGACATTCTCTATCTCTCTCTCTCTCTCTCTCTCTCTCTTTACCTATCTATCATCTCTACCTATCGATCTATCTCTCTACCTATCTATATCTCATCTCATCTCTCTCTCTATCTATCTATCTCTCTACCGATCTATCTATATCTATCTATCTATCTATCTATCTATATATATATATATATATGCCTATTTCATCTCTCTCTCTCTAACTCTCTAACTCTCTATCTATCTATCTATCTATCTATCTATCTATCTATCTCTCATCTCTCTCTCTCACTCTTATCTATCTATACCTATCTCATTTCTCTATCTATCTATCTATCTATCTATCTATCTATCTATCTATCTATCTATGCCTATTTCATTTCTCTCTAACTCTCTATCTATCTATCTATCTATCTATCTATCTATCTATCTATCTGTTCGTGTGAAATTGAACTACATCCAACCACATCTCCCTCAATTGATTAATTTGTTCATCCCTAATGGATCAGGTTAAATATTACTGAAATTTAAATTAAATGCGTCAACAAAATATAAATAAAGTCAACTGAATGTGGCATGTCAGTCACAGGTGGTCTCATTAGACAACTGTCATAAGAAGATGCATGAAGAATGATGTCAGGGACATGGAAATGATAAAATGGTCTAACTGTCACAGTGTTTTTGAGATCCTTGGTCACATATATGAAAATCTCTGACTGAAAATCTCTGATTGATATGTAAAAGCTTCGCAATTACATATGCTCTGGTTTTAATCACAGGTGCTGCATAGTCTGGTGTGTAGTATTAAGAAACAAAGCCCTACTACTTTGGGATGCCCACTTCTCATTCAGTGCAAGAACTTCCAGCTTATTCAACTCATCATCCCACAAGAGAGCGATTGCAATGATGTTTTTATGTCACTCTTACGACTCTCCCGGGCAGGTAAACTGAAATATTCCACAAATCTTAGATATGATCGTGTGGTTTGTTTTTGGACTTGGATGCCATCACCGTACCACAGTTGATAGACAGACATCTTATAAATTCACAGAAGCAAATGGAAGAAAATGATTTATATAAAGAATTGCAATAAATCTTCATAGCTTGACTGGGTGCAAAAACTTAAGCACTTAAAGGCCCATAGGGATTCACTGTTTCTATGTGAGCCATGAATAAAAACTGCTAAATGCAAAAAAGGAGCATGCAAATTTTGCATAGATTACAACACCTGTGTCTGAAGCTAATTAAATGCAGTGTTAAATAACACCTTTTCTCTGCCATTTTTGTATTAAGCTGTCATCATCTTTTCTCTTGCTTAGAAAATCAAACCCTGATATTGTTTTAGTTTTAATAAACTAAAAATTGCCCCAACTACACCCAGGATCTCTTTGCTTGTTGTTTTTCAGTCATATGTACTGTGTTGGTTTGCTGTTACTTTTGTTATTTTGCATTTTTCTGTTTTTCAGAGCAATACGAGGACCTCTATTGTTTTTCTTTCAAGCCTAATTTCAACAAGGCCGAGAGGGACAAAAATTGGAACTTCATAGACTTGAAGGCTGAATACAGTCGAATGGGAGTGCCAAATAAACTATGGCATGTCACCTCTATCAACCGAGAATACAGGGTCAGTGTGTATCTCAGCTGTTACATTCTGATGTCTCTATTTGTCTCTATGTCAGAAAAGTGTAGTGTTGAGAAAACACAGTATGGAAGACAACTTGTGGTGGCATTTAATCAATGTGTGACATGTACATATGATATGTATATATCTATACACTATTAAATGACACCTGTAACCTTTACCCCATCTTCTCCAGGTATGTGACACTTACCCCGCTGACCTGTTTGTGCCTAAATCAGCCACACTCCCTGTCATTATAGGGAGCTCCAAGTTTCGCAGCAGGGGCCGATTTCCTACGTTGTCATACTACTGCAAAGAAACTCAAGTGAGTTTTCAAACAAATTCTTTGCAGTGAATATTAGCTTTTAGGGGTCCTTTTAATGACGGATTAGAAAGTCTGACCCTTTGTTCCTTCGAAGTCTTATGGCCTTCATGTCATTGGTCATCTGTCATCTGATAGTAGTTCAAATAGAACTTTGTAACAGCATACTTTGACCCCGATAAGACTCCTTTACATTTTCCTCCTGTACTGAACGGGTTCATTAGACATATTTTGTCAATGCTGAACTTACTCAAACTGTTGTAAACTGTTGTAAAGTGTATCTTCTACCCCAGAAGTATCTAAAATGAAGCTTTCAGTATTAATTTGTATGATAGGTGCTTTTAGTCTTTTTTTTTTTTTTTTGCCCTGTATGGGTTTGCTTAATCAGTACAGGCCATTTGTTTTATTGAGGTCAAGTATTCCCCAAAGTCTCATATTTGCTTTTGGTTGTGTTCGTTCAAAGAGCAGTTAAGAATATGTGACCTCTACACGCAAACCAGGGTGATGTGACAGAAATGGCTCGGTCATAGTATCAACTCGTTTCATATCTGTGTCCCCTGTGTCGTCAGGGTCTAAAAAAAATCATATCAGCATAGCTTTAGATTTTTATGAGGAGAAATGAAGGTCAGCTTCTCATGGAATAGGGTCTATTTTATGGAGAGAACAGTTTGATATTAAGGGCTCAGCGTATGATTTATTATCTGTGGCTGGGTGCATGTACACTGCCAGAGGTCTAATGGTGATCAATTCTATTTGGCATCAAAAACAGCATACCAGTTGTGCCCCTCAGAATGTGTTTTCATTTCTTTTTTGTACCATCGTATGGAAACAATGGAAAAGTAGAGCAAGTGGGAAAATAATGGGGAAAGTAATTAGTAACTTAAATAAAATAACTTACTGTACACCACACTGTTTATTGTTTTTGACCCATTTGATTATGTGGAAGTATACACAGTGTAGCTTTTTCTCATAATGTGGTTTATGCAATCAAGTCTTCATTGTACCAAAACTGTGTTTTCCATGCAGGCAGCCATATGTCGCAGCAGCCAGCCTCTGTCAGGCTTCAGTGCCCGCTGTTTAGAAGATGAACAGATGCTAGAGGCCATCATGAAGTCCAACCCCAGCAGCCGATTCATGTATGTTGTGGACACCAGACCCAAGGTGAACTCTAATCTTTATCACAGTGACAGACATGTTTAATAAAATGTGCGTATGATGGCTTTGTAGAGATTAAATAATCCTGGTTTGTTTTCAGCTAAATGCAATAGCAAACCGGGCTACAGGAAAGGGCTATGAAAACGAGGATAACTACACCAATATAAAATTTCAGTTCATCGGCATTGAAAATATCCATGTGATGAGGAGCAGTCAGCAGAAACTGATTGAAGGTACATATACTGTTGCTTATGTATTCCACATTTAACCTTTAACTATCAACCATATAAAGTACACATTACATTATTTACACAGTATTTACTGCATGAATCAGAACGATACAAAGCCCTTGTGTGTGTGTTTTTTTTTCATATTTCACATAGCTTTTTCATATGTCATATTTTTGTGTATCGGCTACCAGATGTTGTTATTATGGTCCAGTTTATCTAACTGATGTAACAGCACCTGTGAGGCAGTGTGTGTGTCATTTGCTAGCTACATAGCTGAGAAGCTAGCCAGCACTTGCAAGTAAGCAAATGTCACACATTAGAAGTGGGGTTGTATGATGATGCTGGGAAGAGAGTCCAGAATGTGGTGCTTTAATAATCTTCATCTTGTAAAAATCTCCATTAAAAAAAAGGTGCAAGTTGACATGTTGACTTTATTATAATGTTGCAGCAATATTAGAAAGCATGATAAAATGTTAGACAATTATAATGATATGAACCAGCTCCAGGGTCCCTGGTTTGATCCTGAGCTCGGATTACTGTCTGTGCGGCGTTTCACATGCTCTCAATGCGTCCATTTGGGTTTCCTCCAGGTTCTCCAGTTTCCTTGCACAGTCCAGGTAGGCGGATTGACTATCCTAAATTGCCCCTAGGTGTGAATAAGTGTATGAATTCATGTATGCGTAAGGTGCTTTGTGATGAACTGGCGTCCCATCCTGGGTGAATCCACCTGCCTTGTGCGAGGAGATACCGGAATAGGCCCTGGATCCACCATGACCTTGACCAGGATAAAGCGGTTCTTGAAAATGAATAAATGAATTAATATTTGCACATGCGTATTAATAAGAGGTATGGGGTTTTGAAATAAGATCAAAGATGTTTCATGAATGTTCGTTGTTAGACTACCTTGGGCTGGTATGTCTAGCAGCTTCCCATGTGAGAGAATGGTGGGAAAACATACTGCTACATACATCTGCTATACATATCTTTTGATTATTCTTGTAAAACTGCGTGTAGTGAGACAGGAACACTAGCGCACTGGACCACCAAGTGGTCTCATTCACTCTCGGCATTGAGATTACTTAGACTGGACTGTAGGAGGGTTTCATGGTAACGCTAGAGGGAATTTATTAAGGAATGCTTGATTCCATCTGGCTTTCATTGCTTGACTATTTTTATTTGTTTTTAAGTTGACGATCGGGGACCCTTTACCCCCATTTGAGGGGCGTGAGAATGATTTGGTTCACTCTTGTAAAAATAATAGTAGTCTTAGCTTTGATTTTACCCTAGAAACATTAGGGAGTCCAAAGGGTGTATACCAGAGAGTAGCTGTCCAACTGAGACAGCATGGCAGTTTTAGGTCTGATTACATTAAAGTCAGTTGGAGCCTTTCCCTCTCTAACTCTTCCCAGAATGACAATTTTCCTAGAACACAGGTCTGCATTTAAGACCTGACTGAACCTGTTCACTTGAGAATCTGCAGTTGAAGCACTCTCATTTCAAGGGAAGCCATTAGCTTCCCGGAGAATATTTTATGCTTGTTTTAGATGAAAGTATCGTATATATTGACCGAGCCATTGCACACTAATGAAACTGTCACCAGGCTCTTGTACCTTCTCCCAAAGGAGAGGGTTATCAGTATAATATTTTAAGTAAAGCACATATAAATACACACTTTTGGACTGTTATACAGTTACACATGGCCATGCCTTTGCATGCTATGTTGTGTACATGTTAAACTTAAGTTCATGATGTTGTAGGGTAATTTCAATACAAAGAGATGTTTTATTCTTTACCCATTCTGTGAAGCTCAATGGTGCCTTGTGTTGGTAAATTAGACAATAACAGTTATTTCTTATACGTACTGTTATATTTTTTCTAAATACTGTATATAGAAACAAATGTTGCAGCACATTACATTAGTAGTGCTTATTTTTCAATATCTAAACTAATATACTGTATGCCAAATTTGAAGTCGTCATTTTCCATGACTCAAATTATTTTTCATATAATGTATCAGTAACGCTGGATATTTCTGGTTTTCATCATCAAGAGACCTATGAACAACTGCTATTCATTTTCCTGTACTGTATGCTGTTGGGTTATATTTATTTTTTCCCATGGGTCAGTTTAATAACACTGTCTCATTCCACAGTGTCTGATCTTTGTTCCTCATCCATGGGGGAATTCCTTTCGGGCCTGGAAAATTCAGACTGGTTAAAACACATCAGATCAATATTGGCAGCTGGAATCTTTGTTGCCAAGGTAAGACACAAGACTGAATTTGAGCAAAACACACTTGTCTCCAGTACTCCAGAATCTCTAGTGCTGACTGATTGAGTGTGTGTGTGTGCAGGCTGTGGCAGAGGAAGGCATCAGCGTCTTGATCCATTGCTCTGACGGTTGGGATCGGACAGCTCAAGTGTGCTCTGTAGCCAGCGTGCTCCTTGACCCTTACTACAGGACTCTTAAGGGATTCATGGTAAACATTTGTGTTTTATACACACACACACACACATATATATATATATATATATATATATATATATATATATATATATACCATAATGATTTTCTTTATATTGTATCTAATCAGTTTATAGGAGATAGGGTCCAAAAGCCTGATTTCACTACCAAGAACGTTAAGAATACATTAAAAACGAATAAACTTATCTGGCTGGGAAGTCTTTTTGTTTCAGTATACGATTAGCCACCATTTACTTCATACTTTTTAATTGCTTTAATGCATATTTCATTCAAATGATAATGTGCTCCTAAACTAGGGATAAGTGCTATGGTCCCTTAATGACTAACACTATTTTTAATTTATATTAGTGAAGAATTGTTGTGTAAGTAATATAATTTGACAAACTTGCAGAGTTTTTGAAAATTTTCTTATTATTGCTTTTATAGTTGTAAGAGTCTTTATGCCATGCTGTATATGAATATCGATAGTTAATGATGATGGTATTAGTCCACTTTGTGTGCAAGTCTAAAAGGTTTGTTTGCTTGTATAATGCTTATGGGCCTTTTTAATGCTAAGGATTTACTGTGTCTAAGTCTGGTCGAGACTCTCTATCTCTCCTGGAGATGAGTCAGGGAAGAGCAAGGCTGTAGAATCTTCTGAGAAAAGTGAAGCCCTCGGGGTGAACGAGATGAACATGTCCGGCAACATGGATTAGCTCTGTCTTGGAATCACATTTCTGGAGAACATTTAATTTCCTGTCGTACACAATGTAATAAGTAGTTCACTAGTATATGGATTATGTCAGAATAAATGAAATACTCTGACATTCTGCATGTGCCAGTAAGTTTACTGTAAATTACAGATTTATGTTTTTGCCTGCATATTTTGTGTGCAGGTGTTGATTGAGAAAGACTGGGTTTCATTTGGACACAAGTTTTCTCATAGGTAAGAAACATGCTTTATACTTTAACCTATGATTTTGCACATATGTTATGTTCAGGATTCTGAGAGAAGCTAGCAGACTATTTCGATTCATCTATATTTAGGTACAGCCACCTAAACGGAGACCCCAAAGAAGTGTCGCCTGTTATTGACCAGTTCTTAGAGTGTGTGTGGCAGCTTATGGAGCAGTTTCCCTGTGCCTTCGAATACAATGAGAGATTCCTTATCAGCATCCACAATCACATTAATTCATGTCATTATGGCAACTTCATTTGCAACAGTGAAAAAGAAAGGAAACATCTATGGTAATTTCTATTTTTTTTTTTTTAACAAATTAAAAAATGATGCATATTGTCTTGTGCATTGTGCAGTCCACACCTACCATTCAGATCTATATCCATGTCTGTTGGCAAGACTATGTGTTTATTGTTATTGAAATAATTACCTTTTTGTTTTTGTCTGAAGCATTAGAGAGAAGACTCACTCCATCTGGCCTCATTTGTGGAAGAATAAACTGGAGTATGTGAACCCTCTGTTCAGACCAGACCACAGTCAGACCCAAGGAGTTCTACATCCCATTACTACCCCCTACGGTTTCAAGTGTGTTACAGCACATTTTTGATACATTTTTGTGTGCCATTTTCAGTTACTAGTTACTTATTCCCATTGGGATAATCTTATACTTACTAAAAAATGCACTGATTTCCAATAACCCTAAATAATTCCAATAACCTTTTGAAGTATTTTCAGAAGATATTTATGTAGCAGTGTTAACAGTAAACCTCAAGTATTTGGCTCTTCAACTACCATAATCTAGTTATAAAGTAATAATGAATAATTAGAAATGCTCATAAGCAATAATATAGTAGTTATAATATTATTGTGCAGTTCCGTACATTACCTATCTCTCCCAGCCTTCCTTTCCATATATAAATATAACATGGTACTATAAGATGCTACAGATCCTGATTTTAGTTTTTCATTCTAAGTGTATAGTTCTAGAGACCTGCCCTATATTTTCCTTCACAGGGCAGACAGTATTGTAAAGTGTTTGTTTATAGGTTATCAGTAGGAATACACTACAGTGCAATTACACACTGTATCAATGGAAATGTCTTGTGTTTTTATTTGTGGTTCAGGTTCTGGAGGGGTTTGTACAATCAGTTTGACCGAGGTTTGCACCCCCGTCAGTCTGCGCTCGAGTGCCTAATGGCTGTGAAAGAGGAAACTCAGCAGCTAGAAGAAGTTCTGGCCATTTGTGAGCAGGTAGGGATCATGGCCTCACAGCCTGCTTTTAGACCACTAGGACACTTTAGACGCCATGGCTGTTTTAATATTGTATACATACAGATCTATTTCTAATGTGCATAGTGAACTTTCAGTGATTCTGTGTTGTAGAAACTGGCTGCATTGACTAAGGAGCCATTGAAAGACCTCTGTGTGAAAAAGCATGTGCCAGTGTACATAAGCCTAGCCAACATACCTCAGGACTACAATGGAGGATTTTTTGGCGCTGACCCTAAAGTTCTCAGCCTGTTTGGAGATACACCAAAAAGCTCAGACCGGGAGTTAAAAGAGGCTCACTTCAAGTGTCATTCCTCAAGCAATGGCAACGTATTTTCAAATAAAGATGGAGTCAAGGTACCTGACTCAGACAAAACTGCCTTCAATGCTGCCTAAAAGTGGGACAAGTGAAAAGTAAAAAGCCATATATAAAGAATGTATCTGACTATACAAAGAATGTGTGAATTTCATGTATGCATTTGACTTTAGTTGTTCACTCAGTACTCTTTAGGTCTTTGTGTCTGTATTTCTGTCAGTGTAAAGGCCAGGGTTAATATTTGGTTTCACGTTTGCATGAAGTTATTTGTGTTACAAACATGCACATTGCAAAATACCTCATAATGCTAGTAAATTTATTTATACTAAGACCTGAAAGTCAAACACATGAGACTGAAAAAGCAAACACAGCTGACATTTTCTCTATGTAACCGATCTGTAATTTCCATATTTAGATCCAGCTAGGTTATATCTAACCTATATCGTAAATAACACTCCTTTTGTTCAGAATATAGGTCAGTATGTTTACAAAAATGGGTCAAATACACTGTCTAATATTTCTGGGGGAAAAAAGAAAAACACTGGTCCAAAACAAGTAGGAAAACTTGCTAAGCATGTGTTCTCAATGCTTGTTTTAATAACTGTATGAATATCACTACAAATTGGTTTGTTTATAATGTTGAATATTTGAAAGTGGGGATATGCAGAACACATGTAACCTTAGATTATACATTAATTCTAAAATAAGGTGTTTCTCAGTGAAAGAGTTCACACTTAACTATTGCAATGTTACTCAAATATTAATAAATAATGTTAATTTTACATTATTGCCTCATTTTGTTCTGTAGAATGCTAATCTTGAAAGCTGCCTAGCTTTGATATACATTCATGGGGAATATGCTTAGATTTTTTTTCTAAATATTTTATTTTGGTATTTTCCAATTTTTACTGTTATAAAGCTCAGTGGTTTTTTTTGCAGGATTTACTGTAATCCATCCATCCATCCTCTATACTGCCTATCCTACACAGGGTCACGGGGAGCCTGGAGCCTATGCCAGGGGACACGGGGCACAGGTTGGGGCACACATTGGACAGGGTGCCAATCCTTCGTAGGGCACAGTCGCTTACACACACATTGACACATTACGGACAATTTACAGGTGGCAGTCAGCCTACAACGCATGTCTTTGGACTGGGGGAGGAAACCAGAGTACCCAGAGGAAACCCCTATGCACGGAGAGAACATGCAAACTCCACACACAGGGCAGAGGCGGGATTCGAACCCCCAACCCCAGAGGTGTGAGGCAAACACCATGCCCATAATTATTTTGCAGAGCATTTGTACAACTAACTTATACATTCTTAAATAAACAATCTAAAGGGTTCATTGGTTTGTCCCTCTAAACTAGCTTTCGCCTTCAGAAACTCTGAAGCCATCCAAAGAACCCTGTTTCTAAGCGTGTAGAAGAGTGATTCCAAGTAGAGGAGTGATTCCTAGAAACTTAGTGGGTGTCTAGTATGCTGATATCACAGGGTGACACTGCAAGTACAGTTATAATGGTGTTTAATAGGACAGAGAACGATTAAACCATATCAAACATAGGACTGATAATGGCCGGGTTTCTCCGTTCCTTCAGATCCTAAATCCAAAAGAGCAAGAGCGACTTTTTCAGCGACATTCAATGTTATATTAATGAGAACCCCAGTGTAGTAGTAGTGGACATAGAAAACGCTGAACTCAAAGTTCCAGAATGCACTGCAGCTGAACGATGCCGTTCTGTTGAGTTACATCAGAGACTCAGCTCTGCCAGGTGTGATCTACAAAATGACAAGAATAATGGCTGTGGACAGACTCATGGATTAAAGCGCTGCTGCACAGGTCGGTTTAGGTGGAGATGAATTCCCACTGGCCCCATTATCTGGTAGTAGAAGGGCATTGTGGGTAATAGCAGAAGCCACTTGTCAATGAAAGACGTTTAAACCAAAAAACGTTTATACAATAAATCTTTTGCACAACTGAAGCTCATATATATATATATATATATATATATATATATATATATATATATATATATATGAATTTTATATAAATATAAAATCATAATTATTATTATTATAGGACATGATTAAAGGAAATCCACCCTTAATAACTTGTATATCAGTACACACACACACACACACACACATATATATATTAATCACGTCTAGGTAGGAATAACATTCTTGGCAAAATTTCACACTTTACAGAGGGGCTACCAAATTGCTAAATAAGCTGTCTTAGTAAATATGAGTTGGTTTATTTAAAAAAAAAAAATCCCTGCAACATGATTTCTAATGAGAATTAATAAGATAAGGCGCTAGATCCTTCTCTGGTTTTCTTAACTTTCTGAAGTTCTCCTAGCGTGATGACGTCAGTGAGCACAACGCGCCCGCGTCACCGCGTAGAGCTGTAATGGAGTTTGAGAGGTGGCAGCTGGTTGTTTATGTCGGTGTTAGACAAATAAAACTGTATAAAAGTTAGAGTTTACGACCCCAGTCCTTGTAAACAAAGACAACAACGTGTTACTGAAGCAGTACATTTTAGGTGTACCTTAACTGAGCAGAGGTAAGTCGCGAGAATAAGTGAACTTGTCCAAACTAGCAGAATAAAGTTCTGTGGCTAAGTAGCTAGCCGTGTAGTTAGCATTGGCTAACATACACACACCTCGCTAGCCGTTAGCTAACACCAAACACGACAATTCCTGGCGCACGTTTTGGATTTCCAGCTTGTCAGAGCCCACGCAAATATGAAGCAGTGTTTTCGTTTTGTTTTGGAATTAAGTGTTGTGCTGAGTTGTAGGTGACTGCTCGGGCTCTGCTCGTTGTTGGTTCATTTTTCCCACGTTTCGGGACGATAACTAGCCTGTTTAGCTCCTTTGCTAAACCTGCCGTCATTTGTAGCATGCCTGAATACAGGGCTAGCTGACAGACTAACTTGGCGTTGTATATAACATAAAAAAAAAGATATGAAACGAGCTAGGCAAGCTCAGATCAATTAACTCAGGTTAATTAGCTGTAGTATAGATTGCCTTCTCGTTATCAGTTAATACACTATTATTAGTATCATGGGTCTTATCTAGGCAGTTCTCTCCTTTCTTCCACCTCTTTCAAAAGATGGCATCTTAAAATAAAATGATCCACATTTCCTCCAGTGACTAGCTTATTCACTTGTATAAACGTGATCAGTGACTACACATTTGTTGAGTAAACTTGCTATGCAGACAGTAGAGTAAGTTATCAGCAACTCTCCATTCAAGAAATGAGGTGTGTACTATACATCAGTGTGTAGTGTTGTGTTCAGTGAATGTGGCAGCATCTTAAAGCTGATTGTTGTCAGATTTATGTCTTGAATGTTGGTATGACAGTTTTGCGGGGTTTTTTTTTCCCCGCACAACACCAGGATATGGTGTACTTACTCAGCAGAATGCCATGTTGATGATATTTCTTTTAACATCATACTTAGTTTGTTGTTCAATATTTTAAACCACCAACACATTTTTCTACCAGGTCTAATAAATGCTGTAATCCACATATATTTTTTTTTCTTTTTTTTGGTCCCCAGGTCAAAACGGAGAATAGGATTTAATTCTACGAAATTGTTCCCACGGGAGTTTTGTTTTCTTTTTTTCTTTTTTTTTTCCCTCTTCTTTTTTTTTTTTTGATGCCTTCCATCTGAAAGTGGCACTATGCCCGCAGCCACTGTGGATCATAGCCAAAAAATATGTGAGGTTTGGGCTAGTAACCTGGATGAAGAGCTGAAAAGGATCCGCCAGGTGATCCGAAAATACAACTACATTGCAATGGTATGCCTTTTTTTTTTCTTTTAGCTTCATGTATTTATTTAAAAAAACAAAACAAAAAAAAAAAAAAACTATAAAATGCCAGCTCTCTGGCAGATCTGTATGTAATCTTCTTTTTGTTTATAGGACACAGAGTTTCCAGGTGTAGTTGCTAGGCCAATTGGAGAGTTCAGAAGTAATGCAGACTACCAGTATCAGCTCTTGCGGTGTAATGTTGATTTGTTGAAGATTATCCAGCTTGGCCTTACCTTCATGAATGAACAGGGTGAATATCCACCAGGAACTTCAACGTGGCAGTTCAACTTCAGATTTAACCTCACGTAAGGACAGTTTTGTCATATCTTTACTTTATATATATATATATGCATGCACACACACATATACATACATGCGTACATACATATAAAATGAGCTCAAAATGCAGACTTTCAGCTTTAATTTAAGGTTATTTACATCCAAATTGGGTGGAAGTGTAGGAATTACAGCCATTTTTAAATACTTGGTTGCACCTCCTTTGCAGTCAATGACTTTCTGAGGTCTGGAACCCGTAGACATCACCAGATGCTGGGTTTCTTCCCTGGTGATGCTCTTCCAGGCCTTTACTTCAGCAATTGAAATACATGCGCAGTTTGATCCAGGTCAGGTGATTGACTTAACCATTGTAGAACATTCCGCTTCTTTGCCTTAAAAAAAGTCTTGGGTTGCTTTCAAGGTATGCTTTAGGTCATTGTCCATCTGCACTGTGGCCGCACAAGCGCCGTCCAGTGAGTTGATAATATAGCCCTGTACACTTCAGAATTCATCCTGCTGCTTTTGTCAGCAGTCACGTCATCGATATATACAAAGGAACCAGTTTGGCAGCCATGTATGCCCACACCATAAGATGTGGTGTTAAACACAAAAAAACAGTTTCTTCATTTCGCTATACTCCTCTCTTCGCATCATTCATGTGCAAGTTGATCTTTGTCTCATCTGTTCATAGGATGTTGTTCCAGAAATATACAGACTTTTTTTTTTTTTTTTTTTTTTATAAATAGATATTTTAGCAGACTCTAATCTGATCTTCTTGTTTTTGAGGCTTACCAGTGATTTACACCTTGTCTTTGACAGATACGCCTGCCTCCTGGACGGTGATCTTGATGTAGCCAGCTGTTGTGAAGTGTGTGTTATTTATTTATTTATTTATTTATTTATTTATTTATAATCAGAGAAAGAATTCTTCTGTTATCCACCCTAGTTGTTTTCAATGGTCTTTCATGCCTTTTGGTGTTTCTTTTTAAGAATGTACCAAATCATTGATTTGGCCACGCCTAGTATTGATTTTTCAGCCTATAAAAAGTGCTGTAATTCCTACTTTCCTGCTGAACATCTGCACTTCGAACTCATATTCATTATTTCATTTCAACTCCAGTATATTGTGATAGCTAAAATAACAATAACTTTGTCACTCACAATTTTATACACACACACACAGATGGGTGACAATGGATGTCGAAAAAAGTTTTGCTAGCATGGTTTGGGTCACTGCAGATCTATATATATATATATATATATATATATATATATATATATATATATATATATATATTGGTTTTTTTTTTTTTTTTATTTTATTTTTGATCAAGATAACTTTATTCTGTGATGAAACATTTATATCCTGATGGGAGCGGCCTCTCCCAGGATGACAAAGCCCCCATCCACAGGGCACGAGAACTCACTGAATGGTTTGGTGTGTATGAAAACAATGTAAATTGTATGTTATGATCTTTGCGGTCACCAGACCTCAACCCAATTGAACACCTTTGGGAAATGTTGGACCGATTTGTTAGACAACACTGTCCTCCACCAGCAACACACTAGCTGGGGGAATACCTATAGGATGAATAGTGTTCATCCCTCCAGTACAGTTCCAGAGACTTGTAAAATCTAAACCAAAGGGCACTGAAGCCGTTCTGGCTTAAGGTTTTAGTGTTTTCTCCTTTGTCACCTACTATGTGTGCATATATAGAATAAAGGTGCTTTTCCAACACATGTTTAAAACCATTTAAATTAAGATTAATTTCAACTCAGTGTTGATAAATGTATGAAAAATTCTCACCATATGCAAAACTTCTGCAAAGTTTGTTCTTTATTTGCTCAGTATTTGTTTGTTTCAATTTAAAACTTAATACAGATTGAGAAATAAGACATTTAGGTTTTTTTTTTTTTTGAGGTGTTGACATATAAGCAGCGTAACCAAGCCATCCTGTTCTAGTTTTTTTTTTCCTTTGGTCTGTGTGTGTATCATCTCACATTGTGCACAGTGTAACCAGTCAGCAAAAAGGTGTGCTCCTAGCCCCATTCTAGTATGTGTTCATTCTGTGTTAACATATGATGATAATGCCATGTGTCTGAACAAAATTTCAGGGAAGATATGTATGCACAAGATTCAATTGAGCTACTGACTACATCAGGTATCCAGTTCAAAAAGCATGAAGAAGAAGGCATTGAGACACTATATTTTGCAGAGCTCCTCATGACTTCAGGTGTGGTGCTCTGTGAAGGGGTCAAGTGGCTGTCGTTCCATAGGTAAACTGACTATTCATTTTGGTATTGAAACAGTGATTCATTTTTATGCCTGAGAAATACTAGTACCTTTCCTCTATACCTGACTGTCCAATTGTTGTTTATTGTTAATTATGATTTCTTTCTGTTTAGTGGCTACGATTTTGGATACTTGATCAAAATCTTGTCCAACTCCAAGCTGCCAGAGGAAGAAGTTGACTTCTTTGAGATACTTCGTTTATTTTTCCCCATTATCTATGATGTGAAATACCTCATGAAGAGCTGTAAAAACCTGAAGGCATGCACACTCTTTGTATTTGAAATGCGTAGATATATTTTTAGAATCTACTGTTGCCAGAAAAGTCATTGAAGTTGTGCAAGAAGTTCGGGGTTGCCCAGGCTTATAGACCGTTTGTGAATCACATGAAAGCACTGTGTAAAGTGATGGTTGTGTGATGTTCAGGGTGGCCTGCAGGAGGTAGCTGAGCAGCTGGAACTGGAGAGGATTGGGCCTCAGCATCAGGCAGGCTCAGACTCTCTCCTCACAGGAATGGCGTTCTTTAAGATGAGAGAGGTGGGTCAGGAACTGTGGAATTCCAGTCTGCATGCAAGAATACTTTCTAACTTGTATTTTGTTTAATAAGTAACAATGGAAGCAGAAGTGTAAAGGTGGATATATCGGTTTAATGAGACACCAGTGGAAATTTTCACATGCCACTACTGTGGATTAGCAGGACTATTACTGCAAAACATGTAATTTCATTAATATCACTTGTCACAAAACTCATGAATGCTGTGTTTCAGTAGAACAAATGTTGGGTATTTGTCAGTCCTGTTGGGGCAATCGTTTTCTTCAAACCGAATCAAAAAACTGATTTTTGCACTTGACATAAATTAATGTTATTAGAACAGCTCAGACAAAAGAGCTGTGTATTACATTTTACTCTTGGACCTTGTATTTCTACTAATATTCTGTTAATATCTACTTATATTCTCTGTCCCCTTCTTAGGTAGATGTCTGATGATATATAGGGACATAATAATCATTAAAGTTTTGCTTGTTTGTTCATGTCATTTAGCAACTGCTGCTATGATTTTGTTCAAAAAAAATAAGTGTAATGTAAAATTTTTTCTTTTTTTAAAGTAATGTGTAAAATGGAGTGCATGCTGTTTTCAAAAGCGTTTTTTATAGTTATATAAATGAATAATACACTTGTACGCTTGAGTCCTTATGTCCAAATCAGCAGAGGCAGGTCATTCTCATAGGACCATTTTTCTGCCAACTGATTCGATATGTGAAGACACACGTGCTTTAAACCATTTTGGTTTGAATTGTTTCTACCATTGCTAAATTAAGTTAGAATAAAGCCAAAGCTAATGTAGTGTGATTTGCCAAAGCAGTTCTAATTTTTCATATAATGTGATGTCAGTGTCCAACAGTGTTTCCTCTCATTACAGATGTTTTTTGAAGATCATATTGATGATGCTAAGTACTGTGGTCATTTGTACGGACTGGGCTCCGGTTCATCCTACGTCCAGAACGGCACCGGCAACGCCTATGAAGAGGAGGCCAACAAGCAGCAGTCATGACACAACAAGAACCAACTTCACCTGCAGGGCTTAAAACATGGGTTTTTTTAGTTTTTCATGAGACGTTCAATAGGAATTTGCACTTTAAAGCTCTAATGAGACTCTTGGTTTTAGATGAAAAGCTAAAAAAACTTTCTCCACTTTGTTGCCTTCTCTACGTTAATCTTCTGTCACAACACATTCCTCTTTTATCATAAGAGACAAGAAAAAAATATGGGTGTTTTATTTTTCCCCTGCAAAGCTCAGCCTTAAGCTACATTTTATGTTTTTTTATCATTAATTTATTGCATTCGTTCTCATGCTTTGTTGAGTAGCACACAGACTATTTCAACAAAAAAACAGTATGCCAGTTACCTACATGTACAGTTGTTCCCTGATCCAAGGAGTACCATGTTGTACCATCTCACAACCTGCAGTAGCTTGAGACAGATGGAGCGAGAGACAGTCACACACCGGAAGATCCTGGCACTTAATGGCACGAGTGAAGCCTTGCACTGATTTTACCTTTATGTTGGGCTAACAGGTTTTACCACAAAATAGGAGAGTGATGCATAACTGCCACTATTTAATTGAACTGAGGTCACCTCTTCTGTATCAAGACTGTCTTCATTTCATTTTAAAAAGTGACTTAAAGGTTTTGTAGTATTTTAGTATAAAATCAAAGCCTTTTATTCATTGTGCTTCTTTAAAAAAAAAAAAAAAAAAAAAATCTTAACCAACTCAAGTACTCTTTGTCAGTGGAATTGGATTTACCTGTAGCACTGGTTTTTCATTCATGCGTGTTTTGTGCTGTTTGGGTTTTGTTTTGTGTTTACGGTTGTAGATCAGCTGCATGTACTGATAGCGTTTGAATAAATGCTGTGTTGAGTCATGGTCTGAGCTTTTACAGAGGTGTGAACTGCATGGACACTGCTTTTCTTCTGTTGAATGTCACCTGGCCACTTTTCTTCACCAGTGTGTAGAATGTCCATGCTGAGAATATGCAATAACAAAGGTGACTGTTTTTAGAGCTTTTGTAAATAAAGGCCTCAGATTTTCTATCATCTGCAAAATTGGGGACCACGTTTAGGTGTATTGTTTTGCATACACACTTGCATGCAAATTAATGTTCAGTTCTACAATAACAGTACATCAGAAATTGCGCTTAGCCTTAAGGATTTCAACAAATCGTTGTAGGTATATTCTTTTAAAAATGTTTCACAGTTTTCCTTAAAGGTCTGCCATGCAGGGGTTTTGTTTGTTCTGACATCATTACCTATTCAAGTATATTACCATTTTTAATATTAATACTGAATCCTAATCTGCAGGTAACACCACATGTACAGTGCATAAAACAATGGCTTTATTATTTTAGCTGAACACATTCATCCAGGTATTTTATAGGCAAATCATTAGGAAGTCATAGTCCATGAAACCATAAATCATGTAGCTTAGTAAATAGCCTCGATAACAAAGAACCAGAAGTTAATAGTTTATGGCTTACGCTGTATCGCATAGTCTGTTGGTCAGTGATCTGCTGAAGCACTACTCTTTCTATGATTGTAAACAGGCACATAAAAAACACTGCAGCACATTTAGAAGGTCTTGGCATGTTTGATTTTCATATCAGTATAGTGTAAAAATACAAGATTACCCAGATGTAACAGGTCAGTGAAAGACTGAACAATAAAGTGGAAGAATGTGTACAGTGCCCTATAGAATTATTGCCAATCTTCATGAAAATTAGCAAGAATTTATACATATATGTAGATAAATACACAGATAGAATGAAAGAAAGAAAGAATAACATGCAATAACTAGTAGTGCAATTTTTTTCTTCTTTTTTTTCACAAAACACTGGGTTTAAAGTGAATTAATATTTTATGCCCGACCTGGTCAGAATAACAGGATTAAGTCCCTTCCTGCTGTATTGTCTGACAAGGTTGGAGAGATTGTAGAGGGATCTTTGTCCACTCCTCCATGCAGAAGAAGCTCCTTTATATTCTTAAGTTTGTGCATGTAAGCTGTCCTCTTCAATTCAGACTATAGTTTGAAGTTCATTTGGGTTGAAAGATGGTGGTCAAAGAGATGGTCTGTGCAAAATATTGATGGTGTGTTTCTTTACGTATATCTGTCTTCATTTGGAGGTTTGTATATATATCTTGCTGAAAGCTCTTAAGCCAAGTCTAAACCTCCTGGCAGAGGCAACCAGGTTTTGAGCTGAAATATCCTGGTACTATCATGATGCCATCAATCTTCACAAGAGCCCTGGACCTCCAGCTGCAAAACAGCATCACCTCCATCTGACCACATGCACATGATGGCAATTGTATTTCTAATGAGGACTGGTGAAGTTCAGGTGCTGCATTTTATTCAGGCAAATGCTCCTGCTACTTTATTGCAGTGATTCCAAATAGCTTGTTGTTGTGAAAGTGGCACTTAACAGTGGACTCTGATACTTGACAACCACAAGAATAAAAATTTTAAAAAAAAATTGTGCAATTCTAAAACTGAATTTGCACTCCGCAATCTTTTTTCTTCCTTCACCTTCCCCCACATTGTCTAGAGGGACTGTGCTCATGGGTCTAATTTCTGGGAAACTTTCCAGTTGTTTCAGAAACTTTTTGTTATGGCCTCAATTGTGCTTAATTGTATTTTTAAACTGCTTATGTATTTTATATCTATTATATGACGTATGCAAGGCAACAATCATCTGTCTCTGTGTTGGAAATAGTTTGTTCCATGGTAAAGGATGACAAAGTAATTTTACATGCGTGCAACCTCATATTTAGGCGCCAGGGAAACAGGGCATGGTTAAAGAGAAAACAGCTTTCCTGGGGACTGCCAGAAAATGAAAAATAACTTTTTAAAGAATGACAATATTGTTTGCATATACAGTATGTAAAATATTCACTGGGGTGTCAATAATTTTTTGAAAGAAAATACTATTATTTTAAAATAATGAGCATGATCTTTTTTTTTTAGAACAAAGATTAAAAAAAAATAAAGTGTCTCATTATGTCTGAGAAAGGTGCCAATAATTCTGCAGGGCACTGTATGTGCAGAACATGATATTTAGACACAAAACAGATCCTCTGCTCTTCAAAGTGTGGCACATCACACGTTTTTTTACATGCATGATGGATTATCTTTACAATAGGCACGCTGTTCATTTGAATAAGTTTGGTGCCTTTGTCCAAAACCACAAAGTTGTTTTTTTTTTTTGTTTTTTTTTGCAAATTATGTGGTAATTGTATAAACAGTTTTCAAAATGGTGTCCACATATACCACATATGGTTTTGTATATACAATCTTATAAATGCTCATATCTCAACACACCAAGCCTCATTTTTGGTTCTTTTTCTAAAGGAAACAACTGATTTTTTTTTTTTTTTATCTTTTACAGTAATTGCAAATCACAACAGACCTATAGTTTCTAAATGTATTCTTAATGCATTGCACTGTTAATTACACTGTCAAAAGGTGCAAGCAACTTGAAAGGTATTCACATATTGACTAGTCGGAAGTGCAAGAGAGCTAACATTTTCTCTTTCTGTGCTTATGAGGGCAAAAGCATTTCACTGGTTTCATGTGTACTTCATTTCCTTTAGTGGATTTAAAACCTATTCATTTGGTCCTGCACACAAATGGAGTGTGTTCATGTTACAATATGTGAAAAGTTAATGCATTAACACGCAATATTTCAAGACTGCAATATATCTTCTCTACTGAAGAGTTATGAGAATTAGGAGTGAGATACAGGGCCAGTGAAACAGGTTATCATCATAATGTGTACATCAATAAAAAATACAAATGTCTGCTTAAACATGCAAACAACTGAAGCATTAAAAAAGTACCATTTGATGGGACTTTGCTACATATTTTCAGCAATTCATGACACCAGTTAGGCATTAGACTTCCTCGGTTTTTCAAAAGGTTTTCTTCGTGACTTTCAGGAACATACATATGCACCACACGGCATGCACAAAACCACAAAGTTTCATCCCAAATTCATATTAAAGTTAGCCTCAAACAATTTCACAAGGTATAAACAAGGCATTAGCTGTAAATAATCACTTTAGGATTATTTGATGTCACTCAGAGTGCACCTTTTCCTGTGTATATTTAGGCACAGAATACGCACAAAGTCTCCATACATTGTACAAAGGACTGTAACAATCCTAATGAATACAGACACTCTGGTAACACTGCACAGTCAGCTTTTAATATGAAGCACCTGGGCCAAGCAATTACAAGGAAACCCACTGGATAGTGGCCCTTTCCTGCAGCAGAAGCCTCCCTGCAGCACAACGAAGTTTCTTCACTGTTCCACAGAAAACACACAGGGATCTGACAAAGAAAGTGAGAAAGGCCACAAATGTACAGTGGGTTCCGAAAGTCTGAGACCACTTTGAAAATCTGGGATTTATTTATTTATTTTTTCCATTTAAAATTTCAAAACAAACAGAAGGTTTTAGGATTTAGAAATATTTTAAAACAAAAAAGTAAATGTTCAATATCTTGAACATTAAATATTCAAGATTCTGCACTATTTCTAGGTCCCTAATTAAATGTAAGCAAACTAGTGATATTGGCCATGTTAACTGCTTTGTACAAAAGGTCAGATTTTCTTCATGTCTAATCTCTCGTGCTGAAGCATGTGTTCAGATGACACTCTGGTGGATTTGATCCAAAATGGAGTGTTGCGTGCCAGCTCGAGTGCACACTGTCATTAAAGCGAAAAGCGGACATACCAAATACTAACTCTGAAATTCATGAATTCATAAATATTTCAAAAAGATTCTACTTTTCACCAAGTTGTTGCCAGTAATATATTTTGTAATGAAAATGGTTGTATTAAATAAGAAAAGAATGCAATATAGAAGCATTTTCACTAGTGCTCTCAGACTTTTGAACCCCACTGTATATTACATCTGTTTAAACATTTTGTAGATGACAAAGTTCTACTTCTTTGGCAGTACCTTTCTTGGATATGCTAAGATAATAAAAAGAAATTTTATTTACTTATTTTGTGACAAATGTCATATCATATTTCATACAGTATAATAAAAAAAAACATGAAAAGACAAACCTTGTTTCCTTAAACAAGTCATCACTGTGACCAAACTATGTTTCTTTCTCTATACTCATGGCCGGGTTGCTTGCTCCTGTTCAGAATGACAAGATAAACACTGAGAAAATAAAGAAGCATTAAATGTTCCAAAACACCATCTATCCTACAGTCTGCTGGGTTTCTATGTGTTGTGTAATCAGTCATAAGTTCAGCTGATCAGCCTAAAACACCACAAACAGTTTCCTTCATAACATCACATGTACTACATGTACTCAAAGCACCAAATCATATGAGAATGCTGACAACAAAACATACTTTGTTTCAATAAAAACCACCCTCATGTATCCTTAAGTACAGCCTGTGGCTTGACCTAGATTAGCATTTATAGAGTTATTATTTGCGTCAGCTACATTTTATTATTTGCTTCACACTCAAATCTTTATTATTAAAAAATCTCATGATCTGATACAGCAATATAAGCCTACAAATACAAGCATTCCAAGCACTCTGTCAAATGAGACCAAAATGAAACTTGTTTTGGGGCGTTGGGGTGGATTATATTGATGGCACCACAAATTCCACTAAGTACTAAGATATTTTAACCCTAAACCTGATCGTCTGTCCAAAGTCTTTAGACTTTGGGCTTTAGATGGACCTTTCAACAAGATGATCAACACATACAGTCCCCCCCTGAAAGTACTGGAATGGGAAGGCCAATTCTTTTGTTTTTGCTATACACGGAAGACATTTGGGTTTGAGATCAAAAGATGAATATGCACACAATAGATCAGAATTTCAACTTTTATTTCCTGATATTTACATCTAGATGTGTTGAACAACTTAGAGCATAGTACCTTCGATGTCAGACCACCCAATTTTTAGGTCAGCACAGGAAAGTATAGAAACAGATAGACTTAAAGTAAATGAAAGTAAATAACACTTAATATTTGCTTGCGTATCCCTTGCTTGAAATAACTGCATCAAGTCGTGACCCACTGACATCACGAAACTGTTGCATTCTTAATTAGGGAGGCTTTTCCAGGCTTGTACCACAGCTTCTCTCAGTTGTTGTTTGTTTTGCGGGGTTTCTCCCTTCAGTCTCCTCTTCAGAAGGTGAAATGCATGCTAATTTGGTTTAAGGTCTGGTGACTGACTTGGCCAGACTAAAACCTTTCACTTTTTCCCCCCTGATGAAGACCATTGTTGTGTTGGCAGTGTGTTTTGGGTCATTGTCTTGCTGCATGATGAAGTTCCTCCCAATTATATTGGACATATTTCTCTGTAAATTGGCAGACAGAATGTTTCTGTAGACTTCTGAATTCATTCTGCTGCTACCATCATCATCATTATCATCATCAATAAAGATTAGTGAGCCCAAGTCATGACACTACCTCCACCGTGCTTGACCGATGAGCTTGTATGTTCCAGATCCTTTTTTTCTCCACACTTTGGCCTTTCCATCACTTTGGTAGAGGTTAATCTTGGTTCCAGTTGTTTTTGGGGTTTTCTTTAGAGCTTTCACAATGTTTCTTTCGGCAACTGCTGTTGTTTTCCTGTTCGATGTCTGGTTGTTAGAACACCAGTTGCTCCTTTTTTTCTCCAGGACATTCCAAATTTTTGTATTGGCTATGCCAAATGCTTGTGCAATGGCTCTGATTGATTTTCCCTCTTTTCTCAGCTTTAAAATGGCTTGCTTTTTTTTTTATCCTTTTTAACAGCAGATGCCGTATTCACAGGTGAAACCCAGGGCACAAACCAAGAATAGACATTCAGAGTTAACTTTTTAAAAAATCAGTCTAACAGGAGACACCTGGGCAATAAGAAACACCTGTCAGTCATATGTTCTTATATTTTGACCAATTGAAAAATGGGTGGGGTCAAAGTTGTTTAGCACATCTAGATGTCAATATCAGGAAATGAGAGCTGAAATTCTCAAAACAAAAAACAAAAGAATTGGGCTTGCTGTTCCAATACTTTCAGAGGGGACTGTAGATGGCTGCAGAAACAAAATCAATGTTTTAGAAAATCCCAGATAAAATATATGGTCTATAAAATCCCTCTACAAGTGTCTCCAACCTTGTTAGACATTAAGGCTTCACCAAATATTAATTGTGAGGGTGCCAACAATTTTGAAACCAAGATTTTGCAGAGAACAAAATCACTAACTCTGTTTCATTTACTTTTTTGTATATTAATTTTTGCTGATGGTGGCAATAATCATGGAGTTTGGAACTATTATTTAACTGCAAATCTAGTATGAATAAAGTATGAATAATACAAGCCAATAAAGCTTGCATTATTCATACTTTGGCTGCTTGTAGTACCTCTGAATACCAGCACTTGCTCCAGTCCCCAAATTCAGCTCTTCCTATATATATATATATATATATATATATATATATATACACATTACTCACAATAAGTTAGGGATATTGTGAGAGACTCAGTGGATGTCATACATACGGTGTTTGTTTCACTTCAGACA
>CM075009.1:16001118-16024925 GCA_037576675.1 Pangasius sanitwongsei | reverse complement strand
TCTTCTCATACATTATTAGTAATATCAAAGGGAACTTTTACTTATTTCATTAAAATTCAGAGCAAATAGGAAAAGCAATCATGTAAATAACAATATCCCTAACTTATTGTGAGTAGTATATATATATATATATATATATATATGTATAAACCCACCTTCTCTGTCTTGTTCCTCTGTCTCATCCCTCTCAGTCCAAGTCTGTCCATTGCTCAGCAGTCGGCTTTGAGATTCTCTCAGAGGTTTAGCGGGAAAATGATGGATTTCTCCATCACTAGCAATCAACAAAAATAAGACAAAAATATGGTTGTGAATGTCATAAAAAAAAAATAGTGTAACTAAGTATGTATGTTTGAGTGTGGATTGTGTACTTTATTCACTGCAGTATTTAAATATTGTAATAGAATCAGAAATATCTGGCCTGCAATTTTAGAGACCAGATGTTCTACTTGAAGATCTTGTTTTGTGAAGCCCATATCTTGTTTGTTTGAGATTAAAATGAAAGTCAGTAGTCACAGTCAACAACCCACTGATCTTGATCATTGATACAAAGAAATGGACCTTTTGGCAGCATGTCCAGATGGTGAGGCAGGCTGTTCTGGGTCAGGGTTCACGAGACACGTGGGGAAGGAACATCCATCGCCTTGGCTAAAATCACCACAAAGAAACCCAATATGTTTTAGAATCTTCCTGAGCCAAGTTATATGTGCAATGATGATGTGCAAGCTGAGATACCTGGAAAAAACAGGCAAAAGCCAATATTTCTTTTCATCCCCGAAGACTTGGCGGAAGTTCTTGCTTACTCCGAGACTGAAGCCATTTTTGTCGGCTCCATGAAGGAAGGCAGGTGCACGGAAGACCTCTGAGGATGGAAGTTATTTTGGGGGAAAAAATTACCTTAAATATGAAAAATAAATGCAAATGAACAACTTTAACATTTATCATTATCATTACAACACAAGATGTCCTACATCACTGCCTCTATATTTACATGTAAGACAACATCTGTAAGAGTGCAGTCAACAGCAGACATCCATAACTGTCTATTTTTGTCCCTTTACTTCACCCTTAATCTATACTTTGTAACAGCAGCTGTGTCCTAATACTGATATTTAGCATGCCCTTACTGACCTCTGCTCGCCACTGGGGGAATTCTTGTCACCATCATAAGGGCCATTTAAATACTTTATTAACTCAAGTTTGTTAGATGACCACTTAAGAGGCCTGAGGGATCAAGTCAACCTAAGAGCTCAAGTCTGTGATTCACACCTCTGAGTTCAGAAGGGAAATCAATGGGGGCATGCTTATAAACTCTATTGGTGCTCGAGGAGTATCTTAAAGACCCACTCTAAGCAACTCTTTAAGCCCTGTCGAACTGATTTAGAGTCTTATTGCATTTTCATGCTTGCACATTTTTCCAAACCTCAGTCCATTTGCATGGTGTAATGTTTGGTCATGTATCAAAAGCTTTTTTTCAAAAACGTTGTTTTGAAAAACGATCGCTGGTTCAACTAAAACCTGTGGTCAGGAACCTCAAGTGTGTTTCATACAAAGTGTCACTTCCTAATTCACAGTGGCAGGAAATGATATGTTGTGGTCTGAAGATAAAATATAAGGTCTTCTAGATAAACTGAGTGAAGAAATTAAAAACACAAACACTCAAAACCTGTATTATTTCTTTATAAGTAAGTAGCTTCAACTGAAGGACTTCATCTAAACCACTAAACAGCATTGATGGAAACAAAAATGAGAATTTATGTTAACTTTCATTTACAGACAGAAAATTGACATAAATTGCACAATTGAGACATGATACAGAATGAATTTGTCATAATGTAAACAAACCTGCATTGATGTTACTCCAAATAAACCATCCAAGAATCGATCTTGGGTACACGCTCAAGCAAACATTTTTATGTGTAATAAAATTATGAAAATATCCTGAAAATATATACTATCAAAGCCCCAGTTAAGATGTATTAGAGCTGAAATGCTTCTAAACTGATTGTTATAACCCATTTTTTAGTCTTTTTTAGTCTTTGCATGTGAGTGAAAGATCCATCACCACCTGGGTAAATAATGATCATGAAAACTTGGTTAGCAATCACTCATGAGTAACCTGATAAACATCACACCTAAGTAGACTTCAGCAGATAGTAAAGCAATAAATTCTCAAAACTTCTCGAGATCATCAACAGCTATTTGTTTAAATATTATAATAATTTGATGTTTAAGGTCAAGTCACTTACCCAGGGTAGATCTATTTTTGCAAATCAGCCAGCAGTGATAAGCAAACAGTGAAGCCAGACTGACTGAGAACATGGAGGCGGCAAAGAACAGGAACATAATGTGGAACTTGGCTTGAGTGTCTGGCAGGCCGTTCTGAGAAAAGACATGAAACCATAAAAAGGAATCCCAATTACAGCATATACCACAATTCCTATGGATTTAGGAAAATTGAATGGAATGGAAACTTATGGAAACTGTAAGCAGCAAAACTATAACCCACCAGAGCATGTTTCCTATTTCAACAGCTAACACAGCTCTATAATGACTAACAATTACTGTACTAGTAACTCTACAATTCTCTAAACGTTCTGCAGCTAAGGCCACTACAGGACTCTATTAGAAGCTTATTAATTAATCAGTGCACATCGGTCATTGACTGTTTGACCCAGTAATTCCTACCCAGTATTGTTTAAGTCGCTCGTGTGTTTTACCATCCACCTTGCAGGAAAATACAAATGTATTAAGATGAAAACAAGCATCATCCGCATTGAGACAATGCTAGGTGTTCTGTGCACCACTTTTCTAAAGTATTATAAATTAAGAGTGAATAGTAAAAGACCTTCTCTGAAAGCATTCTGTGAAAGAGTGGGTTATTCTAACACCACCATGCTTTAAGATATTTTTTTAAACCTGTTTTGAAATCAAATCTAGTCATGTTGTCTAAGCTACCCATTCAACTGAAGGACATCTTGAAGAAGAAATCGCTTATACTTACAGTCCAAAACTGAATAAAGTACTGCAGGTCTGTCGCAGTGATAAACAGGCAGTACAGCAAAGAGTATGCAAGAAAAAGTGTAAAAAACTTGTAGTTCGAAAAGCCCACGCAGTTGTTCACCCTGTCAGAAGACATAATTTAAACACAAACACACAAACAAATGTGACTTTAAAAAACTTGCGTCTTGTGTTGCAGCATATCAGATTATTCATAATCTTTATGTATAAATATAGCAAAAACAATTCTGATTTTGATTTGAAATGTATATGTTAATAAAAAACGATCTTTTGAAATTTAAGGTTAAGTCAAGCTTATTTGGCTTGCATATCATTCTTAGTTGGCCAAAGTTCCTTTTTTATACAACAGTTAGTCCCGGTCCAATAATTTAATTGGTCGAGCAGTGTTCCAAAAGTGCCCACTGAGACGTCTCACTGTATGTATCACTCCGCTCGTCTGTGTTCACCATGTACAATTCCACTTCCTAGTTCAAAATGGTTACTACAGTAGTGTTAGACACCATCAGTGAACATGGCAAACAATATTTTCAGGAACATAACTTTTGACTTAAAATATGAAAGAATGAAGAATGGACTCCAATTTTACCAGAAGAACCTTTAATGGGAACGTACAAATCAATGTGAGCTTGCTAGCCAGGTAGCCAACGTGCTATAAAGTGAATGTGGCTTCTTCAGGATCTATTTCCGAAATGGAGCAAAAATAAGCAGAACATTTGGTGGTATCACATCTGAAACTGTCACTTACACAATATTAATTTCTATTAATTTATAGAACTGTCATATAAAAGCAATATGGTACTCACATTCGCACTCTTGCTCATGTGATATTGGTTAAAATATTTCCACATTCATGTTACTGCATCATGCATTTTTTTTCTTCAAAATAATTTTTTTTTTCTTAACATCCTAAGTTACTACATACCATGGACAGTGGTGATCCATCTTCAAGATGCACCTGTGAAAATGATTCAGTAATATTGTTGAAAAGATACACCAACAAGATACATTCGCACAAAATTTCAAATATTTTTATATTAGAGAAAATCATACTTATCACAGACTGAGCAGTGATGACATCGATCAGGTTTCACCAGATGGCACCGATCACAGTATCGAATTGCTATGGAGATAATTTTTCTACAGAATGAATGGCTTATTTGCTAAAGACTGACTGGAAAAAAATATGTGCACTCATTGTTATTTGGCTTGCATCTGTAGAATATTTCTCGGTCACAGTTCACCTGGCAATAAGAATGTCTTGCAATGACAGCTCACCTCCAGACGTTGTGCGAGTGGATATGGGTAAATCTTTGGCTATTCTTCTCAGAATCTCTTGTTGAGATTCAGCACGATCCTCCTGCTTCAGCAGTTCTTTGTCAGTGTGTGACAGGTGGAACTGAGCATACCAGACAAAAAACACAATGCTCTGATTTCTATTTTTACTTGACAAGCAATAGTGTGGTCTACACTGACACACAGTGATTTTGGTGTCAAATTGGATGAAATATTATTTAATAATTCGAACACTGCACATTATAGACACAAACACACACTTGGACATCGTATGGTTTGTGTATGGAACGGTATAGCAATTTTAGACGTATTTGAGGTATTCTGCTCTCCAAAATATAGTGTCTGTGTGACACATTACTGATACCAGAGTGACATTTAAGAACTGATGAAATTGCTATTAAGAATGTTTTGTAATAACTATTATTTTTGATGATCAATCTATTACACATAGCTACTTGAAAAATCACATCAGTGCTGGAAAAAAAAAAACATTACATACCTCTTTGAGTGGGTTCATTGGTTTGGTGAAGATGGTTTGCCAGTATGACCATACAAACATGATGAAGGAGACATGATATGCCACAAGGTAAACTACTGAAAAACAAAAAACATTCATACTGACCTGTCAGATTATTAAGTATAATATGTAATAGCCAGTAAATTGACATATTTATATTGTTGCTAGTATACGAGGTACCACATAAGTGAGATTTAATAAACTGGCAACTCAGTGGTTAAAACGTGATAACTCCTGATGAACACAAGAACATGTGGAGATACTGTATGAAGGAGTCAAATGAAAAGCTTAATTTTTTTATTTTGCATTATCTATAGCAAATAGGTATCACAAAAGTGTTAAATTTTTCAACATAATCCCCATTTTGTTCAGTGTAAGTGTTCCAGCGCTTAACGAGTCTTTGACTAACACTCATATTTTCTCATTCTAATTTTCTTATCTTTCCCAATTAAACCTATTCTAAATATCTCATCATCATTATAAAAAAGGTCTGCTTACCTTTCTCTCCCATGTTTTCAATTGTTTCTGTGTAAAAAATGAAAAACAAAGAAAAAAGTTAGACCCAATATGTGGTATAATTAAACATTTTTGTAAGAGCTTCAGCTGATGGTGCCTAGCTCTAGCCCAATCACCATGCATGAATAGCTTGTATTCTTGTAGTTTATCATCTCTCTGCACTCTTTTTATACCCTCTGGGTTAACTTATGAAAACAGTAAATGCAAAAGAAGCCATTTGTAAAATCCAGGACTAGAAAGAAACATCATAATCACCTTATTTAAAGCAACACAAGGTTCACTGTAGGAGCTCTGCATAGGGAAGATTTTGAGATCTGACCTGAATATGAAAATGAACAGCATGATAGTGTATGTGGAATATCAGAAAACAACTGCAGATGCTGTACAGCTGCAGCAGTTGCTGATGCTGGAACCTACATAACACAGAAGTGAGCTGCTGATCACGCCTCACGTACAGTACACATTCACAGAGGCCTTTTCTTTACTGGTGCTAACTTGACTTGTGCAAAGTCAAGGTGAGATGCATGTATTGACAAGGTAATAAGTCAAAGTGTTCAAACATTAACACTGGCATCATGGTACAGGATTTAGCTGCAATCATACTGACAACAGTGGCAGTTTATAACAAAACTCGCACACTGTCCCTATAAACTTCAACACAATTATTAACTGGGTTAACACACCAATCCCACAGACCCCAAGAGCTGTTCGGTGTTGGCATTTGTTTGGGAAGTGTGAATTGGTCTTAACACAGAATATAATAATTGAATTTAATTCAAGAGTTGTCATATGTACAGTATTGGCCGACCTGTTTGATTGTCTGGTTGTTAGTACACCAGCGGTTTCTATCTTTTTCAGTACATTCCAAATTGTTGTATCGTCTATGCCCAATGCTTGTGCAATATCTCTTATCTATTTTCCCTCTTTTCTCAGCTTCAAAATGGGTTGCGTTTCTCCCATAGACAGCTCTCTTGTCTTCATGTTAGTTTAAACAAACAATTGTTGCCAGGGCACACCTGAGCGACAAGAAACACCTGTCAGTCACATGTTCCAATATTTTTGATCACTTGAAAATCACTTGGGGTCAAACAAAAGGTGCCATGTTCTAAGTTGCTTAACACATCTAGATATAAATAACAGTTAATTAAAGCTTAAATTCTGATCTATCGTCTCATGTTCGTCTTTTGATCTCAAACCCAAATGTCTTCAGTGTATAGCAAATGAAAAAAGAATTGGCCACGCTGTTCCAATACTTTCAGAGGGGAGTGGATATCATGAATCTTATGCTGGTTCACCTTCTTCATCTAAAAGACAAAAATATTCTTTCTTGTTCTAATGTACAGTCTATACCATTCATATTGCAGTGTTTCCCATACATACATGATACACTGGCACAATGCCCAGGTATACTGATAACCGCCCAATTATATTTTGTCCCATCTATTTAAAAAAAAAAAAAAAAAACAAAAAAAAAAACACATTTTTTATTAATCCATTCCGAGAAATGAACAAGCCTTGTTTCTAATTTGGCTTTGGCATAAATACAGAGCAGGAGAAAAAAGCTGGATGGTGCTGGTATAACATTTCCTAAAAATGCTTGAACATTAATTACACCATGAACTAGCTAATAACTGTAATTGTAAGGAAGCTGACAAACTGCTGCATTAGTAGTCAGTTCATCTGTCTGTCAGAGTCCCTCCTAATATTAGCATGCTCCCATTTTCTGCTCACTTTGGGCAACAGCAGAGCACATGAGGATATCCAGATTGATCCGAACTGATGGGTTAAACAAAACAGTTGCCATTATCGTTCATTAGTTCAGCACTTCACATGTCCTTTTTGACCATTTATTCATAATGTAGTCAGGCAATGCATTTTAAATATCAGTATAATAAGTGGTGACACTTTCAGCCGCTTCAGTTTATAACAACTGCACTCTACCAAGCAACTCACTCTCCTCTTCACGAGAGCTAAAAAAAAAAAAAAAGCCATGATTTCTTATGGTAACATGTTTATATTTAGACTATATCATGGTTGGGAGGCCTGTATAATTTCAGTTTGCACCCATACTCTCATACTCGCATTACACCCATTAATAGGCTAGATAAAAATATTTCTACAGATATTATCAGAGAGAATATTTACTTATTTGAGAGGGATCTTTGATTAAACTATTCAGAATCAGTCAGGTGTCCATTAGTTGTGTGGCACACCATAGTGTTAATGAGTCTTAATTCATTAAATTAAACGAATGAAAGAGTGTGGGGGAGAGCAAGGGAGACAGAGCTGAGAGTGTGGAGATGAAACAGAGACAAAGAGAGCTGAGTTTATGGGGTGAGAGATAAAATGAAACCTGCATCACATAAACACTGTCCACTACTCTATATGCAATATCCCGTAATGACACGCACAAATTAGAATTTTCTGCAGATTTATCAAAAGTAATAAAAAAAAGGGATTCAAACCCTTTATTCAGTACTTTGTGGAAGCATCTTTGGTAGCAATTACAGCTTTGAGTCTTCTACTTCTTCTTAAGTCTCTATAAGCTTTGCACACCTGGATTTTGGCAGTTTCTCCTATTATTCCTGGCAGATCTCCACGAGCTCAATCATAGTGGTTGGGGAGCATCTGTGAATTGCCATCCTCATGTCTGACCACAAATATTCTATTGGGGTCAAGTCTGGGCTTTGGCTAGGCCACTCAAGGACATTTTGAGACTGGTCCCGAAGCCACTCCCTTGTGGCGACTTGTCCCCAAAGCGTTGTCTTGGCTGTATGCTTCAGGTTGTCATGCTGAAAGGTGAACTTTCATCTCAGTCTCAGGTCATGTGGACTGTAGAGCAGGTTTTCTTCAGTGACCTCTCTGTATTTAGCTGCATTCTTCCTTCAATTCTGACCAGTCTCCCCAGTCCTGCTGCTTAAAGCCTCCCTCACAGCCTGATGCTGCCACCATCATGCTTCACTGTAGGGAAGGTATGAACCAGTTGATGAGCAATACTTGGTTTTTCAACAGATTTAGAACTTGGAAGAGTCCTGGTGGTTTCAAACCTCATCCATTTAACAATGATGGAGCCCACTGTGCTCCTGGGGACATTCAAAGCTTTAGAAATGGTTTTAAACCCTTGCCCAGGGCTATGTCACAATGCAATTTAATCATGGACATCTACAGAGAATTCCTTGGACTTCATGACTTTGTTTTTGGGCCTGACATGCACTGTGAATTGTAGGACCTTAAACACACAAATGTGTGCCTTTCTAAATCCTGTCCAATCAATTAAATGTGCAAATTAAATCAAATTTGAATTAAATCTATAAAACAATAAATTGCCCAAAATGTGAAGGGGTCTGGACACCTTCTGAACCCACTGTATGCTCTTGCAAACTTACCGTGAAACAATGTCTTTTTTAAGTAACAATAATAGACTGAGGAAAAGAGCACCTTGTCATAGCTACTAGGATTGTAAAGGGCATTGCCTTTAACATACCAAAGGACACTGTGCCCAAATGACTGATAATACATATACAAGGTTTTGGATGTCCAAAAGCCGACCTGTCATTGCTATTTTGAATGTATAGCTTCATATCCATTGCTGCAGATCTTTCAATTCTCATATGCCTAATTTGCCTTTCTGGTTCTTTTCTGATTCAATGTGGTTGGAATTCTCTCCCAAAGAAGACAAATACTGGGTTATTGATAAGCTGGAAAACAATTTCACTTATATCCTGTTGTGTTCTCTCCTAAAAAGATCTTGCTTTTTCTAGGGAACACTAATATTTTTTTTATTTAAACTACCCATATCTGTTGCACTAACATATATCATCCAGCAGCTTACATGAATCTAATACTAGTTGAAAAACAAACTGTATAACAAATTGGATGACATCCAGAAAATGAAGAATTTGATTACTGCAAGTGTATGACCAAAAAAAAAACAAAAACAAAACAAAACAAAAAACCAGGCCAAGCAGGAGATTAGTTCTCTGGCATTGGGATTAGCTCTGAGACATTTAATCAGCTGATCACACACTCATAAAAAGTTCTGTTGTGTCTGTTGTAGGCCACATGCTGCCTCATGGATGAGTCAGCCTCTACCTTCTGCTTGATAGTAACACTCACAGAGGACAGTTCAACACCAAAAAAAAAAAGCTTATTTATTTGTAGTAAATTATATTGGAACCTACTGGCTGGTGGACATTAGAGTGAGATAAGAGTCATTAGCCTAATCTTACATTCAACTGGTAAAACATCCCAAAGCACCCTTCAAGATGATGTACTAGCTCTAATGTAATACACCTCTGTAGGCTGGTAATTTTATTACATCTTTGCTTATTTTATTTATCTTGTCCTGGGGCCACAGTGAGTTTGAGTGCCAATGAAAAAGAGACTGTCAGTATAGACTGACTGTCTGCAGTTCAGCATAAATGCTGGTCTCACTCAGCAGCAGCAGCAATTGGGGCTATGCTCTTGGCTGCCGATACCTCCCTCAAACTAACCTCTGGCTTCACCACATTTTAGCCATGGACATTTCTCTCGCTTTTCAAATTGAACCAAAAGCCTTGGTGCTTGAATCCAATTGTTCTGAATCTCTATTTCTCCAGAAACCAAAGCAGAGTGGAATCAACACAGTCCTCAGTTATCTGACTGTCCATGGTGATGAACTTGTGACATCTCTAACACAATAACAAATGGAGTGGCCACTAAGCTGACACTGTGCAACTTAGCAATCATTTGTTTTATTTAAAAAAAAAAAAAAAAAAAACACACACACACACAACTGTGTTTTATATAATATATATATAAAACTACAGATTGGATCAGGAATTCAATTACCAATTAAAATAAATACATCCTCCAAACATTGTTAAACATCAACTTGTCTCCCTTGAAGAAGTGTGACTGCTTGAGTGCTTTAGCTCCCTGACACCTTCATAATCACATCCGAGCTCTTGGCTATTTTCCCGATGAATATATTAACATCTCAATGTCCTAACCACTAACCTTCAAGTAAATACACTTGCAACAACATGGTGAGGTTTCTCGTTAATCAAAGCAGTGACAGGTTTAGATTAAACATGCAAAGCACAAGACACGCGCCTCCTAACACGGTTCAGGTTCACCGAGATCTCAGGCGATCCGCCCTTACCTACGCAGAGCTGTACCACATACGCGTAGTAGGACCACGCCACGAGCGCGCACACGAACAGCACGGGGATCCAGTGCACTACTCGCTGACACTTCCGCTTGGCGCTGCGCGAGCCCGACGGCGCCATGTTTCAGCTCTGCTCTCTGACCCAAACATGCCAAAACAAAAACGCCGAGCTCTTTCGATCCGTCAGGACAGTGGATGTTCGTAAATAGCGGACATGCGCCCGCTTCCTCCAGCCCCGCGCACAGTCATTTCGTCCTGTGTGTGTGTGTGTGCGCGCGCGCGCGGTGTGTGTGTGTGTGTGTGTGCGTGCGCGCACGGCGAGCCATAACGGCCCCGCCTCCTTCTCGCCAAGTTACCATGACGCCCATGAGGCGCAGACCAGTCTACGGCCAAAATCGCGCGCAACTGTACTAAACACTCCTGTACTAAACACTCCTGTACTAAACACTACTGTACTGAAGAGTGCGCAGAGTATTTTACATACTGTTTACTACTGTGGCGTGCAGTTTTGGACTTGGCCTCTCCACTTTTTTTCCCCCAAGAAACTAAGGGTCTAATAGAGACACGAAAAGTCACAAGTCCAAGACTGTATTAATCAATTTATTAAAAAAAAAACAAAAAAAAAAAACACACACACACACAAATTTAACTTAGTTCTTTGTTTTCATTAATATATTGTCCCTGCTGAAAAAAAGAACAAAAAAAACAATAGAAACCACAGAAATTCTAATGGTTTCCAGTACAAATACCATTAAAACCATCAGCTAACCATTAAAACCATGACCATTACCATTACTGGTCTTTAATGGTATCCACTAGACATAACATACCACCAATAGAAGGCAACAGATTACCAGTAGAGACCCACAGAGACCATTACAGTTTCCATTAAAAGCAATACAGTTCCTGTTATAACCTTTAAAACCAAATTCTATGAGGATTTCTATTGTTTTTTTTTTTTCCAGAAGAAGTCATTTTATAAGTCTTTGCTCTTTCTTTTTTTTTCAATTCACTTTATAGTGCTATATCAATAATTTTTTTTTTTTTTTAGCATTTTAGAAGTGAATACTTGTTACAAATGAATGATAATGCTAATAGAAACAGTGGTGTTAAACAGATACACCCTAAATCAATTTGTATTCATTCAAAAAGTTACTTCAGGGCCATGTGGAACGCTCTTCCAGCTGGTTAATGTGTTCCAATCTTACACTTGGAATGTGTGTGTGTGTGTGCGCTTGTGTGTGTTTAGGGGGTGGTATACGCCTGTGGCACCACACAGACCCCCAGCCTTTTAGGGAGGCATTTGTGGTGATTATCTATCTCCATTAGGGCAGCGTTCCCAATCTGATTGTTTGGAGTGTTCTATACCACCAGAGAGTCAATATCTTGGGCTCCTTTTACTGAAACCAGGACACATTTTAGTCCATGGTGTTTGGGGTCCAACTGCAGGCTGATGACCCACTTCTGGAATGCTTACAGTTCCAGGAAACCCAGAGGGATCACTAAGCATCCTCAACAGGCTCCAATACTGCATGTGCCAGCCTGCATCTAGAGAGTCTACAGGGATTGGTCCATCCCTCTCAGGTTGACAACTGGATGGAAACTGATGTTCTGTTCTGAACTATGGGGTGTACCTTTTCTATAGCACATCTGTTCAAGAGGGAACAAAAGTCTTGGGACAGAGTGACAACTTTTAAAACTGATGTCCTAAGAGCACCATGGAAATGGTCTATAACATGTACCATCCTATGAAAGGCTTCTTTGGCAGCAAGCCCAGCGCATATTCTGCAGGGCTGATTTGCACATCTGGCAGAGTAGATTGTACCAACCACACCTGATTACATGTATAAGCTAAGCTGGTAGAGAGTTGCCTGATATCTAAGTGTCCCACCACAAGGAGTGAGGACCACCAGGAGTCAGTCAACTCCCTTGCAGGAACTCCTTCAATGCGGAATAGCCAACATATTTCCAGTGTGTACCACACACAGTGAAATATTGTAAGTTTTCACCAGGGAAACATCAGCGCATCTACACTCACCACACAAACAGTTCGAAAATACCGTCCTGGTCAGGGTCACGGTAGATCCGGAGCCTATCCTGGAAACACTAGACACAAGACAGGGATACACATATCCATCACAGGGCACCACACACACCCATTTGCACGCTCATTTACAGTTAGAATAGCCAATCCATCTACCGGTATATTTTTGGAGGTGAGGGAAAACCAGAGAATCTGGAGGAAACCCAAGAGGACACATGGAGAACATGCAAAACTCCACACAGACAGTAACCTGAGCTCAGGATCGAATCCAGGACCCTGGAACTGTGAGATGCCAATGCTACCCACTGCTCCAACCTGCCACCTTTTCCTTTATTACAGTCTTAATTATGAATTGTACACGAACTGCTACATGAGACCAAAATATAGGGACCTAAAAAACAAAGCAGCCTTTAATGAAATTGTCCAGTGCAATGGATAATATTTTGTAAGGGACATATTTGTATTTCTCAGGACCTATTATAAACTAGTTACAATTTATACCAAACTATATACTTATATTACAAAATAATCAGATGGAGATCCAGTTACAAACACAAATCTTCTGTGAATTATTCTCCTTTTAAATATTTTCCTATTTTAAATGAATATGTAATTGTATGTATAGAAGAGAGGAACAACAAGTTATTGTGAGGTATTCTGCGCAGCTACCTGAAAGCTATGTAAGAGTTTCTTATTAGTCTCTATGTCGCTGAGTAAGCTGATCCGAGCAATTAGAGGCTCACAAAGTATGCTAACAATGTGGTGAGTGTGTAGAGATTATGTGGCTTAGCAGTTGTTGGGAAGCAAAGAGACCAATGTGGCTGAAGTGCCAAAAGTTACATACAACAGCTGGCCACTCATTAGTTGGCTTTTAAATTTGCAAGACTAATATGACATTTCCTTAAAAAGATTTTAGTTCCTTATTTAGCTCTAGTATTTTAGTTGAAAAAAGCTGAGCACAGATTTATGACTGGAACATACTTTATTCTCATTTGGGTTTTTTTTATGTCTAATATTATACAATTTAATGGTCTTCAACCTTTTGGTTGTCTGCTTTGTTCTTTTTAATAAGACTGCACTTGCATCCAAACAAGTGTTTAATAAGCATCTCCTGACAAGTGTTAGTGAAAGTGTGCTAGTGAATAGAAAGTAGACTGTTGCAAGATAATTATCCTTTAAATTACATAAATTTGGCTAATTTACAAGCACTATTTCCATATGTGCATCAAGACTTCTGCCCAGTCTGGGACTTTATATCATTAGTCTGCAGGTCTGCAGTTAGATATTACAGGGAATCTCAGTGCAATTCTTTCTGAAGCCCTAGGAAACTTTGATGGGAGAACACTCAGAGCAGGCACATATAGAGTCATTCCTTGTGTAGAACAAAGTGTAGAAGAAAAAAAAGCAATTCATTCTTATCATCTTAATATCAGTCTTTATTAAAGGGATTATTGTGAACTCACCTTCAAATTTGATTTCCCCAACAAACATGTCAACTTTAAGCACAAATCATATTAATCATAGCAGATCAACTGAAAATCAACCGGAAAATGTAATTACGCTCAGCTGTTTTATCCTGCATTCTAACCCTTTTTAGTGTTGCTAGCCTGCATTATGCTGTACCCTACAAAACACAGGTAGGTGATAACTAGCATAGCCTACAGCAAGATAATGTAGCAACTACAACATAACAAAAGTTAAACACATGCACGCCGTATAGTGTAGGTTATTTATTCAGCCTAATGGTTTCTCATGATTATACAATTTTTGTGCTTTCAGAGTAGCCTACTTTACAAAAGACAGATATAGGCTAATGCACAGACATCAGTGCTGACTATGACTTTAAAAAATATCTGTTGATTTCATCCTTCAGAGTTCTCACTGTGAAGGTATCACCTCCACTGGGAGTAGGGCATTGTCCTGATCACTTAAATATAACCTGGTACTGAATGTTTTTATAGTCAACCAATAATAATCCTGATTGAATAGGTGGCTATGGCCTGAAAAAGTGGTGTTTTAATCAGAAATCTCTTTCTACCAAAACCAAATAAAACCAAATTCTATTCAAACGTACAGAATGTTAAGCTTCTATGTATATAGCAGCTTATGATATTAAGGTCATGATGACTCATAGGACATATTAGGCTGTTATACAAGACATATTAAGACACAGTTATGCATTATAATTTGAGTATTAAATACATCTGAAATTTTACATTTGTAGAGCATACCGTTAAGGATTTTTAAAATAAAAGTAAAAAAAAAAAAAATCATCATACACGGTGACTTCAGAAACCAGTTGAAAATAATTTTAATATAAATATACTAGGTCCTGACATAATATAGAAGACTACATAGAAAAATATAGTCATAAACCCACTATGAATTTGCCTTGGTTGTTTAATGAAGGCATATTTCATTGCTGCATAAGGCCTCAAGAAAAGAATCCTGTATCAGTGAAACCGAGGTTATAAAATATTTATAAAATATTTCAAAATGTTTCTGTCTTTTTAAATGATTGCATGTATAATTAAATGTTTAATTTTGCTCTCATTAGATGTTAAAGGGCTCTGCAAATGTGTCAGTGGAAAGGTATTAGGCATAAATCCTGGAGGTACTGGCTTAATCTGATTCAATGGCTTATCATATAGAGGTACTCTGAGTGTAGTCTTCAGTCTTATGGCTATTGCTGTAAAAGGAGCGATATGCAAGGAATTTTACTAGTTGACAACAAATAAGTATTTAAAGCCATTAATATTACAAACTGTTTACTAGCTATATTGTAATTTATAGTCTAATTGGTGACTAGCTATAGTAAAATTTCAATTACACAATTCCTAAAGTAACAGCTAATATCCTACATATAATTTCAGTATGCAAAGGCAGTAACTATTTTCATTCTTGAATCTTAACTTTATATTAAAACTATGCTATGACAGTTGTCCTCACTGACCCAGAGTCTGGCTGGTATCTAGTATCTGTTAATTGACCAGCGCATTAATATTACAGAGTAACATAATGCTTCGGCAAAGCCTTGGTCGAAAAACACTGTGCTTTCATGCTGTGGTTCCTAGTCATTTGTTTAAATATCCCCAAAGCAAAATCATACCACCAAGCCTGATTTTGTGGAAATAAGACAATATCACTAATTTCTACATAGAACAGCTACAAAGACTAAATATGCCAAAAACAATAACGGTAAGATTAAGGCTATATATATATATATATATATATACTTTTTTTTCTTTTCCCGAACCTATTTTCCAGACAGCTCTTTCTTCATACAGGCCTTAAAGGATGTGAACCTCTCCTCTCCTCTATATCCCTAGAAGTAAAGAAGAAACAGTTGAAATAAGATAGAATCAGTGTGATGGAACACTATAACAAACTTATGAAAATCAACAAAGCGTGCAAGTAAAAATAATTATGGACGTGTGTGTGTGTGTGTGTGTGTGTGTGTGTGTAAAAAAGACAAGATAGAGAGGTTACATGGAACAATAGTCTTAAGGTCACTAAGTGCAAGAGAAAAATAAGACCACTAGATGGCAGAAAATCTTCAGGCAAATGGTCAACCACAATATACAGTAGAATACATGTCTATGTATATGCCACTGCACTAAAAGACAACTTTGCATTTACTGATTTGTTTATGGTCAAGCTGTTTTCTCCCAAAATTCTCACATAAACAAATACAAAGGGAAAAAAGCACAGGACTAGTGAATTACAAGTCCAAAAGTCTTTTGAATTCCATTCACCGTTCTCAGACACTAGACCCATTTTCTTTCTTCAGGGCCTTCTTATGCTTGTTTGGCAGGTTAACTGAGTAGTGTGAGGATTATATAAAATATCACTTAAAAATTGTAACCTCTTTATGCATGGATGGGTTTGCCAAAGTAAAATGGGATTCTGTTTTGGATTAGACTTTCCACCACATCCAGATCCTAGCTGAGCACTTGCATTGCTTTCTGCTGTATAATTTAAGCTCACTTGTGAAGAGCAACAGAGCAATTCCTCTGGAGAGAAAAGCTCTAAACAAATTAGTTGTTATATAGATTACCCAATAATAAAAGCGACAATATGTAAGTGTCAATCTATATGTCTTTACAAATGAACACAGTAGGAAATGTTTATTAAATTTGTGTAATATCTAGTTTGAAGAATAGAGAAGCAACAGGATAAAATCCAATCAAAGTGTTGAAGAACTCAAGGTGTCTTGGTCAAGGCTCAGTAACTCTCTGGCAGTCCTGGGATTTGGCCCCAGTGGTGGCTCAGTAGTTAGGGCTCTAGATTTCTGATCAGAAGTTTCTGAGTTTGAATCCCAGTACTGCCAAGCTGCCACTTTTGGGTCCTTGAGCAAGACCCTTAACTTTGAATAAACGTGTTTGCCAAATGATTAAAACGTAAACCCATGACAGTTTGTTAAAGGAATAATCTGAATACTGACTTAACATAGAGTTTCAGCAGCAGAATCTATGTCCTCATATAGAAAGCTGAATACCTTGTATATTGACCGGTGCCTCAGACAGGAACCAAATGAACCCGTACGTAATAACTTATTAACTAACAATGCTCTGCCCTCTCAGTCTCTATCACATCAGGCTACTGTTGTGTATAATCTACATGTTTGATTTCCTCTACATGGGCATTTTTCCCTCAGATTGATTGGGGATTTATACCCCTGCTGTCACCAGGGCTGCTGTAAAAGGAAGATAAACAATGTTTAAACAGCCCCAGCTGTGGAGCGGCTGACCCTCTTGTCCCATTTACCCAGGATCCTCGATGCAGGCGGTCCTTCATGATGCCAATGAACTCCTTGTAGCTAAGTTGGTCATCGTGATCCACATCAAAAATCTTGAAGACAATGTTCACAAGGTGTTGGGAGAGTTTTAAGCCTGTGGCAACGTAGACTGCACGTGCAAACTCATCTGTGCATCAAATAAGATGTAATATGTTTCAGTGTACAGAATCTGCTCAAATGCTTGACATTAGGACAGATTATGGACAGAATGAGTAATATTTGTATAGTGATTTTTTTTTTTACCTTGTCCAATCGGTCGACTTGCATAGTTGTACATTTGCATGGCAATGGCAAAGTCTTCTAAGTTATTGAGGAACTGAAAGAATGACCTGAATTCCTCAAAAGTGATTCCCTGCAAGAAATATGATGAAACATGATATATTTATAGTAGAAGGTCCTGTAAAAGACATTTACACCGATTCTGATTCTACATAGGATTACATATCCAAAAGAAAATGTATTTTGAGAAAATTGTGAAAAACCTAAGCCCTCTTAAGAATTACATCAAGAAAAAAAAAAAATTCTACACAAACCAGAGAGTTTCTGATATCAAAGGTGCTGTCTCTGGGAGAAAACTCATAAAAATAATGACTCTCCAAAGGATGTCTCAACCCTGAGAATAATGTTTCCGATAACAAATGCAGAGCTCTGAACAACACATTATCTATGCCAGACTTAACTCTCTCTCAATCAGAGGGAAACCTTAAGTATCTAAGGGACCTTGAAGCTGTCAGACAGATAACAGATCCAAAGGCAGGAAATAACTTAGTCAAACAGTCAAAGTATACCCACCCAGGTCCTGTTCCAGGCCTATGACTCGAGCTGTCAGCACTCGGTTTTAAGGTCAAGCAGTCTGTAGATTTTTTTTTTCCAAAGAAGATTAACGTGATTCTCACATAAACAAAAACAAAAGGACTCTATCCAAAACACCCCAGGACTAGTGGATTACCAGCCTACCAGTCTATTGAATTCCACTCATCCATTCTCAGTCACTAGACCCTTTTTCTTTCTGCAGCAGCATTCTTATGTCTGTTTTACAAATGAACTAATGAGTAACATGTGACGCTTGGCTGTTGTTATAAGTGGAACTACATAAAATATCACTTAACGTGGTGATAAGACACACTTAATCATCAATGGACATCTACCAACAGCCACCTGATAAGGTGAAAAAACCTTTTATGCATGGGTGGGTTTGCACAGAGCGAAATCTAAAACAGGATTCTATTTTCTATTAGACTACTGTTAACATCCCAGCTGAGTATTTGCATTGATTTCTGCTGTGTAATTTAGGCTCACTCATGAAAAGCAGTGGAGCAATTCCTTTGGAGGGAAAAGCTCTACACAAAATTAATCTGTGGCCAATAAGCATCATCAATATGCTATTAAAAATGAACACAGCAGGGAATGTTTGTTCAATGTTGCAAAAATAAAACTGCATATATAACTTAGCCTGTTTAAACCTTTAGAGTGCTTAGATAAGGATAACCAAAAGTCATTAAATAAGGGCAGTGGCATTCATACTACAAAGTAATATTTTACCTTGTTTTTTATTATTATTTAAAAGAAATTTCAAATAGTAAAGTACATTTTTGATGATATAAATGACAGGCCCAGTAGAAAGTGGCTATACAGTAATCTAACTCCCAGGTATAGCACCCCTCGCACTACTTTTAAAAAGCCAAGCTTCACTCAGCGTTGCAGTAGTGGAATACATTTATAGTGTGCCGATCCAAAGGTCACTCTGTGTTGGTGAGCAACATTGTGTTGGTAGATGGGATGAGAGGAGCAGAAGCCTTTACCTTCTCATCAGGTATGCACTGATGCACATTCTCCAGGTAGCTGCTGATGTTGTCCACAGTGGTGTATCGCAGAAGGATCCGGGCAAAGTCCTCCTCACTGATGGTGGTCATGCCTTTAGAATAGGCAAGGAACTCAATCTCAAGTACTTCTGTCTGCAGGTTGTCCATGAATCTGCCGAGAGAATAAGATGTAGATGCAGTGCTGAGAGGACATGCCACCAGGGAATGAGTGGGACCCTTAAGCAAATGACTAGGCCAGCTCCAAATGCTTCAAAAAGGACATACAATCTCACTATCTGGTTCATGGCTTTTTTTTTTGTAGTAAATATACAATTATTTATTTGGTAGTTCTTTTTATCTGAAGTGATTTATTAGTGAGACAAAATACAATCCATTAATTTACAGTAGATGTTTAAGCGATATAAGGGTCACAGCCAAATAGAAACAGAACAATGAAATATTACAGCTGGAACAACTTCTAGTACTAAGGAGTGCTGATCTAAAATCCTGATCTAATTAGCCTTTTACCTGTAGAAGTCCTCAAAGTTCAGTTCAGTTTTTCCCTTTTTTCCAAAGAAATGCACCAACAGAGTTGTGTCAGCAATGTTCTCTTGTACATGCTGTGGAGGCAATAGTAAAAGGAATTACTCATCATCAACCTCTGATTGAGAAGGCAATCACAATAAAGCCATTACGTGGCACGTTGGCAAAACAACACGTCCAGGGGATGTGTACTTTTCCACAGAAACACCACAAAACTGATAAGCACAGGTGCATATCATTTTTATGGAAGTCAGTGCCTCACATCCTTGCTTTTGACCTTCTGTGTGTTTAGTGTTGTGCACTAGTCATTTAATTTGTGAAAACTTTGTGCTTAGCTATTTCTGCAAGTATGAAATAAAGAGCAGGACATCCATGCCAGACAGCAAACAGGGTCTCATGCAAAAAAAAAAAAAAATCTGCACTTTAGTCATATCAGTGTTCTTTCCTTATAAGCTGGATCTGTTGTTGAGGATGATGAGGCTTTCCCTTTAGCAACAAGCTCCCATTGTACCTTATCCTAAGTCCCATCGCTGCAAAATATTCCAAAAACAAAAGAAATACACTGTAACTGTATGCACACTGACCTTACTAGTCACTAGATTGTAAAGCTCTTAGCAAATAGTTGTATAAAGCATTTGAAACAGAATTTTTCTTCCATCCTGGTAGCGATGATGGGGAAAACATATGAACTAAACTTCACAGGATACAAAGGTACTGATACTATGTACAAATAGAACTCGTTAAAAGAGTGATGTTTGTACCTCCACCAGATCTGAAAAGAGAACTATTCTTGCACCATGCTTCAACACATCCCAGAAGCTCCTGGGTTCAAACTCTTGTTGTTCTTTTTTAAAAACCTGCATATTAGAAGTACAGCTGTTAGCACCTTCAAAACAGTCATTCACCAATTAAATGACTGGAAAATGCACAGAAACAATGTCACAAATTCACAGCCATCCACATGGCATTTAGACAGGAGGAAAAACATGCGTGTAACTAGAGCAATATTTAAAACCTTTTAATATTAGCTGTAAGATCATAACACGTTATAATTACTTTTTTTTTATCACCATGCAAACCATGCAAGTCATGCCCAACCCCAAATACAGACAGAATAGTAGACAATAAACTAGTCAGCTGCCATTACGTTTACTGGCAATAGAAAATTCTGTAAAGCACAACTCTGAAGTGACTGGTTTTTAAAATTGCCTTGGGTAAAATAAACATTGTGACAGTTCTTTCAATTTGTCTTGAATAACAGAAACATCACAGAGCTTTAATGAACTCACACACCTACAAATCCAGTTTTGGTTACATACTGACAGCATGTTAATACTAGGAACTATGTTTTTTATCTTGATAATCACCAAGGAATTACCATATGTAATTTTGGCTTTTATAAAACCCTAGTTGTAATCGCACCATCAAAATAATCCTCAAAGGCCTGAATTTGTTTGGCTGTCTCTTAACAATTATTTACCCATTGACTTGTGCGATTAGAGCTTGTGACACCACGTCCCTGAACTTGAAGGCTTGTGCATTTGAACTCTCAGTTCATGTGCACCAGTTGTTTTGTTTTTTTTGCCTAGTGATATCAAAATGATGTCATCCATCATTTGTATTTTTGTTGACTTTTACTTATCTTTCTTTCTTTGGTATTTTTGGATTATAGGATTTCTCAGTACGTGCACAGGATCAATCTGTAAGGCAACATGCTTTCAAGGACCAACCGGATTCTTTGAAACTGTTCTATAATGCCTAGATTGTGCAAATATAGGCTCCCCTGCCTTACATTATAATCAACAGTAGACCTTACAGATAGCAATTAAGACCAATTCACGTTAGGTGAGACCCTGGAAACACATACAGTACCCTTGAACAAAACCTTTAAAAAAAATACTAGTTTTCCTAGTCCCTGCTGAGTCTGGCTTCCACTTCAGTGTTAGCTGTGAGTGGCACATGGCTCGTCATAGTCAGGCTATTACAAAAAGGTAATCTGAGCTTGAATACCACTTTTCAAGTAACTGTAAAAATAAAACATGGGGGTCCAGGAGGAATGGTCTGTCTTTGGGTGAGGGCCTTTTAAGCGAGATCTGGGCAACCACGCCTCAGCGAACGCCACCTGACAGTAGGCAAGTAACATAAATCATCTGGTCTCCTTTTGCTGCTGTCCCAGACAATGGAAACATGTTTCAGATTGCATTTGGCCAAGATCCATTAGGACACACTGTCCTCCCTTTCTGAGGCTGAGCAGTGTATAAGGGTCACTTCATTTGACTTTACCTAAATGTGACACAATGCATGGTAAAAGGCCATTCCTCTGTGCTTGTCAGAAAGGCTCCATAATGGTGAAGCAGGTCTAGGTTTGTTTTAAATATCTGCCTAAACCACTGCTCCTAGAACAAACTTCATTGTAAAAAATGGACATGCACAAATGTTCATGACTGCCACATTTTAGATTTTATCATGCACTAGACACATCAACAGGCAGACAAAGAAACAAGTCATGCAAACTTTTACACTTTTTCCTCATATATTCAGATACATACAGCATGGCTGACAGAACCTTGATATCCATATAGTTCCACATTCTTGAAGATGACATGCAGAATACAGAAAATGAGAATACAGTTCTTCTAGCCATTTGTTAACTTTGCCACATTCCATATTTTATAGTGGCCTGGTGTCTTTGTAATATTACTTCAGTTTTTATCAATATGGCATTTTATCAATATGGCTTGTAACTGAATACTGTAAAAAGAAAGAATTTGGTGTTTCTCTTACCAGTTGTGCTGAGCTGTCAGTCTCTCCACCTCTATCTTTTTTGTCATTTTTCTTACGAAATATTTCCTCTAGCTATGGAAGAAGAGTGTTTTATTTGACATTTGCTTACATACACTGAGTTAGTGTGATAAATATAAACCAAAGGGAAAACATACCACCATAAACTCCCTTTTGTCCACCATTTCATTGCCATCTGCATCAAACATGTTGAAAGCTATCCTAAATCCTGCCTGAGGCTCTAGAAAATGACAAAAAAAATGCAAAAAAGAATACTGTAACATTTAAACGTTTAAAAATTCATGCCATTCATTGAATACTCATTCATACTCACTTGTCAAAATGCAAAGAAGAAACAGATACTCTGTATATGAGATGATGCCTGAAAAACAGTATGTAATACATCATTCTCAATTGAAAAATTTTCAATTTATGCCTTTTGATCCCTAAATCTCCCTTTAAAATCAAGCTATCATATGTCAATTCAAACACAACATCCCTCCTTAGCCATTGATAACATCTAAGGGGATTCCCTTCTTAACTCCTAATTGGTGTCCTTTTTTCTACACAAATAGAGACAGCTAAACTCAAGTAATCAGGCTGGTCACAAACCCAAACAAAAGCAGCCCGAATGCCTGGCTCCTGGGCCATCCTCTGTTTGTTTTCCTAGGTGTAAGACATTCTCAAGTGATCTGTTGCTGATTGGGGATGCTTGATGTGGGGTGTGTGTTCTTCTTTCAGGCCTGCTAGTCCTTTTGTTGTGCAAAAAGCGAGAAAAGGAAGAGCAACTGTCAGGATTCAGTCAGGGAGAGACTTAAGGAAAATTGTTGTGACCGTTGAAAGCATTCCCAAGCTTTTGTTTGCAGGCAGAGATAGTGACTCGAGCACAGATAGCTCAGGGTGAGTGCTTTGAGTGTTGTGGGAAAGGATGTCAGTAGCAAAGCAATTAAAAGACATATGTGCAGGAACACATATATAACTAAATCTAGACCTAATACTCAATGCAGAGTTGTCATCTTTAAAATTTATAAAAATAGCTTTTTATGATTTTGACCAGTTGTTGCAGTTGCAAAAACTGTTGCTGCTGTAATTTTGCTGAATTCTTTTTTTTTTTTTTTTTTTTTTTTAAAGCACATAAGGAGCTGTAAACCTTTTGTGAAATCTGTGCTAGGATTGAACATGAACCAAGTAAGTGTTATTACATCATAAAAACTTACACATCTACCAGTAGCTGTTGTTAGACTATTGGCAAGCCATCATCTTGGGGCTCAAACATACAGTCAGGTCCATAAATATTGGGACATCGACACAATTCTAACATTTTTGGCTCTATACACCACCACAAT
>CM075009.1:15973772-15999874 GCA_037576675.1 Pangasius sanitwongsei | reverse complement strand
TGTTTTATTTCAAATCCATTGTGGTGGTGTGTAAAGGCAAAATCACAAAAACTCTGTCATTGTCCAAATACTTCCGGCCCTAACTGTATATATATGTGCGGGTGTGTGTGTATATATATATATATATACGTGTATATATATATATATATATATATATATATATATATATATATACACACACACAAACTCTTCTGGGAAGGCTATCCACTAGATTTTGGAGCGTGGCTGTGGGAGTTTGCCAATTCAGCTACAAGAGCATTAGCAATGTCAGGCACTCATGTCAGACGAGGAGGCCTATGTTGCAGGTGGTATTACAGTTCATCTCAAAGGTATTCAGTGGGGTTGAGGTCAGGGCTCTGTACAGGCCACTAGAGTTCTTCTGCACCAAACTTGGCAAACCATGTCTTCATGGACCTCACTTTGTATACAGGGCCATTGTCATGCTGGAACAGGTTTGGGCCCCTTAGTTCCAGTGAAGGAAAACTGTAATCCTACAGCATACAAAGACATCCTATACTTTGAGGCAATAGTTTGGGGAAGACACACATATGGGTGTGATGGTCGGGTGTCTTCATACTTTTGGCCATATAGCGTACATAAAGAACTATGCAAAAGTCTCATGCACCCTTTTTAAGACAAAGTTTGTTATATATGTTTATTTTATAACTGCATTATTAAGTCAGTACAAACAGTATTTTTCCAACAAAAAAATTCAATGTTACAGAAAAAATGTTTGATTGTCAATAAAGAAAGCAACATATTATGTAACAGACCACTTTTCAAAAAATATAATGAAGGCTGCTGGGTTTTGCATACAGAAAAAAAAGTAAGTGTGACAGTCGGAGACTCCAGAAGAACTGTGTCAGATTCTCCAAGATGCCCAGTTCCCAGCTCATTTACTTACAAAACTGCACAAATTAGACCTGAGACAACTAATTAAAAAGGGCACAGCGTTGTCACATCAAATATTGACTTTTATTTTATACTTTTTATAGTATTTTTTACGGATTACGCTGCTGCCACATGATTGGCTGATAGGTTAGGTTTGCGGGACAAACAATGATCATGTTAATTAACAGGAGCTTGCAGTGGTCCTTGCTTGGTCAGGGTCACAGTGGTTTAAATTAGACTACTAGTTTATCTTTATGTTTATATGTACATTCTGAACCAATTATTCGATTTCTTTTATAAAACTGCCTTACTGCAATTACTTCAGTAGCTCACAAGGATCACGTACAAAACTTTTTTTCTGCTTTTCACCACAGCGTGACAGCTCAGACCCTTAGGTAGAAAGGCTGTTTAAGCAGATACAAATAAGGCTACAGATTTTTTTTTTTGGAAAGCTTGCACAAGCGGGAGGTTTTTACTTTCATGTGATGTGTGCTTGAGCCAAGTTCATTAACATGATATGATCATTTAATTAATAAAAATATATTAACTTGTATGTTCACTGTGCATGGTTTTCATTCTTTTTAAATTAACATTCTCCTTTGTTATTAAAAGAAAATATTCCCAGAAAATCATATGGGCCTGATAATAAAAAAGAGACCATTTTAAAGAACAGCAGCATTGCATACCACCACGCATCTGTTTGAGAAAAATTATGAACTAGCTGAGGCTGAGGAACTGTACGGTTATGTTCTGCAAATTGCTAATTGTTGTTATAATGTTATAATGTTATCATTTGTGACATTGTGAAAAAGTTCAGCTCCACAGTATTCTAAAAATCATCCAGAATTCTCCTGTTCACCAGATCTACATCCTCTACATTCTGTCATGTGACTCACTTACTGAGATCACTGGTTTGCAGTGGATCAAATAAAAAACTCTTGTCTTTGCTTTCCAAACCTTCCAAAGCATAAATTATACATGCTTACTTCTGTCTACAAGGCATAAATTATAAATGTTTCTGTACATTGCTAAAAAAAATTGTAGTGTATCTGGATGACCAAATAAACTTCTCTGAATGTTGCAGCAGTACCAGATCCCATATATTCCTGCACCATACTACAATCCTTCTTGATAACAGAGGCTCAGCCATGCTTTGCTTCTTCTAGTCTGGACTGCAGCTTGCTGCTGGCTTGCCTTTGTCCATATGCTTCCATTTCTCGTGGAAAAAAGACAGCAGAGAATTCTGCTGCTCACCTGGCAAATAACCTATTCGATTTCTTTTATAAAACTGCCTTACTGCAATTACTTCAGTAGCTCACAAGGATCACGTACAAAACTTTTTTTCTGCTTTTCACCACAGCGTGACAGCTCAGACCCTTAGGTAGAAAGGCTGTTTAAGCACTTACTAATCAATTCACTTGAGTTATAAATGCTTTCAAAATCTCTGTGTACTTTCACTCAGCCTCCTAAATGTAAATGTAAATATCCTCAGGAGTACAAATATACACAAGTATTTGCTTGCTGTGAATTCTCACCTTTTTCATTTAAGTTCCTGAAAAGCCTGGATGAGCCTTTCCAAACAGGAGGTGTATCTGAGAGAATCTTATCTAAATCCTTCAAAAAGAAGTGAATATTTAAATAAACTCTCAATGAAATACAAAAATCAAGTATCGTACACAACATCTACAGCAACTTTTTTTTTTATCTTACCTGTTTCGTCAGGGCTCGCCAAAACTTTTTTTCTAGGAAGTAACAAATAATACAATTTTAGAAAATTTCTGCACAAACAGACATCACATCAACCTTAACACAGTATGCTAACATGGTTTACTGTAGTAGATTATTGAGTCTAAATGTTAGTATAATTAACATTATCATGAAAGAGTCACATAATCTAAGGTAGTGATCTTACTGGATAACAGTGTACACACAAGTTGCGAAGGAATAGCAAGGCCCTGTTGTTGAGATCCAGCCAATGGATCACAAAATGCATGACTGAGTTCATGCATTTGTCCTCTCTCAGCACTGCAACTACAGTCATGAAGCTGTTCTCCATGCAACTGCAAAATCATTACTGACCCTGCACCAAAATGCAGGTGCACCTACAAATGCTTTCTGCTTCTCACAGCAATCTGGTCCTGAGCCTTTTAAAGGAACACTGCAATAGGGCCATAAATACAAACCAATAACACAAATATTATTTTTTTTAATTAAGTGTAATGTACAAGCAAATACAAAATAAAACCACAAATGAATATAGAGTAATATATCTTATGTTTGCATAATTAAATTCTTTCATGCTTAGTGGTTCTCTGTTCAGGTTTTCACAAACATGCAAAGTTATAGCACACTCAAACAGCCTTTATAGCCATGGCATAAAACCATAAATACCATAATGCCTTTTTTGTTGAGCATGTGCCATTAAAAATAATGTGGCTGACATAGTGAAGCAATGTGCGTCCTTTATATTAGAGTTCAGATTTTATTCCTGTCTGGACATACCAGGCACTCTCAGTCAGGAGATAACAGGAATATACACAGGGTGGAACCGCATACCCAGTTTCAAACTATCAGTGGCTCTTTTCTACCTAAGCCTGAGGAAAGCTCCAAGTTAGCTTACATCAACCTAGCCAACAACTCACCAGAAGCAGTTTTGAAACCATACACAGTTCTTGATTCAGCCCCAAGCCAGGGCCAAAGAGTCTGGTTTTCTCTCAAACACAGAAATAGGACTAGAGAAAGCCAGTGGCTTTCTAATATTACAATGGTGTTTAAACCCACAGTGTGAAAGAGCCAATCAGGGTGGAGCCTTAAGTGGAGTGAAAATATCCTAGGTATAACCTTTCTTCCAATAATATAAAAATGCCACTATGTAATAGCCTCTAACAATAGTGTATAATAACATGTGTACAATAGAGTTCCTAAATAAATGTAATCAAGATCAAAACTACCAACCACACCTGTCTTGATGTGAACTTCCACCACAGGTAAGTGCCATCAGAAAGATGCCTTAGAGCTCAAACACATTTGGGAATGGTTTTTTACAGGGTTTTCTTCTCAGTCCTTGAATAAATTGCTGGTGGAGATAGCTATCTCCATGCAGGTGTCATGATTTCATAGATAATGACCGGTCACAGCTACATTTACAGCATCAACTGGGTGGTTTGCTTGTATGAAAAACATCCAACTGATACCTAAGTCAATCTCAGATTCATTCAGTCAGTAAAATAAGGGCAAATAGACAAATAAGGTTTCACATTCATTCTTTTCAATCAGTTGTATCTTCTAAGTACTAAGGAGTATTAAGTCTTAACAGTATAAACTATGTTTGGTTAGTGAATTTTTGATTAGTGCTTACTCTTTGGCTCACTCATGGTAACTGACTCGATGAAGTCCAGTGGTGTCATGTAAAGCTGCCCTTCATACTCCACCGAACTAAACAGACGGAACCTGTGCTCATGAGCTGACATTGCCATGTCTTCATCATCAGTAGATATCTTGGTCTACAATTAAAAAACACACACTTGGAAATATATTGACATTGAAACAAAGGAACCATCAAACATGGGGCTAAATCACAGGTGTTTATGAGCATGCTGTCATAATCACACATTTGTAGGAATTCACAATTGTAAGAATTTGTATGAAAGGTTATGAATGATCAAGCTTAGGACAAGGGCCAGGAGTAAACCTCATAAGTATTCTTATAATTCATTCAGATATATATTTATGCCAAATTTGTGTGACATTAGATTACACCTAAGTGCACCTAAGACTTCCCATGCACTAAATTAATACATTTTAAATATTTACTAATGGAGAGGAACCATATTATGGCTCCTCTACACTGAGCCTGAGCTCACAAGGACAGAGTTGGTGTCTTTCCCAGGTGGCAGGCAGCCAGGCCCACTGGGCACTAGGCAAACACCATGGGAAGGTGTGCCTATGGTACTTATTACCCACATCAAATGTCAGCATTGCTGCCAAGGCTCAGTGTCCTGTTACCTCAGCCCTGGATTCCTGCATCTCAATCCACAAGTTAAGGTTATGTCCAGTGCCCTCCTCCCCACCCACCTCAAGATAAGGGACCAAAGAAATAAACAAGCACAGTATAAGGGCAATTGCACAGTAGACTGAGCCAATCCTATATGGTTTAATGATCCAACAAATCAGTGATGGTTCTTTTGACAGCAGTCCCCCACAGATTACTGCTGCACCAACTTGTCAGAGAGACTTGTGCCAAGAATATGACTAGGGCACAGCCTTGTCTTTTTACTCTTCTCTAAGCACCGGAAGGACTAAACCAGTAGTTCTCGATAGAGCTTTCTGGAACAAGTGCCTACCCGAAATAACCATGCATTGAGTTTTTCATTAATTATTACTGTAATTAAAAAGCACTGCCTGCTGTACCATGCCAAAGCAATGCTGCCTCACTATATAACACTAAACTGATTTACATTTCAGAAAATATTAGATACACAGAAACATCCATGTCAATGAATTAATAGCAACGGTGATTATTTAATTTTTTTTTCCATTGATGTCCAGCTGAACAGTCTTAGAAAAAAAGAAACTTTCGGTGATTCTTCAATGGTTCTTAAGCCTGCTTAGCTTCCTATAACACTCTCATAAGAAAGGGTTTTTCAGTCCTTCCTTAAGGGTTCATTGGATAATTAAGATTTTTTTGCTTCTACAAATGGTTCTACTTTCTGATACAGAAACAAGAAGAAGCTTCAAGGGTTCCTCCAGAGGGACAATTGAAGAATATTTTAGAGTTCTAAATCTTCTACTAGTGAAGACTTCTTAAAGGTTAAGGGTTCCCCTTAAGCATTCCTCCATGCAGACAACCAAAGAACCCTTAAGGGTTTCAGATTTAACCTTATTTTCAAAGAGTGTATGAACTCTGATGAGGCATATTCAACACTGGCCTTTTTGCTGCGCATAAAAGCATTTAAAACATGAATATGTTTGGAAGTGGCATTGTATGCATGAGTAACTGTCTCCTTGGCTATGGACATCCTATTCGAGGGCGGAGATTCCGATTTCAAAAATTCGATTTCCTTGTTTTCAGCACCTCTGTATAGTGGAGAGCGTCATTGACATTAATCCCGAGGGAGCGGCTTGTTTACTTGATCACACTACAATGCGTGTAAAGAACTGCGTGCCATAAATAAATGCACCCGTGTCCCGATTTTCTAACGCGTACCTTTTCTCTAGCAAACACAACCGGGACTGCGTGGATCATCCTCGTTGTGTCGACTCCTTTCACAGCGCAGTGCTGACACACAGCTATTCCTCCTACCGTGATGCACAGCCCTGTCACAACCCGTCGCATGGAGATTTTCCATTTGGACGAATGGGCTGTGCTCAGATAAACGCCTGCACCGTTTTTACAAGCGGTAATGGTGTTTACTAGCGTGCTGAACCGGCGTGCGGTCGCCGCCATCATTACAGTGACACAGTGGTCAGTGCGAAGCGACTCCTCGCGAGATGTGCTCGCGCCTTCAGCCCAGTCCAATCAAGCGCGCTCATACAGGGTCGAATAAATAAGGCAGATGGTATGCTTCATGTGCAGTATTTCTCATTCATGTTGCAGAGTTACGTGATGGGTGCAATGCAATTGCACTTTTCATGCATGTATTTAAAATATATGTTCTATCTATGGATTTGTGGTATTTGGAGATGCTGTGATTTTGTATCTTCCTTTTTACAAATGCAAACTCACCTTGCGGGCGTACACCACACACAGAGAGAGAGAGAGAGAGAGAGAGAGAGAGAGAGAGAGAGCTACAGATGCACATACGCATAGACACATTAAGTGCGAAGAGGAAAAGCTGTGGTAAGGCAGGTCTACAGTCCCAGCACCGCCCATCAGAGCCCTCCTGCCGCCGCTGTGCACCTGCCCTGTGCTCACACAGCATAAACCACTTCCCGCGATCACGCACACACCCACAGCACCACACACACACGCACACACCCACAGCACCACATACACAAGCGCGCGCGCACACGCAATCAGACACAGACACACACACCTTAAACCTGGCTGCTGTGAGTTTTGCCCTAGACGTGCGCCGGATTTATCAGTCGCACGCTTCAACACTAAATAGGCTACTTCCTGTGCAGTGGATGTAATTCATATTAAGCAAGAGGTGTCATGTCAAGTGCACGGAATTCATCTGAAAGTGACTAAATTCGGGTGCAGTTGGCAGTTCAGCCGCAGTTTAATTAAGTTTCCTTATCGGTGGATATTTTACATCTGGGGAAGTCTGCCGCGGAGTATTATACTAAATTGCATCTACGTTTCTTGCCCTGCACTCGGAAACTCTTGAATCGTTCACTTTGCGCGCTATTCTGGGGCTGTGGGCTGCATGGATCGCATGAGCGCGGGGCGTTAGGGGTTTTGCGCTTGGCTCGAGTGACCGTCGATCGCCTCGGCGGTGATGGCGGAGATGGGCGCGCTGCTGCAGGGCGCGGAGGGCGCGGGAGCCGCTAGCTCGCTCCTCTTCCTGCCGCCGCTCGCAGACACTCTCGCGCTGCTCGGAGACCAACGATTTCCGGCCGAGCGGCTGTCCCGTAGCACACCTGCCGAGCTGGTGCACTTAAAGGGCATCCTGAGGAGGAGACAGCTTTACTGCAGAACCGGCTTCCACCTGGAAATCCTGCCGGACGGCACGGTGCAGGGCACGAGGAAAGACCACAGCCGCTTCGGTATGAGGAGGGGAGGAGCTGTTTTATTCTGTTTTTAATGCAATGCTTTAATTCAGCCTAAAACTGATTTTCACCCAGATGTGCATAAATCTATTTTTTTATAATATAAATAAAAGTATTCATATTACATAACATTACAATCTGCACGTTCATAACCTGCATTTAGTCAAATTCAGCATATACATTTCATATACTTTTATCATACTTTTATTCTTATTTACTATTAGGCTAAGTACGCTGCAGAAATGCAAAAGTATCCTCTAACACCTGTGTATCGTTATAATTTAAATAGAGGCAGTCTGTAGTAATCATGCCTAGCTAGTATTTCAGAACAGCTTACTCACAATCTGCGACTGCACTGTGGGCTTAGACTGCAGAGTACATACTTAGAACAATTGATTTATTCTTCTCCAGGTATTTTGGAATTCATAAGCCTTGCAGTTGGATTAATCAGCATCCGAGGAGTGGACAGTGGCCTCTACCTCGGAATGAATGACAAGGGGGAACTCTATGGCTCTGTAAGTATTCCTGAGTCAGTTTATGCGAATAAAGTGCAATGTGTGTGTGTGTGAGAGAGAGAGAGACAGAGAGAGAGAGAGAGAGAGAGAGTTTCTAGGTCAAGAAGATGTGAAAAAAAATCACAACTTAAATTTTCCATGTATTAAAGGTTCTGCTTATTTGTACTAAGACTTTAGATGAGGTTCAACGCTCTGCATTTCATTGACTTGTAGGAGAAACTGACAGCTGAGTGTGTCTTCCGGGAACAGTTTGAAGAGAACTGGTACAACACATATTCCTCCAACCTCTACAAACATGGAGAGAAAGGGGCACGCTACTATGTGGCACTCAACAAGGATGGAACACCACGAGATGGGACAAAATCAAGGCGACATCAGAAGTTCACACATTTCCTCCCCAGGCCAGTAGACCCTGATAAAGTACCTGAACTTTACAAAGAAGTTTTAGGACACAGCTGAGCCCAGCAGCTTGGTGTCTGAAGAGGAATAGGCCTGTTAAGCCCTGTTCTAATCATAAAGGAACAGGGGAAATGGATGGGTGTCTAGTAGCCCGGGTACACCCACCAGTGCCACAAAGATGACATGGGCTCTTGCTTCAGGAAGCATAGACCAGAAATGATGGTGAAGTGCTCAGTCCTGGTCGTTTTCCTAAGTGCCGCGAGCTACAGAAGGCGTCCCAGAGTCCATGGGTCTAACAGAACCTATTTAGCATTAGACCTGCTGCTGAAGAGTAAGAAGAGAAAATGTCCTATCTGATGCTGGAAAGGACATTTATATGACAAGTTTTTTAGTTTCAGACTTGGTTTATTATTGACTGGCTTTGGAGAAAACTGAAGGAACACTACTTATGATGTGCTGAAATGTCAAGATTGAAAGCTGTGGAGAACAGAACACATAAGCAGGATATTATTTATACAGTTCACACTACATATATTTATTTTATGTATTTATTTATTTGATAATATATATTTTTACATCTAAATGTAGACTTATCTAATTAGATACACTGTAGAAGGTGCCTTAAGCTAGCATGAAATCAGATGTGTTCATACAATGGAAGTGCAAAATATCACTTTATATTGTCACTATAATATAATGAGTACACTTGTGCTTTTTCTTTTCAGACATATGTTATATGGTTGTTATTTCTGTAAACAGTTCAAGAAGGTATATTTAAAATGCACCCACCATATCGTATTTTCCCCCCAGAATTTTAAAAGTTAAAGTTTTGAAAAGAGAAATATTCCCTTAAAACTTTGTTTGTTTTGTGTGGCCCTAGTTATGCTGTGAACAAAAGGCTTGTCCAGCACTCATCAACTTCAAAGCTCCTTTTAGAGACCTTCTCATGTAACAACCTCGCAATGACAAGATCAGGGTGAAATAAAAACTCAACCTTAGCTGCAGTCTAGTGGTTTGGCAGTCTTGCACAAAAGGGGTCAAACTGATAAGTATTAAGCCCTTTCCGCTGACTATTTCAGAACAAAAAAGCTTAATATAACGACTTAAGTACATATCTGTAATAACTGCAATATTATTCATGGACGGTAGTCATTTGTTTGGTCAGTTTTTCATTATATCTGTGACATATGGTTTTGTGTTATTGTCTGAGAGTGAGATTAATTGTCTGTACCGGCATTTGCAATTAAACCAACTGTCACTTGACAATATGAGATTCAGATACCTCAGGCTCACCTTCTTTTTCTGACTGTGTTTGAATGGCTCAATGAGCAATTTCCACAACAATGAGCAAAAAAGCATATCAAGCTACAGTTTCCGTAATGCTTGGATGAATATTTGTGTCGAAGCATGAAAGCTGTGCTGTGTGATCTCAGCATCTCTGTGATGGTGAGCCAGAGGCTGTCATGACAGGGGAGTCGACATGGTGCCAACCTTTATGTGATACTGTGGGATTTTCCCCTCTAAAAAAACTTATAACAAGGAGCAGTGTATGGAGGTGAGAAAGAGACAGAGAGTAGAAACAAAGAGGGGTTCACACTATAGGGCCCTAAATGGGCAAACATTTCTGACATTATAGTTCTAAAGCTATTTAGAAAGACTTTACTGTAGCTACTGTCAACTATTTTCAACAGCATCTTGAATTATGATCTACAGTCTATACATCCATTTCAATTTTCCACTATGCATGTTTATATTTATAACAAGTAAAGGAAAAAAGCAATCACCTTTCATTTTTAATATCTATTTAATACATGTATATGATATAGCATTTTGGTTTGTGTGTGTGGGTGTGTGTAACAGAAAATATCACATTAAAAATTCAAATACTGAGGTATTCGATTCCATTAAGTTTTTGTCAGATGGGTAACTTTGCTCTAAATGTCCAGTAAAAGGTCCAGCTGGGCAAGGGCTCAGCTAAAGCAGGGAGTAAATTTAACATGTTTGATACCTGATGCTATGAAATACTTTTTGGCACTTGTTAAACCGGTGTTTTGGAGTCTGTCTGGGATGAAAATGATGCCTTTGTCCCTGTAGCAGGTGGTCCAAGGCACTTTACAGCCAACACTTAAATCTTTCATCCATGCCCTCTCTTAGGCCTACCTCATGCGCTTAATGGATGCGCCCTTATTTTCATCACTTCAGATGTGGCCCAAAAGTGATCTGAAGGAAATCCAATCAGAGGTGTGTGTGTGTGTATTAGTTACATATGTGCTGTGTGAGGTGAATGAGAGAGAGACTGAGAGATTGTTAACCTCCACACCTGCCTGTGGGCTGATGTTGCATGTTTTCTGTACTCTCTCTCTCTCTCTCTCTCTCTCTCCCTCTCCCTATTTTCTCTGTCTCAGCAGTTCAGTCACAGTGCAGGTGTTCCCGTAACAGTTGTCAACGTCTCCTGTGTTTGTCAGCTCTGAATATGAGGAGGGTGTGCACACAGCCACATGGAAATAACATAGCCTACATGGCTTTGTTGTCTGTCCGGATTATGATAAAGTATAATTCATATTTTTGCAGACTGACCAGAGAAGAGCCCTGGGGATGGGACTAAGGCTCACCTGCTGATTTAAGCAGTAGATTCTTCTAAGGATAGGTATCTGTTTGCATAAGGGTGGTGTCTGACAATACACACAGCAAGTATTTATTTAGAGCCCTTTAAGAGTAAATTACCTCCTTAAAACCAAAGTACAATGCAATCCTGTTTACATGGCTTAGCACTGAACAGTGTTGGTCTGCTAAATTGGGTAGGAAATTCATAACATATATTCAAGACAATGAAGGGATTACTTAAATACAAAAAAGAGTGATTCTTCACCATGCCTAGTACATCAAATGTCATATATGCTTTTGGCATGTCATCTTTGAGGTCTTTACCTCTGTATATTTATGTATTTAAGCTCAGTATATTTATTTTTCTTGTCTTTAAAGATGTCAACCGCAGCGGGAATGTTTCATCTGTTATTTTCGTTGCTATGGAGACCTTAGAAAGATGTATAACATCCAGCCAATGGTTGCATGTTTTGGAAAACCTCTGGGATTGTCCTATGATTAGAAACCATTGATAAACACTTATGGTGTCAGAAATGTCTTGAAATAAGGGAGTATTTATCTCATTGCTTTTCACAATATTGTGAAAGTGTAATTTCAGAATTAGATATTGGACCTTTTTAACCACAAAGTACATACAGACATACGTACATATATATATGCGCACATACACACACACACACATGCATACATACATTCATACGTGTGTACGTACATACATACATACATACATACATACATACATACATAAGAAACAAAGAAAAACAACAACAAAACATTAGTGAATGCTCTCCACCTGAAATCGCCTTGTTTTGAGTTTCTCCCTGTAGACACATGAAACCTCAGGCAATGTGCTTCATTTCTTGAAATGGATAATCCTTCATCACTTCACCCAGACCACCACACATCTGCTGAGCAAACCACCCTGTATCTCCCATTGGAGTCCAGCTCAGAGCCTTTGACTCATGCATCCAAGGTGTAAAGCCACAAATTAGGTCTTGACATTTGGGCACAAATAATTGGGCCTGAAAGCATGAGGCATCAATTAGACTCTCAGCACTGTGACAGGTCACCCCTACAGGACACAGTGATTAGAGCTAAAAATACATAAATGTGCCAAACATTGTTATTTTTGTGAGAGTTTATTATTTTTCCAGACCTTTTGCATAAGAATTTTTTGTGTTGATGATTTCGGGCCTCTTCTGGTCAGTACTATAACCTCTGTTGTGCCTTTTTTTTTAAACATGTTCATGGGTTTTGTATAATGCAGTATCATTTTTCACATGTGGGCATTTTAGGTCAGATTGCCTGCAGGTCTGTGGGCTCAAAGTTCTCTTTGATTTTCTTGCATTAGAGTGAGTTTTCCCACAGGGTTCTTCTATTGAAGGGGTCAGAAAAAAGGTCAATTGGTTAATTTCCATAGTTTTCACCTAAAACATTCTTCAGGCACTTGGGAGTAATTCAATCAGCAGCCAAAACATGGAATAACATCCCTGAATGACAAAAGAAATCATTAAGAATTGATTGTATACCACAGCAGAAAAACAAACTGTAGTAAGCCACTTCAAAGGAGTCCATCTATGTCCAAAAAGTTAGGCCAAGGCATTAACTACTACATTTCTCAACACAGCTATTTCTGGCACATCAATATTATTTATGGCCTTGATGCTGACATATATAAGTCACAGGTGACTAGAAAAAGCTATTTTTCTAACAGGGAAATTTGATCAAATGCCAGATATGTGCACAATTGATTTAAAGTTTAGTCTGGTTTGTTGGCATGGACTCTGCTGAACTGTTTGCCGAACCTGAGAAAGGTATGCAAACGATACACTCACTGCTTCCAAGTGAAAGTGGAAATGTGCATTGTTGCCCATAAGTGAGGCGGAAAATCGCTAACCCATTTGTCATTGTGCATGTAGAGGTCAATCAATGGATTCTTTCATGACAAGCTTACAGAATTGAATGTTTTTCCATAGCCTCACCCCTTTCACACCTGGACTGTCAGGTAAAATAACAAAACAAGAGGTGAGCAAAAGAAAAGGGGGTTTAGTAGAATTTGGCTTTACAGACAGGGAAAACTGATAGGTTAGAAGAATGTACTGGGTAACTTAGTACTTTAAATGACTACCTCAGTTCAATTCAGAATACAAGTTGTGCCTACTGACAAAAAAAAAAAGGTTTACTTTTTCATGCAACTCAGTAACCTCCAACCCATAAACTGTGTGAGAGACACACACACTTTTCGCTAAGCTGGTGCAGCATGGTTTGTCATGCACTTAAAGTAACTAGAGTAGACAGCTGATATAAGCATGAGCAAACATGATCATAAATTGTGATGTTGTACATGCACCATTTACATATAATAGAAAAAAGGGTGTTAAACCTGAAATTTTATTTTATTTTATTTGAAAAAAAATGCAATGTTACACTAAAATGTAATATATATTATTTTGCTGTATTTGCTGAAATTGATAATTTAAATATTATAGTCACATTATTGATCAATTTGGGATTATATTTCTTTATAGATTCCAATTTCATTCAGAAAAGACGAGCAAAGATTTCTGTTGGCATGACTGATTGCTTGTTGTCTAAATGCAAATATCTTCGATTGTTAGAAAATAACCTTGTGAACCTATTGATGTCTCTATTGATAAGGAAAAACTGTTTTCACTTCTCAGTCAGTTGTTTGATTTTCTGGTGCCACAGTACTTCCACCTCTTGGTCTCGCTGTTTCACTGTTCATGAATAGAAATTTATTTTTAAAACTAAATAAATAAATTGAGTGTTCTACCTATTGCCCTTTACAGTGAACTTTACAGCAAAGCTCTATTCTGACATGCTGTATAGACCTTCAGCATCATTTGCACAATTATTGTTATGGTTTTTACTTTATATTTATATTTATACAGAAGTTATACATAAATTCTATATATTTTTGCTGGTGTCCACACCAACATTGGTATAAACCATAAAAATCTACTATCTACAATATGTTATTTTTAAAATATAGTGTGCAAATAGTGTGGTTCCATGTGATAATTTTTAACTGTGAATTTTATAGGATCACAGTGTGAATATCAAACAGAGAGGCCACCTGTCAGGGTGTGCAGCTGCAATTAAAATGCTCTCATGATGTCCCTCTATAAATAACAGCACTGAACATGGCAAGTCCCAGCAAGTACTCAGAAGTGTTTGCAAGTAGCAAGGAGAGCTAATGGGGTTAATGAAATTAACAAATTACACATAAATTACAAAATATGTTCTAGATAATAGAATACCCTGATGGGTTACAAGCCATAAAAGACAGTGTTATTATTAGTTATTAACATATTAGTGAGACTATCATAAAGGTTGTTTTAGAAATGAACGCATGAGGTCAGTAGATGTGGTACTCAGTAGTTTACATACACATACACTATATGGACAAAATTTTGTGGACACCTGACCATCACACCCATATTTGGGCCTTCCCTCCTCTTTGTACGCTGTAGCATTACAATTTCCCTTCACTGGAACTAAGAGGCCCAAACATGTTCCAGCATGACAATGTCCCTGTGCACAAAGCAAGGTCCATAAAGACATGGTTTGCTAATGTTGGAGCACAGAGCACAGAGCACAGAGCCCTGACCTCTACCCCACTGAACACCTTTGGGATGAACTGGAATGCCGAGTGCACACCAGGCCTTGTCACCTGACATCAGTGCCTGACCTCACTGACGCTCTTTTGGCTGAATGGGCACAAATCCCCACAGCCATGCTCCAAAATCTAGTGAAAAGCCTTCCCAAAAGAGTGGAGGTTATAACAGCAAAGGGAGTCTCAGCAGTAGGTAATACTTCTGAAATGGGATGTACAAAAAGCATATATGGTCATAGGTGTCCACAAACTTTTGACTATATAATGTATATTTTATGCACTGCACATTCTCTTCCTGTCAGTTTTTAATCTCAGCAAGGCCTCCTTTGGTGAACTTTATATTATACACTACAAGTACTTGGCATCTGGTCAAAACGAAAATAAAGACATTGCAATTGTATGTCAGGTGCCAAACCTCCCATCAGGTCTTAGCCAAGCAAAAAAAAAAAAAAAATTATGAATGAAAGTGAGAAGACAGCACTATTCCTCTCCAAACTGGTTTTTAAATGTCAGTTATCAAGCCATCATCTTTTTTTATGCAGGTGAGACACAGGCAAGACAATGTGCTAGACTGGATTGGCCATGAAATTTTATTGCACATCTTATTTGTGGCAGATTTGTCCACCTGGAGTGAAAACCAGACTTGAAGAGACCAACTTCAAACAGGCACTTCGGCACAACACTAAACCACCTCCATAGTAATTTGGAAAGCTTCTGAGGAAAGGAAATCCCCTGGCAGAGAGTTGATCAAGTGGGCTAGAAAAAAGTTTGAGGACATTACAACCGCCTAACAGAGATCTAAGTTATTAAATTAAGATCAACAGTACTTTATTACACTTTCGAGTAAAAGTATCCTTATGGACACTGAACCCAAAGTGGCATAATATTCAATTGATATTATTTAAACAAATGGAAGTAACTGCCTGTGTATGGTGCATATACACATAGTACAAACCAAAAACATCAGGAAATCACTCTATAAAAAGTGAAGTAGTTTTCTATAAAACACCTTCAAATTAAACTTGATATGATTTCCCTTCTACTTCTACAAACGTGGCCTCAGGCTGATATACAACTATGAAAGTTTATGTCTGACAAATTCAAATGGCTCAAGGGTACCAACAGTTTATCAAAGGAGAACTTTTCATAAGTACTAGGTATGTTTTGCATGCATGTTCAAAACAGGTATTCCTGCCACAGTGACAACTAAAGCGCTGGTTTTATATACATCTAAATGCGGACTAGTTTGTTAGTAATTAGACAGGGTTTTGACCCTGTACTCAAGCAAACTGTGGTTAAATTACACATTTAATTCAAGAGCATATAAATCTTTTTCTATACTGGATGAGCCATGTAGGAATCAGTCATTCTACATTATACTTAATTTCTTTAATGACATAAGCAGTTTAAATGGCTACTTTAATGTTTCTTAGTCAGCTGTGTTTCAGACTTAATGTTACATGGGACAATTGCATCTGGAATCTGTGGCTATTTTCCAGAGAAGTGTAAATGACAGTAAAGCAGGCTATATTGAGGCATAAAAATCAGAATGAATCAGTAGGAGGCAGACACAAGAATACCATGCAAAACCAGCAGTTTGGTACCTAATTAAAAAGCAACTACACAGGTGAGTTTAGTAACAGCTAACAATCTGATAGTATGCAGATGATCACAGTAGAGTATGAACAAACAATACTTGGAATTATAAAGAAAAGCGTATAACAACAAGAATAGTTTTATCTTAGAGGGCTCATCTCAAGATACAAGCCAATGATAAGAAGGAGCAGATAGGCCATGTAGCGTTTTGTCAAAACATGCATGAAAAGCCTTTAGATTAGGCCAGGAAAATATTAACCACTACCAAATTGGTGTCATTGGGAAAGTGTAGAGAATGAAGAAGACACTCATGGACAGATGCAATTAAACTGGCTTAGCAGTCTTTTTATATTGTTATTAATGACAGCAGTAGCAGGATGGATTAAAAATTCAGTAACAGATGCTACTTACTTTGCAGCAGTACAAAACAGCAATTACACGATATGGCCAAAAGTATGTGGACACCAGACCATCACACTCATATGTGGGCCTTCCTCAAACTGTTGCCACAAAGTTGAAAGCACACAACTGTCTAGAAGTTCTTTCTTTGCTGTATCTTTAAAATTTACTTTCACTGTAATTAAGGAGCCTAGCCTAAACATGTTCCAGTATTACAATGCCCCTGTGCATAAAGCAAGCTCCATAAAGACATGGTTTGCCAAGGTTGGAGAGGAAGAACTCGAGTGGCCTGCACAGGGCCCTGACCTCAACCCCACTGAACACCTTTGAGATGAAATGGAATGCTGACAGTGTGCCAGGCCTTTCTTGCCTGACATCAGTGCCCGGCCTCAGTAAGGTTCTTGTGGCTGAATAGGTAATATAGTGTATGTCATTACTCATGGCCCAAAAGTAGAATTGTCTTGACTCACTTAGCCCATCTTCATTCACTATAGTGACAGATTTCAGACAGCCACAAGGAGTTTTATTTCATATTATGGTACAGTTATGGGTCCCAGAAATAAAGTGTTATGCATAAAATTATATGTTGTTTACCGGATTGATGTTGATACTGATAAATGGAAATAAACTCTAATTAAAATTTTGAGCATTTGAGTTTCCAGATCTAATGTGTTGGAGTACAGAGCATTTTTAAAACAATTTTCTAAGAAGCTAAAAGTGCATCATTATTTATTAACAGAAACTAACAGCTTAGCATTTTAGGTGTTTCATAAAATGCAACCTTTTCACTGCAAAATAAAAACAAATCTAACAAATTCATGGTTGCACGAAGGAGGCTTTTTCATCTTATCAAACAGCTCATGTACAGAAGTTAATCAGTGGAGTACAAAGGGGCCTTTATTTAGGTGAAACCTCCATGCTCTCCGATATCAAAGGCAGCACAAGCTACCACAACAAGATGCTACAACAGGTGATAAGATATATGTCATGTGACATATGAAGGAATGTCTGCAGTGAGTGATGGTGAATTAGAAATTTGAGCTTAGGATCAGTTATTAAATTCTTCAGGGTTTTTTTTAGTGTTCATCGTTTTCAAAATAATAACTTGTTTTACCATGAATTGAAGCAACAAACTTAAATCAGATGAAATATGTCCAAATATGATATTTCTTCTTGGGTAAAAAGTAATGTATGCCTTTAAAAGTAGGGTACTTGTCATCAGCCAGTTTGAATTTATAGCTCTTAATCTGATTTTGTGAAGTGATATCACTGTAGCTGTGTTTCTCTGTAGAAACAGCTCTCATTCCAACAGTAATTATCTTGAGTGAAAATGCACAAGAAAGTAGAAGTGGAGCATCTACGGATTTATACCATTACAGTCTCCAATATAGATAACTATTATAATGACATCAGTTAATGACTGTCTGCACCAGTATTTTTGCAAGTGCAGGCCATTCCCTCAAGTAAATCACATGAAGAGTGGAACTTTAAAAAGTGAGGAGATCTCTGAGAACTTGAACTTGAGTTCTGGACAGTTTCTGCTTTGTGCTAGATAGCCATCCCCTGCATTAAAAACTCTTGGGTATGAGTTGTTGAATAGTAGTGAAGAGACAGAGGGATGTCTGGTACAGAAACTTGTCACTAGCGGAGAAAGAGAGAGGGAGTTCATAGGAAGTTAACTAGGAAAAAGGTGGAGCTTTGGGAGTAACCTTTCTCCGAAATTTCAGTTATTTCATAAGTCCATTTGTGAAAGAGCAGTTTATACTGACAAAATTATGAAATTTATGCCTCAGTAATGTGTACGTACCTCCACAGTGCCTTGCATCTCATGTCCATTGCTGCACTTACATTTCTGCCATAATATTCAATTCAAATTAATCAGTAAAAGGGGTTTGTGCTATCTGTTGTCATTCAAGATATTAATAAATTAAAATATATTTAAAAGTTTCATATTCACATAATCAAGAAACGTACTTGGTTACTAACGTAACTTCGGTTCCCTGAGATACGAGAACGAGTACCGCGTCGCTAGACGCTTTGGGGAAAATTCCTTTTCCTCCGATGACTGAAGCCTTTACAATCACGCAGTGAAACTGCATGGCCATTGGTTCGTGCAGTGAATTAAAAACGAACCATCTGGCTATATAAGCGTGCATTGCGCCATAGGATCTCAGGTCAAATTCGACTGAAGCGACGACACCGATTCGTGCAGCGTCATGGCACGGCCTGCAACGCAGTACTCGTTCCTGTATCTCAGGGAACCGAGGTTATGTTAGTAACCGAGTACGTTCCCTTTCGATACTACACTCGTACTGCATCGCTAGACACTTTGGGGAACCAATACAATCACACCGTGCCATGAAAGTGAAATGACTGGCATGAACTGGCCTTGAGCAATTAAGGCTCAGAGGGACCAAGTATAAGCAGGGTGAACCCTGCAGGAGGCAAGGGGGCCGAACTCACCGAGGTCGGCCCAGCCTAGGATAATCGTTCCAAAATAATTCTGTGCAGCCTCAGCACTTCTGAAAGGGCCGAGAGCATACAAAGGATATGCCTGTCCTAAGCAGGCGCGTGCCCCTTTAAGCAGATAGGATCCGAGCCTGTAAGGCCGGAACGTCCAAGCTATAGAACCTGGCGAATGTGGACGGCGAGGCCCAGCCGGCCGCCACACAAATGTCTGTTATGAACACACCACTAGACCACGCCCAAGACGAGGCCACGCCCCGAGTGGAATGGACTCTAACTCCTATGGGGCTTTTCAGGCCCAGGGAGGAGTATGCTAGTGTAATAGCATCAACTAACCATCGAGAAAGGTTTAACTCCTGGTCTTCCGCTGATGGAGGAAACGCCGAGAGAGTGATAACCTGTGCTCTAAACGGGGTGTAGAGCACCTTAGGAACATATCCATGCCTTGGCTTTAGGATGACCTTGGAGTCGTTAGGCCCAAATTCAAGGCAGGCAGGGCTCACCGAGAGCGCCTGTAAGTCACCTACTCGTTTGGCCGATGCTAATGCCGGTAGCAGGGCGGGTTTTAAGGGTCTTAGTGTTTTTAGGTCCACAGACTGTAGAGGCTCAAAGGGGGAACCCTTGAGGGTTCTCAAGACCATGGGCAGGTCCCACACAGGGACGGTAGGGGGCCAAGGTGGGTTGAGCCTCCTGGATCATCTCAGGAAATGAACAAATAGGTTGTTCCGGCCCACAGACTGTCCGGCTATAGGAGCATGGGAAGCTGCTATAGCTGCCACATAGACCTTGAGCGTGGAAGGGGAGCGGCCCTTATCCAACAGCTCTTGTAGGAAGGACAATATCACTGATATGTCGCAGGAAGTTGAGTCTTCGCCATAGGTTGTGCACCAGGCGGAGAAGACCAACCATTTAAGGGCATAGAGGCATCTCGTAGATGGGGTTCTAGCCTGTGATATAGTATTTAGGACACTCTCAGGAAGATCTACTGATTCCCGTCGAGAGCCCAAAGGTGCAGAGCCCACAACTCGGGTTGGGGGTGCCAGATCGTCCTGTTCGCCTGAGAGAGGTCCTGCCTCAGGGGAATGGGCCACGAGGCTGCTGTCAGCAGCTGAGACAACCAAAGCTGGTTCCTCCAGAGCGGGGTCACTAGGAGGACTCTGTGTTTGTGATCCCTGATTCGTCTGATTCCCTGAGGGATCAGAGCGATCGGGGGAAAAGCATACAGGAGGAGGTTGGGCCAATCATGGGCCAACACATCCTCGCCCTTTAAAAAATAAATTGGGCAGTGAGAGTTGTCTTTTGAGGCGAAGAGGTCGACCTCTGCCTTGCCAAAGATCTCCCAGATTTTCTGAACCATCTGTGGGTGGAACGTCCACTCCTCTGAGGGGACGTTGCTCCGAGATAGCATGTCTGCTCCTTGGTTCAATATGCCAGGCGCATGTGCTGCCCTCAATGACTGCAGGTTGAGATGCGCCCACTCCAAGAGGCGTTTTACCATCTCGAAAAGGCGTTTCGAGGTGAGCCTGCCTTGGCGATTTATATAAGACACTACTGTCATGCTGTCCGAGCAGACTAGCACGTGGTGTCCCTTCAGGTCCGGTAAGAAGGTCTGAAGGGCTCGACATACTGCCATCATCTCGAGGCAGTTGATGTGTAGCCGACCTTGATGTGGAGCCGAAGGCCGGTTTGGCCTCGCACAGAGCTCCCCAACCTGTGTTGGAAGCATCTGTCGAGACAACCTTCCTTCTGAAAACAATGCCCATGGTCACGCCCTGCATGAACCACTGGGGGTCCTTCCAGGGGGCCAGAGCTGCCACGCAGGCCTGGCTCACCCTGACACGAAGGCAACCGTGATGCCACGCATGGGGCGGCACTTGCGGTTTCAGCCAGTACTGAAGGGGTCTCATGCAAAGCAGGCCCAACAGTAGCACCGGCGATGTGGAGGCCATGAGGCCTAGCATCTTTTGAAACACTTTGAGGGGGCGGGAGGCTCCCATTTTGAAGGAAGCCACGAGCTGCTGTATGGCCAGCGCACATCCTGGCGCGACTGCTGCCCTCATGAGGGCTGAGTCGAAAACTGCTCCCAGGAATGAAGTACGTTGGCTGGGAGACAGTGAGCTCTTGGCAAAATTGACCCTGAGTCCTAGGCACTAAAAGTGGCTGAGAAGGAGGGATCTGTGGGATACTAGCTCGGCCTCTGACTGGGCTAAGATGAGCCAGTTGTCGAGGTAATTCAGAATGCGGATTCCCATCTGTCTCAGAGGGGAAAAAGCTGCATCTATGCACTTCGTAGAAGTTCTAGGAGCCAGGGACAGTCCGAAGGGCAGGACCGTGTATTGATATGCTACTCCCTCGAAGGTAAATCTCAAGAATCGTCTGTGATGGGGGGCTACCTGGATGTGAAAGTATGTGTCTTTCAGATCCAGAGAAAAGAACCAGTCCCCCGGGCATATTTGCTAGAGGATCTGTTTCAAAGTAGTCATCCTGAATGGCCATTTCATGAGGGCACAGTTCAGGTGTCTGAGATCGAGGATGGGCCAGAGGCCGCCATACTTTTTGGGGACGAGGAAGTAACACTGTAGAATCCTGGCCATCACCTCGGAGCGCAGGACATGAGCGTCCTTGCTCTGCACTAAGGTGGGAACCACGCCGATGAATCGCGGGGGGTCTTTGAGCGAACTGGAGTGAGTAACCTCGTTTTATAATCCCCAAAACCCAATCTGACACTCCGGGGATGGCCTGCCAGGCCTCGGCCCGTGTGGCGAGGGGTTGGATTGGTTCGGGTGGTAGATCGCCGTGAGGAGACCTGACATTCGTTATAAGTGGAAGAGGAAATTTGCTCTCTTTTTGAAAATGTTTGTGTTTTATTTTTCTCGCTATAACAGCAGCTGTTTGTGTGGGCGCTTTCAGAACAGGCCCAGTATTCACAACAGTTTTTATAACACACACACTGCCACCAGCACCCGGAACAGAACGGGGTGCTTGGGGGCATAACAGAGACTGTTTGGGGGGCGGTCCGGCGATGGCGAGACTTTGTCCCCGCCTCTTCCTGTCCAGTGGATCAGGATGATGCCTGAGGCACAGGATCCAGCGTCAGCTTGGGCCGGGGTCCTTGGCGCTTCGGAAATGGGTAGTGTCTGGTCGACCGGGAGCGCTGTCGAGGCTCAGGCTTTTGAGTAGGCTGAGCAGGCGCAGGCGCAGGTTTTGCTGGCTGCTGCGGTGGCATTTGCAGAGCTTGAGCACTTCGGCAAGAATGTGCCTGGGATGACTTCTGTGCAGCAGTAAAACGCTCTGCAAAACCCTCAACGGCAGGTCCAAACAGCCCCGTGGGGGAGACCAGAGAGTCAAAGAAAGGGACCTTGTCAGCCTCCTTGATTTCAGTGAGGTTTAGCCATAAGTGGCTCTCCAGCATCACTAAGCTGGCCGTTGACCTCCCGATGGCCTATGCTGTCACCTTTGTAGCTCGAAGGGCCAGGTCTTTTGCACTGCACAGCTCTCTGAAAGCTGAAGGATCAGGTCCTGACTCATCCATTACTTGGAGGAGTTTGGCCTGAAAGACCTGGAGCATGGCCATGGAGTGCAGAGCGAGGGCAGACGTTGTCCTGCACAGTTTTGAGGGGTGCGCGACCTTCGCTTTCCATCCGATGGCAGTGGGCGGGCAGAGGTGCGTGGCCACTGACTCATCCAGAGGAGGCAGCTTTTCATAGCCCTTATCTTCAGCGCCGTCAACTGAGGAGAGCGCAGATGAAGTGGACATGCGAAGGTGAGCCGAATAGGGAGCGCACCACGTTTTCGTGAGCTCGTCATGGACCTCCGGAAAAAAAGGCACGGCTCGCCGACAAGGGGCCTGACGGTGCCCCGGCTATGAGTGGGCTCCTCCGGCGTGGACCACTCCAATCCCAGCTCCTCCACTGCTCTAGAGAGGACGCGGAAAAGCTCGGTGTCCATCCCTGTTTTGGTGACGCTGGGATCCGTAGACGGCAGAGAGGCGGTTGATATATCCTCCGCGTCTGACGCTGCTAGAGACATGCTGTCATCTAGCAGTTCGTCCTCGATTGCACCGAATGAAACCATGTCGCTCGCATCAGCTGAGGGATGCTGGTCTGGGCGCTCAAAGAGGATGGGAGAGTCATCTCTGCATGGCAAGAGTGAGGTATGTGGGGTCTGGGCCGGCGTGAGCTCGCTCGCAGCCGAGAGCTGAGTCCCTCTGCCCCACTGTTTTTTCCTCGCAGGTCCCTGGGAGGAAGAAAAGGGAGGGCACTAGGGGCGGAATCGCTCTCTGAAAAGAAAGCGATCCGAGCGCGCAGAGAGGTGAGACTCATGTTCACGCAATGTGAACATTCTATCTCAGTCAGAGCAGCTTCTGCGTGGGGCTTGCCCAGACAGGAAACACACTCTAAGTGGCCATCGTCAGCGTGCAGAGCGGTCCTGCACGAGCTGCAGCAATGGCGTGGCATTTGCAGCAACGCTGCTGCTCTTTTATAGAAATTGCTCTTTTAGCTTGCCAGATGGCGGCAGGGGACGAGCTGGTATCTGCGCCAGATGCTGATGGCGGCTCGAAGAGTGGGAAGGAACAGCAGGAAGGCGCAGGAGAGTCAGCTTCTGTCCGCAGCGAGGCGTGTTAACGGCAAGCAGCTTCAAGTCCCGTAAATCAGCGAAGAGAAGATCGTCATCGCTGAAGGAGAATTGATCTGAGATCCTATGGCGCAATGCCCACTTATATAGCCAGATGGCTCCGCCCATTCGGTATCGAAAGGGAACAGATATTATTTCTGTAAAATAATTACACAGCCTTCAAACTACCTACCATATTTGCCCCAAATGCATTAATTGCATGGTGAAGGGGCCATTATTTTTTACAGGAGAAAATGCTGGATCAGGGTTGCTTCAGAAAGTGAGTCTGCAGTTAAGTCACTCCCCATGCAGGTGCTTGTTTTATTGCAGTCAGTCTAATCTAAGAGGCATCACAACGCTACTGTCAAGCAGCCGGCCATCTTCCCACCACCTTGTCACAAACCTGCAATAATAAAAATCTCATAACCCTGATGGACAGATGGGTCTTCAATTGGAATAAGAAGAAAGGAAGAGATTGGATTTCCCAAAATGGATTCAAAGTGAGATTAACATCAAATATTACAACAAAGTATTCAAGCACCAAAGGGGAGATTGGCATCTTGGCAGCTCGAGGTGGCCTAAGCTGACAGTTTCCTGGATATAAATAAAGTTAAAGACAGGCTTTATGTAAACAATAGTCTTGTGATCACACACTGAACTGCTCCATAACTTAGGAAAAAAATTAAATTGGCTTTTTTGAGTTGGATTTAATGAGATATGGCATTACAACTGGATGTGCAGACTGATTGTGAAACAGATGACTGTGAGGTATAAACTGTGACGTAAGACTGTATCATTCTGTCAGGTTTACTGTAACTTTATTATCTTTACTGGACAAAAGAATGGCAACACTGTATTACCACCTTTTTGTACTCCTCAGTCCTCAAATTACAGCAATCTAGCGACTGACATAGACCATGCACAAAATAAGCAACACAGCCATACTCACCTTTGTAAAGCTCATGGCAGATGTGTAAGAACAAGCAGATCAAAGTTGAGCTCAGAGCATATTAAGGACCTTTTTTGAGGTTCTGAAGAGCTGAAGCCATGTTTGTCCATGCATTCTCCCTGTCACTGTCAAACAAAAGCATTTCTCCCCTTTAAAATGTAGAGGGGAGGGGGTGAGACCAGCGATGAGCTTCACCTATGGTGACTGAACATAACAGTCAACAGAATTCATAGCCCTCAGGCAAAAGTGTGCAAGGTGTATTTTGTCACTGTTAAGGCATCACATATTTGTGTTAACATTCTGGCAGAAAGTGACTGAAAGAAAATCTAAACAGGAAAAGAACACCCTTCACATGTAACTTCACATGGAGCTTTATTCAAATCTATAGTGTTCTGAGCTTGAGCTATGTGGATAACATGATGTTCTATGAAAGTCAACAGGGGATAAAGCATGTAGCAAGCACTTGCTAAGGAATCCTGCTCTGTCAACAGGAAACAGTTATGCCATGTTCACAAGCACATATACTATTCCATTCTTCAGCATACTTTGTGCACCTGAGAGCTTAACAATGTCTAAGTTACAACCAGAACAAAAGATTCCTTTATGGCAGCAGCACTCAGGGAGATGACAGCTATAATATTGGCTTCAGTACATATAGGTAACATACTAGGTAAGAGGAAATAACCCTTTTAAGCTTGACGTTGATGTCCGCTGTCATTTAGAACTGATAACACAGGGTTAGTGTGTTTTTTCAAGGGCAAGATAGTATACAGGGTAACATTATAAGGTATTAGAGCTGTGTTATGCAGTGTAGGTAGAAGGTTACGTATAGTAGCCGCCTTATCTCACAAAATTCCCACAGAGTATTTCATAGACATTAGACTGGGACTTGTCATGCATATAAACTTAGTATTTATGCGTCTATTGTATCTTGCATCATAATGGACAATGTGCTGCAAAACTGCTAACATCCAACTAAAAGAGCCTTAATATTTTTGCCCAATAAAGCTACTGATTTGAATGCTTAATTGAACATAAACTTAAGCAGCCTGTAACTTTACAGTAGAACAGCACCTTTAAAACTTATTTTTTCAACACCTTATAAAGGAAATTTGTATTGGTTTTTTTTATTATTATTTATTTATTTATTTTATTTATTTATTTTTTACAAATCTACTTTTAGATCCTTATACATTATAAAGTTTCTCCTGAAACTGCTTATTATTCTGACACTTTCCTAGATAAATAAATAAATAAATATATATATATATATATATATATATATATATATATATATATATATATATATATATATATA
>CM075009.1:15950504-15965745 GCA_037576675.1 Pangasius sanitwongsei | reverse complement strand
AGTCTCCAGAAGAGCTGTGTCTGCTTCTGCAAGATGCTCAGTAACACTTCCAGCTCATTTCCTTATCAAACTGCACACATTGTACCTGAGACTATTAATTTTTTTTAAAGTGAAGGAGCAACACACCACATATTGACTTTGTTTCATTTATTACTGTTTACTGCTCTTTATAGTAATTTTTTAAATGTAGAAACATTTAATTTCATTATTTTTAAAGGCATCTTTGTTCAGCATTTTGCATGTGCCTAAGACTTTTGCACAGTACTGTGTGTATATGTGTGTGGTAATATATCATGTATCTCCAATTATAGGGATCTCCTACTTACATTAGGTGTATTTCTTAAACCTAATAATCCACATAAGTGTTTTTTTTTTTTTTAATTTTGCCACAAACAATGCAAAATTGTTGGTTATGTCTCCTGTGTGTATTAATATCTGCTTTTCTCCTCATAATATAGCTAAGCAAAAGGATTTCCTAAGGATTTCAAAAATCATAATAATTCAGCCAGTGACATCCGGACTCTGCAAGCAGTAACACAGCTACTAGCTAAAGGAGCAGCAGAGAGTGAAGGATGGGCTGGATACCCAGCCTCTCATGAATGGTTAATCCTTTCAGAGGATCCTCGCTACAGCTGAGGGCGCAGAGTGTGCGGTGGGTGCGATTACTTAAAAGCCAGCGCATCCCTTCCTTTGAAATAGCGCGGCTCTTTTAAATATCTGTTATTCACGTTCTTTAAGCCCCTGCGGGTGGGAAATGAAGGGGGAGCAGCTTGGCCTCGGCGGGATATTAATTGGAGGTAAGTATCCACAATGAGGGCGTATGCGCTTCGCCGCCTCTGCATTCTGTGTCCAGCGGGCTGTTGCCGTGTGGGCGGGGCCGAAACTCCACTGACGCAGCGTCATACCAGAGCGGACTGAATGACGTCGTCGGGTGAACAGCTGGCCTCGCGCGCCTCTCGCCTGCCCACATAATTAAAGAAAACTCACTCGCTTCACTAGTGTGGATCTAACGCGCGCCACGATCACTCTCTGTAAACTAACAAATCACAGTTTAGAGCAGATCAGAAGGGTTCGAGCGGACTACCCATTCGTGCATTTCCTAAAGTGTGATCAGCTATCATTAATAAATAAAATACCTCAACACACGGTACATTTCTGAAATCCTCAAGGTGTTGATTATTTATTTATATGATAAAAAAAAATGTTTACACACACATATTAGGTTTTATGTGTGTGTGGGGGGGGGGGAGTTCAAATTTGATTTAAAACATGCGTACTTATTCATGATTTTCGTGAAGTTATGCTACCTTCATTAGCTATGGTAATTATGAATATGCTTTGTTGTCTGAAACGACGCCACGTTCATTCATACATTTCTTTTTTCTTTTTTGTATTACTTTTATTTTGACACCTTAACACACATTGCTCAGCTAGCTAGCTTGCTGACGATAACGGAATTTTGGTCAAATACAAGCTATTTTCACGGTGTAAAAATGTACAACATGCACAGAATGGTTGCTGATGTAGTACACAAATGAATAGGACCAAAACTACAAGTGCTAACAATTAGCTGCATTTAGAAAAATGAACAAAACCAGTCATTCAGTACACAAACTCTACTCTCCTCCGCCTTGTTGAAAGTTTAGGGCTCCTCCCATCTCGAAAACTCAGCTATCAGAAATATCTCCGAGTTTCCCAGTCGTAATTACGATCTGAAGGGTCATTCATGTGCAACTTCCTAGTTGGAAACTCGTATTTACGATAATTCCGATAGCACGTGAAGGCAGCACTAAAATCAAAGTAGAAAACCACCACTAAAGGTAAGCAACCTTTTATCATTTATTTCTTGCAGCAGCAGCATAACACAGAATTAAAAAACAATAATAAACACCAAAATCAATCTCTAAAATTATTACTAAAATTAAATGAACACAGTACACTTATTTAAAATGTCTGCATACTACACTATTTATTTTTAACCTGTATGTGTTCTCTCTCTCTCTGCCTCCCTGCATCACTGTCTGCCTGCTTGGTGCCATTCTACTGTGTAGTAGGCTAAATGTATTATAGTTTGGGCAGTTAAATGTATATTAGATTATTGTTAGTGTGTTTTACTTAATTAAAAATACCTTTTGAGGTTATTTGTGTAATTTGGGATATCTTAAAAATGATTAAATTATAAACATGTGTACATGATGTGGACTAACTTTATACTTATTTTGTTATGGTAGTTCATGGTATGCATACATGCATGTATGCAAATATGTATGTTAATCATGACAATTTTATAACCTTATTTAAAAATATATGTATACTTTTTTTGTTTGTTGCTTACACTAACCCTTATCTAATGTCACCTCAGTTAATTTACTTTCACTGATCAGTCCAGAAACAAATGCTGCTAAACGAAACTGTCAAATTGATGCTTTGATTTTACAGAGCCCTTTTTTATTATTATTTATTTTTTTTATTTCTTTAGTTGAATGATGAATGAACATGAATAGTCAGTCTACAATGGCAGGTGGAGTGAAACAGCAAATGGGACCAGGGATGTCTAAATAATGGGGTTTATTTATAATCCATTCACAAATCAGGCTTTGCCAGCAGGAAGGCCCTGAGCCCGTTGGAACTCTTGCTGCAGGCTGGCGAGGACCTCACGATGCTGTTCAGACTTTCGCTCCATCTCTTTCAATAATGTCTCATATCGTTTGCTACACAGAAAGGACACAGACACAGATTTGAGCTTTCCATCGGTGAAACTGTACTACTGACATTAATTCTTGGATGAAAATTGTTTTCATGCCAAACAATTTATAATCAAAGAATGGAGCAGCTGTTTACAATATTATTTGGATAACTGTAATTGTATTGCTTATTTAGACATAATATTATAGTTGCAGCAATACAATACATCATACACAACTTCTAACCATCTTACATTTCTCCGTTGATGTACTCGAGCCTCTTGGCCACTGTTGCCTTTGCTTCATCTAGATCTTGTTTCACCAGAACAGGTCCAATTAACTTGTAAACTGTATTCTGGCTGTCCAACAAGTCTAGCTCCTGAGGAGCACATTAAATACAATAGATGTTTATAACTGAAACCTTTAAAACAGAAATTCAGGAAATGCTCATAACACTATTTCTTACCTCTTTAACAATGTTATTCTCTGTAAGCTGAGCCTCAAGTTTCTGTCGGGCTGACATGCTTTTACTGACATCTGTAATGTAAGACATCATTATACAACACTCAAGAACTGAGTCATATGCATAAGCTTCCTTATACAATGAAATTTTTAGTTTGCACATTCTCCCAGATGCTTCAGTATATAATGAAAGATAAATAATAACAAATAAAATAACAAAAATGTTTAAAAATATTTTTAAAAACAGTACAAAAGTTGTCATGGACACATTTTGTGAGGTACTTGTGCAATACATGTGCAAAACATAGCATAAAATAGGGAACATACAAAACTATGTTTCTGACAAACACATGTAGCTATTACAAATTCAATACTCATCAATTCTTGTTAAGGAATCAGGATTAAACAGTGGCATGGCATTGCTTAAATTCACAACCAACTCTATGAAGACAGATTACAGTGTCTAAGTGGTATGGACGTGAAACATGTGAAGGCAGATGCTGACCATGTCAGTGATTTACTGCATGCCTAATAACTAGGCATTATAATAAAGGAAATCGTACACAGTTAATGTTCCCCAATGTTCACACTGACAAAACATCTGAACAGCGAAAAGCAACGGCGTGCTTAATTGCAAAATCCTAAATTAGCTCGTCCACAGCAGTCACAACGGGCTTGGCTGATCACTGTTTTCGCTCAGATACCTTTTTGGATCTGTTGGTATTTTTCCAGCTCGGACTGTAGCTTCTTTTGTATTGCGTCCGCCATTCCGATGATTACTGTAAACTAATTAAACATTCGTTTTTACCAGGTATAGTAACAAAATCTGCTGATTTAGCTACCTAACTGTTCCGTAGCCATGCAGATTAAAGGGAGACGCAGCGCAAATGACGCAATTATTCTGCGACTGACTGAGAGCGTCCGAATAGTAATATCGCCACCTAATGTCCATCTACAGTAAAAACCATACGAGTGCTTTATTCCAAGTATTCTAAACGAAGTATTTTTATATTTATAAAATATATGCAAATATTTGAATTTAGTCCATTTGAACAATTTTAACAATATATTGCAATACAAATAATGTATTTATTTACAGGGAAGCTGAGTTGGTAATTCAATTCAGTTCAGTTTTATTTGTATAGCGCATTGTCACAAAGCAGCTTTACAAAAGTATATAAATTCAGGATATACATTTTAAATTTATAAATGTATCCCTAATGAGCAAGCCAGAGGTGACAGTGGCAAGGAAAAACTCCCTGAGAGGACATGAGGAAGAAACCTCGAAAGAAACCCTTCTATAAGTGTATATGGATGGGTTAAATGCAGAGCACAAATTCCGAGTATGGGTCAGCATACTTGGCCACAAGTCACTTCACTTCACTTCACTTCACTTCACTTCACTATATAGTCAAAAAGTGCAGTTGTGTAACCATTAAAGTTCATTATAGTTTTTCACTATAGGCTTTATATAGTTTCATTATAAGCAATTGCTCCATTAACACAGATTAAATTGAAACAAAACAGTGAATTAGTTAGTAACTAGAGAAGTTTTTTTGTTTTTTAAAGGGATAAGTTAAAATGTAAATAAAATATCATATATGTATGTATATAGAGAGAGTTAGATATGCAAAGATAAATAAACATGAAGATATACAATAGAAAGTATACATGAGCCAATTTCAAAGATATTCTAAAAACATATTTTCAAATACATTACTTTCCTTTGGCCATGGCTGCTGTCTATATAGACTACACCTGACCATCACATCCATATGTGCTTTTTGAACATCCATTGACAGATTTAGTCCCCTCCACTCTTCATGGAAGGCTTTCCACTAGATTTTGGAGCACGACTGTGGGGATTTGTGTTCATTCATCCACAAGAGCATTAGTGAGGTCAGGCACTGATGTCAAATGAGGAGGCCTGGTGTTCAGTCGGTATTCCAGTTCATCTCACATGTGTTCAGTGGGGTTGAGGTCAGGGCTCTGTGCAGGCCACTAGAGATCTTTCACTCCGCATTGTCTTGCTGGAACAGATTTGGGTCTCTTAGTTCCCGTGAAGGGAAATTGTAATGCTACATCATCTGAAGACATCCTATACAATTGTCTGCTTCCAACTTTGTGGGAAAAGTTTGGGGAAGAAAAACATGTGGGTGTGATGATCAGGTGTCTACATACGTTTGGCCATATTATCATGATTATCAGATTATCATGGCTTCTACGTCCTGCGCAGTGCAGTAAACAGTCTGTCCACTAGGGCACACGTAGATCTTCCTCCTGTACGTTAGGAGGCAGTCTCTCAAGGCTTATCGTGGTTTGCAGCTGCAACATGGCAGCCTACATGCTCCTATGTTAACGTGAAGGTCTTGCCGTGTTTGTGTGAACACAGTCTTCATTCTGTTAGGTGAGTACCTATAATTTAATGTGCAGCTTGTCTCATTGTATCTCATCTTTACTCTTTCATGTGAGAATTGCTTGATGATAAATAAATGACTAAACAGCTGTCATGTGCTGCTTCAAAGAACACACACACACACACACACACACACACACACACACACAGATATATAATGTATGCATTTGTATCCTTTGACATTGTACAGGTAAACTAAGCATGTTCTGTAACATCTGTGTAGTGTAGGTTACTCTGCATATTGAGACATGGTGGAAGAGCAGTAACTTTATTAACTAAGCTTTTAGCAGTAAGACAACATTTTCCTGTTATTTGTCGTGTTTTTCCCTGAATCTCAGTGCATGAACCATTTGGATAGTCTACATAAATCTGGTACTGAACCACTTACATAGTCACTCAGTAATATCTAGCTGTTATTAAAATGATTAAATCATATCATTAGATGTTGCTTGCTACGTAGTATAACTTTATTGCTCTCCATAAGGCAGTGTTTGCTTTCAAAGAGCAATATTATCTTGTTCAAGCCCTATTATTGTATAGTTAACTTTAATAGAGCTATTTTGTAAAGAAAAATTAATAAAATATGTTTTGATAATAAGATACTGTTTAAAATTAAATAATTTTTTAGGTACTGGTTGCTTACAATATTTTTTTAAAATGGGGCCTTGCTTTACAATAATTTATAAATAAATGTTATTTTTTGTAATAATCATAATCCTGTCCTGTATAGGTTTCACTTATGAACAATGTAAAATATCAAAAGTTTGTGGACACCTGACCATGACACCCATATGTGCTTTTTGAATACCCCATGCTAGATTTAGCCCCCCTTTGCTGTTATAAGAACCCCCACTCTTCTGGGAAGGCTTTCCACTAGATTTTGGAACATGGCTGCGGAGATTTGTGTTCATTCAGCCACAACAGAATTAGTGAAGTCAGGCACTGTTGTTGGGTGAGGAGGCCTGGTGCACAGTTGGAGTTCCAGTTCATCTCAAAGGTGTTCAGTGGGGTTGAGGTCAGGGCTCTGTGCAGGCCACTCAGATTCTTCCACACCAACCTTGGCAAACCATGTCTTCATGAACCTCGCTTTGTACACAAGGGCATTGCCATGCTGGAACAAGTTTGGGCCTGTTAGGTCCAGTGAAGAGTGCTTCCACCTTTGTGGGAAAAGTTTGGGAAAGGCCTGCATATGGGTGTGATGGTCATGTGTCCACATACTTTTGGCCATATAGTGTAACTTATAACCCAACAATATTCTTCAGCAACAGACTCAACGTAGATAGGAAAAGGCCAAGCATCATCTAAGAAACTTCACTTCATCTTGTGCAACATTGTAGGAAATCAAAGATGTAAAGAAAAAAACTACTCAAAATCAGTTCCACAAAACAAGTTTATTTATGTTTAGTACATGTGCATTATAAATAACAGTTCCTACAACTGTAGGGTTGTGACCCAGAGTTTGAGAAACAAGTTGGTAGAGTCTTTCCTGTTTATACAGAATCAGTATTTAGGCATTCACGTTAACTTGTAACTTAACGGCTGACTACAGTTTAAAATTAGGTATCCTATTCAGGTTTTAATCGTAATACAGGACAAGTTGGAGAAGAGTCGTATAAGGGCTCCATTTTAATCAAGCTCTGAGAAATGTTCAGAAGCCTGGAATCATGCTTTCAAATAAAAGTTTACTATTACAAGATTTGATTCTGTCTAATCTACCCAGAATGAGGCAGCATCAAAAATGGCATTTCATTTGAAGCAAAAGCTCATTTCATGCAAAAATCTTTCGGTCGGCTTTGATCTGAATTGTTGGGCTCTGAGCCAGTTATAGCCAGAGTGCTAAGATGTGTGTTTGTCTCTGTGTGTGTGTGTGTGTGTGTGTGTGTGTGTGTGTGTGTGTGTGTGAGACTGAGGCAGCATGACGGACCTACTGCACTGCTCCTTGTTATAAGGATGTATGTAGTGTATTGAGGTGGTTTATATTAGGATGCATGGACAGGAATCATCATTAGTTTTATTTTGTGAAAGTTAAGTGCAGCAATGCTCGACACGGAATGTCCTGTGTGATCATGTGGCCACTTTTGCTGTACCGTTTATAATAATAAAATTGGAGAACAATTCGTGTGTTGCTTCTGCAACATTAAGCATTCCCATAATTCCAAAATCTCTAAACTGTGCGATGAAGGATCTGTTGGAGTTTGTGTAGATAAGTACTAGTCTTGGGCTTTATTTAAAAAACTAATAATAATATTGTCAAACCTTTTATGAAAATTACCTGTGTATGCAGAATTCTTGTTTTATAATCTAACAGTGTAGTGATATTTTTATACCACGTGGGGGCGCAAGATACAATTTTATTATGAACTGTGGTGCAATTTGTGAAAGGACCCTGCTTCACAGGTAGATCTCAATAGGTCTGTTTTATTAGGAGTTTTATTACTGTAGTTTATTAGTTGCATTAGTAAACTGCTTCAAAATTAATTCAGGTACAACTGCTCATTTTAAACTGAACATAGGCCTTGTTCAGTTTATTGCAATAGCTGAGAATTAAGTTCAAAATGGTCACCACAAATATTGAGCTCCCACTTGTGCCAAAAACACATTGCGTTATGAATAAATGCATGAAATAGCATATTCTTAATGACAGCTCAATGAAATAGTTGCTAACAAAACAGCAAATTGTAAAAATGAGGCAAAGCAAGTGGGATTTTAAAAAGGATATGCTAGTGTTACAAGTATGCAACGTAGGTTATGATATTAAATAACACTGAAACAACTTAAGCGCAGACCTGTCCAAGGTGCGTGTTTCTGACTCACTGCAGTGTGTAGGATTTTGTAAAACATTATTATTGGGGCAAATGAGGAAAAATGGTGCTCATGAGTCACTGTGAGTTTTCTTTGCAGTCCTAGTAATTTACAGTCAGTGCTGTCAAGTCGGATTTGGCAGGAGTTTTTGGACGCACAAATCATATGTTGTCTTAGATGTCATACTTCATTAAACTACAACGTTTGAAAGACGTCTGGCTTCATATAGAGCTGATTGTAGCAAGCCAACTGGCTGACTTTAGCTTGTTAACTAAAAGAAAGGCCTGAGAACAAATCTTGTCAGATTGCAAAATACACAGATCAGATCTCAAATTACACGAGCCAAAATATACTGAGAATACAGATATACAGAGAAGTATATTTAATCACGTAAATACAGCGTATTTAATCACTTTGTAAGGATCATCACCATTAACGTTATTTGTAAAGTGTTAGATTTGACACTTAATTGTAGGCCTATTTAATTGATTTGGGTCAAAACAATTTCAAAACAACCTATGGCGATGTCAAAACAACCTATGGCACCGTTCACGAGGTAGAACTTTTTGGGCATAAAAATATTTTTGGCGCAAAACAAGAGAGATTTTTACCCAGCCCACAATGAAGCATGGTGGTGGCAGCATCATGCTATGGGGCTGCTTCTCTTCAGCTGGGACTGGGACACTATTCAGACAGAATGAATCATGAATAGCTCCAAATTGCAATCTGTTTTGCCACAAAACCTGAAGGCCTCGGTTAGACAGCTGAAGATGAATGATTTCGTCTTACAGCATGATAATGACCCAAAGCACAAATCCAATTCAACAAATGAATGGCTTCCGAAGAAGAACAAAGTTTTGGAATCAGAGCTCAGATCTAAATCCTATCAAAAACCTCTGCTAATGTTAGCTAATATACCCTGCTTGGCTCCTGAGTGGTGCAACAGAAAAACGCTCACCCTATCTTCCGGGGGTCATGAGTTCAAATCCTAATGACATGGACAGTGTTCGGGAGTCCAAGAGAGCAATATCGGCCATGAGGGGTGGCATACGCTGTTTCGCCTCTCAATCACAGTGACCGTTGCATGAGCAGTTCAAAAAGAATCAGTCAGCAGGCTTCACGTCGTTAATAGGAGAGACCTAGCTAGGGAGTGGGAATTGACCAAAAAATTGGATAAAAATTACGGGAAAGAAACATACACTGATAAATTTGATTTCACATTAATGAACTTAAAATATTCTCCAGTTGCCGTGACAGAAAGCAAGGGATCCTGTGTGAACATCTCTGTATGAGACAAGAGGGAGTTTGGGGAAGGGGCCACGACTTCCCCATATTAGTTTGCTAATATCGTAGAGTCCAAAACATTCCATAGTCACACGGTGATTGGCTCATCTCTTGTTTTATTGGGACGAATGTTTGAGAAATAACTTGTGTAACCATACTGTGATGTTTTTGCAGAGCTCCTATGTGAAGTGCATAATGGTTGGCAGGTCTGGTAATACAATGTAATCAGTGATAAACATCACTGGATATCGTGGCAACGCAATATCGATAATATTATGATACGATAATATTGTTATCACACAAGCTTATTTTCCATACTGTCTAGCCAGCTAATATTAACCAGCTATCTTGGTAACTTCAACCTCAGAGATGTTCAGCATTGCCAAGAATGAAGACAGTCACATCATGTCCAGTGAGCTGAATCTGAGCAGATCTGGGCAGAACAAAGTGTTCTGATCCCACAAAATGAGTACAGATACACCAAAGTGGTCCACTGTGCACAAGCAGAGCAATGATTGTCCTCACCACAGCACATACAGTGGAAAGAAACAAACTTGTTGGCTAAAACTAACACTCTAGAAAAAAATGCAAGCTTTAATTGAGTGCAAGAGAGTTTGAATTTTACTTAATATTCAGTAATTGGTAGTCACGTTGATGTGCACAATAAAGTTCCTTTATGTCTCCGTCTCAAATACTTGTTCCCAAATTGCATACTGAAGTACTGATTAGTATTTCAGTACATCCGCAGGTCTCATTACTGTGTAGATGTTTGCAGCAATCCTTATGGGAGAAGGAGCCACAGCACAACTTGTGTTATGAAATAACTCCTTGTCTGCAATATCATATCAAATCCAAGGGAGGGAGAGAGAGAGAGAGAGAGAGAGAGAGAGAGAAATTTACATTAAGCAGCTTTAATCAGAGATTTCAGCAGTCTACAGACAAGGATGGGTGTAACTCAGCAAATTGTGAATATTAGTATCTTATGGATATCATTAGGAGATTCATTTTGGCTTCAACTATAAATACACCAGAATTTGCCATTTATGTTATTTCATTTTAATTTCGTCAGATATATATGTTTCATTGCAAAGAGGTGTTACCTGAAAAGAAAGCATCGTAGTTTTGTGCTATTGTAGTCTATTTACTAATGATTTTAGACTGCTAGGTAATTGGTTAATCAGTGGTTCATGTGAGATGGCAATCTAACACTGATGGAGTGCTCACATATGGTTTCTGCACTCAAGGTTGAGTTTCCCAACAGCATTGCAAAGTTAAGATCATCTTACCTGGGAGAGGGTATATTCATTGTGATGCTCGCTCTACCGTTTAACAGTGATCTTTGTGCTGTGATGCTCTTGGGGAAACCCGGCCCTGATTTCTGTGAACACTATACGTGAGTCATGGTTTGCTCAGAGATTACAGAGAATTATTCTGGCTAAAAGGCTCTGTAATGGTGATTGTATGACTTGGTTGCTTTTAATCTACAGACCATTAAGTGTATAAAGATTCCTGTGATTTGGCCAGTTTCGTTAATGGAGTATGCACAGAGCACCAAAGAGCACCAGAATTCAAGGATTTTTCATTCCCATAGTGTTGTTGGTGTTTGGCTTTGGTGTGTACAACCCAGCAGCAAACTATGAAATGCACGGAAGACAGAAGACATCAGATAGCACCCATTATCATGTACTATCTATGATATTATCATAATACATGATGTGTACAGAATAGGATGAAAATGTGTAAATTTCAGTTATACAAACCAGATAGTGACTTTCACCCATAGACGAATAACCTTTAAGTTAGGATTCAAACACAACACGTGTGCTGCCATAGTAAAACAATCAACAATGAGCTGGTGTGATACCCTGAATTTGATTATTTTCCAGTAAGAGCACGTCCCAATGTGTTTTACTACTTCAATTTGCCAACAGTAACATTTTTTAAAATAAATTAATGAATACCGTGGCGTACAGTTTATACATTTACCATTAAGTTTAATGTTGTGGAACATCCACTACACAAGTTACGGTAGTTCCTGTTATCACTTACTTGATAGCAGCAATAAACAGATGTACCTTCACCAGCCTCTCTTGAAGTTAATAACACAAAAAATGTAGCTTGCCATGTTGACAAGAAACCACAAAGCCCTTTATTCTGATGACTTTCAGCAGTACGTCTGACTGTTATTGCTTCCAAAAATGCTAAATAAACGTCTCCTCACAGAAAACTTCACTATATAAGCAATTACACATGTTAATCTGTTTATGTGGAGCGTCTGCCATACAAGTCCCAGTGTAGGTTGTTGCTATAGAAATGATGAAGTATTAGAACAAGCACATTAATATAAGCCTATGCATTGCTTCACTGTTAGAAAATTAATCAACACCTTCTCACCAAACAGATCGAGTATTCAACGGTGCTTTGGTATAATGCTATTTAAAGGTGTAGTTCTAGAAAGTACTACTATCGGAACATGAAATGGTTTGTTAATTGGTGAAATCAATATTATGTGACCTCCAAGAGCAAGCAGTGGTTGCTGTGGTCTGGAGGCTCAGTGTCTAGGGGCTTTGTTTTTAGCGCTAATATACTGTGTTTGGGTGTAATTGGGAATGGAAAATTGATGCAGGGTGATTTTGTCTTTTTAAAAAGTTCTCCCAAGCTTCACCTGAGAGGAGGAGGTCTTCTTTGGGGCACTTCACTGACCCTCCAACAGTCCTGCCACTATCAATATGCAACTTCTGGAGCAGTGGGCAGAATACTAATATGCTGCTGTGCTCTGTGAATTGTGATGTTTCTGTGAACTCTCTGGCTTATAAAAGCTAGGCTGCAGTATGAAGTTTAGTTTCATTAACCTTTTATAAGTGGCGATGCATCTGGATATCACAGCTGCATTTGAGGTGCACATATCATAGCCAGCCATGAAATAAAGGCCACATGCAGACATAAGGGCTAGTCCACCTTTCCTATGATAAATGTTAAAAAGTTAATTGAGTGAACATTCCTGGATGGTGTTGCTCCAGGGTAGTTTTACAGGAACTACAGCTATGTTAAAAGGTTGGCTCATTCCCTGAAGCTCAGCTCTAAAAAAAAATGCAAATCTGGCTGCCACAGCTGTTTATATGCCCATGCACTAGCTTCATGGGTATGATTTAAGATCCAGAACAGCAATTAAAATTTCACAACAAAGATTGTAGCATTTAGTTAAGCATAGTCCTACAATGTAATGCTTTTCAGACTGATCTCAATTATTGTTCTTGTTTAAATTGTTGGTTTGATTTATTCTTATGAATGTTTTACATTTCAAACCTGTTATTAAGTTATGTTACCTTCAAAAGCATTTTAAAGTTGAGTAGAGCACATTGGGGGGGGGACGCAGAACAGGTAAATATTAAGCATAGTTATATATTTCTTTGATAAACTGCTCATGACGAAAAGCAGCCATTCCGAATAAACAAATGTTTTTGAAATGGCTTGAAAGATCTATCGTGTCAGCATTGACATCGCATGTTTGCACATCATGCCGAGACCTTTTCTAAAATGTCTACTCATAAAGCGAAACAATGTAGTCCAAAGAAAATTCCCTTTAATCGCCCAAGTTTACCATTATTAGTTTAGCACGCGCTGTGTTTGCATTTTTCACAGCAAACATTCATTCTCATTAGTGGCAAGAAAATCGTGAAGATGGACTTTCATTTATTATCATTCCTGATTGTTTCAGGTCTGTTTTTATGTATTTACGTACAGTAATGTTTTATTGCACAAATGGTTAGCTACATCATCTTCATGTATAATGCACATAGCAGAACCCATTCCTGAATGGACAGATACTGACAAAGTGCATTACGTGAATAGTATAGCAAAAAGGTGTTCTTGCACTGCACTATTTACTGCACTACATGCAAAATAAAATGCCATTTGAAATTCATCTACGGAAACAGCATAACTAATAAATGCCTTGAAAATGAACCTTTCAAATGTAATATCAGTTTTTTGTGTAAATTTGAAAATTGAATAAGAAGTGGCATTATTGTACATCTCATTACACAGGAAGTACAGCTTAAGGTGCTGTTTTGGAACAGTGAAACGTTGCTGGAGTGATGGCTAGCTCCATTTGGGCTAGTGTTATCTCAGTACAATTTGGACTACTTTTTCAAATATTTATTGTGCAAGCCCGTAACATTGCAGCATGCTTTTCTCAGTATTCTTGAACCCCAGTAAACATCATGCTACACTCAAAACACTATGCGCAACACTGGGTTGTGCTATTATGTGTGTGTGTGCATGTGGATACATGTGTTGTCAAAAGGAAAAAAGGCTGTATTTATTACCCCTGAAAAATAGCATTCTTAAAACTGATGCAAAAGTTTGAGAAACAAGTAGCCAGATTGTGATTGCAGTAAATTCTGTGCACCATTTGGATTGCTTTTTTTTTTCCCCCACCTTCATCATTAATATAACTACTCACTTAGTAATTTACCACATGAATGCTTTCTGTGATGGATGAGTAGCCAAATTTAGTAGACCATACTTTTCTATACTATTTATTTTAACAGATCCAGCCTATTTTGGGAAAAAAAAGGTGGGGGGATGGCAAATGCCTTGCTCAGCAGGTCTTACAAATTGGTTATTCTTGGGTCTAAACAAAGCTGTTCCCATGTGTGCAAGTTCAATTTGTTTCAAACTGAAAATAAATATATCAATAGAGGGAGAAACCTGATGAACTGGCTGGCTTTCAAAATGCCAGGTTGTAAATCTATATATGCAAATGCTTCATAAAGTACTTTTGTGTGAGGAGTCGTGTCTTTCTTTGTTGGTCTCTGGGATATAAATCAAATATCCAGGGCTGCTGTTCTTGCTCGTACTGGTGTGATTTGGGTATTACTTTTTTTTTTTTTTTTTTCTTTTTAATCTAAACCTCATTATCTTCATCTGAGAATTGAATTAAACAGCTGATTAGGCTGCTTATTGGCTTACATTTAACCTTCACAGTTTTACAGTAGTGAGTGACAAAATTATATCATATCAGTATAAACATTTGTAACACATCTGTTACTCTGTTCTAGATTTTCATGCACCTCAGTTATCAGAGGTTCCCCTTAATACGTTTTACACAGAGAAAGTCTATGCTTCAAAATATAACAATTCATGTTCCAAATTTCCTTTTATCTTCTCAGTGAAAACATGAAAATAGAAAGTTTTCTGCAGTGTTTTGGAATTTTACATGATGTGCATGCAGCGTGCCCCCCGAATGGGGGTGTCATGTCCTGGTATGTTCAGTATATATTTTTACAGATATATTCAGGTATGGTGTATATGACCAATAGATACGACGGATAAGACTTGTTTACAGTTATTTGCATCTCGTCACCTGTATCAACTGGACTATAATGGTGTCCGATACCTTCTATCTTAGTAGATACTATACTCTTAGCTCTCACACTCCTACACTCTCAGCTCTCACTCTCTCACACCTCTATACCCTCAGCTCTCTCTCACCTCTACAATCTCAGCTCTCTCTCTCACTCTCTCACACCTCTATACCCTCAGCTCTCTCTCACCTCTACAATCTCAGCTCTCTCTCTCACTCTCTCAC
>CM075009.1:15933184-15946001 GCA_037576675.1 Pangasius sanitwongsei | reverse complement strand
ATATTGCCCAAAAACCCTATTTTGTTCAGGCGTTTCCAAACTTTTGGAGGGCAGTGTGTATATATATATATATATATGTGTGTGTGTGTGTGTGTGTGTGTGTGTGTGTGTGTGTGTGTGTGTGTATGTGTGTATATATATGTTCATACTATGTTTTACAATGTGGCCTGTATCTGACATTAGTCTGGACAGATCACGGTCCTAAACTGACCCACATAAACAAAGGAACAATGCGTCATGAGATGCGTTCAAGCTCGCTGTAAAAAGGGCATGTCACTCAGCCACAGCCACTTCTTTGGTTCGCATCTTTTGTTTCTTTAAATTTTGCTTTTAAATTTTAAATGCCGCATTTGGACATTTCTTTTGAGATCTCTTCAAACATGGCGTGGTTGCTCAATATCCCACCAATCCAGTGAAATCTTCCTTTACTGTTATCCTGCACCCTTCCTTCCCAGGAGCATGAAATTATGATGAGTGTCTAGTTGGATTGACGTAAAAGTCGTATGAATTCCAATCTGCATGTTCAGACAGGTCACGTTTCCACATATCGGATATGTATCGGATTTTAGTACCACATATGAAAGTGGCCCAGATCAGAATTGAAAATGTCAGATTCAGTGTGGTGGTTTTTTTTTTTGTTTGTTTTTTTTGTTTTTTTTGCTGTTCACACACCCATGTAAGTAACAAATCTATATCACATTTGATGAAAAACATCAGATTTGGGCCACTTTTGCCTGCTGTGTGAATGTCATTTTAGACTTAAAAGCAAGCATGCCTGAGAGATGGTGTGCAACACATTGTTTTGCCTCTGGTCATGTATCGATTGTAGAGCACTGAATTTTTAATGCCTTAAATTAGAACTCAGCAATTACCTTTGTGAACAGGGAGGCCAAGGTCCAGGCAAATACACAAACACAGAAGATGTCCAAAATATCCAAGGCAGCAAAAGCAGTGAAGAAGGTGGAAGCAGGTGGTGTGATCAGAGCTATTGTTCGATCAGGACAGGCAGCTCCAGGACCTCCACTGGGCCCCATCCTGGGACAGGTAGGTAGAAATTTTTTTTTGTCCATTTTCCTTTGGGGTTTCTTCTCTGCTGTCTACCAAAGAGACTGATGTTCCATATAGCAGTATACTGACTATAGCAGTAGCAGTATAGCTGTTTACACATAAAGCACCTAGTTAAATAAGAGTGTAATTGAAACTCTAATGATGCCATTAAGCTTCTGTCTGTCTTAATGACAACAACTGAGGCCTGCGTTCCTCTCTATAAAGGCACTTTTGTCTGGCCTCCAGAGAGTACTTTCCAGCATACAGGAATCTGTCCAGCCTTGGAAATGAGATGAAACGAGTAGCAGTCAAGCAAGGCAATGCCATGTGTTTTAACTGTGTGTGTCAAAACACGGTCAACAGCTTTGCTTGAGCCCATTCTTTGATGCTGTGACAATGTGTTAGTGTGTGTGTGGTAAACTGTAAATAAATTGTGCACAGCATCCTTTTAGCTTTAGGCACTGGCCCTTTAATCTCCCCCTCTCACTTTTTCGGTTTTCCTCTTCTCTGTCTAACCAACCCTGACAGAGTAAACATATAGTGGTAGGCTGCATGGTGGCTGGGGAGCAAACTTAAACAAATGAGAGAAATAAAAGAAGGACGAAAAGCAGGGAAGAAAGAACGGACAAATTCAGCTGAAGTGAATGAATTATGATTCAGAGTAAAATTGCTACAACCAGATGAAGGGTGGAAACAAAAGGTAGAAGAGAAGAAGGGTAAATGGCCACTACTGGTGTTTCACAAACTGTGACCTAGCTTGGCAGCAGTTCAGAGAATGTCAGCAAAAATGTGCAATGCTGTGCGTACGTAAATGGAAGAAATGCTGGATTTTTTTTTTTGTAGTAATCTTAAATGTGACCCACCAGGGTAATGCACTACAATGAAAATATTTGCCATGGAGAATAAGGCAAAGATGGACACCTGAGTGATAGACTCCAGGCTCTTTTAATCCCCCTCTGTTCATCTATCTGAAATCTATCTCCAGTGCAGACGTGCGCTTAAAGCAATGCTGTTCATAATGTCGTAATGAATAACCCCACTCCCTCAGTTTTGTCAGCCTGTTTTGTATTATTTTAATCCATCCTGCAAATATTAGCCATAAATCACATGAGCCCATGTGTGAAGTTGCATGTGAGCGCTTAGCCCACTGACAGAAAGTCCCATTTTAATTAATTAGGTTAATAAGGGTCCTAGTGGAGAGGCAGGAAAGTGCAGAGTGCATTAGTGACGACTGATGGAGCTTGAATGAAACCTCTGTCCGTCCTCTGGGCCATGCCATACCGTGTCACCACCTCCTAAGGCTTGTTCTTGGCATTTCAGTCAGACATGCATGAGACTCGTGCCATAATTACACAAGCAATCACTCCGCTCTTTGTACTGAACATAATTATGATAATAGCTGTGATAAATGGGGGATTTGGAGTGAATCAGCTTTTACTGTAATTTTCTCCCCATCTATTTGTTTCATGCCGTTTTTAAATCTGTCTAATATGGATGCCGATGATGATGACGATGATGGGCATACGCTGACAGTGTTTTCACAACAGTGAAACTTGATTTACCCCAACAGACACATCTGCCTTTAGAAATGAAGAGAAATGTCAGTGCAAATCCCTCAGACAGCATCCTGGGAGTCACTGTAGTTCTTATAAAATATGAGATCAGAGAGTTGATCAAATTTCTCAGAGCTGTCTCATCAGTCTATATCCAGACTAATGGGAAATTGGTTGGTGTCTAATAAACATTTATTATTGTGGAGTACTAATGCTTCAGAGCCATGCTTCACACTATACAATGTAGAGTAAAAAAAAATCTATGGTGAAAAGAATCAATAACGTTAGGTTTAATTGTTGCTCATAAGAAGGCACTTGGTTAATTTGCTGCATCTCTCAACTGTATCCTATTTCTCTCTTGGGTCATTCGTTGTGTGTGGTGCATTTTGAACCTCAAGACGTGTTTTTTTTTAAAAAAAAAAATAATTATAATACGTTAAAAATAAAAATAAAAAAGATGTATGATATATGAATTAAAAGATGGCAATCACTGAAATAAACAGCTAACATGAATCTAGTATATTGCCAGTATATGGCTGCATGAATAGTCCTAATCGTAATTATCAAGTTAATCACTGCAAATTTGGTTTAATTTAACGATATGGCTTTGACCCCCTTTATTTGGCAGCTTATAAAATAGCACTTGATCCGACACATCCTATTATTTTTTTCGCATTTTTATTTTTTATATCATGCACAGACAGTTACTCATGCACCTTACTTAAACCATGAAATCGTAATGCGTGTGCAGGATTTAGGATTTCATTGCATTTTAAATTTGCTATTTTGAGTTGTTTTGTTAATTTTATGTAAATTATGTTAATTTCCTGTAAAGAAAACATGCCCATGGTTTGAAGCATTTACATTTACAGCACACTTTAATTTAATTCGTAACTTTATCAATTAATAAATCAGTCCAGATAAGCAATGTCTCTGATTTAAGATGCTCTCTCTCCTCCGTGGAGGAAAAAACTTTTTATTGACTTTAAACTTACAATCCTATTAATTTAAAAAATAGTCCAGTATTCATGTATTTAATGTTGGTCTCAAATTCTATAGTTTTGTTTTGTTTTTTGTTTTTTTCCAATGTGTTTCCAATGAATAGATTCATAATTATAACTGCTGTCTGAATACAAATTTGTGCAATTTCTCTTTTAAATCTTTACTATGCACACTTAGTGTTCACTACTATGCGCACAGCCTTGAGGGTTTAATCCATAACAGAACTGTTTTCTATTCATTGAATTCCATCCTGCTGGTGTCATGTGAGTAAACTTCTGTAAATGTAAAAAAAAAACTATGTGAATACATCAATACATTTTACAATGTATCTAGTGTCCATTGGTCTTTCAGGGTCATGTTTGTTTTATGGGTGTAACAGCAATTATTAAGAAGTGAATGATGTTTCATTTTTATGCATTTTCATCTATTAATCAGTAACTTAAAAAAAATTACTACCTAATAACAGACTTAAAAAAACAGTTTTTTTTGGGGGGTTTTTTTACCAATGTTTATAAGCTCAACATATATTAGCTCAACACATAAACGTGTGTTTATTTAACCTTTATTTAATTAAAAAAAGGGTATGAAAATGCATAATATTTATAGTAATAAACATTTTAAAAACATTTAATGTGATTTAAATTAATTTTTACATCTTATGTGTATATTCCTCGCTGTTAGGAAGCACAGACCTAACAGAGTGGAAATACAAGAAGACAAGCTTGGCTATAGTATATGTAAGTTTAGTCACTGTGGTAGCGTAATGGTTCACCTTGAACATATTATAAAGAGTTATATCTCGCATAGTTTAAAAAAAAAAAAAAAAAAAAAAAAAAAAAGGATAAAATATAATTGGTTCTGTGTAATTTGGCCTAACAGCATAGATAAAGCATTGCAATATTACAAATGAAGAGGAGTGTTAGTACTTAACCAGCATAGAAAATTCAAACACCCACCGAATGTAATGCCTATTTATGTAAATGATGATAAAGATGAAGAGAGGGCTGGGTTTTTTTTTTTTTGGTTTTTTTTAACCAAAAGCACTACATACTACATTATAAAATATTAAAAATAAAAAATAAAAAAACCCACACAAAATAAAATTTTGTATTAATGATACTGTTTTTTTTTTTCTTTTGTGTATAAACATGGAAAGCAGTCTAAATGATTCTTTGCAGTTAAATGAAATATTTTTTCAGGAATAGAAAAGGCACTGGATAGCAGAAATGACTCGTCATACAATGGTGAATTAAACAGGATCAGAATGCAACCCTCAGTTGTAGAATGTGTGCTCACAAGATGAGTTATTACTTGTTTTTGGCCAAAACCCAGACTGAAGGGATGACTGGTGACCAAAAAGTAAGTCCGTCATTGTTGCTTATCCACAGTGGCTGATCTGTCCATCTAGAGCTCCTGCGAAATATAGGCAGATCCCAGGGAGCTCTCAGTATGATCCAGCCTTATATGGCTTTGGCCATGAGTACGCACGAGTGTGTGGTCCTGAGTGGATGGAGTTGTGCCACCCTGCCCTTGCTCCACTTGCTCTGCATCCATCCCCAAGCTCTGGTTTCTCCCGCCACCCTCGCCCCTTTCTCCCTGTCCCCCACCGCTACCGTTCCTGTGCATATCCCAAGCTGATCTAAGCTTGACAACCAATGCCAGCACATTCTTCCCCACAAACACTGTGGATATTCTTGGGTCCCTGTACCAGAGTACACCCACAGCTCTGAGCCCCAGTGTCATCACATTGATGGCAAACAGACTGAGCCACGGGTACACAGCTTCCCTTCGTGCTCGCCTCAGGCCTGGAAGTGCTAGCTCGGTGAGTGAGACACAGGGCAAGAGAAGCAGTAGCACATAGCAGTAGAAGAAGACAACACCATCAACCCATAATGGGACCACTGCACCACTCTGAGCCTCCTCCCACAGGCCAGCCTGCAAGTCCAGGACATCTAACAGGTCTAGGGCCACCCAAAGGAGCCTGGCACGAACTTCCTGCTTCCTGTGTGCCGGCGTTACATGCTCAGCTCCCGTCAGTACTAGAAAGAGTGAGGGCAGCCCCACAGAGAGCAGGAGAGTGAGGGTCTTGCGCGCCAATGGGTCGGCTGGCCGCCGTTCGTGCCTGTAGTTCTGGCACACAAAGAAAAGCTTCAGTTCCAGCAAGGATAGGAACAGGAACCAGAGAGCGCTGGCAAAGGCACGCCGCGGCGAGCGTGCCTCTGACGCCACTCCAGCCGACACAAAGCGAAGTGCCAGCAGGAAGCCCAGGTCACCAAGCGCCACAGCTGTGCATGCCCATGCAGCCGGCCAAGCCCTACTCCCACGCCCCAGCATGCTCTGTTCCAGGAGATAGAGGTCAAGCACAGCCATCGTGCTCACCGTCACCAGGGTGGACAAACACACCTGGGGTGAAGGTAACATGCCTGGAGCAGAAGGAGAAACAAGGACACTGTTAGAATGCAATGTTGCGTCAAATATCAGGGGATACTCTTAGAGGTTATAGGGTTTATGCTTTTCAGTATGGCTTGGCATACTAATAAGCATAAAATTAGAATATGCTGAGGAAAGAGAATATTTACATGTTGGACTTGCCATGCTTCTGCTATAAAATGATTCACTTACGTCCTGGTTGTAAGATAGATCAGATAAGCAATAACAAGTATGTATCCAATATCTGGGCATAGTGAACGTTTCAGTATTAATTTCAGTAATTATTTTTTGGTAATAAGCAGTAGACTCATTCTCCCTGTAGCTATGTTTATCATTTCAGCTGAATAGGAGCTCAGTAGTTTTGTCTGTTGATGTGCAGAATGAAGGATCAAACTGGATATACATGTGCTCTTTGGGTTTTTTTTTTTTGTTTGTTTGTTTGTTTGTTTTGTGAGCTTTGCATAATTTTAATGCACACAGATTGCATGCTATGCCCTAAGAGCTGAGATGGAACACTGGATACTTACATTGTTTTACCTTGCTTAAAATTTGTCAGTACATGGGTATAACCTTCTCCATCCCAGCACATTTGTGCATTTTCCATAAGGTCACCCTTATACAAATTTGTCTTGTGCTCAAGTCATGAAAGTTTTTACTGCTTTTTCCTTTCTGTCTTTGCAAATTCTCAAAATGTCTGCATAGGGCTTACACTAATCACTGTGTTACTGCCTTATTTATCATTAATTAATTGCGTTAAAATTGAGGTCAGGCATGCTGATAAAGCTTGTTTTCTCTGTGGCTGGACTGCCAGTATGTTATGAAGGATCGCACTATTAAAATGGCTTTTATTTGCAGGATAATTTTTTGAAACAATAGCATTTGTACTGTGTTGCTGATACTTATAGTCCAAAGCTCTACCAAACTATAACACAAGGTGTTATTACATGCTTGTACATAGTATACATTCTTCTTTAAAGCAATATTTCTGCCAAGGACAATTTTACTCTTCTTATTGACTTGTGTGGAGAAATGATTGCAATCTTTACGGTCAAATCGAATGTGTGCATCCTCAGCCAATTGCGCTCCATGGCCAGTTATCTTTGAGAAGTCCACCAGGCAGCTTTGGGTGTTAGGAGCTGCCATGATCAATGGCATCCTAATATGAAAATCATTAGCATTTAAGAAATGTGGTAATGGCTTCGTTGTGAATACATTATCCATAGCTGAGATTAATTAAATCTGTCCTAATGGGGAGACTTGCACTGGCTTACAATATTACATGCAACTACATATTTTATTTTAGAATATTCGGGCTGGGGGAAAGATCGTGTATGCACAAAGATTTACACAAATATGTGTGTTTTCTGAAAGAAACCGAGAACTAAGAACTAAACAGTGAGAGTCCTATTGGGGAGGGAAGGAGAGAGAGACAATGATTCATTCCCTTGGCTTTTTACAGACCTAATAAAATGTTAGTGCATGATGGTGATAGTTCATAAATAAGTCTGGGGAAATGAGTGTGGTGGTTAGTGACATGGTAAGGAATGAGAGACAAAAGGCACAGGAGACTGCTGAAGGTAAAACCATGGAATAGCAATGCACAGGAACAGATAAATGTATTCAGTCCTGGGGAACTGTAGAAATTAAATGCATTAATACATAGTGTGGAGATGATTTAAAAAATGTTTGGTAAATGACCTAGTATTATTAGGCTTCCTGGTCCTCTGTGTCATGAGGATGTCTGCATTGCTGATATCTGATTAGAACTAGAGACTTCCAGCCCTGAAACGTAATGGGGTTTCAAAATGCCTGTCTCTGAAGATTTAGAGTTGAAAATAGTATGTCTGATAATCGCTGTGTTATCAAATCCAAGCCTTGCATGTCTGTTTGATGGGATAGAGCCTTTTTTCAGACAAAACTTTCAACCTGTGATTCACTTTGATATAGATATTGATATAGACATTTGGTTGAAAATCCTCCAGGCACATCAGTAGTGACTATGCTTCCAGTGTGCCAGTAGACAATGTGTCCTGTTTTACCATGAGTTTGAGTAATGGCTTGGAAAGTACACCGGTGAAAGTGGGTCCGCATGTGTGAGCTTGTATGCGTTATTCAAGCCCAGATTCCCTGTTGGCCTTCCCTTCAATACAAAAGACTTGTCTTAGATGGACTGCTTAATATTGAGAATCTGAGCTGCTTCCACAGTTGTTGGACGGAGCTAGGTATCTATTTGTTGGATAGGAAGCTGTTTGTCAAGTGTAGGTTTGGTGTGTGCCAGATCCACTGAATCGAGTCATATTCTCCAGTTATGTACTAGCTTAATAACCTTGATCTCATGAGCATTACAAGTATAATCAGACTTGGCTTACTGCTTATATAATATCAATGTCATGGTCAGGATGAAGGTCCACCACAGTGATCAGTGATGCTTTGGATGGACAGGTGTTTTGTTTTGTTTTTCAGGTCAAATTAAAATAAGCAGGTAGGTCTTCTCTGCTGTGTATTTAACTGTCTGTGTATTTAACTGTCTGTAATCAGCCATTTCAGTGTAAACTTTAATTGTAAAGTTTGCATGGATAATGAAGCAGTGGTTCAGCCACATGAGCTGAAGTTTGTTGCATTATTGTGAGGAGGCAGACTATTTAAGCAGTCTAACTAAGCAGTCTCAGTGTCTGTATATCAGTAGATTTGTATTTACCTTAAATTGATGTAATCAGAGGTCGATTTTGCAGTCGAATTCGTCCAGAATAGTTCAGTTGTTTGGCTAAAATGTCGCGGTCGCTGCGCCTGAATCTCACCACATACCGGTAAATCCAAAGAAGCCATTTAGGCTATGCGAAAGAGCTCAATAGCTACATTGTCAAACCTCAAGTCGCCTGCTGTTCCGGTCAGGTTTGTGGAAATTCTGAGGCTTTTCCTCTTTTACTATCTTTGCCTCTCCCCCCTCCTCCTCTTCCTCCTCCACCTCACGGTCCGTGCACCTTCTCCATCAAACCGTTTTGCCCAAACCTCGCGCGAGCGCCTGCCGATTCGGTGTCAGGACGTCGCGCGCGGTCTCGCCACCAGCTTCACGCGCTCTTCCGCAGCTCTGTGCCCGGCTCGAGCTGGAGAGAAAAGTCGACGCGGAGTGCTGGAGGAATCGACATCTGCACCGGCTCAGATGTTAAAAGTTGAATTCCCACGATAAGCCGACGAGGTGTGCTTACTAGCGTGTGGTAAATAATATAATGAAGCGAGCGCATGGCTCGAGTTTATGATTGCGGCGTGTGATTTGTAGGCAGCCTCCGTGCACTGGCTCTCCACTCCTCTCTTCTCCTCTCCTCTCCTCTCCTCCTCCCCTCATCCATTCCCCATTCCCCCATTTAGTTCCGTCTCTCCCTTTCACTTCTGGCCAAGCCACTCGAAATAGCAGGCGGGCATGTTTGAATTGTGTGTGTATTAGAGGAGGGCAGTCAGTAGTCAGCTGTCTTCGTTTGTATAATTACACTGGTATTTATCCAGTCCTAGCCACTGTCACTGCAATTGCATAAGAGAGAAGAGATCCAAGATTACTGTCCTCAATCATAAATCCTAATTATTTCAGTCCCCGAGATGTTGCCAGTCTCTGGCTTTTTTTTTTTTTAATTTATTTATTTTTCACTACCATAGCTTAATCTTTCACTCTTCAGGCTCCTAGCCATTGTAGGTCCTAATTTGAACACTAGTTTCTTTCTTCATACGCATATTTGATGGTGACCTTTTGTTCTTTTAATTTTTTGCAGCAGCTAGGAAATGAACTGATGCTCAACCGTATTGCCTTTTCACAGTCTTGGAATAGTGTTGAATTTATGAGAGAAGGTGATTTATTTTCAGATGTAGTTTGCACAGCATCATAGAAAGAAATTGAGCATGATCTTGTTATCCATTCCCTGCCCTCTTTAAGTGCTTTGGCATGCCATTTTCGTCTTCTTAACTTATAAATTCAAAAGGATCCTTTGGCACAAACACTCTCTCTCTCTCTCTCTCTCTCTCGTTCTCTCTTTCTCTGTGTGCGCGCCATTTTCTTTACAACCTTCCACCTCATCTTCTTGTGGTTGCAGGGGTCATTTGAGTGTGTGGTTTAATCAGACCCATGGAGAGAAAAAGGGGAGGCCAAGTCATCTTTCTTGTCACAATCATCTGTGTGCTTCACTGATTTTCACGGAGAGATTTTCTATTACCCAACTTCAATTTTTTTTGGCCTTCCCCCCACCCATTCGTCCCCCCACCCTTGCACTCTCAAGCTTTCTGTCTTTAGTCCCAATGGGTGTCTTTGAAGGTCAGTGAGTTCTGTCTCTCTCTCTGTCTGTGTGTCTCTCTCTCTCTCTCTCTCTCTCTCAGCATAAGTGGAGAGAGAAAGAGAAAGAGAAAAGAGAAAAGAGAAAACGAGGGCATTGAGAAGTGGGAAGGAGGGAGTTGCAAATGTCCAGCATTGCACAGTCATCACTCCCCCCCCCGACAGGAGCAGTGAAGTTTAGAAGGCCGTGAAGGATAACTCTGGAGTGCTGAGGACCTGATTGCTACCCAAATGTCCTCCAGCGCAAACAAGTCTCAATCCAACAGCATACTCACATACCCCATGGCCATTTGTCACACACAGGAGCAGTGAGCTGTCACCACACACACACACACACACCTCATTTACACACAGATGGTCTACCTATGAAAATAAGGGAAGCCCAATAAGACTGCAGCTTTGATGTGATGATCCAGAAGTTCAAGCCTATGCCTTGTCCGAATAGTTAATTTCAGCAGTCAATCCAAAAGTTTTTGTTTTAGCAGTAAGTCAGCCAAGTGTTGGTCAGAGAGTTGGCCCTAGCTCATGTACTGTACCTTTGATTTTGATTGCATGAACCTTAGTTGCTGGGTGCCGTCTTGTGTTGGAGTCAGGGAATTTAATAGTCTGAAGTTAATCAACTGTATGCCACCCTGGAAGGAAGGAATGTGATAAGACAAGGGATACTGCAGCAAATGAAATTAGGAAAACAGGAATCGGGGTAATTAATGAAAGTGCCTCACACTGCTCAGTTTAATTAACCCTGTTCCTGATTTTACCCTGCCACCTTCTGCCATATTCACATACATAGCGCAATTAATCCTCTCTCCTGCCACAAGTCCTCCATCATGCTCATGTACATGTCCTGTTCCACACATGGATCCTCACTCATTTTAAATGTTGCCTATAATAAATCTTCCTGTGCCTTAAAAAATAGCCATTTCTCTGGTTCACTCTTGCAGTTTCACACATTACTCAACTGCCATATTTGGTCACTGTACCATAAATCCCATCCTTTCCTCTGTTAATGTTTAGCTTCTAAACACTGCTCTGTGCTTCTGACAATTTCAAGTATTCATTGAGCCCTCTCGTTCTCTCATTCACGGACGTAATTGCAAAGTCAGTGTTACCTGGAAGTACTATTTACATTGCTCTTCAGCTAGAGCTTTTTTTTTTAAAAAGCTCTTTAAAAGTGATGTATCATGAGCACACCACCTCTCTCAATTATATGGATATTATACATGCTCATATACAGTCAGGTCCATAAGTATATGGACAGTGACACAATGTTCATAATTTTGCCTCAGTACACCACCTCAGTGCACTTGAAATGAAGCAATTAAGATGCAGTTGAAGTGTAGGCTTTCAGCTTTAATTCAAGGGGTTTAACAACTTTTTTTTTTTTTTACATAGTCCCTCCATTTTCACAGGCTCAAAAGTAATTGGACAATTGACTGATAAGCAAATTCATGGCCACTAGCGTGTGGCCCATTTCCTCCTCATTTCATGACAAATTAAGATAAAAGGTCCAGAGTTGATTCCAAATGTTGAATTTGCATTTGGTAGCTGTTGATGGGAACTCTCTCCATGGATTGGGTTTGTTTTTCCAGCACATGCCACAGATGCACGATCAGACAGAGATCTGGGGAATTTGGAGACCAAGTCAGCACCTTAAACTCTTTGTCATGTTCCTCAAACTATTCCTGAATAATTTTTGCAGTGTCTCAGGGCGCATTATCTTCCCGAAAAAGGCCACTGCCTTTAGGGAATGCCGTTGCCATGTAGGGGTGTACTTGATCTGCAGCAATGTTTAGGTAGGTGGTATGTGTCAAAGTAAGATCCCAAGGTTTCCCAGCAGAACATTGCCCAGAGCATCACACTGCCTCTGCTGGTTTGCCTTCTTCCTATAGGCCGCCTACATGATGTAAAAGAAAACGAGATTCATCAGACCAGGCCACCTTCTTCCATTGCTCCATGGTCCAGTTCTGATGATCATGTGCCCACTGTAGGCGCTTTCAGTGGTGGACAGGGGTCAGCATGGGCGCTCTGACAGGTCTGTTGCTACGCAACCCCATACGCAGCAAGCTTTGATGCACTGTGTGTTCTGACACATTTCTGTCATAGCCAGCATTAACATTTTCAGTCATTTGTGCTACAGTAGCTCTTCTGTCGGATCGGACCTGATGAACTAGCCCTCACTCCCCATCAGTGAGACTTGGGCGCATCAATGAGACTTGGGCACCCATTCAGATCCTTACGCTTGCCCATTTTACCTGCTTCCAACACATCAACCTTGAGATCCGACTGTTCATATGCTGGCTAATATATGCCATCCCTTGACAGGTACCATTGTAACGAGATAATCAATGTTATTCACTCCACCTGTCAGTGGTTTTAATGTTATGGCTGATGTGTGTGTGTGTATATATACACTATATTACCAAAAGTATTCGGTCACCTGCCTTGACTCACATATGAACTTAAGTGCCAT
>CM075009.1:15915589-15933084 GCA_037576675.1 Pangasius sanitwongsei | reverse complement strand
TATATATATATATATATATGTGTGTATGTATGTGTGTGTGTGTAATATTATAACATGTATCTATATCTTTCATTGTACCTTTCATATATATAAAAAAAAACAGTAGCCAGTATTTAAGAGGCTGCAAAGGTATATTGCATTTAATATACTGAACCCCATTCCACTGCCATTCTTCAGTGTTTTCCTTTGTGAAAGTCGTGACCCGTTAATATAACTCCATGGCTTACTGAAGGCATTGAAAAACTAAAAAGCTGTCTATTCTGACGCTATCTGCTCTGGCCTAGAATATCTGTTTCTGAATAAGTACACTCAAAACTACGCATGTTTACATTTAAAATCAAATTTATAAAAGGTGGACTCAATTTTTTTTTTCAATTTTTGTTTATAAAAGTTTATTATAATGTGTGTGTGTGTGTACACAGTATATGTAAATTATATAATGGATTTTGAAAGTTAGGCATTGCCTAGTTTATTTATATGATTTGATTTGTCATCGTCCCCTGATATATTATTGAGATGCTAAACTAATTCACCTTAAAATTATGATGGAAAACAGTTTAGATGCCAACTTGATTGTTTTCTATTAAATTATTTCATTGTGACTTTTATTGTTCTTTAAGTGCCAGTTTTTCTGTGTCAGTTGCTGGTTTTGGAGGTTCCAGTGATGTTACCATTACTAGAAAAAAATATTTAGCCCCGTAAAGTACAGAACATGTTGCAAGTGAACCTTTTGGTCAAACAAAAAGAGGTTTGGCACAGGAGTTTACTCTTGTGGATTACTTTTGTGTATTCAAGTATTGCGCGTCACAATGATCTAATACTAGAGCAAAAATTAGCACTGCACCTTGTGCAAAATTGCCCTTTTTTAAATTCACATGTTCTTATCAGTATATGCATTTTAGTCTCTGTGTCCTGCTCTATGCAAACTTCAGCTTGTTCAAAATTCAGCTATAAGGATCAGTCCCCATACTCATAGGACAGATCTCATTAATTCAGTGTTTATGCTTCACAGAACTGCTCTTTGTTGAGTTAGGCTGGGATCTTTAATGTGTTCAGGGGAAACTTTGTTTGCACTTTATATATGACCAGTGTTGCTCATGCATTAAAGATCGACACAGATCTTGCTTCCTACCGTGCTCTCCTGTCCAGATTCTCATCTGAAGTGACTTCTGCTAAGACTGCCTTCTACAAGGAAAAACTCTGCACAAGATCCTCGCAAGGTCGACAACGTCTTTTCTTCAGTACTCAACCTACTGGCTCCTCCTGCTCTGTCCTCCCTGACTGCTGAAGACATTGTCACCTTTTATGATGAGAAGATTGAAAAATCTGCCAGATCTTCACTTCTATCCCAACTCTGCCTTCATCACGACTATCATCAATGGCTCCATAACATCTGGTCATGTACCAAATGCATTCAAGAGAGCAAGGGTTATTCCCATCCTGAAGAAACCCACTCTGGATCCCTTTGACATCAGCAACTACCGACCGGTATCACTTCTCTCTTTTCTTTCTAAAATCCTCAAACTAACGGTCTACAATCAACCGTCTCTCTATCTCTCGCAGAACATCCTCCAAGATCCTAAGCAGTCTGGCTTCAAACCAGCACATTCCAAAGAGACTGCTCTTTTGGCCATCGCTGAGAAGCTACATGCTGCTAGATTAGCCAAACCGCCACCAGTCTTCATCCTCCTTCACCTTTCAGCAGTGTTTGACACAGTGAACCACAAGACTCTCTTGTCCACCCTCACGAGTCTAGGAATTCATGGTTCAGCATGGCAGTGGTTTGCTTCCTACCTGGAAGGTCAGTCATATCAGGTGACATGGAGGGGATCCCCATCTGCTCCCCACAGACTCTCCACTGGTGTCCCACAAGGCTCAGTACTTGGTCCTCTTCTGTTCTCCCTCTATACTCGATCTCTTGATGCAGTCAGATCACATGGGTTTTCATACCACTGCTGTGCGGATGACACTCAGCTCATCCTCTTCTTCCCTCCCTCAGACACTGATGTTTCTGCTCAGATCTCAGCATGACCAGGTGAATCATCCCCATGTCAAGAAACGGACAACTCTCTGATCTCACCTTTTGGTTACTGCATGCAGCCTTGGGGTAACCATGGACAATCAACTGTCCTTTTCCTCTCACATTTCTATTTGACATGCTCATTCTCCTTTATAACATCAGAAGGATTCATTCATTTCTATCCACACAGGCCACTCAGTTGCTTGTTCAGTCCCTTGTCATTTCGAGACTGGACTACTGCAACTCACTCCTGGCAGATCTTCTTCTGAGCGCCATTCGACTTCTGCAACTGATCCAGAATGCAGCTGCATGACTGGATTTCAACCTTCAACCAAGTTCTCCCACACCACCCCATTGCCCATTGCTCCCTCCACTGGCTTGCTGTAACTGCCTGCATCAGATTTAAAACACTGATGCTTGCCTACAAAGCCAAAAACGGACCAGCACCCACTTATCTCAAAGCACTTATCACATCCCGCATTGTACCACATTCCCTATGATCCTCTAGCACTGCTCGATCGGTCCCACTATCTCTCAGGGTACAAGGGAGGCATGCATCGAGACACTTCTCTGTTCTGGCACCTAGGTGGTGGAATGAACATTTCCTAGATGTTCGAACAGCTGAGTCACTGGCAGTCTTCAAACGATGTCTAAAGACTTACCTCTTCCTAAAGTACTTAAATTAGCACTTTAAAAAAAAAAAGACTTTGTATTGTCTTAGTGCTTGTTATTATATTACCTCCCCAACAGAGTTTTTAGACTGATGGTATTCTTAGTTTGTGACCCAGCAAACCAGTGTCAGAATTTATTGATAGAGACTTCAAAGCACTTTGTAAGTCGCTCTGGATAAGGGCATCTGCCAAATGCCATAAATGTAAATGCATATACACATATCACACATGCAAACATACAGCCACGCAATATCTATATATCTATCAATATCTAAAACATCCCACATATGAAATTTGTCCATCAAACACCAGTCAGCTCCAGAATTATTGGCACCCTCTTTAAAGATAGGTTAAAAGGTTATAAAATATCTTTGTGTTTAAGTAGCTTAATCTTACATTGAAAATATGAAATAAATCTAAGCTTTTGTTGAAGTAAATGTATTCTAAGAAAATTTTAAATGCCCTTATCTAAAAGGGCAAAACCACATTTAGTAATTTGTGCGACTTCTCTGTGCAAACATAACAGCACTGAATTTTCTCTTATAATGCATGCTGAAATTTATAATATGAAGCAAGGAATCTGAGACCACTCATAGAGATCCTCCAGGGTCTTAGGTCCTCTCTTGTGGTATTTCCTCTTCAGCTCACCTCACAGGTTTTCAATGGTGCTTAGATCAGTGGATTGGGATGACAATATCTTAAGTTCTGCTGTCATGAAACCACTTTTTTGTGGATTTGAATATATTTTGGATAATTGTGTTGCTGGAAGAGCTAACCACAACCCAATTGTAGCTTCTTGGCAGAGATAGCCAGAATAAAGTTGTATCCATTATCCCAGGTTCCCAGGCCCTAAGAGTGAGGATTTCTTTTTTTTTCTTCTTTTTTTTTCGTATTTGTGGCTGCTCAGACCATAGAACCCAGTTCCATTAAAAGTCATAAACTCCAGATGCTTACATTTATAGTTGGGTGCTGAAAAAAGGCTTTTTTTTTGGCATGTCTTCCGTAGTTAGTCGGAATGAAGGTATCTAGTTGTAGATTTGGTGACTTGGTGACCCCAAAATGCTACCATGTTCTGCAAATCAGTGGATTTGGGCATTCTCAGGGAACTTATTTTATATCCATTGCCTGATAAATGCACTTCAAAACACTTTTGTCTTATTTCAGTTTCCAAGTAAAGTTCTCTAATATTCTGTGTGAGATTAAGCTAATTAACCACAACAGTGTTTTCATCTTTTTTAACCATCTTTACCAAGGGTGATGATAATTATGGAGCTGACTGAATGAAAGTTTAATCCAGCAAGACAGTTCTGTGAAAGTTAATTTTGCAAAACTGTAGTAAAATGACCTTTCTTCGAAAGATCCTGTACCACTGACCACACAGGAGCTGAATGAAAGATACATTTATGGATGTTTCGGGTCGTAGGATATTATAAGTGCCCTTTATAAAGTGGCTCTGTTATTATTATCAGCAAGATTTAAAATAGTAAGACCTATGAATTTTAAGATAGTGACTGCAACCCTGGTAGGCTTATTCCTTTTGGTGCCTGGTAGTGTGGTAAAGAATCAGGTAAAGCAAAACATTAAAATCATTTTTGTTTGTATGGTAATAACATGAGCTGCAGCAACTTGTTTACTACTTTGTGTTAAATTTAAGTGCCATTGTATCTTATTTTCTATTCAAAGACATAAGAAGGGGGTCAATTGTCCTGATTAGAAAACTGGAGCATAAATTAGTTATTCATTAAATGGTTTTATCCGCTGAGGAGACTGAAGTAACAAAATTTGTAAGGGCATGATACCATTTTTAAGGTCATTTTGAAAACATGGTTTTCAGTAAAGTGACGTGTTTATATCCCTTCTTCTGCTGTGACAGCATCTACTTTTACAAAATTCATCAGGCATGAGTGTGAAGAATCTTCTTTTTTTAAGACCTCTTGTCATAAAGAATACATTATGAGGGTCTCAAAATGATAAAGAACTTTAATATTCCTCTGAAGTATTGTGTAAGTTGTCTAGGGGAAGTTAAATGCGCCCATCAAGGTGATGAAGAGCAACCATTTTGTTCCTGACTACTCTTCTTTTATCAGTCATGGCAGGGAAAAGAAAGGATTTAATTGGACTACTTGACATAAGGATGATTAGATCCCCAGGCTTTAGCAGGCTGGACTGTCAATTTGGCCAGAGCATCAAAGTGAAAACCCTATACCCTTTGTATTAAACACTTGGCATCTCTATGAACTACCACCATGCTTTAGAAATAGTGCCAAAGAGATTGAATCTTCTTTTCACTCAGAGACAGTTTTCCAATCTTATAGTGGCCACACTTATGATAATGAAACATCTAGACATCCATTGTGGCTGCCATTGCTTGACTCAGTTTGGCTGTCTTGTGCTCCACTATGCTCATGCTTATATCACATCTCCAGTCCCAGTCCCCTACAGTGACACTCATGTGCCTTCCTTATAAACCTGTCTGCAGTTTGTCTAGCAGGTGATCTGTTTTATATTTAGAACCACCTTCCAACTGCAGTGTTTTTCTTTGCTTTATAGTTAAAAGGCAGATGGAAAGAATTGGGACAGCATCAGCTTTAAATCCTAGACTCTTTACTGGAGGCTGATCTGATGAGCCTGTCCCAGTAACCACAAACTAATATGAAAAACTTAGATTTAATTACAAACCATCCCCCACCACCTCCCTTGTTTGCTCAGCTCTGTTGTTTTCAGCTAAATGAGAGTTAGCATAGATGCCAGGACAGTTCACATGAGATTGCTGTTAATAAGCAAGTCAGCAGGGAGACTGGATTCGGGCGCTTTTGTTTTGCATTTTATTAACACAAGTTGTTTTTCCTCTTCTTTTTTTTTCAAATTCAAATGCAACACACCAGCCCCACAGTAATGCCATCTGCCAGGAGGAAGATTACTTGGTGCCTGCGTCCAAAAGCATTTAACTCATCCAGACCAGTAGTATTTTCTTTGTGTTGGCATGGCAACGGCAGCAATTTTGTCATAGAAAAAAAAATGTCCTCAAATAAATCTTGCTTTGAAAATAGTTCTTCTTAGCTGCATTATTGTAGTCCAAGCCAAGGCTATTTGTTATCTGTTTGCTGGAGGTTTTATGACTGTTCTATTGAAAGATAGGATCAGCATTTTGAACAAATTACTTTTTATCTCATATTTGGACACCAGTGAATCCATGAACCTTTATTATCATGTCCATGAATATATATTGATTGCTAAACAGGACAAAACATCCATATTTAGTGTTAGATCTTGACAAAGATTAACTAAACCCCACATGGAAATGGCCTTGTAATCACCTTGTACAGCAAAGATGCTTTAGAACTGAATTTTTGAAATCATTTTTAAGTCAAAGCTCAGTTTTTTAAAATGATTGTCATTGTTTGACATGTCAGGCTGACAATAAATGAATTGCTTCAGAAATTTAGTGCCGACCTTTTTTGTAAATTCGACAGCAGGATAAAAAGTGAGTTTTAGTCAACATGGTGCCTTTGGGAAGGTCAGCATAGCTCTCGCTCTCCTGTAATAAAATTACTGATTAGTAGTGTCCTGTGAATTAGAGTCACAGAAAATGCACCCATGTTGAATTGACGGAGTGTAGGGGAAATGGCAGCCAGGGCTCACTTAATGTCAGCTGTACATTTAGCTCTCTATCTGGCAGGGAGCAGTAAAAAAAGATCTCATTTATCACGTCTCACAGGCGTGATGACTGCCATATTCTAAACGCACGCGCGCGCACACACACACACACACACACACACACACACACACACACACACACACACACACACACACACACACACACTCACCCTTGGCTAAATGGACTCCTCCATTCTCCCACTCATGTGCTAACACAGGCAGCCAAGCATGCACAGGCGCTTGCAGTGCACCAATAAGTTATTGAATGATTGACACTCACCATGCTGCCTTTCTAAAGGGTAATTGGTATTCCTCTAATGAAAGCCACCACGAGTTGGCCGTCTGAATTTTTTAATGTACCAATTTAGACCTAAGGATTGGTGATATGGCTGATATGACAAGAATATCATATTGCAACACACACTATGCATCACAATATACATTTTTTTTTTAAAAAAACTGTTCAATTATACTTTTATTAAAGTACAAACATTATTTAACAGTGAAAAGGATGAAAGATATTACAACCTAATCAGCTACTTAGAATCAGAGGTTGCAGTTGTTAGAAGAATACTAATGATGCCTCAAGAAAGTGATTTGACATATTTTATATCACTATATCAATATTATCATATTTTCTGGCCCTATTCAGACTTTTATGAATTTGTTTACAGAGTCTTCTTTCTTGTCTTTTTGTCATTCTAGCGAGGGATCCCAATTGGTGCATTCTGTAAGGACTTCAATGAGAAAACTAAAGACCTCAAAGAAGGCATTCCTCTTCCCATCAAGATCAATGTCAAGGTAAAATGTGAACACTTTTTTTTTAATTAGCTTTTATTTGATTTTGCATTGTAAATTCAACCATATTGTTCAGCAGGCTCTCCCACATGGCCCTAGTATTGTGGCACATTATCACTATCTGCCTTGGCCCATATTCATTTATCCAGTTTATATGAGTCCTTGGAGATGCCCATTTATGGTTCTAACCCACTTGTTATAAGCAGCCACTCAAGCAGTATGAATGTTAAAGTGTGGATTGAAGCTTGCATGGATATTATGTTCAAATGGAATCATCGATTTGACTGGAATCGACTGCGGTGCACAGACTTTGGAATTAGTAGCCGCCGTGATGCACTGCACATAGGTTTCACCTGGACTGAACCTGTCTGATCTTCTTTATTATAGTATATTTGCCAAAGACACTGTTATCATTTCACTTCCTGGAGTCAATACTGGTAATGTACTAGCTTCAGTGCCTTGTAGAGTAACGGAAGCAGCTTGAATGATTTGTGTCTTGGGTGCATTAGGAGAGCCTTACCTGACGCTTCTTATTTCTCCGTCTCCCCCTACACAATCGTTGTGCCTCCTTCTCTTCTCTTCTGCTTATTTTTCACCAACCAGGTAAAGTAATATAATGGACAAAATGCAGCCTGTCTCAAGCTCTTACATAAAGATGGATTCGTATGCGCAGTGCTGCATGCGGAGTCAGTGCCAGCGTGGCAGGCTGAGAGACTCAATACTGAAGGTGTGAAGGATTTCTTTTCATTTCATAAGGGTTACTCATGACAAACTTTAGGGGTCGCATGAGTAACCGGAAGCTCTTAAAGCAGGTTCCATTTTCATTTCTTTCCTTTAACAGTGCTCGGGTTAAGCACTCTGTCTGACAGCCTCAGTGGAAGTTCTTGCATTGCCACTTTCTGTCTTTTAGTATCTTATAGGGAGACATTTCATGGTCTGAGAAATGTAGGCATTATCATTTAGTAACGTTTGGCTTTTACGCCATGACGTTGTCACCCGATCCAAGAAAAGTGTAAAAATATAATATTTTGCTGTGAATAAGCATGTGTAATTGATCTTGTTTTGCTGTGATATCAGTCTGGGGCTTCACATGACAGATACTAGAGTTTTTTTTGTCATTTTCTCTTTAGATTTAATCCCCTTGAGGGTTTTTTTTTCCTCTCAGTGATGGCTGCTGTGAATGCCAAGATGCAGGAAAAGTCAGGTTCTGTTGTTTCTGTGGTGTTCAAAGTACAGTAGCACTGTTTTGACACAGCAAGGAGACATTTACTGTGGAAAAGAATAACTACAATCATCTTTTTCTTGTTTTCAACTGTCTTATGCTAGTACACTTTATATCCTGATTTTACTGTAAAGCCATAAAATGAAGTTGAAATGCAGAAATATCCTACCTGGAAATGTCATACTCATTCCTTTCTTATTTGCACTTCTGGGCTGACAAGATAGCCTTCATGTTTTCTTCTGTCTCTCAATACTAATAATAAATTAAGTATTAAATCTAATATCAAAGGATTCGTTTTCTTCTTGACTTGGTCAGCATACATCAATATTTGCAATATTTTCTAATAATATTGAGAACTTATGGTGCATATTTGTGTTAGCTATTATGATATTCCTCTAAGGGCTCTATTGTTGTGCATCCACAAGCTTAATTTGCTGGTATAACGCTGACATGGTGCTAATTTGGTTTGGTGTAAGCCATTTTTACCATACCTGCGGATGGTACAGTGCATTAGGGGTTTTGACATTCAAAATCAGCCTGTACAGTGGTATTTTCAAAAGCACTCTGTGTTACTGCCCCCCAAATCCTGTCCTGTTTAATACATTGTGGTTTTGTGAATAAATACTGTTTGCCATCCCACTTCAACTAAAATAGGCTGCATCACCAAACATCCACTTTGTCTGCAATATTAAGCCTTTTTAAGCATGTGAAGGTGCAGTACTTGATATTTGTTAATAGCTGATGCTCCTTTCTTACTAGTACAAATTACCTGGAAAATATGTAGAATTGCAAAAATATTTGCAATTACATTGATGTTACAGTGGCACTGGTCAACGAGTGGGATATATCAGGCAGCAAGTAAACAGCCAGTTCTTAAAGTTGATGTGTTGGAAGCAGGAAAAATGGGCAAGCGTAAGGATCTGAGTGAATTTGTCCAGGGTCAGAGTGCCCATGCTGACCCCTGTCCACTGCCAAAAGAGCCTACATTTGGCATCTGAGCATCAGAACTGGGCCATGGAGCAATGGAAGAAGGTGGCCTGGTCCGATGAATCACGTTTTCTTTTACATCACGTGGACGGCCGGTTGCGGACAATGTTCTGATGGGAAACCTTGGGTCCTGGCATTCACGTGGATTTTACTTTGACATGTCCCACCTACCTAAACATTGTTGCAGACCAAGTACACCCCTTCATGGCAACTTATTTCCTAATGGCAGTGGCCTCTTTCAGCAGGATAATGCGCCCTGCCATGTTTGAGGAACATGACAATACAGTTCAGTACAGATCAATGCATACTTATTATGCTAAAGTTATGCTAAAAACTGTCACATTACAAAATGTATGCTTGTTTGTTTAATCTAAAATATTCCTCCATACATGGTAGCATAAGATGCCCAAGAATATTTGCTAGCCATTTTAGCATGAGTTTACATTGCTTCACCTGACCCAACAATGTGGTGATAAAATGTTCCCTGTCCCCATCACACATGGAATAACACTTTCATTTTGTCTTTATGTTAAAATAAGACTAACACTGTGAATATGTAGATTAAGTAAATAATTAAACAGCAATATTCCTGAGATGATCTGTATGTATCTTTCAGTCTTCTTTTAGTCTTCCTACACTGCCCTTCCTCCCTCATTCAGAGCACAGCCCCCTATAGCGCTATCACTCTTTCTCTTGTGCTTCACTTGTGCTTTTAAGAAAAGTTACTTGATGCTGATCAGTTTAATTACTTTTATCACCAAATATTTGGCATGACTATGTTTAGCTGAGTAAACAAATTTGCCAAAATTTGCCAACTGTCTTTTTAATGAGGATGATTCTTTTTTTTTTTTTTTTTTTTTACACAGTGTAGTTGGAAGAAAGAATATAACCTCTTAATTGACTTTGTGGAGGCAACTGTGGCATAATTGTAATATATAAAGAACTATTTTTGAACTGCAAAGAACCATTTAACCATTTGTCTCAGGAATAATATGCAAGATTCATATAAAATGACAGCTCCTTCCACCATCTCACTCCATCTGCCAGTCCATTTCATGCACGCACTCACACACAATGGCAGCCTTCCAGGCATGCGGAAAGGATGGAGAGAGAGAGCGAGAGAAAATTCATATTGTAAGTGATATGTAAGGCTTATTTCTATGATTACACAGCACCCAGAGAGAGAATAGTCTCAAATTATTTATTTCACATATAATTCTTAATCTTCTTTATGGCAAATTGTCACTGTGGAAGTTTTTTTCTTTTTATATATACTAGAAGTCTTTTCGAATTATTGGGATAATAGTCTGTGTGTTACCTGGTCTTTGATCAAAAATACAATCAGTGGTGTTGCTATCCCTAATTTTTTAATAACCAAACTCACAGCATGTATCTGCACTCCAGTGTCCCCACTAGACAGAGACTAAATTTGTGTCTTTAACTTATTTTGCTCAGGTTTTTACTTCCCTCTCCTTTGGTTAAGAGCTATGTCTTGTTTGTGTGGTTGTTGAAAGCACGTGCTGTGTGATTTGCTGAACGAACACTGCACAAAATGCAGCACAGATTGTCGACCGATAAGAGCAGCTGATGGTTTAATTAGAAGTTGTTTGAGGTTTGGTGGTATGAAGTGATTTCAGATTGCATTTGGCAGCTCTTCTAGTCACTTAAATATGCTTCAGAAACAAGAAAATACCAGGTGTGTATGCCTATCTGTTTCAGCTGTCCACTGATCACATCAACTTAAGACAGATCTTAATACAAACTCTGAACAGGACAGGTGAGTCTCCGGCCCTGCTTGAAAAAGCCATTTCCCACAATTTCAGGAATTATATTACGAAACATTAATTGTTTGTTTATTATGTCTATAAACAATGGAACCCAAGTCCTTTATCCATTTTAGGTCCAAAAGATCATTATAATATATAATGATGGCTTCCCAATGTCCAGTTTGATTAAATATTTTATTTGTTATTATTTATTTATTTTTTTAAATTCATTTATTTATTCAGAAACATTGCAGCTACTTTATAGTGATCCCTTGTCATGAAATGGATAAGGTTTTAAACACATTACTACATGAACAAGCTTTGTTTTGGTCCACGGTTCATACCTCTTATGCAACGCCCGGAGCCCTGTGGCGCAGTAGGAGTTCTTTTTGTTGTTTCTGCATGAGTAATTTCACTGCTGGACCAAATTTCTTGCTTTCAAACATTATGACATTGACCATGGTTCACTGAAGCCTGGGGAAGTTGGTGAATGACCATGTACCTTTTGTGCAGGCTGTTGATCATAAACAACGTTTATTTCAACATTCATAGACTTTCTTTGGATCTTGCTTCCAGAAAAAGAGTATCCTGCCAGCTTCACTCTGTCAGGGTGGGATAAGTCAAATTTAATGTTGGACCAAGCTGTTTTATAGCGTAATACTAATACTTAACCAGGACATTCCACCCGCTGCCCTTAATTGGCTTGATGGAATGAATATTCACAAATGATCATTTGTAACTGCTCTATTTATAACTGATGCCAATAAAAAATTAAATGAATATAACATATTGTGTAATAGCCCATAATATCAGACAAATTTCTCTGAGCATTTCTCTGAGCTCTTTGGTCTCATTGAAGAAGACTTTTATTTACATTATCGTACCATTTACCATATTTTATTCCTAACGGCATCATAATTGGCAAAATTTTGAGTACTGTTGCTTTGCATTTGTCTTGTGAGTCAGTATTGCCATCATGCAAATGGCTAGTGAAGAAATGTCCTGGCATTCAAAACAAAAGAGGAAATAACAATAATGATTAACAGCCAAATGCAAAGCAGACCCTAGAGCAATTTTTTTTTTTTTGGAGTCAAATGGATTAGGGAGGCAGAAGTGAAAGATTAGCTCTTCTCAGCTAGGTAAGAACCATTTTACTGTGGTGTTTAATTGACATTGTTGACTTTAGAGTTTAGCTGGATGGCTGCAGTCGATTCTGGCTGGGCCATGCGTGTCAGACTCTTGTGAATTCCCAATGGTCCCATTAGGCTGTCTGCTCTGCGCTCATTGTCTTTGATCCACTCTGTGATGCTTAATCCGTGCCTTAAAGCTTCAGTAGCAGCAGCCCAAACTAGTGTGTGCGTGTGGTGTGGGTACATGTTAGCTTCAGAGAATCTACAAAAGACTGTTTGAAGCTGTGAATAGCAATTAGATAGGGTTCACCTGCAGAGTTTGAGGACAGAGTGTCACTAATAGCTGCATGTTGCATATGGAGAGACCGGTGCCTTGGTTTTAGGGGTGGACGATGGTCAAATCTTTGTAAATATGAATAGCAGGGTTTTTCATGTCTTTGAAAGTTAGTCAAATATAAAAGTAACATTTACCAAGTTTACTGCAGACACTGCAGCTGTGCCTACCATGTTTTTAAGCATATGGTAGACGTGTTACTGCTGTCATTCTGACATTATATTCCTTTGTTTTGCTGACTTTAAAGAATGAACTGGCATTGAGCATCTCTCTTTTTCCTCCCTACAGCCAGATAGGACATATGACTTGAAGATCGGGCAGCCCACTGTATCTTACTTCTTGAAACAAGCCGCAGGCATCGAGAAAGGAGCAGGAAAAACCGGTGAGTTAGCCCTATTATAACTAAATACTGTGGTCATACATCGTCAAGGCCTTCCTGCAGCTCCCGGCTGACCATTTGTATGCCTCAGTCCCAGCTTATATTTTACGAATGGACAGGCTGACTTCAGATTGAATTTTTTTTGATTGATGATATATTTATGCTGAGCCATGCCAGAAGAGGCAGGAAATTTATTCAGAGAAAATCAGTGGCATAAAGGTACTGCATGAAGGAAAGAGAATTGTAAATGTTGCCTCATTTTCCTGTGTTCAAGTCTGCTTCAATTATATCCTGTCTTAACAGCTGCTCTTTTAATACCCACACTTCTCCTTTCCTTCTGACTACTCGTAAGTTTCCTCTCTCTTCCACTGCACCCCTCCTTCCAAGTACTCTGGTACTGTTCTCACTCTCACACTGCTACACTTTTATGCTTTTGCTCTTGTGCTCTAGGGTCCCCCCCCCCCTCCACTTTTCCTCTATGTCTGACTCTATCTCTTCACTCTTAACCAGCTCTGTGCCTCTGCTGTTCTCACTAGGGCATGAGACGGCTGGTATGGTGTCTGTTAGGGCGGTGTATGAGATAGCACAGGTCAAGGCACAGGACGAGTGCTTCAAGCTGCAGGACGCCTCCATGCAGAACGTGGTCAAGAGCATCATCGGATCAGCCAGATCACTCGGCATCAAAGTCGTCAGAGAGTGAGAAACACTATTCTTACACACTGACACAAAAGTCTATCACATATGCAAGACTTTATACGTGCAGCACATCTTTACTACTTTCATAAAAATTAAACTAGCATTTGGTTAGTATTAGGCATGAGGGATGCATAGTAACACATTTCTTATTCAGCTTATCATGCATCAGTCATTTTGACATCATTCAAAACTCTTCAGATTTGTGTGTCATCCTCAAATGAAATGTTCTGTGCTCCCTAGTGAATGGCTGAGACTTCTGCTCAAGGTGCACCCTGTTTCTAGTTTAAAAATGCACTTTTATAGTTTGCATAATTAATAGTTAAATAAAGATGAGGAATCTCAGTGAGGGCTAGGTAATAGCTTTATGCACATATTTATAGCCGCAGATTGTTTACCTCTTAGCAAAACAGTTTTCTGGTAACTGATGTACAAACAACAGTTTGAAATGGCATCATGCCAATGTGATTTATTAGCATTTGGAACGGGTATGAGAATGGGACCTCATTACATTAGTTAACTAGGTCTCAGATGTCTCAAAGATGACATTGTTGCTCCTGGCTGAATGAACCTTGTCACTAAAGCACAACCAGCCTGACTCATCATGCATGCATGAAAGACATTTGTTCTGCATTTCAATGAACTGAAGAGAATTTTGAAATTCTAATGTAATGCTGATGTATCTCTCAATCCCCACCCCTTCTCTTTCTCTCATTCTCCACCTCCTGTCTCTACCCCCCCTCTCTTCTTGCGGTATGTCTTTCGCTTGCTCCCTCACTCCTCTCTTGTCATCGCTCTGTCAGCTTGTCACCCGAAGACTACGGCGAGTTTCTCCGACAGCGCGAAGAGAGACTGAAGGAGGAAGCAGCAGCTAACATGGAGGCAGCCACAGGAAAAAAGAAATAATAAAAATAATCCCACTGCATCTGCCTGTTGTTTATATTCCATGTCAATACACCCCTGCATTGTGCAGACAACAGAAAACCTGAATTTACACAAGGCCCCCTTTGGTAATAAAATGAATTTATATTACCTCAGCTGTATTCCTAGTGGTTACTGGACCTCTAGTTCTCATAACACCCTTTCCCTTCCCCCAATCTCTCACGCTCTTTTTTTAATCTTTCTCTCTAGATTCTTTTTCTGTTTTTCTTCACTTGCCATTTTTGTATCAATCTCTCCGTCCCATTCGTACGTCAGGTGCAAGGGTCAGGAGTGGAACAGTATAAAATATTCAAGTATAACTGCACCACTGGCCATTTTATTAGGAACATCATACTAATACAAGGTAGGACCCCCTCCTTGTTCTCTTGCCACAATTCTTCATGGCATGTATTCCACAAGTGAGACATTACTTTGAGATTCTGGCACATGTCGACATGTTGTATTCACATGTGTCAGATTTGTCAGCTGCACATTCATGCTTCCACAACCCGAAGGCACTCTATTAGATTCAGACGGTTAACTATGGAGGCCACTGAAGTACACTGAACTCCTTGTCATGTTAATTGACCCAGTTTGAGACAACTTGTGCTTTGTGACATGGTGTATTATCATGCTGGACGTAACCATTATAAGATGGGTAAATTGTGGCCAAAAAGTGATGCACATGGTTAGCAACAATATTCAGATAGGTTGTGGCATTGAAATGATGTTCCATTGGTATTAATGTGTGCCAAGAAAAAAGTTCCCCACATTATTACACCAATACTACCAGCCTGAACTGTTGACATAAGGCAGGTTAGGTACATGGATTCATGCTGATGATGCCAAAATCTGTTCCTGCCATCTGCATTTTGCTGCAGAAATCGAGATTAATCAGAACAAGTGACTTTTTCAGTCTTCAACTGTCCAATTTCTGTGAGCCTGTGTCTACTTTAGCCTCAGATTCCTGCTGTGGTCTGACAGGAGGGGAACTCAATGTGATGTGCTGTTGCAACCCATCTGCCTCAAGGTGTGTTATGTTCTGAGATGCTTTTCTGATAACCGTGGTTGAATTACATTCACTGGATTTGCTCCCTGAATGTTTTTTTGTTTCTCGCACAATTTCTTTGTAATCTGTAGAGACTGCAGGAGATCAGGTTTCTGAGATACTCAAACCAGCCCCTCTGGCACCAACAACCACGCCACGGTTGAAGTCACTGAGATTACATTTCCTCACCATACTGTTGTTTGATGTGAACGTTAACTGAAGCTCTTGACCTGTATATGCATAATTTTATGCTTTGTGCTGCTTCCACATAATTGGCTGATTAGATAATTTCATGAATGCGCATGTGTATATGTGTTCCTAATAAAGTGGACGTGAGTGTATATGAAGCTGATTTTCCTCACAGCTAATTTGCTTGTCTCCTATACATTTTAACCAAGAATGATGTTAAATAATGTTTAAGATACTTGAAATGGGGGGTCATCAAATGGCTGGCTAGCCATCCTCAAACACATTTTTCCACTTACAATAGTAGTACAAATATAAAAGTGATCGTGTGTGTGGGTGGTTGGGTGGTTGAAATCCCATCCATTGGGTATTCCTGCTTTGTTTTCTGGATAGGCTCCGGATAATCCAGAGTCCTGCCTGGGATTAAGCATCTACTGAATGAACACTGAACAGAGATGTTAAAAAAGTAATCAAAATTGTGGCATAATGTCATGTATTCATGTAAGAACATTTTTCTTTTGCAAATATTAAACAGTACATAGTGCTAAGAGTACAGAGTAATAGAGACACACAAAAAACAGACACACAAAAAATCCTTTGATAAGCCTGTCCTGTTCTGAATAGCCCAAGAATCAAAGAGCTCACAAAAATGATTACTTTCCACACACAGAAGCAGTGCAAGGGTAGGTGTCTATCAGAAGTAAGTGAAGGCCAGGACTTTTTCTCTCTGCCCTGGGCAGTACATAATGGTTGGCTCTATGTGATACCAAAAAGATTGAGGTTGCTCTATTCACTCAAGTTCCCCATTCTGAGGCTGACAGATCAAACACAAGTGTACTAAATACCTGCTTTCCTGTGAAGATGGGCAAAAGTTGGTGAGGTCAAACAGATGTGAAGCCAGTTGTCCTTCTAAGTTTGTGTCATACATCTTCCATGTAGTTGCAGAAATCATTACCAATAATGTGTCAATCACACTATCATATATGATACAAATACTAATGATACACACTTATGGTTAACCTTCTTACTGCTGTAGGTGTGTATAGACTTGCATTTCCAGCAACTGCTATGCCTATGACTAATTTCCTGCTAAGGTGAAGAAACATACCTGGATATGGTACAAACTTGCATGTCTTAAATATGCAGCGATGACAAACCTGACTCCCATCAGGATAGAAATATTTTATTATAGGATAAAGGTGATCAGTCTGAATAACTGCATTGACTTACAGTAACCCATCCCTCTAAGAGGACAAGTGGACCCAAACCAAGCAATGCACGCTAAGGCTGTGTGTACACTCCCTCTGAGTATGTATTTTGTGTTGGAAAAATCTACATTAGCACCTAGAAATCATATGATAGTTTTTTTTTTCGTCACAAAATTTTATACATGTTCCTTCTTAGCCAAAAAGTTCTATGAGCAACAAGTGCAATGTTCCTGACGTGCAAAACCCTGCCTCTTATGAGCTCCCTCTGGGCAGGAAAAGGGGTCAAAGTAATCATAGAGGTAGGAACTGGCTTGATGCTGTGGAATTGCCACAAGGTGGCACTGCACAAGACAGGCGCAAGCATTTATTGCTTTCAAAAATTCAATTCAATTCAATTCCAATTCAGTTTTATTTGTATAGCGCTTTTAACAATGGACATTGTCACAAAGCAGCTTTACAGAAATAAATGGATTAA
>CM075009.1:15875193-15896587 GCA_037576675.1 Pangasius sanitwongsei | reverse complement strand
TATATATATATATATATATATATATATATATATATATATATATATATATATATATATATATATACATACATACATAATCTGAGCTATAGGCAACTGTAAACCAAAACAGACAAAGTTGTTGTTTGTCCACACACGAATGTGGACTTGCAGTGGTGTATGAACACCAGTTTGGTTATGATTCTTGTGATAATGGCTATCATTGTCACGCTAGTCCAGGTGGGCCTTGTGGGAGGTCAGGAAATGGAGCACATCAGCAGAGTGGCAGGCGTGAGTGAATGGTAAAAGAGGAAGATGAATGTAAAAGAAGCATGGAATAGATACACCAGGGAGTACATTGTAATATGATAACTCTGCTTTATAACTGGAACATCCCTGTAGACAGGAAGTCCATAGAACATTTTGGATATTATTTTTTCCGGCCCAAGATTATGCCTAGTCATGGACTATGTTGCACTATTGGAAATGTTGTTTTTTTTTTTTTTTTTTTTTTGGTTGAGAAAATCAATATTATGTGTAAAAATGTGGGAAATTAATAAATAAGCACAATACTTGGTTTTCCAGGCTCAACTATCTAAATATTATACTTCTTATATTATTACAATTCTGATTATTTATGTCTGTTATGTATTTAATCTGCTTAACGAGTAGATGCTTTTGTGTACATTGTTCATGTTCTTCTGTGTCAAGATTTACCTTGAAAACTGCAAAGTAAATTCTGAAAGACCTTGATATTGCACAGACTTTAAAAGCTCACAGTTTCATCAACATGTTTCTGACTTTTGAGTATTTAGGTATTTAGGAATTTAGTATTTTAAATGATAAAATGGTTGACATGTTGATCATGCTTCTAAGAAAAAGAGTGAAAAAACAAGCAAACACAAAGAAAGGACCAATAGGCTGCTATTAATGTCACTGCTTTATGGTCAAGGAATTCTGAAATGCACAGGAGTTCACTGCTAAACAAATATTAATTGCAGAATTAGGAATCACAAGTATGGCACATGCGGTACCACTCAGAAACTGAAAGCACATTAAAAGTGAAGATAGAGCTGTAAAATGCTTGACTGAATAAAAAAAAAATGTTAGCAACCTCTTCTGCAGTTGAAGGATGCTTGTCCTCCATCTCAAGCTTCTTTTTCCTGGCTGGTGTTTATTTTTACCAAGAGAGAATCAAGGTCTTCACTCTGCTTCTTGAAAGAAAAGAGCTAATCTGTCGCCTAGCAACACCTCCCACTCCCTCCGAAGCTGGAGTGAGAGAAGAGGACGGAAGAGAGGGTCTATAAAAGAGAGAGATAATGCATTGCAAAGGTAAAGTCAGGGCTGAAGAATTGAATGGTCGCACTGAAGAATTGGAACATTACGAATGGATGCATGGATAAATGGATGGATAGATGGTCAGATTGATGGACTGATGGATCAGTCTGCGCAATGTGATGTTGCTGTACAGTTCAGCTTTATATCAGCATACTTGTAGTTACCACAGGAGTGAGGATTGATTAATTAATAGTATATATGCATTTCTGAAAGTATACTTGATAATTCAGTATGTTTATGGTAAGTAAATTTATACTGCATTATCTAGATACATGTACTGCCAGGTCCACAGAAACATATACCTAATTTAAGTGAGCAAATGCCCACACACGCCCACACTCTGCCTCTCCTTCTCTTCCTCAACTACCAATGTTTCCCCCAGCCCATTGCCTTCTTCTTCTTCTTTTTTCAGTGTGCAGTCTATTTTTAGAACCTGAGGCACAGAACAGTAGGAATAGCTGGACTTTTGATTCTGGTGTCATTCTCTCACTCCCTCTTTCTCTAGCTCTCTCTTCTTTCCCTAAGGCTTTAATTCTTTCCACACAAACTCACTGAAGATGGTTATAAATTAGGAGTCTGGTTTGTTCTTAATATTGAATGCCCATTCATGACTCTACAATGCATTTTCATTGATAAATATCAGGATAATGTTTAAGCATGTTGTACTCTTGGTGTCACATTTTGGGATGCTAATGCAATTCTATAGGTGACCAATATGAATAATTCTCTTACTAATAATCACGCCTTCATATACCTTTCTATCTTTTTTTTTTTCTTTTATACAACTGGCCTCTGAATTGCAGCAATACATACCAGCACTCAGCCAGCACTCTCTCTTTTTTCTCTCTCTTCTCTCTTCTTCAGTAAGTTGGTGCTGATGCAAGGTTGCCATGGTGATGTGATGTAGATGTATGACATCACAGCAGACCTGCTAGCAGAAGCTCCCTCCCTGTCTGTCACTTTCTCTTTTCTCCCATCTAATTTAATACTATGTATTTTTTGATTATAATCAATTACCATTTGTGACTTTATTCTTGACTATTGCATTTTTGCTACTCCTAATTCACATTGCTGTAAAACTGAACTTAAACCAATTAAGTGCAGATATGTCAATGTTAGTTTGTCCTTCAGAGTCTCTGTGTTTTTTAAGATTCCTTTAGAGATGCTATAGATGTCCACCTTATGTCTTAAAAATATGTCATATTACCAAGCCCTAAATGGGTTGATAAAGTGGGCGGGTTATGATATTGTCCTGCCACTGTGTATGTACATAGAGTTTTTTTTCTTTATGTTCACCTTTAAGATTGAGGTTGAAATTGAGAATTCTGCCTAACTATTAGAATAGGACAGACTATGGGCAGGAAAAAAGATTTAACCAGAGAGTAAGGGAAGAAAAACACTTTACTGCCTGTTTTAGCTCTAGGCTGGTTTATGATTATTGCTTTTATCTTGCTCAATTTCCCCCAGGGTCCCTCTCCTTGAAAACTAAAATACATTTCCCCTGGGTACCAGCAGCCTGGCTCATTTCACAGTAGTGACATTTGCAAATCAGGTTTTGGTATATAAAATTTCACGTACTACAGGTTTTAAGGAAACTGGTGCAAAATCCATTGTAATTATTTAGAAATATAGCAATATACCAGAAAATAAATGGAAAATTAACAGTGTCTAAGAAAGACCACCAGAGATGATTACTTAACTGACAATTCATCTCACTCACTGACTCATCCAATGCAAAGAAATTCACCCCACCCAGTGAGTTTACAATGTTAAACTGCAAAAAAAAAAATGAAGTGCTACAGATAAAGAGTGAGAAGATAGAGGGATGAGAGATACAGAGTAGGAAATTAAGGTATCACACCAAACGAATGAAAGCAAGAGACTACATTATCAGTTGGCCTGGTCTTGGTGGGTGTTTTCAGAGCTGGAGGATGCCAACAGAATGCTGAGCAGTGCCGTGACAAAATAGTCGACTCAGAATTGAGCTTGGCAGCTAAATGAATGCTTCTTTGACACCTTATGTTCAAACACAGATGCATCCATGGTGAAATTCCCTGACACATTACTCACTGGTTTACCAACAGTACATTCTGTCATCTCCAAACGAATTGTGTGATTAAGTATTTGCAGGACATATTTGAAATGGTTTAGCTATCTTAAAGGAGAAGATTGAACTTAATAATGGCTAATAATGAATAAAAGCTAGTCAGGATGAGTTAGCATAACCTCACTTGCTCAGTGATCACTGGAATGAAACAGTTTTCATTCTTGATTGTATACCATTTCTCATTTTGTGTATTCCTATGTGTAAGCACTGTGTGTATTCATCTATATCCCAACTCTGGTAATCATGTTTAAATGCTTAAGCTCAACAATCATAAAGAAATTTTCCCTGGATACAGTTTTCATTTCACAACTATAAAGCAGAGGCAGACAGTTATATAAGACATTTATATGCCTTGCTTTGTAGAAAGGAAAGCAAGAAAGGGGTTCAGTCTGTTGGCCTAGTGCACTACACAGAAATGATTTTTAATTTGTGAGTAGAGGACACTCTACATTTATCCACCACTGCTTTAGCTAATGAATCTACAGTACATTTCAGAATTGCATTAGAGCTAGGAAAGTGTCCATTTTAATGATGCTAGAATCTATTACATGCTGCCTTGTTCTTACATTGTGTAGCATTTTGTCTCTGTTTTTTTGAGTATTTCTGCTTCAACTAGTAGCCTTTCTGCTTGCTTGTCTACTCTTCTGTAGCACCATGTGGCCATATGATGGTGACCACACATAGAAAGATAGAGAAAATTAAGTAAGCTTATACAGTATATGTATCTACTGTAATTGTGTGGATCAGGTTATATAAGTCTTAATAGGAAAAAAGACTAGGGGAGGCCTGGCAGCAGATATTTGCTGAGTGCGTTCCACGGAACACTGCAGATTTTCCCATATCACAGTTTGCAGTCTATTAACATAAAAAAGCCTGAGCTCTTAAAGCATGTTTTGTGACTGTGCTTTTTCCTTAAAATGTGAGAAAATAATCCCTTTCAGGCTTTTCATCCACCCAAAACATGGCTTTCTATTAACTGTGCCATGTGAAGCATTAGCTTGTTTGTTTGATTCATCTGAATACAATCACTGGCAGACAAGGTAGATGACTCTTGTTGTCAATGTCATTGCAATTTAGATAGCACCTTAATCAGGACACCCCTGCAATAGTCAGAGGTCAGTGTAATTCCCTTCAGTAAATGGCTCAATTAAAGGTGACCAACATGTCTCTCCCTGTTCTGCCCCTTCAGGAGTGTCTCTTTCTGGCCTCCTGACTGCTCAGTGATAATGAAGATGCAGAGCTAATTAGATTCATTATTGGAAGCAAACCTTGTGACATCCAACAGTCCATTTGAACGGGTGGTTTCTTCCTTGGTATTGGGTCATGGAATAATCAGGTATCTACACTCACCGTCTACTTTAATAGGTGTTCCACTGTACACCTGCTCTTTTGTGCAATTATCCATTCGGGCCAATCATGTGGCAGCAGCACAATGCATAAAATCATGCAGATACAGATCAAGAGCTTCAGTTAATGTTCCCATCAAACTGTGGCATTGTTGTTGGTGCCAGAAGGGCTGGTCTGAGTATTTCAGAAACTGCTGATCTCCTAGGATTTTCACACACAACAGTCTGTATAGTTTACACAGAACGGTGCAAAAAAAAAAAAAAAACATTTAGTGAACGGCAGTTCTGTGGGTGGTAACACCTTGTTGATGAGAGAGGTCAGAGGAAAATGGCCAGATTGGTTCGAGATGCCAGGAAGGATATAGTAACACATATAATCACTCTTTAAAACCGCGGTGAGCAGAAAAGCATCTCATTGAATCTTGAGCCGGATGGGCTACAACAGCTGTCCACTCCTGTCAGCCAAGAACAGGAATCTGAGGCTATCATGAGCATTCTGATGAGCTTTTGACTTGTATCTGCATGCTTTTATGCACTGTGCTGCTGCCACATGATTGACTGATTGGATAACTGCATAAATGTGCAGGTGCACAGGTGTTCCTATTAAAGTGGATGGTGAGTGTATATTTGGAGTCATTATTTGATCTTTCATTAGCCTTTTCTTTAAATTAACCTGGACATTACACATTTGACAGTGTAAATCTGGGGTCTATAAACCAAAAATAGGAAAGTGTTTCCTGTTTGCTCATCCTATTGTGTTGGCTCCCTTTCCTCCAATATGGACACTTTTTTATGAAATATTTATGATCCTCATATCTGTGTTTTCATGTAATTAATTCTACTGATGTTTTGGAGGTCTTGTTTAGCTGAACGAAGGGGGCAAAATGCCAAGACCAAGTAGAAAAAGATACTGATACTATAGTGATTGACAGTGATGGTTACTGTCACTGAGGCTGTTACTGGAGCTACGTTTTCTCTATTATAGTTGTTACTTAAGGCTGAAGGAAGGACTGCTCTTTGGGCATTAAATTAATTACAATAACTCCATATATACAACATTTTTATCAACCCGCAACAGGACAGTGGTCAATGTGTGGTATAAAGAAAGTTGAAACACTTCTTTCAGCATATTTGGAAGTCTTTTCCCAGTCTATACATCATCTTTGCACCACACAGGCCAGGATGCAAAGCATAGTCCTTTTTTTTTTTTGTGGGTAACGGTTGAGGTTCCAGCTGGAGTTGGCAGCTGCTTGTGGGTAGCTGAGTTGCTGAGTCTTTCCTTAAAGGCGATGAGTAATCAGATAAGCTGGGTTTTTTTCCCTCTTACCTCTCACCATGTAGGAGGCTCACCATGATCAGACAAACCCCTGCTGGACGTGAAAGTTTATTTTTCCTTCTTGTCTCTTCCATAGCTAATATTGAATGAATTAGGTTTCTCTCCACCATCCATCCATAGCAGCAGTTGATATCTGATGTCTAAATGTGTGCATGTATATGGTATGTCACAGTTGCAGGTTGAACAGGCATGGTCATAATTTACTGCGTTTAAGCAAAAGATTGCATCATCAAATCATCTGGTATATGAATTGCATTGACATGGTGCAGTGTAACTCCTTGAATCTGAAATGATATCTGTAATGATTGACTCCCTTCTTCCATGGTACACTTTAGCAAGGGCAAGCTGTACAAATGTCGTTTGTACAATCTAATGTGCCATCTGTTCTGTCACTTTTGTTCATAGCTAGAGAGGATATGTACAGTGAGATACTAGGAGATACAGTATAAGGATATATAGAGACATGATAATCATAAATATTTCTTACTTGGGTTGCTTGTTGATGATGTTCACCAATTATGGAGTTCAACTGTGTCCTGCTTTCACCCTTCAATCATACACATCATTTTATACCAAAGGGGAAATCATACCTGATATGTTTTCTATCTCTCTATCTCTCTCTCTCTGTCTCTCTTTCACAGAAAATTCCATACACATTGAAGCATGCCTTTAAACTGAGTGTATACACAATTTTCTGCTCGCAACCTCCTCCGCATGCGGGGGCTCACTGGCACAGCTTCTCCTGCCCACCTCTCCATGTGCCCACAGGGCGGGTACAGCACGGCTCGTTCTTGCCGCTGTACTCACAGTTGGGTGTGTGGTTTGCCGGAGATCCGACAGGAAGCAGCACGACTATGTCCCGTTCTCACCACACATCCTCCCCACCCAGACACCCACTCTATCATCTTCACCTAATTTGTCATGATCTCCTTTAAGAGGCACTGATCTGACTGACCTCATAGCACCACATGGAGTGTGTGTGTGTGTGTAGGGGGGGGGGTTATATCTTGGTAGGATAGGCTGGTCCCCACAACAACTGCAACTTTTATTTAAAAAAAAAAAAACTTCTAAAAAAAAAAAAAAAAGAAGAAGAGTAGAGTTAGAAGGTTTCCTTTTGATTACTGAGGTTAAGGTTAGGTTATGTGTAGCCTAGCCTACCTTAGCTCTGTGTGTGTGTGTGTGTGTTTCATATGACTTTGAATATTACTGAAGGAGTGTCTACATATGTACTTCTTTGTCTGACCAGATGAACACAAGATGTGCATGTAAATGTCTGTGTGTCACCAGTTACAGACATTTATTGACATTTCTTTACTGGTTGCCTTCACACTTCCACCCATTGCCTAGTCGGTGCTTCATTTACTATCTGGAATGAGACAGAAAACAATGGGTTCACTGGTCAATTAGGTTGCAAAACGAGCAGCAAGATTCTGTAACTTCAGGTTTGTTTCTATTCTGGGCCATTGAAACTCTGTGTGCCATACTGCCCCCCTGTGGCAGACTAACATCAAATCTCTGTGCCATAATTATGTAAGGCTTTGCAGAGAATGAGTCATCAGCATCGACAACTGAGGAGAAAGCCTATGTGTTTTCATATATGGGAGCCGGTCCGATAGTTTATGCACTTAGAGATTTCCCAGCCTCCTTTTTATTTATCATGGTGATGGACAGGCTAACATTACATGGGGTGCATACTGTAATTGTTCCTGCCTGCAACTGTTGCTGGTCACGCCAGTTGAAGCATGTAGAGCTGTACCAATATTTCGATTAGATTCTAGTGTTGCCAGATTAATGATTTAATCCTGTTAAGACATGACCCTGAACTCTTTAGATATAATTTAGCTTCTTTGGTTGATCATTCCCATTATGTGTTTTTGAACATCACATTCCAGAGGAGACCTGGTGCGCATTCCAGTCAATCCCAAAGATGTTCAGTGGGGTTGAGGTCAGGACTTGGTGCAGGCCACTCGACTTCTTCCACACCAACCAGACAAACCAAGGTTTTCATGGACCTCCATTTGTGCATAGGGGCTTTCTCATGCTGGGACAAGTTTGGGCCCCTTCCACTGAAGAGAAATCTACAAAGACATCCTCTACAATTGTGTGCTTCCAGTTTTGTAGCCATAGTTTGGGGTAGGCCCACATATGGGTATGATGGTCAGGTGTCCACAAACTTTTAGTCATATACTCTAATTTATAGTGAATAGTAGGTTTAATTCACCCCGTAAAAGCCAGTCCAACATGGCACCCCTGTTCTGACTTATGAGCGTCTCTGTTTATCTTTATCTGTCTCTAATTCATCACAATATATACACTCTGGGCTACTAAGCAGAAGGTCGTGAGTTTAAGGCCTGGCACCGTCATGCTGCAACTGTTGGACCCTTGTTAGTAAAAGTTCAGAGTAGTACACAACATTTCCAGAGAAACAGGACATTTCAGAAGGAAGTCCTTCAGCAGCTGTGCAAGCAAAATGCTCTTCAGGCAGTAGGAGGTGAAACCAGTAAATATTCAAAATGGTTGATGATGAAATATCTGTCAAAACATGACACTTATTCTATGAGGTTCTGGAGTTCTGAGAGTATAGATGAGCTCTTTCTACTTGCAACAACTAGTGATGCAAACAGAGATGTGATCAGTGTTGTGGCTAGTGTTGCTGTTGAAGTGTCTCACCACTGCAAAGGAGTAATTGTTCATTCTGATGGTACAAAGGTGCTTGACAAAACAATCAGCCAGGCTCATCTTAGTTTCTCCAAAGCATATCATTTTCATTTCTTAAATGAGAGACAGTAAACAAATCCTGCGGTAATGCATGAGCAGTAATGGGTGACCAAAATCGATCCTTTAGGGCCTGTGGTTTTAGTGGCTGTATTAATATATTTGCAACGGGAACAGTTGCATACAAGAGTGCCACAGATTCTATTAGGCTAAACATTTCATTCACTCCTGACAAACATGTCTATGGTGTTTTTGTCCCATCTATAGGAAGCTTATTAAAAAGGACAGCAGTCTCAGGATCTTCCTGAAGAGTTTTGAGTCAATGTTTTCTTAGCAGGGTGATAAGTGAGCACAAAAGGAATTCTCTTTGCTTTAGCAGTGGATTAGATAGAGGTCAGGGCATACATTCTCACAGTAGTTACACACATGGCATCATCTATGATCTACTTAGGTAATTCACACAATAATCACACATTTCCTTACTTTTCAGGAGGAAGCCTTTGTTTTCACTGCAAATGTGTTTCGGTATTACTGTGAGTAGGGAATGGAATTTTGCGGTGCTTGGGATGGGAAGAGCTGTACTGCAAGTAGGAAAGAGAGCCTATAGGTTTATAATACATCATAGTTTTCAAAGTGGAATCTTTTGACTTAGGCGATACGTCTAAAAAACGTTATGCATGAGCCAGAGTGAATAGTACTTCATGTATATTCCAGGGCAGGGGCAGTCATGAAATAGATGGGAAGGAGAGGCAGACACTGCACCTAAGTGAAAGTGAAAATGAAGTTGAGTGGCTTAATTATGGTGGTTAGTATGTGGAATTAAATGGTTATTGTGTGGAACTGTGGTCCATCGTGGTAGAGAAAGTTATTGCACTTGATTTAAAATGGAAAGGTGGTTAAACTGTAGTATAATATGCTTTTCATTTGACATGAAAAAGACATTAATAATAATGCCATAAAAACTTATAGTGAACCTTGTCAACACCTTCCATGGATGTCAATTTTGGACATTCAGGAGAGATCCAACAAGTTGTTAAAAAACATTCATTATGGCTATTCAGTGGACATGTTTTGAACACTGGAAAATACACTATATGGCCAAAGGTTTGTGGACAACTGACCATCACGCCCATATGTGGTTCTTCCCCAAACTGCTGCCACAAAGTTGGAAGGACACAACTGTGTAGGATGTCTTTGTATGTTGTAGCACTACAATTTCCCTTCACTGGGACTAAGAGACTCTTAGAAACTTGTTCTAGCATGACAATACCCCTGTGCACAAAGCGAGCCCCATGAAAACATGGTGTATTAAGTTTGGAGTGGAAGAACTCGAGCGTTCTGCACAGAGCCCTGACCTCAACCCCACTAAACACCTTTGGATGAACTGAAATGCCGACTGCACCCCAGGCCTCCTCACCCGACATCAGTGCCTGAGCTCACAAATGCTCTTGAGGCTAAATGAGCACAAATCCCCACAGCTACTCTCCAAAATCTAGTGGAAAGCCTTCCCAGAAGAGTGGAGGTTATTATAACAGAAAAGGGCAACTAAATCTGGAATCGGATGTTCAACAAGCAAATATGGGTGTGATGGTCAGGTGTCCACAAACTTTTGGCCATATAGTGCATGTGTTTTGGATGTGCTGGTGCTCAGAAGGTAGCCAGCTACCATTGGTTTTCTAGCTCAACAATGTCTCAGTTGGGTAACAACATGAGTTAGACAACAAGGATAAATCAGATAACTATCACTCATTTGCTTTCCACCAAATAACAGAACAAATAAATGCCTTACCTCTTAAACAAGAACTAAGCTAAACCTCCACCAGTCCTGAATCCTTTTTCTTCTTATTAACTGCTTCATGCTGTTTGGCTCTCTGGTTTGTTTACTTCTTCCATGCCTCATGTCAGGGTATGATGACATTTGACATATCTGAGCAGGATTGTCAGAATGACTCAGCACCTCAAAACCATCATATCACAGAGTATTTTTTCTCCCCTGACTAAATAATGATTTTTAACACACTATTCACTGTAGCTCTAAATTCCTGAACTTCAATTCATCATCCTTGAAAGAAAAGGATGATGAGAGGCACTGAAGACATCTTGACAAACTAGATAAGACTGAATAAGTAAATGTTCTGTCTTTCCTTGTCTCTTCTATATGCATATGAAAGTAAAATGGTGATCTTGCTGTCATCCTCACCTGTGTAAAGTTTGAGCTGCATCCATGGAGCCTGTATAAGACACATTGTGTGGTGAAATTAAGCTTTTTTCCCCACATATTCATGAATTAACATCCAGTTTTTACCAGGTACAAATTTCAGGAGTCTGGATAAATATGATTACATTTTATTTTTCCTATTTTTTTTTTATCTTCCTTTAATGATCAGGATACATGTAGAAAACGCCACTGATTTGCAATCACAGAAAAAAATGGGTTCATCAAGGGTTTTTCTTTTTTTGATAGGTAATGGTCCTAGCTTTCTAAAGGGGTTCTACCTGGAAACTTTAAAGGAATGAACCAAACATTTACATAACTTTAGATAACTATAGAGCCCTCGATTTAACCTTTTTCTTAGGAGTTTGCAGTGAGCCTACTGTGATCTGGACTCATTAAGTCTCCTTAATTAACTGAGCTGCCTGTTGCCAAGCAGTAAATGTTCCTCCTAACCAAGTGGGATCCCTCCTTAGACTTAATGCTGTTAACAGAGTTGCCACATTGCAAGGTTCTCCACCTACACAGTTACTCAATGTATTCATAGTAGCTCAATGCATTTAAATATAATTTATTTATATTTTGTTTATAAAGAATTGGGAGACTACCAACGAAATCTTTCATCCCTGTCTGCTGAGGTACCGGGGATTTTGCTTTGTGCAAACCAAAGGACTCTGACTACTAAACTAAACTATTCATCTGTTTCCTGTTCTAAACTATTCATTTGCTTGCTGTGACTTAAAATGTTATGTCTATACCAGTGTTGCTGTTGAAGAGATTCCACAAAGTAAGAAAGATAAAACACTCCACTGACACGGAGTTAGTAAGTGATCCGTGAAAACAAAAGAATGTCGGTCAAATATAGACCATAATACAAATCAATTCAACATAGGGGTCTATAGCCAGAATGATATGGTATTATCATATTTATTACAGTAATAAGTCCAGAACATAAAAGTACAACATTGACAGCATGGTATGACAACTACACAAATAATGTGACTATTTAGTGATCATTTTGGGGGTGGAAGAAGATATAGACTTGTAGATGTAGGACTGAGTGGTTACTGAAGAATAGTAATGGCACACAATGCCCAGAAAGAAGTTTGCAGAGCTGCATATATTATTTGTACACTAAACTGCTACATATATCTGGAAAAAAAGAGGGGGAGGATGCATGGGCCATCAGCGAGGGCTGTGGCAAATCTAATCAGTGGAATGAATTTGTGCTAAGAGGCAAAAATAGAAAGAAAACACATTCTCAATTAAAGAAGCAATCTTGAAAATGAGCATGGATGACAAGAGAGGTTTGAGAAAGGCCAAAAGTAAAGGCTATATGGATTGTACAGCAGATTTTGAAATTGTAGTGCAGCTCCTTTTTAATTGGTATTCATACACAATATAGTAAAACCATATGTGGTATGGCTGTGTCTGCAATTATATTACCTGTCTGGAAGACCAGCATCACTTGTGAAGTAGTAGTTGTATAGTTTGTTTTGGTTTCTTATGAGATAGCTTGGCATTGCTCTTCCAGCAAACTTGGGGAGATGTTCTGCTAATTATGCCAGTATCTCCAACTCAATCCCTCCTCATCCTCAATGGATATGTCGTCCGTACTTCACACCTCTGCCACTTTTTATTTGCTAGCCCTTCTCCCCCTCCCTGCTCTAAATGTAACTCTAATTTAGAAAGTATGAGGCCCCACATAGACTGATAAGCGAAGAGCTGAACTAGTCTGGTAGCTCATGAGGGGGTTGACCGAAACCATCTCCAAGTCCAGAACATACTCTTTGGGTCCAGTCACAGCACGGGCTAGCACCAGCATGGCACTGATATTGTTGATTTGCTAAGGGAGAAAACAACACATCTGGCTTATAAGTCTGCATTATTGTGAAATTAGCATAGTGTAATGCATAGTCCAGTGATCATAATGTACTTGTGAAAGCTGCACAAGAGATTAACACCACTACATATACCTGAAACAGATGGAACCATGCATGAACAAAGATAATGTAACTATATGGCACATGCTCTACATTTTTCTCTGCACATTTATGGCTGCAGAAATCTAAATAAAAAGGCTAAGCAATAGTACTGTGCAGTGTCCCCCTGCTCCTTAGGCTATTAAAAGCTATAAACCGAATATCTGGCACCAAAATAGAACTGCATTGTCCTCAAACTTTGGCACTTTTCCACTGCTAACATCAGTGCCCCCTCCCCCTCCTTCCCTGCCTCCCTCCCTTCCTCCCAGGGCCATGTTCTCAAATAGTAATTGCTCACATTTTGGCTTCAGTAGTTTAAATCCCAGAAATAGATGGATTGCAGGCTATAATCCAAAATAATTGTGTAATTCAATTCTTTCAACTATTAATGAAATAATTCAAAAGCCAAGATCAGGTAGGATAACTTTCAGTAACCCCAGGAGGTTTTAAATCAATAAACGTGAATAAGTTGCATCTCACCCTGATGTAGAAGTCTCCATTGTCATCTCCAGAGCGGATACGGAAGGTGTTGTAGGCTCCAGGGTAGACACTTGTGGCCTGGATCTGGAAGATGTCAGAGGGGACGGACCGTTCTGAGGTGATGCTCATATAACGGTGCACAATGGAGAAGGGCAAGTCTCGACAGCCAGGTTTAGAGACAGGACACACACAGCGACTAGAGAGACAGGGTTACAGTATAATAATGATTTAACAATATTGGATATAGCAGATCCATGACTTAAAAGGAGCATAGTTTTTTTTTGTTTTTTTTTTAACAAAGAGGGCAGAATGGAATGTGGAGCTGACGTGATTCAGCGATAGCTACAACACAGTCTTTCTCACACCTTCATTTGTCCAGAAGTAAACCAATTGATATTGTATTTATTCTTTTCCTCTACTGGTTCAGTAGAGAAATTTAGGCCTTAAGAGTATCAAATTACACCTGAGTATTCTCCACAGGTCAGACAAATATTTAAATCCTGGATGCTCTCCATTAACACCCAGATATATCCTCAGAACATAAACCTTCTACACCACTTATTATCAATGTCAGGTTTGGAAGGATGTAGAATGTATTGATTTATGCTTTAAGGCAATCTAGAGATATGGAAAAACTCGTAGTGCAGCTTCAGAACCCAAAAGTTATGCCCGACGTAAATACAACTGGCACAAAGAGAACAAAAGTCCTATTTTAATGATGGAGGAAATAAGTGAATACATGGACCAGCTAGGCTAAAACCACTTCACTCACTTGTTTGATACTTGAACGTAAGGCTCCTGACAACGGTTCGTGTCATAGCACTGATGACCGCCATGAATGTTCACACACGTCTGGCTATCAGTGCACTGGTGCGCTCCTGTCTCACACTCATTTATATCTACATTAAGACACACATACAAATCAAAAATGGAATCAAATACGAATATAATAGTCAAAATGAGAAAATAACGAACGGCTGAATGAGGTCAGAGAACGAAGTAGAAGATGAGAGACAGATGCTGACCTTGGCAGAGACGAGTCCCGAGGAGCTGGTAGCCTTCGGGGCAGACACACGAGAATTTGCCAGGCTCATTTACACACTGGTGCTGACAAAGGTAACTAGAGAAACTGCACTCATCTGTGTCTGTGTAAAGAATAAAGAAGACAGTAGGAAGTGGGCAAAGAAGTAACAAAATGAACAACAGACAGTAATATGCTGTTTACATTACACAGAAAATCTGTGTATTTGCTGCATTGCATATGTCTCACCTTTGCAGGTGAATCCATCTGGCCCCAGCTCGTAACCCTGCTCACAGCGGCAAAGGAAAGTGCCATAGGTGTTATAACACCTCTGACTACAGGGGGCGCCCATGTTGCACTCATCCACGTCTGAAACCACAAATCATGACACAGCAGACACAAATTATAAGTATGCTTTACAGAGCAAATTTCGAGGAAAAAGTGAAGTCATTATGTATTCAGAAAGTGCCAGTGTGGAACTTTATTTATTCCTTGACTTTTGGTTTGTTTTTTTAAAGATTGACATCAGCGACAAAAATAACTTTTCAGGTGCCTCATGTAGACTACATACAACATGTTTTTAAGCGCTAAATTATTAGATACTGTTTGTATTTAAATTCACAATGATTGGTGTGAGGTTATACAAGGTAATGGACACAGGAATGTCAGGTTTATTTTTGCGATACACCAAATCTAACGTAAGATTTGCCCTGTACTTTGGAATACCACAGTAATTGTTTCCTTATGTGGCCACAGTGTCACTTATTCACCTAATTCGAGGTGTTGTGGCAGTTTGTTTTGACTTTGGCCCCCGTTCAGAGGAGCTGAGGTGTAGGATGATATTGTACAACAGCATGTGGGCCTGGTTTTCCAAATTACTGTGTGTGCACAGTTTGAGCATGTGTGGAGGATGGCCTATGACTCAGGGCACAGCATTGTTGGCTATGCGCGGGGGTGGCAGTGTGTGGGCACACTCACCAATGCAGGAGCGATTGTTGCCTGCCAGCTGGAAGCCAGGCTCGCACTGGCAGGAGAAAGAGCCGGGCACGTTAACGCAGCGGTGCTGGCAGTACCGGTACCGACACTCATCAATGTCTGACAAAAGTGAAGGGGAAAAGTTCAGGTGAACTCCACATTCAGCTCAAACCTTTATTCTTCATTAGCAGCTTCATCAACACAATTACACTCAGTTGAAGGGCAGTGCTCTATAGCCTAATGACACTGTTTCTCCAAATTAGAGAGGGGGAAAAACATTTAAAAGTTCACTGGCTGAAAAGCACAAATGAGCTTCTCAGCTTGTTACTCCTTAAGCACCACTGGCTCACATTTACTCACATTTTTTGGACATATACACGTCTTGACAATAATATAATACATGCTCGTACTGAAATATGACCCTCTATGGCAGAAGTATGTATTCTAAGTACATTCAGTGAAATGGCTATGCGCCGATTCTGTTTATGCCTCTTTAAAAGTGTAGCTGCTTTTTACCGATGCACTCTGTTCCCACTTTGCGGTATCCATTCGGGCACTGGCAAGTGAACGAGCCCTCCGTATTGATGCAATCCTGACTGGGCTGGCAGTCATGCTCATCCCGTTCACACTCATCCACATCTGTGAGGGCATCAAAACAATTCACTGTGCAGGTTATATGAGCTACATTTGAGTTCACCTAAATTCCTTTCATATTTGCTGCTGCACTGGTATTTTGTTACTGCAGCAGAGAGGCCACTTACTGATTTATGACCAACAGCTTGAAGGAATAAAGAAATGCTAACTGTGTGACTTTATGCTGAGTGCTGAGTAATACAACTGTGGGGTGAATTAATGAGGGTTTGACTGCTGATAGCAGCTGGGAAATAACTTAGCCCTCCAAATCCCCTCTACCTCCTGCAGACTACCCCCTGCCAAGTCGTGCAAAACTCCCAGACAACCTCTTCCTTACATACCACCTGTTTCTGAGTTACTAGCTGAATTGTCCTGGAACCCCTAACCCACAATACACACTCTCCTACACATACAGTATATGACCCTAACACTATGTGTAATTTCTTTTATCAATTCCATGTAAACAACATCAGAGTGCAATAATTATGAACAATTCTGCCTTCACAATATGCACATTCACACTGTCACTCACTCCTGCCACCTGTTCACTAACACCCACACTGCACTCCCCTCCCCAAGCACACACATTTCCAAACACACTCACCCACGCAGCTGTCTCCATGAGCCTCGTAGCCGCTGGGACAGGGGTTGTAGGGCTCGCTTGAGGTGTTGCCCACACCAGCAGGGATTTGGTTGGGTGGATCAGGGGCAGGGATTACTGAGGCAGAGCGCGGGAGACACAAGTAGCCGCCATAATGGTTGAAGCACTTCATCTCACCCTTACATGCCTCTGGGATAGTTTCACATTCATTTATGTCTGAGAGGGAAAAGGGAACATGTGCAGAGAGTTGGAACTTCACTTTTAATAACAGAAGTCTTTTTTCATGTTAATGCAGTTAAAATAAAGACATAAAGTATAATATATGCCCTATGATCAGGAAGCATGGAGATGTTTTACCTTTGCAGTGTTGAGTTTGTGGATCCCAGTGATAGCCATCTGTGCATTCCTGAAGTTTCAGCAAAGAATAAGAGGCATGAATGCAAATGCTTGTAGACATAAGCTTATCAGATGAACAGAGAAGAGAAAAAGAAAAAGAGTGGGAAACAGTTCCCCCCCTCCTTACCGTGTAGGTGTCACTTTCTGTGGGTGGCTGTGAAATAGCTTGGTGGAGGAGCACAGAAACGCACACGCACAAAAATGAAACACACACAGACCACATCTTCACACAGAGACACTTTCACCTGCCTCTTTGGAGCTCAGAGAAAAAGTACAAAAGTAGCGTGTCAAACACAGACACACACTGGCACACGCTGCAGGCTCTCGGGTAAGGCTAAGAACACCGGCTTTAACCCGAGGTTCGAAATCACACTGCGGAATCTGGAGGACATAGGGAAAAAGAGAGGGAAAGAGAACTGAATAAGTACCTTAAAGTTTGAAAATTCTGACATTCAAAATTTGTCTCTGATATGTTCATTTGTCACAGATTTAATTGCTTCATGTGATTTTATTTTAATTTGTATTTCAATTTTTTTTTTTTTTTTTTTTTTTTTTTACAGATTGGACTGATTAATTGTTGCCACAGATTTTACAGGTACTTTAAATAATAATTTACATCTAAATTGGCCTTCATCACAAGGTCACCATGTACAGTATGTGGCAACCTGATGGCTCCCTCTGGTGGCTAAACTGGAATTGCAGACAATTAGTTACCCCTTCATTACAATTGCATGCCATCAGTGCCTTTTACATGCAGTACATACCCACACTTACTAACATTTGACCAAACTGTAAGTCTAACAGCTTGCCTTTCATGCTCTCAGCCATTTTTAGCTAGAGCATGTAATGGAATCAAAAGAGAGAGAAAAAAAACAGCCTGAAAGAGCTCATTTAGAGTTTTAAACTTCAATTACTGTTCTTGGTAGGAGAGAGGGCTGAGATTTCTAAGTAAATCTGTCAGCTTGAATAAGTCCTGTCTTTCAGGTCTCTTGCCTGGAGAATAAATAGAAAAGCAGCCAAATGCAGTACTTATAAAACATTTCTGTTTCTGGACTGTGTAATGCAGTGCAGTGAGCTGGTTTGTGCCAGAGAGAAAATAGCATGGGAAAAGATCATAACCACTGTCTTCCTGATGCATGAAAACTCACTCACTCACACAAACATTCAAATACACACTGTAAAGAAGGCAGAAGTTGTCTTGACTCCAAAACATGAATGTCTTTGTCAGACCTTGTGGTCACAGTGTGGAAGGCTTTGGCCTGTGCGCTGGTATAGTCAAGTTGACTCAAAGTGATCAACAGCTAGCCACAGGGCAACATGCACACGCAAACACATATTCTGATTTTGTTACATCAGCCTCCGAATGAGATTGCTTTGCTTTGGCCCAAACCACACCATGTTGTTTGTCATGATTTACAGTATACACAAGGAAACCTCAAACATGAACAAATCCTATTAAAGAATGAATGAACCAGCAAATATGATTTGTGACAGAATCACATTTTACTCTGTCCCTCTGACAGACTGCTATTTCTCAAGTCGTGATTACAATGTGCCTACAATAAAAGATCTCCATATAATTCACATATCTGCACACTGTTTAAGCACAGCCCATGTTAATACAATGTTTCAAAGGCCAAACATTCCTTCTACATCACACCTGTATGTGGTCGATGGACCGGTTTATGAGCTATCAAGTTTGCACCCTGTGACACAAACTGCTATGGAAAGTCATACAAGACTTCTTTTAAAATAACTTTGATATTATTTTTTTAATCATTATTTCCATTCCTCCATTTTTTTTTTAACTGGTGTGGCTGTTCCCATACACCAGTTGCCAGCCTTATTCACCCAACTGCTGCTAGGTACGCATTTGCTCTCTCTCTCTCTCTCATACTCTCACAGCCTCTACAGCAAGCATATAGTTTGAGAAAGCCCAGAATCAGCCATGGTAGCAACCCAAGGGCAGGGCAGGACCGGACCGTGTCGGACACTGGTCAGAGTATGTTTGGTGGTAAGGGCAATTTAGACTACCCTGGCGCGCCAAGAGTCCATCGGTTTTCTGGAATGCCACTGGTGAGGATGTGGGCACGGCTCTCCACTCGGGTCAACTGGACAGTGGCAGAGTTTTCCCAGAGTATCACATCCTCAGGAAAGCCCCTTGAAGTTCACTGGAGAGGGCAAGTAGGCCTACCTGGGATGGCCCTTTTCAAGACATATTTCATACCTTATGTTTTCAGTGAGGAGATATTAATGTTATTTTAGTTCATTAGTTTATTTGGTTTAGTTTAGTTTAAAATTGAAATGGTGTACCTGGTGCATAATAGCAAATAACTGTAAATCTGTGCGTATAGAGTAAGCTTCTAGGACTAAGGACCAAGTTCCTGCACCAATAAGATAGAACTTAAAAACCTGCTTTCACTGGTACACATTTGAGGATTACACATGTATAGAAACAAAGGATTTCTTCCTACATCTCTCCACCTTTTGCAAACACAATCACCTGTGATGTACAGTAACTGTACTCTGTTCTGCCTATGAAGCCGACATTCTGTCATGTTACGCGAAACAATTTCACTGTGGATGTGCTGGACATGGGCTCCTCAAAGCAAATGGTGCAATGACTGACTGGATCACCACTGACCAGTGTAAACCACAGTGTGTTTATGCCTTTTCAGCACTTAGCAATATGTGTGCAGTCTGCCATGACGTTTAATATAAATATATGACTCTGGCCAAGGAGACATGTCACTTGGTTCTCAGGTAATATTGTAAATTGCTTACATTGCATTGTAGTGCAAAAACACAAGGGCTTTTTTTTTTTATAAATAATGAAAATGCAGAGCACAAACATTTACAGTGTCTGCAGTGACACTGAGCCCCAGGGCACAACATGTTTCTTTTCCTTCGAATAAATGCTCAAGTCAGCACCGAGCCATATAAAATAATGCAGGCAAATGTCAGTAGTTACCAAAAATACATAAATAAAGATCATGAAGCTCTTTGCAGTATAGAAGTAGCTTGTGTTAGTATAGTAGGCTACTGTTCTCAGCTGTGACGTCAAGTGGGCATTTAATTGTGTGTGTGTTTTCTCTTCTTGTTATGGCACCTGTGTTTCTTCAGGGGGCCAAAATGTTTTTGTAGGCACAAATGTTCACACCACTAAGTACTTCAGGGAGTTTTTTTTTTTGTATGCCCAAAACTTCAGAGAACCCAAGAGTTGTCTGTTTAATACAATGACACTAGAAGTGCACTGAAACAAAAAGCAGACACACACACACACACACACACACACACACACAAAGTTGCTCTCATATATTAAATCCACTCTTAAAAGCCAAAGCCAGTGCACCCCACTTGTCTGAATGGGGATCAGACAAGAAGTGACATTTAAACTAGTTGTGAAATAGTAGCTGGAAAATGGTTTGGAAAGTTTTGCAATACTACGTACGTGACGCATGATGCGTAACAACATGCTGATGGTTGGGTAATAGACACTAAATGAATAACCACTACTGTCTGATGCATCTCTAGGGACTAGCTGAAGATATATAAATGGCATTGCATGAAGGTTGCATGGTGATTATACTCTGTGCTGCTCAATTTTCTGTGGCTGAACAAAAGTAGCACAAGGCACTCAAGCCTGATAATCAGAAGAGCAAGTATGACATGCCAAGATCTTTAAAAAGCCTGGGAATGATTAAAAACTGTCGCTATCACCCTCTCTTTCTGTCTTACACACACTCATACATTCTCTTCCTGTCTCATTGTCTGCTTGCTCTCTCCTCCTCATGGCCTTCACTTCATTTTGATGACCACATCAGCATTTTTGCATCTGCACTGATATCAATTTATCATATAATCATATATTCAGAATGGAACAGCATCATTTTATTCTCCTTACTTTTCAGATACGCATTTCATTTAAAAGATAACGCATGCATACTTACAGGACACTTTTATTTTTTCGAGATCTTACTTCTGGTTGTGGCCTTGGATTCCGCTTTTAGAGTGTGTCTCTGGCTCTTCCTCTACACTCCTCTTCTCTTCCGGCCTCTTTTGCTCTCTGTTGCTCCTCTCTGGCCCTTCGTCTTCTTCTACTGCCTTGTTCTGCCTCTTCAGTGTGAGAGTGAGGGAGTGTGGAGACAGACAGCTGGAGTGTGAGCGTGTTCACAAAAAAAAAAAAAAGAGGGACAGCCCATTCTGGGGGGGGGGGGGGGGGGGGGGGGGGGGGGGGGGGGGGGGGGGGGGGGGGGGGGGGGGGGGGGGGGGGGGG
>CM075009.1:15864494-15875093 GCA_037576675.1 Pangasius sanitwongsei | reverse complement strand
TTTTGTGGGTTTGGTGGGTTTTGTGGTGACATACAGTTGTTGTTTGTGGGTTTTAAAAAAAAAAAAAAAAAGTGGGACAGCCCATTCTGACCCCCCCCCCCCCCCCCCAGGCCCCCTGTGCAGCCATCCTCCGCCCCCCAGACACCCCCGCCTCACCCCCCAGGATGAAAATTCCTGGTCTGCGGCCCAAATTCCAAAAACCCAAATCTGTCCGATTTGCCGGGAGAACAACAGTGCATAGATTCACACAGTCACACACATGCACATTAGGGCTGTAACGCACCTGGTTTCATTTAAACTCACCCCCCACAGCTTGCAACTTTCTCTCCATTTTTCCCCCTCCCACCTCAATTCAACCTTCATCTCACCCATCTTTTTCACTCCACTGCTCACTCGCTCCCTTTCATACTCCAGATATTTATAGCATGGGAGAGAGGCTGGTGGAATGTGGTCAAAAATTAGCAAGAGGAGAGAGAGAGGGAGAGAGAGAGAGAGAGAGAGACAAAGAGGCGGAGGAATAGACTTTTGCACGTCTGCACACATGTCTGCTTGGAAACATCCATTTTTTTTTTTATTCTGTCCAAATATTTAAACTGGAGGTCTTTACTGATGATATAAAGGAAGAAATGTTTAAATGTCATGCAGTTTATAGCGACACAGATTGCACCTTTACTTCATTAATACTATTATAGGCATATAGCCTGCTTTCTCACTCACTCAGCCTCCTCCTTTAGAGAAGTAACACAAAACCTATCCCAAATTTTGGTCTACAGCAATATGGATTCAACATGGACATACTGATGTATTTATCCAGATCAATACTTCACAAGATTAAAAAGTTAGTTTGTTGACATGTATGCACGTTTAATAAAAAAAAATGTATTTTATGTTTAATTATATTGGTATTAAAAGAGCAGATCCATTTGGGAAAGTAGAAGTATTCATTTATTGGCCTCTGCCTGGGGTCTGTGACAACACTGAACACCCACACACCATGTATGCCCTCTAAAAGCTTGACAAATTGTGCCCCCCTACTGTTAGTCCACCCTCTCAAAAGGCCACACGACACCCATCTCACTCACCAGGCTTCGGCATCTCAAGCTTATTGGTTCAACTGTTCAAATGACAAACCACATGGTTTAGAAATCAATCTTCCTATCCAGTATGATTCAATATTATTCTAATTACTCTAATGGTAGAATAATCTGGTTTACAATAATCTGTCAGTATTATTCATTAAACTTAATGTTAGCAGTTAGGACCATTTAAACAGAGGACACAGTGTAAGGACGACCCATGGAATACTCTGTTTATTTACAAGTCATCCTGGAATCGACAGTGGCCAATGGGTGAAGAAACGAACAGAGGATAAAGGGAAGGGGGAAGTGGGAGGAGGGAGTCCAGGAGATGGCCAGCTGTTGGAGATATTTGGGTAAGGATTAGAGAAGGAAAATGATGAACATGGGGATTTAAAGAACGACAGGGTCAGACTGCGAGCTGGGTTGGGATGAGTCCAAAGCAGTTTTTATTAAGAGTGAAGAGGAGAGAAAGAAACAACAAAGAACTGTTATTCTTCATTCGTGATACATTCTGAGGATGCAGCTTTTAATAACTCCCATATACCTAGTCCAGACAGTCTGGTGCCTGAGAATGAGAAAAAGAGAAAGACTGAGCGGCATAAAAATGAGACGGAGAAGCTATGTTATAGTAAACCAAATAGCATTTGACTTATTTATGTATTTGTAATTGTACAACCACACAAGAACTCTTGCATGAGAAGGTCCTAATTCACATGGTTTGGGGTGAATGTGTCATCGCTTAGTATATTGGTAGGCGTCGTGTAAACACAAATACACATTCCACAGTGGTCGAAGTGTATAAACGACTAGGCCGGAAAGAAGGTACCTACAGTATATTCACTTCAGATCAATATGAGACACAGTGACCTCCACTGGTAGAACACCATACGGTACTGTGCAAAAGTCCTAGACACACTACGTTTTTGTCTCGTATGTCTATGTTTATTTCTTCTGCATTTGTCAGTATACAAGAGCATTTAGATTTTCAACCATTTTCCAAAAAAAAAAAAGAATATTACAGAGATTGTGTTAATGTTGAAGGAAGTAACTTATTACGTAAAAGGCCACTTGTCAGATCAAGACTGATTTGGGACTGCAGAGAGAGAAGCAAGTGAGAACCAAACTGAGCAGAAGAACGACAAATGTTCTCCAAAACACTTGGAACAACCTGCCATCTCATTTCCTTCCTTTAAAAACTGCACGGCAGAGAATTTATATTATGTTTTTAATGTTTACTCAACCTATACTCATGTCTATCATTTCAAAAACGTTTCATTTCCGTATCTTTCAAAGTGTCACTGCATTACAGAATTTCCTTTGATGTACCCACGACCTTTGCACAGTACTGTATTTCACCAGAAACAAAAGTAGAGGAAACTGTGAGACCTGTATATGAGAAGAAATGTCACTCACACATGCACTGCTGTCACGACAATGCACTTACTTGAAACTGTCTAGTATGTGTGCCGAGTTTGTGTAGTGGGTGAGGTAGAGGTTGACGTCTGTAGATGTCCATTTTTCTGACCTGCAAGGCTCAATAAACTGTGAAGAGGACATGAGCAAGGTCTCACGTCAACATCAGGAAACCTTCACATTTCCAGAAACCTTTCTAAAGATATGAATATTACCTTTTCTACAAGATCAATGAAGAAATCACGAACATCTTTTGTGTTCGTTAATTTGGCAGCAATGTTCACAAGGCCTCTGGAGAGGTTCTAGAGGAGATATTTTCCAAGTAAAACCCTTAAAGTCTCTCTAGAGTTTATCCTAAGAAATCTACTTCACTGACATCTTGTTTAAGCATGTAATAGATGCAGTACAGGATAATATGACTCATCATAAGCATTCTCGTACCTTAAAATTGGCTTCCATCTCATTGAAGACTTTGGTTTTTCCTCGCAGTGCTACACATACTAGACTAAGAAGAACAAAAAATTGCCTTCATTACAACGCAAGACGCTGGCATTTACACATAAATTCCATTAATATCCATCCACATCCCTCACTCAGACTCATGACTGGCTGCAATCCAATACCTTTTGTGTTGGTCCAAAAGATCCTTGTCTGTGATTAACATTTTGAGATCTTTGAGATCTTGAAGGAACTCTTTGTCTAGATCCACATCCATGTCCTCCACCATGTTGTCTTAGAGCAGAAGTTGAATGAGAAGAGAAAGATTACAGCAACAGCAATAGTTTTAAGGGTATTAGCTATAAATAATCATAGGGCGAAGCCTTCAAATAAACTAAAATCCAACAAATCATTTACAATTACTAATTTTTTTTTTTACAAAAATATGAGTAAAGAGTAACTTTAAACTTGGTTGAAATTCTCTTACCCACAGCTCCAACTGTCCAGTTGTTGATGAGCTGCCCAGCACAGAAGGCAAAGTCCTGAAAAGTGAGATACTGTAGCTTCTTCTTCCCTGTTTCAAAACGATTATTGGCAAAGAACACAATGGCTGCATAATCCCTGTAAAAAGCATTGGCAGCAGTGTCCAGAGAAAATAAGGGAGGGGAATGAAAGGGAAGAATCAGCAGCTCTGCCAAGGTACAACTGAATTTGTTTAATACATTATTGTAGCTATAAATTCACCCATAACAACCCTAAAATATTTCAACAATGACTTTTTTTCTCCTTAGATGACCACTAACACTGTTTTGAGTGCTGGTACAGCTAGACTGTTCATGTGAAGTAACTTTAAAGGTAGGCTTGAGTTCACTGTTTTTAGAAAAACACCCATATGATTGCATAACTGGTGAAAATGTTACTATCGTGATATCTGTACATGAGCAAAACCAGGGTACTATCTATGAGTTGACAGAAGGTATGTGTAGTACCTAAGTCACATTTAACTTGAATGTGATAATCCTGAATGAACATAAAATTTTAGCAAATGGTCCGAGAGTTAGAAGCAGATAATCAGAGGCAGATATCATTTCAGCCATGAACATGAGCATCTGTACTTCTCTCTCACCTCGCCAGCTGGTCAGGGAGCAGGAAGTGCTGCTTTATGTTTTCCACCAGGGGGCCTTTGAGTTCTTCCACCACTTTGAACACTCGCTTGAAGTTGTCAAACTACAAGACAAACGATGCGTACAGTACCACCAAACGCTTTTCCAAGTTTACTTAGAAGACTACAAGCCATGCTTGTATTTACTGCTCTACCCACCTGTCGCCTGCAGCTCTTCAGCATAATGCCAGTTTTGGCACTAACATCATCGAGGTCTTTTTTCGTCCCTTTGGAGAGTTTCTTTCCAAGGACCTCACGAGCAAAGGTATCATCAAATGCATAATATCTGTTCAGTCGTCAAGGACAAGAACTGTCAGGAAACGTTTACCGAAATGATTAAACAGACAATTTGTCAAATTAGGCGTATAACACTGCACACCTTTCAATCAGCATGGCTTGTCGATCTGGTGGTATCTGGAAGAGAAGCTGGTTAGCTAGTTTAGCTGGATTTTGCAGAAGCCTCTCACACATCTGGAAGGTTCGGAACTGGTCCATGGTGTCACTCAGGAGGACGTCAGCACTCGCCTCACATTCTTCCATCACACCTCCCTCTATCCTCACCTTCACTGCATCATTCACTACAGTGATGTATCATTCTGTTTATGCCAGTTTCTCATCACTTACACTACGTGCACAATTATTAGGCAAATCAGTATTATGATCTGATCATTACTTCTATGTATATTATCCAACTATTAACCATATAAACCTGAATGCTAACTGGGTATCATTATTTTCAGGTAATGTTTAATTTAATGAGGGAGGGTGTGGCTTAAAGTGATTAACACCCTATATAAGGTATGCATAATTATTATTAGACAGCTTCTCTACCTCAGGAAAATGGGACAAAAGGAGATTTAACTGAGACTGAGAAGTAAAAAAATTTAAAATGCCTATCAGAGGGATGCAGCACACTGCAGACTGCAAAACTATTGAGGCGTGACCACCGGACAATCGAACACTTTGTTATGAATACTCAACATGGTCGCAAAAAACCTGTGGAGAAGAATAAAACGTGAGGTTACCAGGAACCGGTTAGCCTCCAGTGCCACCATATTTCAGAACTGCAACCTTCCAGGAGTGTCCAGAAGTACTCGGTGTCAAGTGCTGAGAAACATGGCTACGGTAAGGAAGGCTGAAACACAACCACCACTGAATAAGACTCACAAGCTAAAACGTCATGACTGGGCCAAGAAATACCGGAAGACCGATTTCTCGAAGTTTTCATGGACAGATGAAATGAGGCTGACTCTAGATGGACCAGACGGGTGGGCCCGTGGGTGGATCACTAATGGGCACAGAGTAGCAGGTCGAGCAAGGCACCAGCAAGGTGGAGGAAAGGGTTCTGCTGTGGGCTGGCATCATTAATGATGAGCTAGTTGGACCTTTTCGGGTTGAAGATGGACTGAAAACTCAACCCCCAAACCTACTGCCAGTTACTAGACGGCACTTTCTTCAAGCAGTGGTACAGGAAGAAGTCAGCAACATTCAGGAAGTCCATGATCTTTATACAGGTATGCGATGGAGCATTGTCATCAAGGTCACCACTGCCTGGCTAGCCCTTAAAAGGCATCAAAGATGACAGAATGATGACCTGGCCCCTTTCCTCACCTGACTTAAATCCTACTGAGAACGTCTGGGCCATTCTCAAGCATTAGATTTACAGTGAGAGAAGACAAGTCACCTCTGTGAACAGCATTTGGGAGGCTGTGGTCGCTGCATCAGCTAAAATGGATCATGAACACATCAAGATTCATTGGATGGAAGGCTGATGGCGATTATTGAAAAGACGGGTAGCTATATTCATCACTGAATAGTTTTGAAGGGCCAAAATTGTTTTGTTATTTTATGTTATGTTACGACTGAACATAGTTTGTTATGTTAAGACTGAAGAATGTGGAAAAAAAAAGTACGTGGAAAAATAATTTGAAATTTAGTTCCCTAATAATTGTGCACACTAATAATTTCCCCAGAGAAAGACAAATCTCTTTTTTTTCTTTGTTAAACATTCTATTTTGAAGTGAAATAAACACCAAGATCAACTGAGATCATTGTATATGTTCACCAATAAAATGAATCTGAGAAATACCATTTGCCTAATAATTGCGCACGCAGTGTAGATTTACGGATCACCAGGAACAAACCGATGGTCAATCATTTGAAACTATTTGCAGTCTGTGAAATTACTTGGGGTGTACTGATCTGATACTGAGTGCTGGTATCAGGAACTGTACCGGATCCATCATTTCTGTTACATAGCCTATTTTATGCTGTGAAAGCATGTTATGTTATGGCAACAAAGATCTTGGAGACAAACAGAGAACACAGACTGTCTTAAAGCATGGTGGCACACCTGTGATGTTTCACACAAGCTGGTGACAGAAGTTTGCAGGGGGGCAGCTTGACATCAGAGGATTACAGGATATGATGAGTACCAAGTATCAACCAAGAAACAAAATTCTAATATCTTTTGAGCTGCAAATATGGTCAGTAATAAGTGTTCTATTTCTCCAGCCAGTGAGTTTAGTTACCTGTGTATCCATTGAGCCATAACTGGTACACCTCCTTGTCCATGATGGTAGTGTTTCCCACAAACACGTCCAGCTCCACAGACATCTTGATCTGCAAAGTGTATAGATTTAGCTAGCATAAAAGAAATGCGTTACATTTCCAAAACATACATTAAAAACGATCGTGTGGCGAGAGTTTAATGATTATATTTTGAACTGTACACTCACCCGCTAAAGTGTGTGTTTGTTACTGGGAAATGTAGCGTTAGCTAGCTAGTCCTGTAAACACTACACTGTAGCTGTCATTAGCCCGCAGCTGCTAGCTAACTAGCTCCAGAAAATGTTGGAAGAGCAGCATAAGCCTGAACACTGATAACACATATTAAGCACAAGCGCTCAAAATAAACCGCCGAACAGTAGAAATGAATTCATCAACTCAGCTCGATATGAGTCGACCATCTTAGAAAAACTCAACAACAAACCACTTTTTTCAACAAAGAACCACTTCCGGGTCAGCGAGTTCCCTTGTGTGAGGAGTTCAGACAGAGGAAAAATGGCTGGTGTGGCAAATCATATTTTCCTTATATTTTCCACATATACACAGACAGCAATCCTACCCACTGTAAATAAATAAATAAATAAATAAAGTTACATATATAGGCAAAATATAATAAATATTTAATTACACACTTATTTGACACTTTTTAGGGATACCTAGAGGTGGCATTGCAAGGGATTCCTGAGACTATGATGCAAATGACACATTAAGTTACATTTTAATAATATATATTTTTACAAATAAAAAATGTAATTAATTAAAACCATTTATACTGTAGCATTTTATTGTAATCTCCATCCATTCATCCTGTGTACCACTTATCCTACACAGGGTCACGGGGGAGCCTGGAGCCTATCCCAGGGAAATCAGGGCACAAGGCAAGGGACACCATTGCATTGCACACACTATGGACAATTTGGACATGCCAATCAGCTTACAGTGCATGTCTTTGGACTGGGGGAGGAAACCGACAAACCATGGAGAGAGCATGCAGGCTCCTCACACACAGGGCAGAGGCAAGCATCAAACCCCCAATCCCAGGGGTGCGAGGCAAGTGTGCTAGCCACTAAGCCACCATGCCCCCAGTTCTTAGCATGTGAGAGTTAAATGTAAATTACAGCGTTAGCTGATTCTTCATGCCTAAAACCATCTTCATCTTTAATCACTTAAATTGTACAGACACGTCAGTAAATGGAGCATATGTTAAACAACAAAAGCTCCAAAGGGGGGAAGGTTCTGTAAGTATAGCAAGGAATATTTTAAATCTGGATTTACATGCACAGACAGTGACAAGGCCAAACATTTTCTCAAGTGTGTGATATGTTTGAAGCAGCTTACTAACGAAAATAAAAAGTAATTAGGTTGAAGAGGTTCAGCTGACAAAAAAAGGTCAGCATTCCTGGGACAGACTCCAGATCCACTGTGACCCTGACCAGGATAAAAAAGGTTATTGAGAGTGAGTGAGTCTATATGTGTACAATTACTGACTGGAGCTCATCTCTTTCTATGCAGTTTGTCTGCCAACTGTAGCTGAAATATCATTGGAAAGGGTTCACCATGTTAGTGTCACTGCTGACTACATATTATTTGGTGGACAGTTCCCAGCACTGCAGTGACACTAATGTGGTAGAGGCATGAACATGTGTGTGACACTGGTACAAATGCATCAGGCACAAGTGCAGTGCTTGGTGTTTTCTCAGTGTCATTGTTGGGATAAGAAAAGTCCACCAAATAATCCTGTCAACCGTAAACTGTCCTGTAATCAGAAACCGACCACTGATAAAGGGCTAGAGAATAATTAACACTAACTGTTCATGGAAAATGTGCTGTTGTGTCTAAAAGTACACCTTAAGTAGATGTGTGTAATAAAGTGAAAATATGTATTGCTTACAAACCACAGCTGTGGCTTATAACAGTGCAACACACACTATCTTGTCACCACCATGTCAGTGTTATTGCTCTTTTGAAAATGGTCCACCACCAAATAATACCTGGTCATCTGTGGTCTGGTGGGCTATCATCATTATCATTAATGGACAGGGGAGATGGTAGCTGACAGATTCTACAAATTGCATCTGGTATAAGTACCTAATCAAATTGTTAATGAATGCACCCTCTACTGCATATTGTTGAGTTGAGTTACACAGAGGTGTGTCTCAGTTAGGCACGGTCTGTGACTAAACCCCAAATACCACAGACAGAGATTTCAGTGAGAAGAACACAAGCCCTAACTTGCTGGCATCACAAGGCTTTTCTCACAAAAGGGGTGTGCATGGAATCCATGACCCATCAGAGATAGATAGTCACCACGGATGACTGCGTCACTGGCTGACAGCAGTGTTGGTGCCACAGGGGCACAGGAGACAGGTGGAGCATCAGTGTGAGAGTAGAACACATCAACCAGCTTAGAACTAATTGTGGTCTATCTCGCTTTCAAATTACTGCTTCTAATCACCACATCCTGGTCTGTTCTGACAAATTCCTCAGGTGGCCCAGCCCACAGTTAGCCTCACTGAGAGCTACAACGGTGCAGTGGATGCACTGTTGAGACAACACATAAGCCAGGAGAATGGTATCTGCACCCAGAAGTGGTGTCCCAGGTCTGGGAAAAGTTTGGCACCACGCAAATGGACCTCTTCACCAATGCCAAATCAACTCACTGTTGACTGTGGTTCTCCCGGTCAGAACTGAGCAGTCTGCTAAGTGGCTCGCAACTGGCCTCACTCTCTTCTATATGCATTTTGTAAATTCTTCCCACACTGCACAGAATTCAGCAGTCAGTTCAGAGTCCTGTTTGTCATCTCAGTGCCTTCGTTATAAGCTCACCATGAACGTGTTGGTGGCTAGATTTCTCCAGGTCAAAGTCATTTCACACATGGCTATATTACAACAGTATTTATATCAAATTGTATGTCATGCAGTCACTGTGCAACTTTGTTTAAGGTCTCAGCATGTGTGCACACGCACAAGAAGGTATTCAGGTGATTCTCAATACCCCTGGCAGTTATCCAGTGTTCATTGAACCACAGTTACATATGTAATGTTTGCATGCTTTTGTTCAGAACATGTACAAAATGTTCTAGGACAGAGTGAAAATGATTTAGACCATAGTGAAGAGTGGAGTAATAATGCAGGAACTGAGGAAGAGTCAGTTGTCAGCTTTTACACAGGCCATCTCCCTCAAGAACATTTAACTGCCTCCAGGGACCTTCATAGTGCAAGTTTTCACTGTGGATATTATCTTATGGGCAATTGTAAATTCACTCCTATTTATTACATGACCTGTATATACCCTTACCTTCTGGACATTGCATTACCCCTTGCATAGCTGGCGTCTGTTACATAGCATCTGTGAAGCTTTATTGTGTCTTCTATACATCTTTTAAATTTTATTATTATGTGTCTTGCTGTTGTTTGTGTATGTACTGGAAGCTTCACTTTCCAAGTCAAAATCCTTGTGTGAGTGAGCACGCTTGTCGATAAAGCTCTTTCTCAGTCTGATTCTGATTGTAGCAGATGCACAGGCACCAGAGACAGTTATATGCTTGGATTAATGTTCAGATGATGTGTAAAGTCCTAATTCAAATTAAAGTATTAGTCTGTCATATTTCAGTGTCAGCATTCTAAAAATTAGAAGATCAGTTTAAAAATAGAAATTTGATTCAACAAAAGAAAAAATGTAAAAAGTATGGTTGCAAAGAGTAGATGTTGCATTTGAAATACTTCAAATCTTCAGTACAAAAAAATGCATTGTTGCAATTTGCAACAATATGCACTGCTGTGCAATATTGCACCAACCTACAGTACAAACTACCCCAGTCAATAATAAATTTTAAAAAAAAGTTATAAAATTATACACAGCACTGTGCAAAAGTCTTAGGCACCCTATTTTTTTAGTACAAACTTTGTTATAGATTTTTATTTTATGACTTCTACATT
>CM075009.1:15845158-15864394 GCA_037576675.1 Pangasius sanitwongsei | reverse complement strand
TTACAGAAAAATGTTTGTATGTCAGTAAAGAAAGCAGCATATTACATAAGAGACCACTTTTCAGACAAAAAAAAAAAAAAAAAAAACATAATGAAGGCTACTGGGTTTTGCTGCAAAAATAAGAAGCAAATATATATATTCCATGAGCGTATCATAATGTTTGCAATACTGGGTTAATATAAATTATTAATATAACCTAATAAAATATATGTTATTAGGTTATATTAATAATAAAAAAATAATTGATTAGGTTATTTTAATTTTTTTTTTAATTCAAATGAGTAAAAAAAAAAAAATTCCAAATCCTTCTCATGCTCCCAATTCTCAGTCAACAATCAGTCAAAATGAGCACAAGAGTGAAAATGGTGGGCTGCATGACACCCCTCACCCCCACCGGTATCACCAGCCTGTTTGCACTCCAGCCTCAGGCTACAGCCCTCTTTTCATCCCGGTTAACACCCCACATTGTTATGGATCCACAGTAACAATGGTGCTGGAGAGGAGGACGGAAGGATATGACCACATACCATGGATTAATGTACAGTGCAGTACTGCAACTCTTTCCGTCAGTGCGTCTGTGTGTGTGTGTGTGTGCATTGTGCTTTGTCCAGGCTCATTATGGTAGAACATGTGGAAGGGAAAGAGGAAAGGAAGGGCATGTGACTATCATATGGGCTGAATAGGGATTGTGAACAAACATTAAGAGTCCCTTTATGATCTCCAGATGATCATATTTTCATTCATTTCTAATGCAGACATTAAGATTGTGCATTTAGTGAGAAGAGAATGGGAATTTCGTGGAATTATGATGTCATATGCGGCGGGGTTGCCTACAATACACATTCTTACGGTAAAGGAAGAGCAAAGGGAAGGAAGGGAGAAGAAGAGTGGGGGGAGGGAGAGAGAGAGAGAGAGAGGAGTGGGTTGACATCAGCAGCCTCCAGAATCATGCTTGCCAAGTGGAGAAAGGGAAGCTCATCCCTGAAGAAACAGCCAGAATTTTTCATATTGCAGGCCTAACTGGAGGATATAATACACTTGTACTGGAAATTATTTAAGCAGCTTTATTGCCAGAGGCTTCGGATTATCAGATTTTTTTTTTATTATTATTATTGCTGGGAAATCGGAAGCTCGAGCTCGGCGAAGCTGCCCTACATTTTATACTCTATTTTCTCTATGCGTTTTTTTTTTTTTTTTTTATGTTTACAGTAAACTGTCTCGTGGAGAGATCTTCAGGCGGATGTTTGCTTCATCCATAAAGGCATAAAAAAATTATCGACAGAAAATTTGCCGACAGAAACACGGGAATGAGGTGAAGAGCCGAGGCGCAGAGAAAAGGCACAGCGGCGGACATTGTGAACCCGAAAACAGCCGCACACAGAAGATGCACAATTAATCCAAACCTAGTCTTTTACATCTCGATACTCAGGACCGTATCGGCACAGTATGTAACACTGTTTCCATGGTCTTAGCATCTTGTTGTTTACAGCAATCAAAACGACGTTAATATCGTCCCCAAGCCGTCCAATTGTAAAGGAATAGGGCGGGTAATTTGCCCCGACTTGTGTTCAGGTAATATTTACCTATAGATCAGTGTGACATGTAAAGATGTTCCACTGTGATTTTGTGCACTAATGTAATCAAGCGATTGCAGGACGTGGAGGTAAAGCCACAGCGTTACTTTAAGGCCTGGAAACGAGGTGTGCTTAAAGAGAAACGAGCTATAAGACATTAGGATACACGTGCCTCTTAAATATGATCAGATCAACTCAATGGCATTGAGTTCCCAGCTAAACTCCTGTGTTTTCCCATAATATGCAACATACTGTTTGGGATCACTGACTGCACCCTTTTTATATCTGGACAATCAAATCTGCAGGTCTACTTTTTTCAGGATACCAAAGTAAAAGTTTGGGCGAGATGGGGAGTGATGGTGAAATCCTAAGCCATGACTTGGCGAAGGTGTCTGATGAGGACTTGCTGGCTTGCTCTAAAGAAGAGCTGGTGAGTCGACTGCGGCGAGAGGAGTCAGAGAAGATGTCGGCGCTCATTCAGCGTGGGCGCCTAATCAAGGAGGTGAACAAGCAACTTCAGGGACATCTGCTTGAAATCAGGGAGCTCAAAGCCATCAACCAGCGGCTGCAGGAGGAGAACCAGGAATTGCGTGACTTGTGCTGCTTCCTAGATGATGACAGGCTGAAGGTGAAGAAGCTGGCACGAGAATGGCAGCTGTTTGGTCACCATGCCGCCAAAGTGATGCGGGATGACCTGGGCGGCTACCTGAAGAAGCTCTCTGACCTGGAGCGTCTGCAGGATGGTCTGGTCAAGGAGAATCTGGACCTGAAGGAGCTGTGTCTAGTGCTTGAGGAGGAGTGTGTGAGCAGGAGCGATTCCAGCCCTGGGGGATCGACTGAGCTCAACCTGCCATGTATGGTGGCCCGGGACCTCGGGGATGGAAGCTCGAGCACTGGGAGCGTAGGCAGCCCTGACCAGCTCCACCTGGTGTGCTCACCTGATGACTGAGCGAGAGTTAAGAGAAAGAGAGAGGATAATAGCCATTATCCCTTTATTCCTCTCAGAGAATGACAGAGAAGGGCCTGAATGAAGTTATGTGGGCCAACCCAAAGGAGCAAAGAAGTTTACGATTTTAGTTGTCATCAAACATCTCAGCTGCTTATGCTAGACAAATAGATAGGCCACATTAGTCTTTTCTTTGCTTTTCCCTTTAGACTGTTGTTAATTTTTTCCCCCAGTGTAGATAGACTTTATTAATGTGAATGATATTACTTTGCTTTAGAGAGCAAGCATGATTGCAATAGTTTTAAGCTTTACTTTAGCTCTGTCATATTGTGTTTATTAAATCTTTTGAAAAGAAAGTAGTACAAGGTCACTGGGATTTCCTCCCACTAATCTCTTACAAAAGTGGTTGTATATAGAAACCAACTGATCAACTGGCAATCTACCACCTGTTTTTACTGCACTGAAATGAATTTTAAGGGGGTCTCATGTTTTAATGATGCACTAAACAGGGCTGAAACAAATCTCAAGTGATTCATGTTTTTAAACTGCATAGAGCCATAAAATGACCTCTTTGAGGTCATGCACAACAGCACTGAATCTTTTTCAAGGGTCTCTCAAGACCTCTGATTTAAAATGAATGGATTGCCAGTTATTTGGCTGTATGAAATGTGCACTGAAACCGCACATTCAGAATTAGTACACTTTCTCACGATTAGGATGTACTAAAGTTGCTCTAGTAAGATATGTTACACTAAACCATCTTGTTGACTATTACACTGGACACCATATCGGTTTTTTTTTTTGCATTGATAAATTTTATTACGTAACTACTCAGTGTACCATTTTTTGTGTTTTTGATTGTTGATTTTATGGGATTTTACTTAGCTACACGCTATATTCACACACTGGCAACTGCACTGGGTACAATGATGTTTGTGAATTTGTAATATTGTATAATTACTTTAATTATGTTCTTTAGCTTTGACCTATATATTTTGATTTAGATGTACATCAGTATTACTTTAATGTCTTTTTTTTCCCATTTATATCATAAGAATCTGATTTTGTGTTTTTGGCTGTAATCTTTGGGCCATGGTTGTTGTCAGTAGGAGAGCTTTAAATACACTTGATTGAGCTTGATTGAGAGACCCGAACGTGAAATAATCTTTCTTGTGTGCTGGGAGCCACCTATACAAGCAAATTGCATACAGAGTGAAAGTTTTATTGATTTGCTTATAAAAACTGTTTGGCCATGTTGGAGGCCAAAAAGACTGAAGTATGAAGCATGTTACATTTTTGGCTTACTATTTTCCCTACTGGAGTAAACAGCGGGCCCTTGAGAGCATGCACTCACTGGTTCACTCAGCACAAACCCTCTCTTCACTATCTCAATCATACGTGCACCAAGCTTTGAGTAAGTGCCGCTCTTACAAGAGCAAACAGAAGACTCTGTGTTCAAATCAGGGTCACCACGTTTATTCAGTTTGCCCTGGCTACTTGCAAATATTGCTCTTGTCACCATCATTCTTGTGCATTCTATGTAACCCTTGTTTCCATCACTTCCTGGGTTATTTATTTCCAATTCTAGGTCTCTAACTCAAACTGTGCAAAGAGTCAAGGTTATCCTTCACTGAAGGGAGATTAAGGACGGGTCTTTTCTTATTAGTAGCGTCACAGATATGAGGCAGAACACAGAGGGCAGAACTGTCATGCCAACCAAGGAAAAATGCATACAGACATAGTTTAATTGTTTTTATACATACAATTTTACATTAGACCTGTGATTGACTGGGGTCACCTGCCTTGTGCCTGGTCATACCAGGATTGGTTCTGGATCCACCATGACCCTGGCTAGGATAACGCGGTTACTGAAGTTGAATGCATTTTAGGTCACTTTTTTAAAAAAATAATAATAATAATGAAATACACTGGCACTATTATGAACACTGAAAAAGTTAGGCAGTTACTGTGTTCTAAAAATGTACATTGGCACATGTTTAGCTGTGAGGGAGTCAGGGAATGCAGTGGCTATCAGGACATCCTAAGAGGAAACAGTGCTGACTCCTCCTTTCCTCCTTTCCCATCTCCTAGGTCTCTGCTGTACTCCATTTCTGTTTTCAATCAACGGCTTCTTTTTTTTTTTTTTTAAATTAAATGAGTGCAACTGTAGAAATCTGCATGTCAACTGAAAAAAAGGACTCTGGAAGAAGTAGCATTTCTGAAAGTGCTTTTTAAGGCACACATTAAAATCAACAAACTTTTGAATCTTTTACAAATAATTTACACAAATGCCAACTAATTTTGAGGTTTTTTTTTTTTTTATTATTATACTCTTACATGTTGTACAGTATGAAAACCTTTCTTCACTGCTAAGGCTTACAATTCTCGGTGAGGAAAAAGTACAAATATAGTTTACTCTCAACAATAAATACATATCTGCTAAATTGTATGGACCAGCCCTAGTAGTGGATCAAATAAGCTGTAATAACACATACACTGTAGATTTCAATATATTAAGTGCTTTATCTTTTTTATATATATATATATATATATATATATATATATATATATATATATATAAATAACTTTGCTACTTTAGGGAAAAAAAACAAAACACACACAGCTAGCATCTAAACAAAAGTTGTATTAAGTGCATATTTGTCCAAGACTGTTCATCATCAATAGAACAATTCAAATGAATCAGTGTAACTGAATTATTACTGAAATGTTTCAGGCTTGTAATGTTTGTGATCTTCACATAAATCAAAATACCCAAATATTTTAAACTGGACATGATGTAACTAAGTAGCTTAATACACTGTACCATGTAAAAAACATAAAAAAATTACATTAGACTTATAGCTTTAGATTGCACAGAACAAAGTTATCAAATCTGTCAACAATAGTAAAGTAGTGTCCATCCAAACACAGTGATAGGCTTACATGCCCATTCATCAGTACGTAGTCAATTAATGAATATTTCTAATAAGAATAGTTTTGTATAAAGTATAAAGTATAAGTAAATACTTTTCAGTATATAAGGTAGTTTATATCATAGTTCATAGCTCATAGTTATGGTTTTCATAAGAAATGTTTAAAAAAAGTTTACTCTTAACAGAATATTCTAAATACTATATTGTGCTTTGCAGTATTTCTGCTTTGTTCTTATTTAATACCCAGTGCAAGCGCTAAAGCTACACTGCTTAAATCTGGAACCCATTTGCGGGTTGGTTGGATTTGTCTCACTGGGGGAACCCTTTAAATGTTGTATGTAGAACTCGACAACAGTGTATTTCTCCATCAGAGTGGGTTCTGAGTGGAACCACTTTAGGAAGCCCAGGACCCTTAACTGTCCAAGGTTTTAACGAACCTTATTTTCTCAGAGTGTATAAGAAGGCACAGTGCTAAAGGTACAAGTTTGGTACAATCAGTATAATCTGCAGTGTATTCACAAATACACTTGTGTTTTCTGACCTAGTGTTAAACACACCTGTGAACATTCAGAGCACTTGTTTTCCATGAGGTAAAACAGATTAAATGGTCATGATGGTAGGCGAGTTAAGGGATTGATCTGACTGGTCCCCGCTGCTGCTGCTACGCCGATGGGCAATACCACATGGCTCTGGGTTTCGGGAGGGCTGGAACGTACCATGCTGAGTGGTGGAGGAGGCAGAAAGGCTCAGTGCTTGTGATGAAGTAGGAGTACTGGTGTCAAGAGAGGTAGTAGGATAGGTGAAGATCAGGCTAGAAGTGAAGGGAGTCAGAGAAGGTGTGGAAATGAGGACCGGAGTGTGGAGGGAATCTGACTCTGGATTCATACTGCCAGAAGAGGTTGAAGATGGAGGTGGAATGGTGATTTTTGGCTTTGGTTTCTCCTGTTTGGTGGGAATCTGGCATTTTCTAGAGGGTCCAGGAAGTTCAGAATCTACTGGCTCAATTTTAATTCCACCCAGGGTAGGAAGAATGGGATTGGAGTCAGAGTCTGAATCAGACTCCTGGACTTTGCAGATGGGTCGATGGGCCTCAAGAACCAGTTCAAGCTTCTCTTTTTCCTTCTGTAGCTCAGCAATCTCTTTCTGCAGGCGGGACTTTTTGTCTTCCAACTGGTCAGTCTCCTGCAACAAAGGATTTTCATGGTACAATTAGGTCTAAGTCAGTCAAAAAAGGCGAGTAGTATGAGTAGCCTCACTTATGAGTCACTTTAGATAAAAAAGTATCTGCCAAATGAATACAATGTGTAAATGTAGATCAGCTTACATTCTGAAGTGAGTCGGTCAGCTCACGGCGACGAGTCCTACACTTGGCAGCAGCCTGTTTGTTTCGTTCCCTTCTAATTCTGCGCCTTTCGAGTTCTTCTGGTGATAACTAAGGACAAAACAACAGTAATGTGATAAAAATCTTTAAAGTGTAAAGATCTAAACCAAACACACGGTTTAGATGTTCATATAGGCAGCTCATGTATTTACTTAACCTTGTAGTTTAGAGCAAAATCTTAAACAGTACAAAATATTTCAGGACTTTTATCACCAAAATGGTGAAAAGGTCACCATCACTAACTTTCAAACTGTAATACTGCCATCTAGGGGACAGGGTCACTTCCATTTGATGGGTACCACTGGCAGAGGCTGTGTAAAAATTACCACTAGTTTACATCAGCATCCTTGCAGTCTGCCTTCTCCCATTTCAGCATTCACACTTGTCTAATTTAAAAATTCACTTTCTTGTTCGATTTCATGGGCTCTTTCTTCCTGCCCCTTATTTTGATGACTCATATAGACCCCTCACTGACTCAGGTGTGAGTCATATGATTTTGCTCCAATGAGTCACCTGATTTCCTGTCTCATTATTTCACTTGTCTCACACCCCAAGACAGACTTGAGGGCATGAATCAGAGAAAACTGGCCTTTCTTTAGCACATCAACAGGTTAATCAAGGATATATTTTATTGCTGTACATCATAACATGGAAGTGGAAACGATGTCCATATTGATGACCAAAAAACAGTGGATTAATTTAAACTGAATTAAACCATAAATGCAAAGGACACACAGACACACCCAAGGAAGGCCAAACGATTGTGCCATGCCTATTCCACACCTTTTGTTGATCAGCGTTGCACTTATACAGTTAGGTCATATGCACACCCTTCAGAGTCACTACAGGATATTACACATCGTCTGTTTCTACATCCCTCACAAATATCTGCCAGCAGCTTCTACAGAATGGGGGGGGGTTGGGGGGGCTAATGGATCGTAGTCATTTAAGAACAGGGTGCAATGTGACTGAAGCCTTTTAGAGCATTAGCAAAAAAGAGATTTATGGCCTTCATGGTTAACCACACTAATATTAATTCAGAATTGGGAAATGAACAAAACTTACATGTTCATCATTTCTGCGTCTTGTGGAGCTTCCTGGTGCTGTTATTGCCCTGATGACTCCTGGTCGAACAAAGTGTGACTGGGAAGGCTGAGGGTTCACAGATGAGAGTCTTGGTGGCAGGGGGTACGGGTGACGAGGAGGTTGCTTGGATGGTCCTGGCACTGGAAATACAGAGGGCTGCACAAGCCACTGTAGGTCTTGGTTGGAAGTTATGGCATTTAGAGTTGGGACAAACTGACTGGATCCTGCCACTGAGTACTTTGGCTATGGGTTAAAGGACAGATGAAGAGTTTGTCATTAAAGCAAAAAAAAACATGGGTTTTGTCCTTATTAAGATGTGACACAGAAGTAATAAAGGCACCATAAGGATCATCATTATTATTATTATTATGAAGGTGTATGTGGAAAAAAATACAGATTTTGGAGACCATATGGCTTCTTAAGAGTCCAATACAAAAAACACTCATAGAGCCAAGATATTTCAAATGAGTACTCATTGTTATGGTTATATTTTGGCTCTTGAGTTATGAATTATAATATTAATTTTGACTTAGGAGCATTCTGTCCAGGGTTATAACACCACTTTATTACTGGACGTGGAGTTACTTTGTGTCTATGATTATAAAGAGACATGCGAAAATAAATCAGCTATGTGAAGGACTTACCTCTTGATGCCGAGTCGTACCGGTGCCGGTGGCTTGAGTACTGCTGGCAGAGCTCGACCCAGATCCAGACCCAGACCCAGACCCAGAACTGCTATCGGGGAAGTTCTGATCCGTTCCTCGCCCAAAGTTCCCGTAGTCTCGATACATGTAGGCCGTTTACTTTTCAAAAATCCCAAGAAAACGAACCAAATAAAAACGCGTCTTAGTCCGTGACAGATTCAAATGGACGAACTCGCCTGCGCTGACTAACTTATAGTCTGCTGTAGTCCGAGAATTCAAAAGTTAGTTCCGCCTGCCTAGCTGCCGGAAAACCGCTGAATCCACCTGTGACTTCTCAGGGGTGTACTCTGAATAGTGCGAGTTTATGTTCGTACTATTCAAACTAATTGATTAAAAAGAAAATATGGTTTCGAAAACTAACACACGACGTTAGTTCTTTTACAGCTAAACTAAAATGTCGGAATTTTGCGATCATACTCGCTTTACTTGATATTGTGTTGTGTGCACCCCTCCCACTTTACGGGAAATGGTGCGGTCTACAAATAGGGTGACGAACAATCACGTGTAAGATGACGTATATGCCCATATTTAGTGTTTTTCCGGGAATCCTATTTTGTTTCTTTTCTACACTTTTTTGAAGGGTTCACCCCTTGGTAACAACAGAAATGTGTTTGTGTGTAGTTCAGCACAGTGGTAATAAAACAATTTTATAATGTATAAATGTATAATTTTTGATAATGTAGTAAGTTTTTAATGGTGTTTAATATCAGTTACAATGTTACTGTACTGTACAGTGCATCACCTGATGAGTGATAATGAGAATAAACCTGAGTACAATTTTGGATGAATTAAAAGAGGGGTGGGAATGTTGAAACAGAAAAAGAAAGTCGACGAAATGGTTCAGCTTAACGTTTCAGAATATTTCACAGACAGGAAGTTTATAAATTCCACAAAGATTGATCAGCTATTTTGATCAAAGTGAAAACAAAACAATCGAATTATTCAAAGACTGTTGTGTTCATTTCTCTTTTCATGTTATTAACGTTGTTTTTAATGCAGTTTGTGAGGGTTTTTTTTTTTGGTGTTAATTGTTAATCCGTAGTGTGACCATATGGTCAGTATGAGATATGAAAATCGACAGCTGCGTCTTTCTGCCACTCATTTCCCAGCAATCCTGTGACTCATCAGTGATGTCCTGAAAAAAGCTGGTGCCACATTACCCCAATTGGGGCCACTAAATACTAAACAGTACCTATTGTTTTTTGTTTTTTGTTTTTTCTAAATAATAAACACAAATTTTGGGGTCATAATATTATAATGAGTTTTCTAATTCATATTATATGATCATATTATAATATTTTTTGAGCTTCTTCTAATTTACAGTTACTGAGTTTTGGACTCGATGTTATGAGAAAGTTTCATATCTCAGCAGTCTTGTATTTTATTAGCACTGTAAGCAGAGCGAGTGAGAAATTAGATGATAGGTGCGTGTGACGTCATGCCTGTAAAACGTCTGACTGGGACTAGATTGAGGCAGATCAGCCCGGACCAGGGCATGAAAAAAAACAACACACTAAGATCACTGAGACACGCCCAGCCGTGTGTGTGTGTGTGTGTGTGTACGGCAGGTACGTGGTTTCTTGGTGAGATGGCATTCCCTGATATCCCGCGGGGTTTATTCTAATGAAAAATGATGACGTTGATGAGTTTTGGGGCGGTGCACAGTGACACTCCCCTTTACAAAACACACCCAGGTAATTTAAAAAAAAAAATCAGATTATTGACATTTTAAACATTTTCTTTACAAATCTGCACTTTTCCGGTTTTACAGTGAATTCAGGTCCAATAAGATCTCAGACGTCTCATTGCCATTTTTTCCCCCCAATGGATAAAGTTTGTGATGTTTTGTTTTTTCTTTGCTTAACTGTAGCAGAAATTGTTTAACAAAATAACCAAATAGCATTGCAATGCGTTACATTTTATAACATCTATTTGAATAGATATAAACTCACCAAAGCCCTACAAATGTGTGTTGATAAATACAGTAGGTGTCTCTATGTTAATGTTATTGTGCCTGGAGAGTCTGTGCTTCATTAAGAAAATTGATTTTCATTAATATAGCTTAATTCTAACATTAATTACTTTATATAGACAAATAGGAACTGTGAATGCCTAGTTCTTCTGACTGACATAACATGTTATGTAATAATAACACACAGTAATTACTGTGCTGTGTCATATAGTTTATTTATGTCTTCAGCAAAACTTCCAAAACTTTCAAGTCCATTCATAGGCTACAATTTAGTGACAATGACGAGGTTGTGGGACGTCCACCATACAAATGGAGTCAGAATATCCCTTAAGGAACTATAATATGGTAGAAAGACCGCTAACCAAACGGTTTGTCTTACAGCCAAGGGCGCATTATTCTATACCTACCCACCTAACGAACTAACTAAGGGTAAGTCCTGCACTCAATGCATTTTAACGCTAGTGACGTTTTCTGATTATAAGACGCCTATACTCTATATGCTACCTATAACAAAGACTGGAGACCTTTTCTTAAATGGTCACAGTAATAAAGTAATAGACAAAATAATACAAAACGTGCACTGTTATTTTACGGAACCTCGCTACAGTAGGACAGTTTGAGGACAAATCGTTAGGAAACTATTGTCACAGATGCTGTTAGTGAAAATTAACCAACACCTTCTGACCAATCAGTATAGAAAATTTCACAGCGCCGTGGTAAGCTATATGACGTTCATATATAATAATATATATAAGGTATAGATAAAAGTCTGTAAATATATACATATATAATTGAGAAAAACTGTTTAAATACGTCCTAAATTAAAATAATAATAATAATAAATTGGACTGATTTAGGGTTATTGTCTTCACCTCACCATTGGTCTTTCTGTCAACACAACGCTCAATGTTATACGCGGTGTGACTATTTGGACTGACATGCACAGAATCCAATCAACATTCAGAGTTACGGTTACTAACTTGGCTATTTGACCAATGAGGTTAGAGACAGTGCAGCGGTGCCACGCAGGCACATTTTCATCAGCCAATGATATAGCAGGTAGGGCGGGTTTACGGGCGGCTACGTAGCTGTAAGTACAACTTAACGCACCAACTTAGCTGCCTATTTTGAAGTTCTGCTTTTATTGTAACGTTAAGGTAGCTGAAATTTAATACATTTTTGACTTTGTCGGTCCATTTGATTCCGAGCTTTGACAATAGCTTTGAGTCGGTGTCATCTTCTAAACTCAGCTCTCTGGCTATCAGTCTGTCTAGCCACCTAGCTAGCCAGATAGCACAGTATTCAGGTAGAAATGGAGGAACGCTGAGCTTTAAATGAGCTAACTGGCTATTTATGATACACACAGGAAGTCACGTTAGATATTTGATTAATAGGTGTATGCACCTTTGTTCTTCTTCTGGTGAATCTAACTAGATAATCATATTGTCTTCTTGTTTAAAGGAGGAAAAACGATGGCCCATCAGCATCATGGTTACCGGGCTAGTAAGTATGAGAACTTTGCAATCAAGCTGCCTAGTTTTCTCAGAATACTGCAGTAGTGTCGGCATGTCATCTAAAATATAAGGTCAATACGCCAAGTTTGATATCAGTTGCCTCTTTATGATGACATGCATCGTTTCTAAAGTTGTAGTACACTTGAGGTTGTTAAGCAAATCAAGATGAAAATTGAAAACAAATTCTGTTCTGTGGCCTAGTGGTTAGCGCTGTTGCCTCGCACCTCTGGGGTTGTGGGTTCGAATCCCACCTCCGCCCTGTGTGTGACACGCCTGCATGCTCTCCCTGTGCCCTCAGGGGCTTCCTCCAGGCACTCCGGCTTCCTCACCCAGTCCAGAGACATGTGCTGACTGGTGTTTCCAAACTGTCCAATTTATTAATACTCTATTTATAAAATTGTATATAATTTCTTGTCATTACTATACTCTCTACCTGGCTGCTACCCCAATAACTGCTACTGCTGACATTGAATACTGTGTCATAGTATGTTATGTTTACATTCACAGCAATTTATTATAGTTATTCTTTTGCATTATTGTTATATCTGACACTTTGATACTAGAAGTGTGAACTGGTTGGCGCTGCACTGTCTCTTACTGTGCCTATTGTCCTGTTTTAGGAGTTATTTTACCGTCTTGTGCTGTTTGCACACGTTTGCACGTGCACTTTATGTAGAAATGTGTAGTTTCTTGTAGTTCTGTGTTGTCTGATGTTGCACCATGGTCTTGGAGGAACGTTGTTTCGTTTCACTGTGTACTAACTAGCTGTATATGGTTGAAATGACAATAAAGCCATCTGATTGTGCGATGGGTTGGCACCCCGTCCAGGGTGTTCCCTGCCTTGTGCCCCGAGTTCCCTGGGATAGAAAGGAAGGAAGGAAGCCTTTATTTGTCACATATACATTACAGCATAGTGAATTTCCTTTCTTCGCATATGCCAGCTTAAGTGCAGGGTCAGCCATGATACGGTGCCCCTGGAGCAGAGAGGTTTAAGGCCCTTGCTCAAGGGCCCAACAGTGGCAGTTTGGCAGTGCTGGGGCTTGAGCCCCCAGGCTCCCCATCACCCTGTGTAAGATAAGCGGTACAGAAAATGGATGGATCCCCATAGCAGTTTTACATTCCGTTACAGTCACATGTTGACCAATGCCTCTCTCTAACCATGTGATTAGTGTTTGTAATGTAATGTTTAAGTCGTGGCAGTTTGTATTAAATCTCTGTAATTGTGTATCGTCTCACACAGCAAAACAGAGAGCTCGTGCAGCTCCTCCAGGAGATCCCCTTCTTTTTGACGACACCAGTTCTGGGGTGCCACCCATGAACAACCAGAACTACTATGAATCCGGTTATAACATGGGCGCTGGCATATCAGGTGGCCAAGATACTGGTGGAGTGAACAACCTCTTTGCAGACCCCATGGCCAGTGCAGCAATGATGTACGGTTCCTCACTTGCAAATCAAGGCAAAGATATAGTAAACAAAGAGGTGAGCTGTGTAGATGATGATGGCTGTGGATATCACACGTTTCAATTGATTTAGTTCTTTCTCAGACATTTGCATTTTTTTTTTTTTTTTTTTTTTTAGCTTTTTTGATTAAATTTATTTCTGCTTGCTATGTTACAGATCAGTCGATTTATGTCTGTGAACAAGCTGAAGTATTTCTTTGCAGTTGACACCAAATACGTCATGAAGAAGTTAATGCTTCTCATGTTCCCCTATACACATCAGGTAACAAAAGGAATTGTTGCATTCAGTGGGCAGGTTTTATTAACGTAAAATGTTTAATGGATCTGATCTGTGAGAATTCTAGACGAGCCTTCTCTCGATTCAGTGTTTATAAATGACATGAACTGATGTCTGAACAGGAGTACAGCACTGTAACACTGTCTGTCTCATAATCTACTCTGGTATCATCAGGACTGGGAAGTTCGGTACCACAGAGACTCTCCACTCCCCCCTCGACATGATGTCAATGCTCCAGATCTCTACATACCAAGTAAATACTCACTGCTTCGTGTTTATTCTGTATAAAGGATCCAGTAGTTGATATTGCATGTTGGATTTTCTGGCGTGAAATTGTTTTGTTCACAGCTCTTTAGATCAGTTGAATCAGAATGTACATGCTATGAGATCTGACTGAAATTTCACAGAAACTCTTTGATATTACTACAATAATTTTGAATAACACATCTATGGGATATTACATTGTTATATAAAGTATGACCATATTTCATTTAAAATGTATGCTATTTGGGCTATATATAAAGTCAGACACATTTTGCAAGGTATATACTGTATTACTTGCTTATTGCTTGGTTTGCTTATCGGAAGGGTTTACTCTTGTTTTTTTGGGTTTTTTTTGTAGCAATGGCTTTCATCACTTATATTTTGCTGGCGGGAATGGCTTTAGGAATACAGAAACGGTGAGTTCTGAAATGTCACCCACAGAAGCAGCACAGATACAGCTTATGAAGTGCTTATTTAAAGATCCTTGGTTAAATAATACAAACTCATCATATTTTATTTATATGTCTGTCTTTTACATTATTGTTGTGTACACTTCTGAATAACATAAAGTGTTGAATTATTCATCGTTTTCATTGTTATGTCAGTACATGATCTAACTTGGAGATTTCTGTTTTGCATTTGTTTGTTGCTAGGTTCAGCCCAGAGGTCCTTGGTTTGTGTGCAAGCACTGCTCTGGTTTGGGTCATCATTGAGGTTCTTGTAATGTTGCTGAGTCTGTACCTGCTCACAGTGCACACAGATCTTTCAACCTTCGACCTTGTTGCCTACAGTGGATACAAATATGTTGGGTGGGTTTTTCCCCTCCTCTCATGTGCTCTTAATGATATCATCCTAAATTCCATAATCATGTCATTGCTATTCACGTTCATTTTCCATTACACAGTTATACACAAAAAAAAGTCAATTGTTTTGTTTTTTCTTTTCAGAATGATCTTCACCGTTCTGTGTGGACTTCTCTTTGGCAGTGATGGCTACTTTGTTGCTCTTGCCTGGTGCTCTTGTGCCCTCATGTTTTTCATTGTGAGTACTGGGAGAAATTCAGAAATTCATGTATGATGTTTTTAAATGGGATTTACATACACTATATGGATAAAGTTTGTGGACACCTGAACATCACTCTCATATGTGCTTGTTGAACATCCCATTCCAGATTTAGTTGCCCTTTGCTGTTATAATAACCTCCACTCTTCTGTGAAGGCTTTCCACTAGATTTTGGAGCATGGCTGTGGGGATTCTGTGCCCATTCAGCCACAAGAGCATTAGTGATGTCAGACACTGATGTTGATCATGGGGGCCTGGGGTGCAATCGGTATTCCAGTTCATCCAAAGGTGTTCGTTGGTGTTGAGGTCAGGGCTCTGGGCACACCACTTGAGTTCTTCCACATCAGCCTTGGCAAAACATGTCTTCATGGACCTGGCATTGTGTACAGAGGCATTGTCATGCTGGAGCAGGTTTGGGTCTCTTAGTTCCAGTGTAGCAAAATCTTAATGCTACAGCACAAACAACATTCTGTATGACTGTGTTCTTCCAATTATCTGGCCACAGTTTGGGGAAGGCTCACAAGTGGATGTGATGGTCATGTGTTCACAAACTTTTGGCTAAATAGTGTAGCTTTACTTGCCATTATGCAACCCAAATCGGATCTTTTTTGGCTCATTGATGCTTGACTTCTTTCTAATTAAACAAGTTGGAATGTCAAAACATTAATAATTCTTATATATTTACAAATAAATTAGTAACACTTGTTTAAATATTTAGTGCCAATACTTTTTCCATAAATAATAAATTAAAATGGGGGGAAACCATACTTACTGAACACCCAGAACTCAGATTGTTAGCAGTAAACAACAATTTCCTCCTTTTTTTTTTAAAGAATACAAAATATTCCGTAAGTGAAATAAAACAAATAAGTAGCTAAGTACTTCAAGCATGGTTTCATTTAATATCTCGTGAAATCAGAAATCACTTGTTAGAGGTGGTCGGTGCTAACCAATTGGGAATCAGGAGGTGAATTGCAGTTGCGTGAGCATTAATAAATTCTAACATTAGTTATATTATGGTTATAGCCCAATACTCTACAACCTCAAACTGCACTGTGTGCATGTACCATTAAACATCATCAATTCATAAGGTTTTGAACAGCACATTTTTTGTGCGCCTTCAAAATGAGGCTATGTAAAAAAAATTAACTGATTAACTTGTAAAGGCAATTGTGAAGAAGCAACTAGTAGTGTCATCAGCTGCAAGAGTCACTACGGAAATGGAAAAGCAGATAATCTTTTTTTTTTTTTTTTAAACTCTAAGTAAAAACATCTAGCTGTCTAGCTAGTCAAGTCACCGCAAAGCTTGCTGGCCAAATTTCTTGCCAAGTTGTTCGTGTTGGCTGTTTTGCATGCTGATTTTATTGTGTCCATCTTCATCAGCAAGATATAAGAAAAATCAAGATAAGAAAAATATGCCTAAATCTCGCTTGTCTTTTCCATAGCCTGTAGGTGTGAAACGTGTTTTCTTTATCCATGCACCTGTAGCTGGAACCACTGTCTGTGTCTTGCCATCTGAGTCAAATTAGCATGCACAATTTGATTCACCAGTAGGCAAAATACAGTGTCACGTTCGTGCTGGATTATTTAAATGCAGCATCGAAAGTACACTTGGCAAAGAAAGTCAATATAGTTTTACAGGCCAGAATCTTAGAATTTTAGCATATGTCAAATTCAAAACCTCAAGAATGTTCATCAGCAGTTGGCACGTGCTTTTCTGTAGCACAGAAAGTACTCTAGTGTGCAGGCTTCTTGTAGTGTGAGTTTTATTGTTTAGCCTTAAACTGCAGCATCTTCTTGTTGAGCGCATGAGACTCTTACTCTCAGGGTCATGGGTTTGAGCCCCAAGTCAGGCACCAAACCCGGCCACTGGGGTTGCACGAGCTAGTGCGCTCTCAGTGCCGGTCCCTAGCCCAGATAAAATGGGAGGGTTGCGCCCGGTGTAAAACCTGTGCCAAATCAAATATGCGGATCATAAACCAGATTTCCATAATGGAGATGGAGGATCCGCTGTGGCAACCCCTGATGGGAACAGACGAGAGAAGAAGAACATGCTTTATTTAAACTGAGGCATGAGTTTAGACTACACTGTGGTTGTCCTACACTGTACCTGGGGGAAAAAAAGATCTTTTACCAAGATTTTACATTCGCATTTTAGAACTGCTGATATATAATGTCATATAACTTTCTGTAAAGTTCATGATAGAATTGCAAAATTCTGAAGGTAAAACAAGTGCACAAATGACGTTATTGTACTTGTCTGCAGGTCCGTTCTCTCAGAATGAAGATCCTTTCTTCGCTGAGTTCAGACGCGATGGGTGCCGGAGCGAGCGCTAAACCCCGCCTCCGCTTGTACATCACTGTGGCTTCTGCTGTCTTTCAGCCAATCATTATCTACTGGCTGACTGCTCATTTGGTCAGATGACCAGGTGTAAAGGTTCACATGGAGGAAAGGAACTTTAAAACAGTACAAAAAGCAGCGTCTGGTGTGAATGTGATGACTCCATAGTTTTCTTTGCCATTTCAACCTGAAATATGGCCTGCCAGTCAAAATTAAATTTTGTCTGGCTTTGAGAACATGCCATGGGATTATTATCATTTGAAAACGTGATTGCCCACACTTTTCTTCAGGATTTGGATTTTACATTTTAAGTATTATTGAATTTTTTTTTTTTTTCTGACTTGATTGACTAAGTCATAGGGAAGAAAAGATCTTCAGTTTAAAAATATAACCTCTCTTTTAGGTTTAATTATTCAGTTTACCCTGTGTCCTTTATGCCCAGCGTGATTTTGTGTGGTATATTATAGTGCTAAACACACTCTCTGCTGAGCCAATGTGCCCTTATTTTCTATTTATCTGTGCATGAACAACAGTGCTTTTTCTTACAGGGAAATAAACGGTCAGTTAAATTTTAATTAGGTTTGTTGATACATTGCTTTTTTTTTAGGGTATTGTGCACTCCAGACCATACAATGTAGAGCTCTAAATAAGAATAATGGACGAGACTGCATCATGAATAGTTTTATGTATTTGATGACATCATCTCAATCTAAACTGATTCCTACCAAACACCCCACACAATTCTATGTATTAAAACACCTTCTCTTTGTATTTGTCTATGTATGTTGTTTTGTAGATGTTCTTGAAGAACCTTCATTTTAAGGAGCTTCTGTGGCACCTTTCCAGACTTATAGGTCAAAATGGTACAACTCTGAAGGTGTCATATTTTGATTGTATGGCTATGTACAAAACTACATAATCTAAAACGCATATAACTAACACCATTTCAGTATCCTGCTTAGTATGGCAGTGTGCACATTTGAGTCTAGTCTGTGTGTCCCCTATTAAGCTAAAGAACCTTTGAACCTTCATTTTATCCATCACTAAATATTATGTTAAAGTAGTATTCTACAAAAGGCATACACAAGTCATTTATTTGTACATTCTTGGACATGACATCTCCAAAAGCAGGGGTGGTCGATAGGACAAAAACGTCACATCACGATTCTTGAAGTCTACGATACAGATATGTATCACGATATAAAGGTTTGCTAAGAAACTTCCAGCAAAAAAAAAAGGAAAGTTTGTTTGATGATAATTTTATGGAAAATAAGTCAATATTACATTGTAATTTTGCCCAGCCCTATCTGAAACACATACTACTCTACTAATTTGTCCATACATAGCGTGCTAGGTATAGAAATATAGTCATATCACAAGATGCAAACCACTCATCAGCAGTAAAAATCGGAAGGCCAGATTGGAGAAACAAAGAAATACAGATGAGCCACAAAAGTTCCTCTACCAAAATGATGGAAAGGCCAAAGTGTGGAGAAAGAAAGCACCTGCTCATGATTCAGAACATACAAGCTCATTGGTCAAGCACGGTGGAGGTAGTGTCATGGCTTGGGCTCACTAATCTTTATTGATGATGATGATGATGGTAGCAGCAGAATGAATTTAGAAGTCTACAGAAACATTTTGTCTGCCAATTTACAGAGAAATGCATCCAATCTAATTGGGAGGAACTTCATGCAGCAAGACAATGACCCAAAACAC
>CM075009.1:15827825-15838657 GCA_037576675.1 Pangasius sanitwongsei | reverse complement strand
GAGTTGTGTGGAGAGCTGTGCGTGTGGAGAGCTGTGCGTGTGGAGAGCTGTGCGTGTGGAGAGCTGTGCGTGTGGAGTTGTGTGGAGAGCTGTGCGTGTGGAGAGCTGTGCGTGTGGAGAGCTGTGCGTGTGGAGTTGTGTGGAGAGCCGTGCGTGTGGAGTTGTGTGGAGAGCCGTGCGTGTGGAGAGCTGTGTGTGTGTGGAGTTGTGTGGAGAGCTGTGTGTGTGTGGAGTTGTGTGGAGGGCTGTGTGTGTGTAGAGCTGTGTGGAGTTGTGTGGAGAGCTGTGTGTGTGTGTAGAGCTGTGTGTGTGGAGTTGTGTGGAGAGCTGTGCGTGTGGAGAGCTGTGCGTGTGGAGAGCTGTGCGTGTGGAGAGCTGTGCGTGTGGAGAGCTGTGTGTGTGGAGTTGTATGGAGAGCTAGCTGTGTGTGTGGAGAGCTAGCTGTGTGTGTGGAGAGCTGTGTGTGTGGAGTTGTATGGAGAGCTAGGTGTGTGTGTGGAGAGCTAGGTGTGTGTGTGGAGAGCTGTGTGTGTGGAGTTGTATGGAACTGGGCGTACTTTCAGTAACACACAAATATTTCAGTTGGTTGGTGTGAAAATGTGTCGTTCCTCCCCTTGCCTGTTTTTACTGTGTGCACCGTACCACAGTTTTTAATGATAGCACAATTTGACTGATGTGCTGGAGAGTAAGTGGGTTTTTTTTCTTCCTTCCTACAGAAAGAAGTGCAGACACAGCAGTGAGAAATGTGTGGCATGTTGCCTCTTGTGTTTTCATGCAGGCTACCACACCTCAATCCACTACTGCACTTTTAGTGCATTCTACAAATATACAGACAATAGACTACTGCTGTATATTTGGATGGTCTGCATGTCTAGTTGTAAAAGACATAACGCAATCAGCCTCTTCTGACTGATGCAGATGTGCAGTGATTGTTACATTTTTAGTAGTTTTTCTGAAATTATTGCATGAAACTGGTGACTGGACGCATTTGCCTACAGGCGAGGGTGGCGATGATGGAAAAACAAAGGCGTTCTTTCACTAGGATGTAGATTTCTGAGTGGAGTAGAGCATGCTTTTAACCTCTCTGAGTCTACGTTACACATTTCCAGAAAAACCAACAGACCCTTCGTTGTCTCAGATGATGCTTCCTGGAAAGATCTAGGCTTGTGATGCGTTTAAGCAAACATTATTCATGTCAGAAATACTGGCTTTAAGTTTGTATTTACTCAGGAGTTACCAAGCGTAACTGTATACCTGTTATCCACAGCATAGCTGCCACAGCAGAGAACCAAAGATGCCCACGGAACCTGGCGCAGTCCAAATAGTGACCGTCAATAAGGAGGATCACTCCTTTGGTTTGGACACAAAAGCACTCGAACAAGTACTCCTAGCACCTGACGTCCGAGATATGGAAGTGGTGGTGGTGTCTGTTGCTGGTGCTTTTCGCAAGGGAAAGAGTTTTCTCCTGGACTTCATGCTTCGGTACATGCACAGGAAGGTCAGTCACCTACACTTACAAAAGTGCAACTCACTGTTACGTGCGTAATAGATTACTTCAGAAATGCAGCCTTTCAGTGTGTTTGGAAATAAGTGAGGACTAGAATAAGAAGCCGTGCTGTTAAAGGAAAATAATTCTAGATGAGGTGGTGTGATACCAACCCAAAGTGGATTATTTTCCTATAACATCATGCCCCAAAGTGTTTTATTCTTCTCATAGCACATAAGTCTGCCAGCAATTACAATTTTTCGTGTATTGAATTCAGTTTGTAAAATTATCATTTCATTTATTAATGAACAACCTCACAGTTTTAAACTGTTTATAGTCACATTTAATGTTATAGGACATCTATGTTCTAAGTTAGTTCCTGTTATCACTTGTGTTATAGCAGCTGTAGGGACATTTCTTTCACCAACCTTTTTTTTTTTTTTTCCATCTTTCTCTCTTGACATTAATAAGGCAAAAAAAGCAGAGAAACCTGAAAGCGCAAACTCCTCAGTCCTGAAAACTTAACAATGTTGGAAAATGGACTGAAACCCAAGACTCCTCCCATAAATGTTAAATAAACATCTCCTGAAAGAAACTCAGTATATCAATGATTATACGTTTTCTTTGTTAAATAACAACACAACAATCCATTGTTTATTAGGCTTAGATCATGTGGAGCATCTGCAAATATCCTGTATTAGGACAAGTGCATGAATATAAGCCTGTCATTTATGCTACAGCTGGAACTACTGTCAGAGCTATGCTGTTATTGAAAATTCATCAACACCTTCTGATCTGAGAATTCAAAACTGCTGTGTTGTAAGTAGGGAATACATGATGGGGCATAGGCACATGATCAGTAAGGGGCTGGTGAACAATATGCCAAAGATTACAATTTTTCATGTATTATAGAACAACACAACATACTCATACTTATTTGTTTATTCTTACATTTATTGGTACAGAACATCCATGAAACAAGTTAGTTCCTGTTATCTGTTATTCCTGTTATAGCACCAGTTGTTCCCCCACCAGTCTCTCTCTCTTTTTTTTTTAATTTATTTTTTTTACTTCTCAGTATAGAAAGCTTCACCAAACAATGACTATACATTTCTTTGTTAATTATTAGTCTTAGATAATGTGGAGCGTCTGCCATACAAGTCCGCGTGTAGGTTGTTACGATAATTCGATAAGATACTAGAATTCAGCAGCGCTGTAGTTTGAGGCTAAGTAATACTGTTTTCTTCCTCCAACATCAAATTTGTTTAAAAAAAAAAAATCACTGTAAACGTGTCCAAGATCCACCTAATTCAAAGTAGAAGGTAATTTGACTGAAATGTCAGTCCAGTGATTGTATGTTGCTCTGAAATGTTGCTCTGGCTGCATGCTTTAAGAAAATTTGTGTTTCACAAGCCTTGGAATGGGGTCAGAGTGCACAGTCAGGACTTGTAAGATACCACTAGAGCAGTTTTGGGTTCCTCAGACAAGCCCAGCAGTGTCAGTGCTAGGACCTCAACTCTCAACCTTCTCATTAGTTGCACAGAATCTTAACCACTGAGCAATTTTTATAATAGGCTAATTTTACAACATTGCAAGATTGTTTTTTCAGCATAATTTTATGACTGGCTTCTGTTGACTTATTACAGGCTTATGATTGGCTACTGTTATTTGTAACAGCTGTGTTAAACCTGCTGCCTGGTAAAGAAAGAATGATACAGCTCTTTTCATTTGAGAGATTTCAGAATTTATGAGATTAGACACAAATTGGGAGTAGGTGATGTCAGGTAATCCTGTGTACAAATTAGAGCTGGGTGATATGACAATATAATATCGATATCGTGGTCAATTATGTCACAGTAGACTTTTCTGAGATATTGTGATATCTTTTTTTATGAAAGTTATTTTTTTAATTGAATTCCAACCTGACTGTAATACAGTACAGAATAATTTATTCTTATTCTAAATTATTTTATTCTAAAATATTAAATATGTTTTGTATAATTTTTTTTAAATAAATTAAAAAAAAATTCTTAAATACAAAAAATAAGATACATATATTTTAGTACATATTATGTAAATCACCAAACATTATTTAATGAAACATTGCTGTATTGATGGCAGTTTTGTGAGCAAACCTTTATAGCGGATACATGTCTTGTATTGTAGAAATACCTTCAAGAATTGCGATATGATCTTTCTGTCATATCGCCCAGCCCTAGTACGAATAAGTGTTATACATACGTCGGGTATCTACTTTACCTCAGCCATAGAAAATAAAGTGACTTCATTCCCACACACCCATTCGTTTTTCTTTATGAGCGTGATTGAAACTTCAAGCTGGCTGCAAGGCGTGTTGCATTTTTAAAAAGCTGCTAAATGGGACAAGATCATTCTCTTTATCAGTTGCCCTAGACAGCTATGCCTAGTGCTATAAAAGATAAGACTCTGGTTTCTTAAATGTAAGGACTGTAAAGCTCACTTTAATCCAGAATGAACCTCTTCTGTTATGACAGAGCTTGCAATACAATTCTATGCTAATCAGTGTAGCTTTTTAAACTAAATGAAAGCAGCATGGTAGTCGTTATGGGGAGAGAAATAACTAGTTAATAACTAGGATATCTTTTTTTCACTAGATGGTGCTGTGAACCTAAAAGCTCAGATGCTTACTTTTAAAACCTTGCGCCATTCAGTATTTGCTCACAATAGGTCCACACCTTGATGACATCACTAAGTTGTGCAAAAAAAAAAAATCAGTGGACTTCATAAATATGAAACAAAGGGGTAGGGATGGACTAGTTTAGCAAGCCATACCTGTAGTGTTCCCTAAAGTCTGGAACAGTCAGTATGCATGTCCAAGATCCACCTAATTCAAAGTAGAAGTCAATTTGACTGAAATGGCATGACCAGTCTCACTACTAACTGATACAAACAAATCTAATTATAATTTTAAAATATGCCAGTTGGCACAGGCCCCAGTGCTTTAGCCATAGGCTATAACCTTAACAGGCTGAGGAGGGAGAAAGTGAAATGCTGATCAGTCAGTAGGAAAACACGGCTACTCTGGCTAAACTGACAATAAGACACAAGGACAAAAATTTGTGATATAAAATATTGCCTCATGAACTTTGTGACAACTTTCATGTCGTGGTCTATATGGCAGCTGTATGCACTGTCTGTGCCTCATTACTATACAAATGCATTCAAATACTAAATCTTTGATGTAATTCAAATGCAACTTTTAAAAGAATTTGACAGCTTTAGTGTTCACAGGTTACAGGAAACAGTTAACTAAACAGTATCTAATTTAGATATTATACTGTGGAGTTTTACAACCGGTTCCTTTTAGTTTTAGTATTTATTTGTGACATAGAAGAGTTTGTCTTTTGTATCTGTCTTACTATTCATAACTCAAAAGAGTAATCCGAATTTATACAAAATTCTGTTCTTCTGGAAGAGGAATGAAAATATCATAAATAAAACTTCAACCTTGTGCATGTGGTCTAACCTGATATACGTGTAGCTAAATAGTACGCTCAGGCCAGACATTTTCACACTGGTGCATCACTCGTTGGTACAGGAATGTGAGCGGTCTGGCAAAACTAGGCTAGACTAGTGTGACTCAACATTTAAAAAAAAAAAAAAAAATGTTGACGGAGCCTCATGGCTAAACTACTCAAAAAGATCCCATATCACATAGTAGCTTACAGTACTGCTGAGTAATAGTAGCAACACAGGAGCAGTGGTGGAAAGAGTACAAAACACAGTGACTTGTCTCCAAAGTAAATATTACTGCTAGATGTAGTGATAATTAACTTACTACTGTACAAATGACTTTTTTACGCATCGCCGATTGACACAACTATTTCAGAAATGTTCTGTATCTAAGCTCACTAACCAAGTGAGCAATGCTGAAGTGAACAGCTTGATTATCAACATTATATAAAGAAGGGTAAAATTAGATGACTATCTAACTTAGGCTAAATGCTGCTGGGGTTTCAATAGCTTTCTAGGTTCATTAGCAAGCTCATGTTAATTCACACGTTTCTAGCGTAGATGGGTATCTAGCTAAGATGCCGCTTACATGCTATCCTGAGCATTACCTCTAGACTCTAGCAGCACTTCGACATATTTAACACAACAGACAGATTGCTACCAAACGTCAAAGTGACACCCTAAGTTTAATACAGTTTTCATACTGTAAAACATCAAAAGATCTGGCTAAATAGTCTAGCTTACTCAGCTAGCTAATGGCTTACCTGTACATCTTTTTGCAGGTTGGATGTTGAGTTGTGAAATGCCAATATCTCCAAAATGGTCTATGAAACTGATCTAGTCCACAGGAGTACCCACCGTCCTGCACATTTTAGTGTTTTCCTTGTTCCTGGCACACCCAGTTTGTCTCAGGAAGGGCTGACTAAAATATACAGGACATATTCCAGGACCAGGGCTAGGAACCTATGATCTAGTGTAATCCCTTTCAATGTTCCTTTTACCATTTGCTCTTCTTTTTCTGGTCCATTAGCCCGGTCAGGATTGGCTTGGTCGGGAGGACGAGCTCCTCACAGGATTCTCTTGGAGAGGAGGCTCAGAGCCTGAGACCACAGGCATCCAGCTGTGGAGTGAAGTCTTCACTGTGAGGAAAAGTAATGGCAAAGAGGTACAGAGAGATGTACAGTATGGTGTCATCTTAAAAACATTCAAATTCTCTGCATGTACACAAAGTATATGCAGCGAACAAGTAATGCATCAGACTCTGCTTGCTTTGTCAATTATTTACTTATGAAATATCTTTAAAGATGTGACTCGTTACTCTGTATGCAGTTTTTTTTCAGACCAACTTTTGCTGATTTTAAATAATTTGAATTTGTGTTAGCTCTGATAGTATTTGCTATCTGCTTTATATTTGCTATTTTCTATATACTTTGAATCTGTGCAATACGCAAATAGTTCTGTGACTTGACTCCATTTATCTGGCTGGTGCAAAGTTCTCTTTTGCTCTGCCTTTCATGCAATGCTTAAACTTTACTCTTAATTTTAAACAGTACCAGCATGAACACAGTTTTTCAACTCTTCTTTCCTCAAGGTGGCAGTGTTGCTTATGGACACGCAGGGAGCATTTGATCACCAATCCACTGTGAAAGACTGTGCTACAATCTTTGCCCTCAGCACCATGACCAGCTCAGTGCAGGTTCAGCCATACACACAGTCCCCCATGTTCCTTTTTAAAACCTCAATGATTGTATTTAGAGGTGCATAGTTATTGATTTATATGTAAATGCTTGTTTTGTAGATATACAACCTTTCACAGAATATCCAAGAAGATGACTTGCAGCAGCTTCAGGTGAGTCCACTATGAAATCTATAGAAAAGGTTCTGTGTGTATTTTGTTTAATGTTTGTGCAAGTATTTGCTTATATTAATAAGTTATCTCAAGATAAGGCTGTGAACCTTATTGACAATGATATAAAAGTATTTATCCACCATCTGGATTTCTTGTGTATGTTCTACTGTAATTTCAAAAGGTTTGTTATGACTGAAGAAAATTGTCTCACATTATTTTAGTCATAGTTAATCATTTACAATTAGATGGAATTTGAGGTTTTGCTTTAATTGCTGTTATTTTATCTAATGAACAATTATATCTCCAAACATTGAACATTTATTTTTTAATTTAACATTTTAGTTAATTGGCCTGAAAACATAATACCCACACATGACACTCACTGTCCACTTTAATAGGAGCACCTGTACACCTGCTCTATCAACTGCTTTATGCAGTTATCCAATCAGCCATTCATGTGGCAGCAGCACAGTGCATAAAATCATGCAGATACAGTTCCCCAGCTTCAGTTAATGTTCACATCAAACATCAGAATGGGTGTGATTTTAACCATGACATAGTTGTTGGTACCAGATGAGCTGGTTTGAGTATTTCAGAAACTGTTGATCTCCTTGGAATTTCCCACACAGCAATCTCTAGCGTTTACACAGAATGGTGTGAAAAACAAAAAACATCCTGTTAGCAGAGGGTCTGCAGTCTGAAACACCTCGTTGATGAGAGAGGTCAAAGGAGAATGTCCACGCTGCTCTGAGCTGACAGGAAGTCTATAGTAACTCAACTAAGCAATCTTTACAACCGTGGGGGAACAGAAAAGCATATCAGAACGCACACCAAACCTTGAGGTGGATGGGCTACAACAGCAAAAGACCACATCAGGTTTTACCAGTGTCTGCGTCATGGGGGGGTGGCCAGTCGTGGGCCATGCACCCCTAGATGAGTTATTGTGCTCCCCTCCAGGCCAAGCCCTGTAACTTTGCTTTTTATTAATTAATTTATATTTATCATATTAAAAGTGAAAACAATTCTGTTAAATGTTTTTGTAAAATGAGATAAAAACAAAAATCAGGGGGAAAAAAATAATAATAAAAACACACCCTGTTGGTCATATTTACGTGAGGTTACATTTGGGGAAGTGTGCTCATTGGTGTGGTGCTTGATCTATGACATCAAAATAAGCGTGTGTTGATACCTTTGAGAGCAAGCAATTATCAGACTGCACTTATTAACAGAAAAAAATTGATTGATAAGAAAATGGCTAGATGGAGCTGCCTCTTCTCGGCCTCCTCCAGCTCCAGCAACTGAAGAGGGAGCAAATAATGCCTCCACTGGCTCCACCTCTGACGAGCAAGAGCCTCTTTCGGTGAGCAGCCATGAATCACCTGCTAGCGTAAGCGATAGGCCCGAAGAAGTTAATGTTAACGTTTCATTTGATAAATGGTGCATTTCAACCAACGTTAATAATTTTGAGTCTCTTAGAGAACTCGTTTGCTATCGGAGTTCAAAAATTCTCTGCCTGAGAAGGTAGTCATCTATCTGAATGAACGTAAGATTTCATCACTTTCACCTTCATATCACCTTCCCAAACTGAGGTTTCTGCCTCACAGAGCAAACCGGTTCAGCTTGCCCAGGCAGCTATGCCTCCTTGAGGCTCCAAAGAGGAGCCTAGCAGCTTCTGACAGTGATGAAACCTTACGTTCATTCAGATAGATGACTACCTTCTCACGTTTTTGAACTCCTCTAGCAAAACGAGTTCTCTAAGAGACTCAAAATTATTAACATTGATTGAAATGCACCATTTATCAAATAAAATTTCATTTTCTCTGGCAAATTCAATAAAGGTTTGTGAGCTCAGTTTTTTAAGGGCTGGAACTTCTGTCTATATGCTTCAGGGACCAGTTCATAAGCATGTGGTATTGCCACTTTGACAGTTTCATAATGCAAGCTTTCTTGCAAAGATGGTGAAGAACAAACTTCCTTAGCCTTCCCTACCAACTTGCATTGCAAAAGGAGAGAAATTTTTTTTTGCCAAGCTAAGGATGTTGCGATGTGTTCAAAGCCTGCTCACAGAATAGCTAACTGTTCAGCCCTGAGACATAAGCGAGGCAGAGATAGCTCAACCCCTAACTCCAAGGGAGTCGCGTTAGTGGGTTCCGTTCCTCTAGTGACTTCGGTGCATATTGGTGACCATCTGCGTTAATCTAGTTATGCAATATACAGTAATACTATTTGGCTTGAAAAATAATCCAGTGACTTTTCAGAAATTGCAGTGCTTACCTTGATGACTTGGTGGTTTATTCTTTGAACTGGCTAAGTCATCTGGAGTCCTTGCGCACAGTCTTTGAGAGTCTGAAAAAAGCCTCTTTGACCATAAACCTTCCAAATGTGAATTTGCTAAAGCTACAATAACCTGTCTTGGTAAACAAATAGGGCAAGGGCAGGTGTGTCCTGTGGAAGAAAAGGTCCTGGCCATTAAGAACATCCAAATTCCTTCCACCAGATGGGAGCTGTGACAATTCCTTGGTATGGCTGGGTACTACCACAGTGTTATGTGGCCACAGTGATGGATGGCTCCCCTTACATCATTTCTTAGTCCCTCCATGTCTTTTGTGTGGACCCAGTTTTGTCAGTATGCATTTAATTGTGTCAAGGCTTTGCTTTGTAACACTCCTGTACTTGCAGCCCCAGATTTTCTTGAAACCTTTTACGTCGGAGGTGGATGCCAGTGCACTTGGTGCAGGGGCTGTTCTGATCCAAGAGGACAACATGGGAATAGATCATATAGTATGTTTCTCCTGCAAGTATAATAAACATCAGGTCAAGTACTCCAGGATTGAGAAGGAGGCTCTAGCCCTGTTGTTAGCCTTGCAGAAATTTGAAGTTTATGTTGGTTCTAGCCCCTTACCAGTTGTAGTATACACTGGTCATAACACTCTCTAGTGTTTTTAATCTCGCTTGTATAACCAGAACCACAGACGAATGAGAAGGTCCCTCATTGTGCTAAACTATAACTTAGAAATTCAGCACAAGAAGGGCTCTGGCTGGCACACTTTTGCGGGCCTGGTAGATAAGGTTTACCTAGGTATTCGCAAACAGGTTACCCTTTTGGGGTGGCCATGTTACATGCACAGGGCACGTACCCTGCTACCAGGGCAGTGGTAGCTCAGTGGTTAAAATGTTGGACTACTGATCGGAAGGTCATGAGTTCAATCCCTACCTCCACCAAGCTGCCACTGCTGGGCCCTTGGGCAAGGCCCTTAACCATCAACTGCTCAGTTGTATAAAATGAGATAAATGTAAGTCACTCTGGATAAGGGCATCTGCCAAATGCCATAAATGTAAATGTAATGTGCACGGACATTAGGGTGCACATGACTGTGTGTGTCTGCTAGCTGCCTCGTTTTGCTCGCTTGCTTGCTCTCTTTCTCTCTCCCCCACTCTCCCTTTTTCAGCAGCTCTCTGTCCAATTGGTGGACCGAGTGTCAGTCGTCATTACCACTGAGCCAATCGATCATGGAAATGCGCCCGAAATGGGAGGAGCCCTATCTTTAAAGCGCACGTGGCAGCAATGACGAGTCAGCCCTATGGCGCTCTCTCTCTCTGTCTCTCACACTCACACACACTCAGTTTATCTACTTAGTGCTCTGTTTGTGTTTTCTCAGTGACTGCATTTGTGTGCTTTGCTACATTTGCTGTGCTTTGCTTTGAGCTACCTGTTTCTGCTATTTGTTCTGTTTGCCTGTTAATGTTTGCTATGGTAGTGTTGTATTGTCTGTCCCATCGCTGTCACATCATGTAGTGCAACCCTAGGGAAGACGAACTGGTCAGCAGGTGCACGTACATACGCTATATTGCCAAAAGTTTTGGGACACCCCTCCAAATCATTGAATTCAGGTGTTCCAACCACTTCCATGGCCACAGGTGTATAAACTCAAGCACCTAGGCATGCAGACTGCTTCTACAAACATTTGTGAAAGAATGGGTTGCTCTCAGGAGCTCAGTGAATTC
>CM075009.1:15753504-15824227 GCA_037576675.1 Pangasius sanitwongsei | reverse complement strand
GGACACCTGATTCTGATCATTTGGATGGGTGACCGAATACTTTTGGTAATATAGTGTGTATATATATATATATATAATGTGTGTGTGTAAGACCCCATTGGGTTCCACAGGCTCACAAAAACTGGACGATTGCCCAGTTTCTGTGAACCTTCTTGACTGACGAGAGTGGAACCCTGTCATGTGGTCTTCTGCTCATGCTGTTCTTCTGCAGCCCATCCGCCTCAAGGTTTGACAAGTTGTGAGTTCTGAGTCCTTTCTGCTCACCACAGTTATAAAGAGTGGTTATATGAGTTACTGTAGCCTTCCTGTCAGCTCAAACCAGTTTGGCCATTTCTCCTCTGACCTCTCTTATCCACGGAACCGCCATTCACTGAATGTTTGTTTTTTGTTTTTTGCACCGTCCTGTTGCGCATGAAAATCCCAGGAGATGAGCAGTTTCTGAAATACTCAAACCCGCCTGTCTGGCCCCATCAACCCTGCCATGTTCAAAGTCGCTGAGACCTGAAGCTCTTGACCTGTATCTGCATGATTTTATGTATTGCACTACTGCTACATGATTGGCTAATAATGGATAATTGTTTGAATAAAAGTGGCCAGCAAGTGTGTTCTGCAGGGTTTTATGATGTACTCCACCTCACCGCTTAGCAGGTTTACAGGAATGCATAAATGTAGAGGTCTAGGGTTCAGACAGCCAGAGGGCTGAGGGCTGATAACACTCCTGTTAGGTGTTCACAGCTTGTGCAAATTGGTGTTTTCTTCTCCTGTCCGCTCTTTAGATGTGGCTCCAGAGTTTAAAACTGAGCTACGCAGCCTCATTCCCATGCTGTTGGACCCTGACAGACTTGCTGTGAAGGAGATCAATGGCAACAAGGTGACATGCAGGGGCCTGCTGGAGTACTTCAAGGTGAGCACAGCCATCATGCACCTGGTGTTTAGTGTACGTTTAGTGTTTCATGTGTTCAGTGCAGGAATAAGCATCGTGTCATTCTCATGTGTCTTATGTTTTTTATTTCAGTCATATATTAAAATATATCAGGGTGAAGATCTACCACACCCAAAGTCTATGCTGCAGGTAATCACATGCATTGCATGAATAATTTATTTTGAAATGGATTATGAAATGTGTATCCGTTTGTTTACATCTAAAATAAAATAATGAGTTATATGACCCAAATTTCAGTTGCACAATAAGCATTTTTATGACAATACAAAAAAAAGTTATGGTCTGTTTTCCATTTGATTGCTCATTTCCTGACTTGGTTTGAGTGAATCTGAATGAATCTGCAACCACTTGCACACTCATTCATTGAAAGTCAGCCCAAATTACCAGTTCCTGTCTACGTTCCAACCACATGTTCAGAACAGTCATTAAGTGTTATGTGTTGACTCATGCAGGCTACAGCTGAGGCTAACAATTTGGCAGCTGTGGCATCCGCTAAGGACCAGTATTACAAGAATATGGAGAAGGTTGGTATGTGACTTGGAATCGGTTCACTGCTTTTGATGTCTATAAAAAACATTTCCAATAAGAATTCTGATTCACAGTGTATAATCAGAGTATGACAATGCTTAATGTTATCCTATATATAAAAAAAACTTTGAACTATAAGACACATCTGTATAGAAACAGTATTATAGCACCCTTCAAAAGATTGTATAATTTATATAATAAAGATGGAATGTGAGTACGAGTTGTCTTACTGTCAACTGTTGTTCCTCTTGTCCTCTGCCAGGTCTGTGGTGGAGATCTGCCCTATGTGGCACCTGACTCTCTGCTGGAGAAGCATAACTTCTTCAAGTGCGAGGCCCTCCATCTCTTTAGCAGCATTAAGAAGATGGGTGGGAAGGACTTCTGCGCCCCTTATCAGGCTCAGCTAGAGTTTGAACTAAATGAACTCTATGAGTCCTTCAGCAAACACAATGAGGTGAGAGGCAGGAACAGAAAAAAAAAAAAAAAAAAAAAAAAATTATTTTGTGCTAAAATATTTTTCTGATACTTACATCATTTTTTCGAACTCATTTCTCTTTTCAGTCAAAGAACGTCTTCAGCGCATTCCGCACACCAGCAGTGCTTTTTGTCCTGGTTTGTCTCCTGTATGTGCTCTCGGCGCTTTTACTGTTCATCGGCCTGGGCAGTGTTTCCTTCGCATGCGACTGTATGCTGGGTCTGGCCATGGTAGCTATGCTCACCTGGGCCTTCATTCGCTACTCTGGCCAGTACCGAACTGTTGGCATTGCCATAGACCAGGCGGCTGGGGTGTTACTGGACCAGGTATGTAGGGGGGGGAATAATTGAAATTTCTCTTTGTAGGAAGTATCCAAAAGTAACCTTATATAAATTAATAAAGTATGCATTGATTATTCATTGTTTTAATAATTGTTTGACAATAAACTTCAAACATTCATTTCTTTTCTGTCTAGGCTACAGGAATGCTGAATAAATCAAGAAGCCAAGCAATTACGCAAGACAAAAAGTCAAGATAGCTTTTTGGGAAAAAATTCCAGATCGAGATACAAACAGCACAACACAAATTCAACCAGTCATTTGACAACAAATATTGCTAACACTTTCCTAAGCATGGCACTTAAACCTGTCTTCTGTTGCAACGTATTTTGTCTTAAAAAGGTGCAATCAGTGTATTTTACCATGACAGATAGTATACTATATTGGACTTATTTGACTTATTTTTTTTTTTCTTTCATGAGGAATTTGGTTTGATCTCAATTGTTAATTGCAAAAAGCCTATTATTCAGATATTCAGATCCTATGAAAATGTACTGATTTGTATCTTTTTTTTCTAAGAAAAATGTATGTTGCCAAAAAGTACACGTCATCAGACAACTTACCAGGCACAAGATTGCTTTTGCACAAGGTCTATCCTCCTTAAAGTAGATGAAGTAATTGTTTACAAGTACTTATTTTAATATTACCAAAGATCTTGCCCTTTGTAGTAAGACTCACAGACACCTTTCATGGCAGTTTGTCATACAGGAAGTTGCACTGGACATAAATGTCTTTTTCGTATTTATATCTTTACACAACAAGCCATGACTTTATTAAAACTCACACTTGATATAATAAGATCTGGTATACTGTAAAAAAAAAAAAAAAAAAAAAATGCAACAACACTATAATGTGTATCATTTACAGAGCATTGTTACTTTAGCACCTATATGGGATTATGTATACATTCCATCTTTTCAACAAACTTGAACATTGCATTTGCTTTATACTCCTTTGGAATTTTGTGTGTTTGTGTTATTGTTGTGTCTTCTGTTTTGGGAGTTAAAAATTGTACTCATCAGGGAAAACCTGGCCACATTAGCACATTAAATTGTTGGGTGCTTTTAAAACAACTGTGGTAAGAAATCATTTAAAACTTGGTCTCTAGTTCCATTGTAGCTACATGGTAGTTAACCAAATTAGGAAGCGGTGTGCTGAGAGGTCAGTCTGATTCAAATTTTTTTGTTTTGTTTTGGGTTTTTTGTTTGTTGGTTGGTTGACAATGTTAATGACAATGTCACGTTTTTTCTACATCCTCTCCTGTAACTGTTACTGCTCCTTTGCTGATTAAATAAGTGATGCACTCTTGCACTCTTTTCTTTGTCATAAAATTGTTGTTTTCTCAGTTTTTCCTCTGTGTTGGTTTAATATTTGGCCCAAGGTTCTGTTACAAACTGAAACTGTAATCACATTGCATTTTACCTTTAAGTTAATTAAAACATAAGTCTTGTGGATAATGTGGAGTTTAGATATCAGGCTTATATGGGAACATTTTTGTTTATTTGTTTTTTGTTTTCAGTGAAGATCTGAGTCATGTGATCACTCAGCTTGCAAGTTACTGATCTGTCACATTCTTTATACACATTGTATGGTATCTTAGCCTCACTTATGGCCACTGCTTGTGTATAGTAGTTTTATTCATTCAGGCAATGCAAAGGATCAGCTTTCAATCTGCCAAGTGTTCTTTGTATATGAAGAGCTCTATTCATATAGCAATGTGACATTTCCTTATGCATCCCATTAAAAGTCATATGCATGTGATATGTCTGTGTGCTGTGTCATTTTCAGGGTGAAGAAATGCAGTGTTACTTGATTGAGGAATATAGGGCAGGTTTTGCACACTAGGTGTCAGCACTGACTGGTGTATTTTAATGTGGTTCTGAGTCCATGCCTTGATTTACATAAGCACTGCTGTAGAGAAGAACGTCGACGTCACCACAGAGTTCAAGCGTCGTAAAAATGCACTAACTTAATAGTTTTAGTCTGATATTCGGCTTTAGGCGTGTGATTACTTAATTATTCAATTCTTTCAAATAATATTTAAGAAAAAGAACGAGACCTTTCCCTGTTTTTGTCTATCATTTGTGTGTGTGTGTGCTCCTCGCCGCTCTATAGCGCTCCCTCTAGCGGCCAATGGGAGAACTGATGCTACGCGCACACAGCAGAAATGGCCTTTTTCCTTATATGGCGATAGGAGTCGCGAGCCGCTCGATGCGCGTGCACGACCGCCGCCGTTTGCTTCCTTATTTGGAAGCGAGTTAAGCGAACCTTAAAAGGGGCAGAGACACACAGCCGCCCGCGGACACGCTGACTGATGAAATTTCACATTATTACAATTCGCTCTTTTCAATGGATCGGCAAAATGCGTCCTTTGTCGCAAAAAATAATAAATAATAAAACAAATGAAGGTACTATGAAAGTACAAGTTTGCAGCATATTAAGTAGGGTTGGAAGGAGTGCCATTTTAGCTGATCATTTTTATTACACGTAATACAAGTTATTACATATTCCGTCGCTCAGTTACAGGAGATAGCTGTACCCCAGCACGCACATTTATTCCAGGACAAGTTGCAGGTGTATTCCTGCGTTTAATGACTTGATTGGTTAAACGCATCTAATCAACAAATCTAATTATTCTAACGATTAACGCATCGGCGTGGTTTCTACAGGAAACAGGCTCAGATATCGCCCTGCACGCGACCGTGGCGCAGTTGCAGGATACAGAACTCCACATCCCGTCGTTCAGCCACGAATCACGTGACTGTTCACGACACGCTCGCCCCCATCTAAGCGGCGGGTGCGCGCGCTGAAGGGCGCGTCCGTGTGAGTCAAGTGTGCGAGAGCGAGAGACCGCATCACCCACCGCTCATTCAATTCCTCTTTTACACGCCGACTAACAGAGACGTCGCGATGGTATGTCTGCATTTGTTCATATTTACCTTTTTGGTTGATACCAACTTATTGTGACCATTTCAATGATAAGAGCTGAATGCTTTTTTTGCTTTTTAATCTGAACACGGGATGTTTTCTGGGAGATTTTCTCATCAGTCTGGGTTGACGCCATTCTTGGCCATGTCCGGTAGCGCTGCTAGCTTGTTAGCTTCATCATCCAACCTGACTTGCGGTGATCTTAAAACGTGGGAATTAAGGACGCCATCCGGTGCAAAAAAATCAATCCCATTTTTAGTCTGGCACTTAACATGGAAAATTTATCAGCCCCGGCTGTCAAATGTTTACAATGAAAATGACTTTTAGGAAAAAAAAAAAAAAAAAACGACCCAAAAACAAATGGCGCCATTTCCTCAGCCATCCTTTTATTTCCGTTAATTTAAGCCCTAGCTAAGGCCTGTCAAGTGGTTTTCACGGGTTTATTCGGGCCCTTCTCAGGCCTTCTCTGTCAGACTGCGGGGAACAGCAGGTCTGTGGAAGCGCCACCGCGGGCACCGCGTCTCTCTGAGAGCCAGGCGGAGAAGGCCGTCTCTGCATGTGCTAATGCTAACCTGCTAACACCACCGGTCCTTTGTCTGAACGTGAGCATCCGGCGCAGTCACACAAAAAAAACGAGAAATAAAAACTGGTCGCGCATATAGGTCCGTTTGTGTGAATAATCAAGAGACGGGTTTGGTTTAATTAAAGGCGTTATTATGGTTTTTCCCCCGGCGTTTTTTGTGCGTTTAGATGACCAGCACATGCCTCGACCCGCATTCTCTGTGGCCCCACCCTGATTACTGATGCACGCGCAAACTGGCCTTTTATTCCTCCGCGCTGAAGAGCAAGTGGAAAAGATCACAGATTGGCTGGCTGTAATGGCCGTCATCCGTCGAAGTATATAAAAAATAAAAATAAAAAAAACCACGAAAGCGAATAATGCTTTTCTTATTAGTAAGACACTGGCTTGTTTGACACGAAGAAGGAAACGGTGTTTCTTCCTGGTTGTAGCCGCGAATATTCATCCGCCACTTCTCCAGATCTCTGATCAGTGCTGGTGTTTGGTGTGTTCAGTGCTGGTGTTTGGTGTGTTCAGTGTTTGGTGTGTTCAGTGGTGAACACTGCAGCAGGGCCTTGTTCAGCAGAAGTACGAGTCTCTCTCTCATTGCAGACGGAGAAGGCCGGAACTTCCTCACCAGTTTGCGAATGCGCACAAGAAGTATGCGTCGCCAGAGAAATAATAAAAAATAAACACTGAGATAAATAAAACCCGCCGCTCGGAGTTGAGGTCTGAGAGCAAAGCGATGGTTTTAGCGAGGGTCGTTATTTTCCTCTCGTTATTCTGCAGAGGAGTGTTGTCACATGTGAAGGAAATCCCGGTTCCGGTTTGAGCCCACGCAGTTATCTGCCATTTCAAACCCGTGTGTGTGAGAGAGAGAGAGAGAGAGAAGTGCAGTCGCCTTAATGGAGCTGCACAAATTTTGATTACATGCTTTTAGGCGTCCATCAGGTTTGCTGTAATCTCAGTACTTTCTGGAGTGTGTACAGCACACTGATGGGTGAACTTTGTCTTCAAATAACGTCCTTTGGTATTGTATAACAGGAAGATGTGGCTCTGGGGGGGAAAAATAATAATAATAATCGCATATCAGCTTTTGTACATACTCCAGAGCTGCTACATTTAAAATAATAATAATTTATTATTATTATTATAGTCTACAGGCTGTGGCTGTTGCAAAGTAAAGTCTGTGTTCCTCATGACCCTGAGCAAAACCATCCACACCCTTTTATACACACTTCCGTGTGGTGGTTCACTAATACAGCACAGTCATTCAGTAGCCAAGATTTATAGATTATATCTGCAAATGCTTCTCGAGTCTCTTTTCCGCACCGAGCTATAATATAATCCACTGGTTATTGAGCGGCTGATCGAGCATCAGTTTGCGGCGTTGGATTAGTATTTGGTTGTCAGGTTCGCTCCATTAGAGTTAAAGTCTTGGGGGTTACAGTACAGAAGCAGAATCTACTGGAATTCCACTTCTTGAAATCTCTGTGCCGCAGCTTGTCTGTACTTGCCGTGTGTTGTAATGGAAATCAGAAGACCTGAATAGATTTATACGCTGTGACTCAGGCCGTTCTTGATTTTCACAGTAGTGCCATTGTTTGGATCGCCTGTGCGCTTGTGTAGCTTTCTCGTCCTTTTTCCATCCTACTATGTGACGTTTTGTGAGGGATTTTTTTTTTTTTTTAAAACAATAGTTAATGTAATATAATCAGTCATATAAATATTTATGGCTAGTGCTATAGAGGCACAAAGTAGTCCATCCGTATTTTTGTATCTCTTAATTCCCGTGTTACTTAAGCAAGCCCCACACCCTGCATTTCTTTTCTTTTAAAAACGAGTCACGCCACACCTAATCTTTAGAGCGTCTGTTCTTGACATGCATTCCTGTTACAACTTCCTGGCCTCAGTGGGGCCTCCTTGTGTTTCTCCTGTGTCAGGTATTTCCACATCTGGGTGTTGCAGAGTGACTCAGGCAGGTAGTTGCAATTGATTTAGTTCGAGTTGGCCCTGCTGGTTTCCATGTCATGTTCACTTAATCTTAGTCTCACTGAAGTATGCACATTCACGTTCATACCTGTCCTTGTCTCTACATTCAGGAAACATTTTGGGTTCTTATGGTGATACAATTTAGCATCTTTGTGTTTGTACGTAGGCCTCCGGAGTTACAGTCCAAGATGATGTTCTGACTATCTTCAACGAAATGAAAGTGCGCAAGGCACAGGCCAGTGATGAGACGAGGAAGAAGGCTGTGTTGTTCTGCCTGAGTGAGGACAAAAAGCAAATCATCATGGAAGAGGGCCGTGAGATCCTGCAGAGAGAAGAGGGAGATCCCTACCTGAAGTTTGTCAAGATGCTGCCCCCTAATGACTGCCGCTATGCTCTGTATGACGCCACATACGAGACCAAGGAGACCAAGAAGGAGGACCTGGTATTCATCTTTTGGTAAGGAAAACTTGGTGAAACACCTGGTGCTAGTAGAAAAGTTAGTTTTAGGTTAATTTAAACTGGGTGATGCAGCAGCTAAACTGCTTTAGTGTTTTTACTTCCAGGGCCCCAGAGAGTGCTCCACTCAAGAGCAAGATGATCTATGCCAGCTCTAAGGATGCGATCAAGAAGAAGTTCACAGGTGAGAATCCTGAATTATGAGCAGTTGTTTTTGTTTACTAATGGTCAATTAGAGTCAATTTTTTTATTATTATTTGTGGTACTATACTAATGATATATTCAGCATCAAACTTGGTGCATGGCTCTGCATCTTTAATGAATGTGTTGGTTGGTAGTCTATTATATCATGGAGATGATGTAATGCATGCATGCATAGATGATAATTAGAATTATATTACTTTAAAACAAAAAGCTAAAGGTAATAGTGGATAGAACATTACTGTGAAAATTAGATCTTTAAAAAGTGTGATTCTTGGTTCAGGTTATTTAGTTTGAACTGCTTGTGTTGCACAGGTATCAAGCACGAGTGGCAAGTGAACGGACTGGAAGACATCAAGGACCGAAAGACTCTTGCTGAGAAGCTCGGGGGTTCTTCAGTTATCAGCCTTGAAGGGAAGCCTCTGATTGATTGAGGCCAATACTCTGGTGGGGTAGAGCTGTATAGCTGTGCATTTCAACATGGGTAGGGCAAGGGCACATGGCAGTGATGCTGGTGGGTGGGCTCTAGTGGGTGGGGTGGGTTGGATGAAAGTGACAGTTTCCAAACTCCACAAAAAAAAAAAATTTGGCTGTCATTCCATTTCACACATACCAAGAACAAAATAAAAATCATATTGAAGGTTATTATAATAACTGTACGTGTGCAGGCAGGTTTTGTTCTTTTCTGGTTCCTTTAGATTGTTTAAGGAAGATGAGGCAGAACAGCAACCATTACAGTTAAACTATTGAATCTGCAGAATACTGTTCACATTTACACAATGGATTTTTTTTTTTTTTTTTTTTGCCAAACTTATAGTTAATTTTTCTAAGTATGTGTGTGTAGTTGAGATTAGGTGTAGTACAAAACAACTTACTCCATTAGTGATTGCACAAGATGCATCAAGACAACCATTTTGGGAACATGAATATTCTCCTTTCTCATTCCCTGTTCCTTTCTTGTTTTACAATTCCAAATGTTTTAATGATTCCAGCTCTTATTTGAAAACGTTTTGAAATCTGATTCTAAACTATGGCACTGGTGTCAGAATATTGTTCACATTCCTTAAATGCAAACATTCTGGATCTAACGGGAGGATTGAGCAGAAGGCAAGGTGAGGAGCGATGCATTAGGACAACCTGTGTACAGAGCTTGAAAGATATTGCATAGTGGATGTTTTGTATCGTCTCCTTATCTCTAATAAAAAAAAAGCACTAAATGACCCTTTTTGTTGTGATTTGTGGTAATGTTTGTTCATGTTCAATCACTTCGCTCTACACGCCTCGACGTTTTCAAGGATTCTCTGATTAAGGGTTCTAGCCTCCTATGGAGGTTTTATCTGGAACCTTTTCTGAAAGGGAAAAGGTTGTACATGGAACATTTCAAGGTTCTCACTGAGGTACAAACTACAAAACCCTTTCTAAAGAAGGGTCTAAAGAATCCTTTCAGCCTAGAGTCTTTAGTAATACCTCAATTGTAGCTGCTTTTTTGTATACAGAAATTCCAGCTAGTGTGGTTTAATGACATAATTATGTAATTCATACAAATCTATTCGTGTCTGAATCCATTTCACTAGTAATTGATTTTATTGAACTCTAGTAACTTGAAGTACTCCAGCAAGGGTGAAAAGTAAAACGCATCATCTGTGATTGCAAAAGCATATCTAGCAGTCACCATGTTGTGGCATTTCTGAGCAATTATTAATTGCGTGGGCCACTAGAGGGCAGTCAACCACTTCACAGAAGACACTAGAAGCAACCTTCCTCATTCAACGGTTTGGAGATTGGTAGTGCATGCCAAGGTATAATCATTTATCCCCTTTTGGAATTTAGTAGAATTATTACAAGACCCCAAGGAGCTCATTCTGATGTCTCTGACCAGATCTGGTTGAATAATGCCATTGTAAAAGCCTTTCTCTCTTCAGCAGTGTCCTGAAGCACAAAGGCTTTGTTTCAGTCGTTCACATGACTTGACCAGTTTCCTGTGTGGTCAGCAAGTTACCAGTGACCACACATCTGGATGCTTGCTGTGGTGTAGGCAATTCCCTAAGTACTTACTGTTCAGTTTAATGATTTTGAAACTGAATGAGCATTTTAAATAAATCCTTTCTGTTTCATGGTGTTACTGTCACATTATGTGCATATACATATACCCAGAGTAATTTGCAGGTAAATGGAACAGCAGTGGCTCTCATACCCTCTTAGACCCTGGACAGTCCTGGACACTGGTTATCTCTGCTCTCGTATGCATTTTACTATGATATGAGGTGTTTGCTTGTGGAAAATCCCAAGATGTTACCAAATATCTGCATTTTTATACAGTTGATTGTACATTGCGTGCACTAGGTTATAGATTGGAGTGTTTGGCACTGCCAGGGCAGTTCAGCTCCCAAAGATTTCAAATAGCAAATAAACACAACAAACAATTAAAAAAAGCTCATCATCAAAAGTTTTCTGAAGAAACTCAGCATCTCATGGAGTATTTCTGAAGAAACTCACCAACCAGTTTTGTTTCAGTTTAACAGAGCTATTATTGAGAGCATCTTAACCTCATCAATAACTCTGTGGGTCAGCTCAGCCTCCTCCTGCTTAAAAGCGAACTGTGTGCACCGCAGAAAGGCTGACTGGTCAGCAGCAGCTCTCAGTTCAAGAGCTGCATTACATCAGGGCCAAGAAGTGAGCTGAAAAAAAAAAAACAATCACCATGGACCCCAGAAACTCTCCTCAGGTAAACAGGACCATACCATCAGAGCCAACACTAGCAGTCACTATTCTCAAGAAGCCATCTAAATCTATAACAAACAAGCAGAATTGACCTTTCCCTTTAGCAAAAGTGTTGTATTTGTATTGTATTTATGGTGTATTGTATTCACGGTTTGCACTTTTGTAGTTCTATATCTCTATGTACACTTGTATGTTTGCACATTCTTGTGCTGATCTGCAGGAGGCAGGAGTATCAAACTCATTTAAGTAGCAGGCCACATTACACTTAATCCAGTATGAAGTGGCCCGTACCAAAAATAATAATAAAATTAGTTTAGTGACCAATAACACATCAAGAGCTCCTTTTCATTTGTCTAAAGAGTACTTTCTGAATGCACAATCAGATTAAATATACATCACCTTCAAAAACACACACACACACACACACATGAACACACTGCAATTCATAGTGGCTTGCATAACTATTCACTCCCTCGAATTGGGATTATATGTCGTGAATCTACACAAAAGTAGAGTTTGCAAAGTGATTTACAAACAAAACATATAAGTTGTGTTTAAAAGTATTCTCCGCCGTTACTGTGAAACCCCTAAATGAGTTGTTTTGGAAAGAGCTGTGGTTACAGCATCAAATTTTCAGCTTGCTAATGAAATGAAGTTTATTGCTCTGTCTTGCCTTCTAGTGGAATAACAGAGACTAACTCTCTTCTTTTCATCAATTAATTTATAGTCCACAAGATTATTTTAATTTTGAACAGACCTTCTAAATTTGATACTTGCCTTAGAAACCAATTTTTTAAAATTAATTAATTTTTTTTTTTGCCCATTTGGTTTTGCAGAGAAGCCTACAGCAACTTGACCAAGGATTCTTAAGAATGTTCCTCCTCTTGACCACAAGGGAGAGCCAGACTTCTGTGTATGCCACTGCAAAGCTTTGCATAGTATGGAATGGCAAAATAGAGAGAAACAATTATGATAGACATCTTTTTGTTTATTAAAATAGAAGGATTTTGATAGAAAATAGAAATAGAAAAAAAATATATATTCATCAATGTATCCACATCTATTGTACCTGCTATCCAATCTAGCATATTGGGTTGCATATATTTTTCTTGCTAAAGCAGCTGAAGTCTGTATCCTATGATATTTACTCAGGAAAATCACAGAGGAGGTTATGCTTAGATGTTCCATATAACATTCATCAGCTGTTTCTACAGCCAGAAATTAAATTAGCCTCCATATTAGCCTATAAAACACAAATTTAGCTCACTCATATCATCAGTTTACTCTATCATCATGATAGGCAGTATTAAAGTGCCCCAGTTACCTCAGCATTAGGAACAGGTTAATATATCTGACAGACTACACAATGTTATAACTGTAAGCATCACAGTCTAAACCTGATTATACACCAGAAGCTCTTTTCTCAGGCTGAGTGTTGAGAATTCAGTTCTGTGCTTTCTTGCACTGGGTTAGTAAATGCAACATGTACTGACCGTCATATTATTGCGAGCATGTCACCGCTGTAGCTATACTATCAAAGCTCATATTCCATTTTATATCAAACTCCAGACCACGGTGTGTGTCTTTATTGTGTTACCTCAGTTGTGTAAGCTCAATTTGTGAAACACAGAAAATGCAAGCATTTGATCGAGACAAACTAGCTCGTTATGTCTTTTTCATTCCAGAGACCCTACAGCAGTTTACAGATAGTTCACTGCAGTACTACATATTAAAACAAGGCACTGTAGGCCTACTACTAATATTATGGGCCCAGGCTGCACACTATGGCATGAATGGTATTTTGTAGTGTTTTTTTTATCCAGAATGGCTGTGTTTGCATATAAATATTTTCATCTTTTAACAAGTTTTAAATTATTTCCGTTTCACAAAATGTCAGCTAAATGTCATTACTGAATGGACAATAAGAAGAGTTTGTGACCTCAGTAAAGCTGATCAGCATTTGGTATTTGCCTGACATTCATGGGCAAGTATGGTTGCTAAAACAGGAAATGCACACATTTAATATTGGTTAAAAGCAGATACACTATATGGTCAAAAGTGTATGGACACCTGACCATCACACCCATATGTAGGCCTTCCTCAAACTGTTGCCACAACGTTTGAGGCACACAATTGTATAGGATGCCTTTGTATGCTGTTGCATTTCATTTTCCCTTCGCTGGAGCTAAGGGGCCCAAACCTGTTCCAGAATGACAATGCCCCTGTGCACAAAGCGATGTCCATGAAGACATAGTTTTGTCAAGGTTGGAGTGGAAAAACTCAAATTGCCTGAATGGCACTCTCACCACAATCCTACTGAACACTTTTGGGATGAACTGAAATGCCAACTGTACCCCAGGCCTCCTCACACAACGTCAGGGCCTGAATTCACTAAGGCTGAATGAGCACAAATCCCCACAGCCATGCACCAATATCTAGTGGAAAACCCTCCCAGAAGAGTGGAGGTTGTTTTAGCAGCGAAGGGGGGCTAAATCTGGCATGGGATGTTCAAAAAGCACATATGGTTGTGATGGTCAGGTGTCCACAAACTTTTGGCCATGTAGTGCACATATATTGCCTGTGCCCATCTTCTAATGTTACCATTATTAATAGCCAATGTCTTGACTGGGAATAACGCTGAGCCGCCAACTTTAATTTGTCCAGTATCTGCCTCAAAATTTACGTTCGAGGCCATACCCACTTTACAATTATTTGCACCGTGAACCAAACACACATTTTGATAGTGAATGAAATCAGACACATTGGTTTACATGACTAATATTCTTCTGTTATCAGATTACCAAAAGGATTAATGACCTAGTATGATCCAAAGGTCATTCAGACTGGCCTCAATAGGTTTACTCTATTCCTACTGAGGTGTACACAAAAATGTTTTTTTATTCCGATTAAGAAACCTATCAGATTATTACCTGAATATTAGGCTGCACGTATATGTAGCTATTGATTAAAATGCGAGCTGGAAGCGTTGCCACTGGGTTGTGCACCGTGTCTGGTGTTAAACAGGTTTTAAAACAAATACATGCCAGGTATACTGATTGTTATTATGGATATCTAATAAAGTCACAACAGTGTAACTGTAATTTCTATTTTATATTGGTACTGACTTGGCTTAAAGCAAGTGCACAATTCCTCACCCTTCTGTCTCATTTCTCATAAGTCCTAACCAAATAATCCAAGATGAATATATTAAAATGGAGAGGCAGCAGTGTTTAACTTGTTTAAATAAATGTCCAATTTAATGCAAACATGATATCTGATCCAATTTGGATTAACTTAAACTTTGATGATCAAATCTAGAATCCTTTGATAACCTCTTTCCAAGGACCATATCTTGATTTGACAGTAATTGCTTTTATCTATAAAAGGACTGACTGTAAAATCGCATGTTCATTGATCAGTTTTTCTTTCCTCTCCTTCTGTCTTCTCATGCTTATCTAAATCATTCCTGACTGCAGTCTGCTCTGTTTCCATGCACCCAGTAACAGATCTGAGCAAATTTGAGTGGAGTGAAACGGACGGCTACATTGTAGTCACGGTTCTCGCCATTGATCTCCAACCATTGATGCCCAGAGAAGATGCCAATCACCTTGCGCTCCCAGCGCTCCAGCGCATTGTCCCACACACGGCCATACACCCCAGAGCCACTAGCCCCGGGTCTTGCATCACAATGCTGGTAGATTAGATCATTACTCTCATCTTCTACAGGGCAGAAACGATACACAAGCTCTCCGGGCCTATCACTGTCAAACCCAGAGAAATGGATGCGTTTTCCAGCCAAATCGTTAGAAGGAGGGGCTACGGCAAGGCGCATAAAGGGGCGGCGATGTGGCCAACGCAGCTCCAGAAGGGCATAGTCATAATCCATGCTGACATCCTGGGGTCCTTGTATCCAGCCTTTAGGCACACGTGTCCGCCGCACCCTCACCCAGCGCACCAAGGGCTTTTTCAAGTCTTCTTTGGTGCTATTAGCTGAGGGTGGGATGAGGAAGCCAACTCTGAGCTTGCGTGCACCTTTGACATAATCTTTTCCATCATGTACACAGTGGGCAGCGGTCAGCACATGTTGTTTGGATACCAGAACACCAGTGCAGCCTGTGGAGATGCGTACAGCTGTGGAGAAGGGGTAGTCCAAAAGGAAGTGATCACCACGAATGTTGAAGCGTCCATCTGCGCCATAGATTTGCCTCCTTGTTCTTTTGTGAGGAAAAGATGGGATTTTATGCTTCCTCTTGATGGACAATGCAGGAGAGATGTTGCTGTCGGCATCTTCATCTTCCAGATTGACAGTGGTTAGTGTGCGTGAGCCATCAGCATACAGTGTTTCGAAGGCCAGCTGCTCAGTTAGATGTTCTTTGTCAATGTCTTCTACCTTGTGGTAGCAGCTGGCATTGCAGTGAGTGGTGAAGTCCAGCTGGGCCGTTGCACTGAAACGGGAGCGAGAGAGGGCCAAAGGGGCGTGAGGCACCAGAGAGGGGATGTGGAGATTCTGCGACAGGTAGGTGGGTGCTCTCGCTGACAGAGAATACTTGGATAGGAGAAGTAAGAGGAGATGACCAGCAAGATAGAAATGTGCTAAACCCAATCTCCAGTAACGGGCCATGGCTGAGATTAGAGGAACCTGAAATTAGAGCAAGACACGCAACTTACAACATGACTGCAACAGTTTAACACTCAATCAGTTTTATTTGGAATATTCATTTCAATATGCCAAATCTCAACAATACTTTCTTGATAGCTACACTCTTAGGGGGAAAAAAAGGTTAGATCTAGAACCCTTAATTATACTTTGATTGTCCCTCATGAGGAATCCTTACATTTTCTATGCAGAACCCTACAACAGAGACTTTCTCTGTTAGAAAGTAGTTCTAATTAGCAAACCTAAGGACTCTTGAAGAACTTTTTTCTTAGTGTATGGCTGAGGTATGCTTTTAAACTTAGAAATGGATTTAGAGTGAATAAATGTTCAAATATCAATGTACTGTATAATCACAATATACTGTACATCCAAGATAACTTCATTTACCTTTTTATTTATTTCATACCCCCTTCAAAACTCCATATTTTGAGTGAAATACAAGAAGGCCTCCTGTCATATCTTATGCACATTATGGAAGATGCAGTGAATCATGTTCAGACAAGACTACAGACATCTACACGCTACACATAGTAAGAGTTCCAAAGATTTTACACTGGTGTGTCAGGCACATTTTATCATTTAATCATTTAAAAAAAATGAGTAGTTAATTTTGGGCTAATTAAATCAATATTTTCTTTGCCCAGGAAATTCTACTGACAAAGATGGAGATCTTAGATTAGTCGCTTTGTCAGTCTCTCAACTGATCACCACAATTTCAAACCTGAATTACTGAAATGCAGCTAGTAATGATATTCTTCTTACTCTAACTTGGCACTATTAACTGACAACTAATAAGCCTGGTTGTGCTTTATAATTAGTCTTGTGTCCAAATAGTAAAGATCTCAATACATTAATACACTCCAGTGACGTATTAATACAAAATGGCTTACTTTTTCTAAATCTACAGAATTATGTGATTGATTTCAGGATTTCATCACCGTTCCACAACGTGTCATGGGGCCATATGTGACCCCTGTGTACCGCCTCCCTGGAAATCCCAGAGAACAACCTGTTTCCCAGCACCCAAAACTCACCTCGTCTTTTGTTATGCTTCACATGGTGAATGGGTGTCCAACCATCATTACCCACGCCTAACTCGTCTTGTTAAATTCAAGGAAAACACACCATGTTTACCTAGCTTCACTTGCATTGAGGCTGTACAAACCATAAAGCAGTACGTGCAAATGCTCAAGCAGATATTTACAAGGAGAAGAGGGTTACCTCGGCAGTGTAAGCAGTCTCCCAGGTTATGAATGTGAAGCCATTTAAACTCTCAGCTTAATCACAGGCATCACAGTCATTATGGATTATTATTACTGTTGTTGTTGTTGTTGTTGTTGTTATTATTATTATTATTATTATTATTATTATTATTATTATTATTATTATTATTATTAAAACGCGCGCGCTCCGCCAGTCGCCGTTATTCTGCTTTTGCGCACAGGATTGTAGGATATTATACGGTCCAAAATGAATACATACATACATAAATTGATTTTGTAAATGATTTTCGTAATTAAAAGAACTCAACCTTGAGAAGTTTCTAGTCAAATCCAAATCACGTCTTCGTCTTCAAGTGCACCGGCTATTCGAGCTCTGGAGTTTCCTTCCATTCCGGCTTTACGCGCCTTTCCACTTAATGGCACAAAAAAACAAAACAAAAAAAAAAAACCCCAAAAAAAAAACAGCCTCCACACTAACACCCAGACACACTCCACTTGCTGTCTCTGTCACATCTGCACTCAAGTCCCGTAGGATGAATCGGTTTCCTGGAGAAAGGCAGGACAGTGTGTGTTGCCCGCTGGAGTCTCTTCAGCCAAATAACCAGAGATGAGTTTGGCGCTGCAGTTTAACCTCGTGGTCCTAGCGCCGCTGTGTGTGCTCGACCTACCATACAATGTGCTAACTTAATCTTAGTCCAGACTATCCATCCATTGTCAGTACCACTTATCCTATACAGGGTTGTGGAGCCTATCCCAGGAGACTTGCACACACTCTCACACACAACGGACAATTTGGAAATGCCAGTCAGCCTACAGCACATGGATTTGGACTGGAGGAGGAAACCGGCGTACCCGGAGGAAACTCCTGAAGCACAGGGAGAACATGCAAACTCTGTGCACACGGGGCAGAGTCTGGATCCGAACTCCCAAGATGTGAGACAACAGTGCTAACCACTAAGCCACCGTGCCCCTCAGTCCAGGCTATGTGCTCTTTTATATGAAATGCATATGTGTTTAAAAAACAAACAAACAAAAAAAAAACCCTCATTTACTCATCTGCCACTGGTCACGAGCTGAGATCGACAGTCTTAGTGTGATGCGCTGTCTGATGAAGTTCTGGCAGTGTCAGAAATTTTTGCTAAAACATCTCAGAGTGGCCTCTGCTATAACACTTGTCTAAAAGTCACCAGTTGTAGGATAGAATTATGTGAAACTCACAGGACAGCTACAAATATGGTAGTGGAATGCAAAAAAAGCAGGCTAATGGACAGAACAAAATATCCTTATTGCTACAAGCTCACTTTGAGGATGTTTCTGGTTATGAGAGCCTGTTTACTGCACAACCCCAGATCTCGCTGCATAATGACCTAAGCATAACATCATAATTTTTGTTAATTGCAGGTCTAGAGGATAGAACACGTTATCACAGAGTCTGTTATAGAATTCAACCAAGATTTTTATTGGAATCATCTCATACTGTGGCACAAATAATAACCTTAAAAGGCTGCTGAAGTCTCACAGTCTAAAACCAGCTTAAGGGGAAAACACTGATTATTGGATTTGCCAGGTTTTAAACTATTAGAGTCCATTTTCATAACAAAAAGCTGTTCAAGGCAATGCATGAAAGAAACCTTTCCTGAGAGCAACCCACAAAATACAGTGCCTGAACATCATCAATCAATGGATCTAAAATTTGAATCAAGTGTCGGATTAGACACAAACTTCCTAACGTAACAATCAGCAGTTCAAATTTCAGTCCCAGGTCTGCCAGCGAGCCACTATTGTCTGTGCTGCCAGTGTATTGTCCCACCTATATTGGGCTCTATCACAATAACATTTGGACTGAGAAGTGGAGTTAAGCCAGTGGATACACACTGTGGCAAAATTAAAGAATAATGCATAATAAAATGGTTTTTGGCCTAAAAACATTAAATCTGGCAACCCTAACTGGTGGACCCCAGAAGAAGATGCTTAACCCTCAACTATTCATAGTTGTGTTTGGACTGTGTCTCAGTGTGTCTGTTAAATGAAGAAATGTAAATGTATTTACACCCAAACTGCACCCAAGTTGAAAGGAATATTTTCAGAAATACCTGTATCTGGGCATATCGTTGCATTTTCTTCTTGAACCGCTTGTCAAAGTTGAGTGTAACCTTCTGACCTTGCGCTCTCACACCGCTTGCCCCAACATACACTATACGGCCAAAAGTTTGTGGACACCTGACCATAACAATCATATGTGCTTTTTGAACATCCCGTTCCAGATTTTGTCCCCTTTTGCTGTTATAATAAGCTGCAATCTTCTGGGAAGGCTTTCCACTAGATTTTGGAACATGGCTATGGAGATTTGTGTTCATTCAGCCACAACAGAATTAGTGAAGTCAAGCATTGTTGTTGAGGAGGCCTGGCGCGCAGCAAACCATGTCTGCATGGACCTCACTTTGTGCACAGGGGTGTTGTCATGCTGGAACAGGTTTGGGTCTCTTAGTTCCAGTGAAGGGAATTGTAATGCTACAACATACAAAGACATTCTACACAGTTGTGTGCTTCCAACTTTGCGGCAAGAGTTTTGGGAAAACGCACATACAGTATGGGTGTGATGGTCAGGTGTCCACAGATTTTTGCCTATATAGTGTAAGTCCACACAGACTACTTGACAGAGGAATGCAAATCAATCACTGTCTTTAAAAACAGGCTCAACTGTGTTCTCATTTACTGGATCGAGCATACTCTCTTGCCTGTGTCAAGTTCTGCACAATGTCATTAGCTCAGGAATTCAACGCTTTTCTACTATAAGGTTTCATGCAGTTTATTCTGTTGTTCCAAAAAAAACACATACATTATAACATAAAAACATAACAGACAACATTATGATGTCACAACTGCACAAGTGATTAAGCTAACCATTGGGTATTCAATCTTCTTGTCTTTTCTGTGAAGTTTCAGAGAATTAATGCAGGATCTGGGGAACACATGCTTTGTAACACATCAAAGATTTTATTTTTTATTTAAAGATCTGAGAATTTGCCCAAGTTACAGTATTCTGATAACTAAACACTGAACTTGTGGTGGTATTTGGGTAAGTGCAAATGTGTGAGGCCACGGCACAGCTTGGTGCAGTGATAGGATCATTCGACAGCCTGCGGGTCACTGTGGGTTAGCAACATGTGTTCAGTTTGTGTTGGCACTGAGTGCTTCAATATCTTGTGCTCAGATATTTTCAAGCACGTTTCCTCTCTAACATCCACAGATTTTTTTTTTTCTGATTTGCAGCACAAGTTGTTCTAAACCATTGATATTTACCATGTCATGTCACAGTTTATTATTAAAAGTTGGGGTGAGCTCAAGGAGCTCAAATCTTCCAGCCGGCAGGAATGCACCACCTTGGACTATCCCCAGCTCCATGTACAGTGGAGCTCTTGTTCTTGACCTGTCCTGGGCTGTGGGAGGGGCAAAGGGTGAAGAAAGAGCTCACAATGAGTAGGGAACTCTGTTAATGTGTGCCCTTTTCCAACTGAAAGCCACTCTTTTATCACCTCTAGGTTCAGATATGAGCCCTGGGCCACAGTTTCTCTGACTGGTTCTAAAGGTCCTCTCCCTCACTATTAACTAAAGCAGAAATGACATTTTAGAGAAAGAATGTGAGGAGAAAATGTGTTCATCTACTATGAATGTGTGCATAATAGATTAGCCTTATGTTTATAAATCCCTTCATACTTCATAATGTTGAACTACCCTTATTATGCAAATGGTAGATAATTGATTTAGTTTCAAGGTACATTAATAGCTTGCAAGGAAAAGTACAGGCTAAAAGTATGCATTAACTGAGCAAGCATACCTTAAATTGCCATGGAAATGCTTCTACCACCAAACACAAGTCAGGACCTGTGTGGATGAGTTCTGATACATTCCCAACTTGATATGCATTACAGGTCAACTGAGTTTCATGGGATTTGTCATGCAATATAAAACAAGAACCACACTACTATGTAGTTTTATGTAATTTCTGTATATATTAATTAAGGTATCTGTTAAGAACCGTGCTGCTTAACCGGTCAAGTGCACATGCACATACGCACACTTCTACTTTCTCAAATGATACTCTATGAGGAGCACCACAGTGAGCCAGAGCATTCGGCTTTGTAAATAAATTAGCCATCAGCCTTCTGAGCAAAGTGGAGTTTGTTAACAACATCAGAGGGCTTCCTCTACACTCTGTAATCTGTTCACTGGCCTCAGACTGAGGTGAGAGAAATGGACTGCCAACAGTAGAAAGAACCCTTTAGAACAATAAGCACTGAGCTTGACCCTCTCTCGCCCTGTACACTGTCACTCATGGACTCAGGAATGCGAGGCTTCCAGTTACGGCAGGAGACCTGAGCCGTGAACCCAAACAATGTCCCCTTTCTGCACCCTACCATTTTATGCCTCCTTTTTTATCATCCTTTTAATTTTTTAATTTTTTTTTCCTGTTTGTTTTACACCAAAGTGCCCCTTGTCCTACCTTAAGACCATGTACTCTGATTATCTTCATTTTCTACTATTTCTCATTTAAGTTTTCTCTTAAAGTATCACTGTCCACTATCATGATATTATGCTTTTCTAATGACTGTCTCCTTCTTTTCTTTACTTTTCTTCTTTTTATTATCCAGTCTTCTCCCTTCTCTAGAGGTGCATAAAGGGATATTGACTATTTTAACAAGTTTGTTTCTTGTATTAAGCTGATCTAAGACATCTAAGACAAGTGAAACTAGGACTAATCCCAAATTATTATTCAACTTCCAGTCTGGAAAGTCAGTTATAATGCTGCCTAAAAGACAGCTTCTAAGCAGACTAAAGGTTACCAGTTGAATTGATGTACACAGAACAGAGTTAGTCAAAAGCAACAAAAAAGACCATTCTTAAATAAATTTGTAAACACCTATATCTAACTCTATTCACGTCCAACAAAATTGCTTGAGCCCGACTTCATAGCTTATGACTTAAATTGATAAATTGTGGAATAGAAGTAGCTTTATTTTCTGTTGTGCAGAATTATGCTAGACCAGATGTTAGGTAATTATATTGTTGCCTCAAGCCCTGAAATTATTTCCAGATATTATATATGAGATGGAAACATATCAGGTGGAAATGACAATGCTTAAATCAGATCCTTAATTTAGTAACCTAATTAAAAAAAAAAGGTCATGGCCACTACTTTGACACAGTGGAAAATGAAAACATAATTATTCTTTTGCAAAATGAATTGGTTATGAATTGTCGATTGAGGCTAGAAGAAGAGAACATCTTAACCCTCTGTCCACAGCTGAATGATGAAAGGAATATACTCAGCTATATTAAATGTTTATATTTCCAGTTACGGTAGCCATAGGATAGAAAACATATTGCACTACTGTGTGACTCACTATGAAAAGAATTTAATTGCCCAACCATCATGCTTAGCAAGCCTGGCATTACATGACATCATTACAGCATATGCAAAAGATATCAGTCTTTCCATGAAGCACTTTTCGGAATCATGGCCAGTCTCGACTGCAGGAAAATTCTGTCATTCAAATTAACTTTTATATTTATTCCACTCTGCCTAGCCTGTAATCTTCTACAGCAATGCGATACCATCTCATTTAATACAAGACTATGTTACCCTGTATTAGGATCTACAGCTTCTAGCAATGTGATATGGCATCTTGTTTAAACATCTAGCTCTCTGTTCAGTTGTTCAACTCAAAGTTAAATAAAACAATATACCATATTCATAAATGATGCAGACTGACAGACTCAGCTGGACATGATGGACAGTTTCTTCATTGCATCACAGATATTACCACAGAACCTCCGAGTCTCTACATAGACAAGGGCTAATGTACACACTTAGTCATGTGCAAACTCTCAGATGTCCTTCATGGTCACATTTTTACAGCACTGCGCATGTGTATTCCACCCAGGTGACGGCTCATCTAAGCTATCTATAGTAATATAGTAATCCAATAGCTTTTGTTTCCCAATATCTGAACTAATACAAAATTTTACACTGTTTATCATTAATTTTTAAAGAAATCACAACTTTTTCTGTGTGTGATTGTTGTTTTTTTGTGATTATTATTCAGGTATTTGTCTTAAAATGAATTATTCTGTAACTTTCATAAATTATTCAATAACTACAAATAGGAAACAAATAGGGAAGACATATAGTTATATGTGTTAAATGAGACAAAATTTCTGGTATGAAATTTAAATGTGTACGAATATCCTGTTTTTACATCAGGTGTACACCAGTGGTTCTCAAAGTGGGGTTCATTGACCCCAGTGGGTTCATGAGGTGTAGCCAGGAGGTCCAAGACTGACTGACTGACTGATTGATTGATTGATTTACAAATTTTGCTACAGTGGTGGAAATCACAACCTACGTTATCAAAGTTATTATATTTAGGGGTTCAAGTGCTAAAGTAATCTCAGACCTAATGTGTTCTATCGGTGGAAAGAAAAGCTCTAAAGCCCCAATAAATTTAAATAATGTTCATAAATTTAATTTCAGAATTTAATTAAATTTATTTTACAGTTAAAGGGGTCCCTGGCTACAAAAACCTTGAGAACCACTGTCATTTTCATATATATAATATTAATTGTAGCTCTCTTTAAGGCAGTTGTTTGATACTGACTCGATTGTTATGGGTCTCTGTGTGTGAGCTTCATTATGCCTTTTACGAAACTTTTTTACATTTTGACCTTGAAGAATGATGCAATCACAAACAGCTGACCAAACAGCTATTACACTGTGATGCAGGCAGATTAATGAATATAGTGGGGATAATAATACTGTATTTAGCAATTCTGCCTGGGGTCAGGCAACACATTCAATCCATACAGTAGACAAAAAGGAGACAACAGTCTTGCTGTAATTTGGTGCAGGTAAACGGCTTTATATCTGAATCATATTATGGCACTACAAGCAAATCTCCTTCAGCCAAAAAGCCTGAAGCAGATCGAGAGACATTATTGCACAGCAGTATAACAGTGCGAGAGCTGGAAAATATCAAGATACTTTCCAACTGAGATCAGAGACTGAAGACTCAGATTTTTACAGGTCAGTGCCAAAATTAAAGACTACAAGACTAAGATTGCAGTACAGGCACACTCCCTGTCTTGGCTCCGTTCGAAAATTCTTTAGGTTTACAACTCTAAACTGTATTATAAACAAAGATGCTGACATTATTGCGCTGAGCAGATTGCAGTAAAGAAGCTCCAGTGGGCAAAGCTAGAGGAGGAGGAAAGCTTGTTTCTGTTTTAAAAAATATAATCAAAATAATCTGTCATAAATAAAAAATATAATGTAGATACTTTTTTTATTTAGAGTATCATCATCTACAGTATGTGTTGACCATATTTGATCTACATCCCTGCAGATGTCTATGAAAATGGCTTCTCTATTTGAGTAAATGGCACTTTGTTAGCATTCCATCTGCTATTTAGTTCAAATATTTGAAGCATTCAGAAACAGTAGAATCGCTGCATAATAAAACTTCCAACTTGAACAGAGAAACCTATGAAGTTAATGAGATGCTGAAAACTAACTCATCAGCTGGGAACATTGCTTAAACACATGACTAATGGTATAGCCATGCTGAGGAAGGGATGAGAGTTCCTGCTGTGTAGTGCAGGCCTTAAAATGGTAACGATAGGAACAATGAATATAAGACAGCACATAAGTAAAGAAACAGAGAGAGAATGCTGCAAGACTCTGTGTATATAATAAAAAATACTTTAGACATCTTGGTGAGCCACAAAAAGTTATTTTGCACAGCTCTCTGAATGTGTGTAGGTGAGTTTTGCACGCATGGCTTTAAACAGGTTTAATGATTTTAAACTCTTGCAATATTAATGTCAGGCCCATAACCCATGTGTTGGCTCTTTTCAACAAACACTGCAGCAGTTCCAAGGATTGGAGAGATAGCTCATTTTTAATCAGAAGATTACACTGAAGTGTTTTCAAATAATGAGATAAAATACAGCTGGATGTACTTATTCAGTTATGCATTTCATTTACATTTCACAGAATTTTTTATCACGATGTTTACTCGGGGAGATGGATTGACTGTATTGATGATCCAGATGAGTGAGTACTTTAGTAAACAGTTGCAAATGCTGTATATGTGAGGGATAGTTTCTAAACAGTGAATACAGTATGTCTCTGAAACGGTTACAGATACACTGAATCCATACACATGCAACAAAAAATCCCTTTGTTTGCTGTTTCCTAATAGGCATCAGAGCCATACACTGGTGGAATATAAGGCATGGAATAGGCTGCGAAGTGCATGTAGAAGTAATTACCAAAGTTTTATCATGAGCCAAACAAACTACAGTGTGCTGTCTGTGTCTGATAATATGACACTCAGTAATATGACATTTCCCCTCTCTGATACTTAACAGTATAAACAAAGACACATGGCTTACACTGCTGTACTCTCAACTAGTGATGAACTTATGTTTAGGGAAAAATAAAAACAAATCATAACACATGAATGATGAATCCATCAACATACCGACTGGATGTGGATAAGCTGGGTCGTTTAACCAAGGCTGGCACTAGTGTTGCCAAAAATTAAGTTTGTTTGCCAATGCAATTTTATAGTTCTGTTCAAAGGCTAGAGTTCACTTCTGTGGCAGGGTTAGACAAGTGAAAGAAGGTAAAGTGGGCTGAGCAGAGGAGAAAACAAGGCCGTTTTCATGTTTATTGAAATATAAACAAAGGGAGAAAAGACAAAAGTAGGAGAACGTAGCTTCTTTTCCAACTGCATTCTTTCCTTCATCAAGAATTCGCTGAGGTTTTGGCAGGCGTCCTTTATTACTGGCTCCTATTCCTGCTCCTTTTGGAAGGACAAGGGAGTGTGTTTGGTCCCTGAGAGGCCTGGAAGAGCAGTGTTAGTGTGTGTCTCTAAATTGTTCCATATCCTGAAAGGATCCAAGGCCCACTCAAAGCCCTTTAATGTCATACATACCAGCAAGCAGACTGAGACTAAGTACACTATCACTTAACACTTGTTAAAAAAAAAAAGACCCGTAAGCCACTTAAGTGCACAGTATACAAAGCACGTGGCCTCTATTAAAACAAGAGTATACTGTTGGCAATCCTTACATAGGGCTCATGCCACTAGAATTGCCACCTTTTGATAATAACTGATTAGACTATTATCGTCTATTTACACTCATTTACTGGTTGAAACTTCTTGTACTGAGAATTACTTAATCTACTCCTGATTTAGAGAAAACAAGAAAAGCTTAGTATTCCAGGAAAGGCATTAACGCTACACTTTGAAGTCGAGCTCATGGAAAGTAGCCATAATTGCTTCTTTTTCTCGTCCCACACACAGTACCCCATTCCCATCCCCCCACACCCCACACCCCCCACCCCGTGCACCAACACTTCAGGTTAATAGTATCAGCAAGACCATTCTCACTGTTATATATAAAGAGATCTTAGAATGGTCTGACACATCCAGCACCTTGCCAAATATAACACCGTGGAGAAACCTTCATCCCTGTTCCTGACAGCAGGAATCTATTTGAGAGAAGCTTAGAAAAACAGACCACGCTCTATTAAAGAGTGGATTTTGATATTGCGCCTATACTAGCAACCAAACCAACACTGCATGCATGTCCTAATCTGAGCGGTCCTGTCTTTTATCAGTCCACACGCTAGACAGAAAGTGTCTACAATTAGATATTAGAATGTACTTTAGATATCACTTGGCATTAACTGAGGCCTGAGTCATAAATTAAACATGGTTATATAACAATTATACAGTCTGGTCTTTTTCCTCCATACTAGTTCACAATAGCCAACAGAAGAAATTTCCACTTCCTCAGACTGATTTGTTGCTCTTCTTTGATAAATAGCTAACATTACTGCCTAGAACTGAAATAGTATCAGCTATCCCAAATATGAAAGGAACAGCATGTTTCAAATACAAGTTAGTAATTTTGCTGTGCTGAATCCAATAAAAAGAGATGTGATGTGGCATGTACTTTCTTCATTCTTCGCACATGCAGCCATTCAGACGGACTCCTCAAGATAATTACAGAATCCCAACATCGTTGCAAAAACAAACTCATGACAACTGTAATTATAGAGAACTTTGCACACATTATTATTCCTAAAAATAGACACACTAATATTTAAAGAGTTCAACAGTGAACTGGGATTTTAGCATGCAAGTGATTCAGAGTGGTGCATTGCTGGCTCACAGCTCTAGGCTTCGTCTCGGTTACTGTTACCGAGTTTCGCATGTTCTCCCCATGTCCATGAGGGCATCCATCTCCCTCCCAAAAACATGCCAGTAGGTGGATTGGCAACTCTACATTGCCCTAGATCTGAATGTGTGAGCGCATGGTGCTCTGTGATAGATTGGCATCCTACATAGGGTGTATTCCTGCCTCATGGCCATTGGTCCCGGGATAGGCTCTAGATCCACCATGACCCAGACCAGGATAAAGCGGTTGCCAAAGAAATCACAAGCAATACAGAGCTGTTGGGCTTTTAGAACACCAACCAACGAACCAGTTATGATGTCAGTTCATAAATAAGATTATATAATGCACAGATGTGCAACGAATGTCCCACTCTATCATTATCCTTATATGGTTTAAAGTTTTAAACTAGCATTTCGTCCAGCTGTTGTTGATGTGCAGACTAACAGAACTGTCACATTTCTCTCTAATTTCAAAAATGAGGAATACTCTCTTTTGAGTATTTGGAAGAGATTGGAGAAAGACTGGATTGCAGCTGGTTGTCCTTTCGTTCAACTGCCATGCTTCTATTTTGTTTCAGCTGAGCTTAAAAACCTCTCTCTCAAGAGACATATTCTCCCTAATACTTTGGCCAAGCACACACTGATACTAAAGCAAGTCTTTCCACAGCTGACTATCAAACATACAAGGAACAGAAGCTCAATAAAATCTCTGCACAAAAAAAAAAAAATCCCCAAACTATCGGAAACAGTGTCGGTTTATCCTCTTACACCTTTAGGATGAATAATATGGAGGAATAAATCATGTTGCTAAGCTCGTTTATGGAGGACCACAGCCATGCAGGCGTCAGGAGTTGTGATGAAGCTCTGGAGCCATAGAGTCCATCCAGCTCTGAGGCACTTTATCGTCTGCTGGGGCTCAAATGCAAACCATCTGCTATTATGCAATACTTCCTAAATGACCCACACCAACAGGCTTCAGGAGGGTTTGGGGAAACCAGGCTAGACTGTAAACTCCTGACCTCTCTCATCTCAGCTACCATCTCAGCTATCATGCCTGGAGGGGTGGCAAATTTATGAGCGTTTGGGAGGGTATGTCATGTCTTAGTGTGATTAAGACTGTTAAACCAAACTGCTTCTTTAGCAGTAGGCATTATTTGGACATGAAGCAAGCTAGAGCCGTTGTTATTACTTTTAGTGACTTGTATAGTGGTGCGTGATTGTGCATGAATAAAATATTTATTGGATAGAGCAATGTTTTTCTACAATCAATTGAAAGTTGCTAGTTTTCTATCATTTTATATGTTTTTCCTAGGACACTTTGTAGTACACTAATGCTAAAAAGCTTTAGTATAGCACACAATGAGCAGGACAATATACAATACTCAGAGTCTAAACTGGAGCTCATGGATGTGGAGATCTGACTCTGACAGATTTATAACTGAGCGTCTCTTTGTATGGACACAACAGAGTGGCTTCCTCCTTCATTTTTTTTTTTAAATAGAAGCTACCAGCTGTGCAGGAACACCTGTCTAAGGTTGCACACAGCTTCAGGGCTGATTGTGAGAATGGGTGTGTTTTCTATAGAACCAATAGGGTGGATGAAGCCTATATACTTGGACTTTACAAAACATACAAAAGGGTATCACTGTCACCAGGAAGCAGGTATAATCAAAACAAGAGACAGCAAACTCTCCCTTAACTCAGAACTGATGTACTCTGTTTCTGTCATATTCTTTAAGGAGGAGAATAAAGACAGTTCTGGCAGCAAAGGCTTAAGCCAGCTCATTCTTCCACAGCAGTCAAGCCTGGTCTTGACATGTTTTACACAGAGCTCACATATAACAGCAGCAGATATGTGTAGGGATTCATCTATCACCTATAATGGAAGTCTTAGGGAGGTTACACAGTCAATATACATTTGTGCAAAACATGCTTTTGTAGGATGAATGGAGGAATTTGTAAATATATTGTATATTATATTAAATATATTTATCATATTATACTCACTAAATAGGTATAATTCATCCTCTCAGAGATGGGACAGTGTTTACTGAGGGAAGAGTTTGCTCCTGTGGGTTAGCCTGTAATGCACTATAGGTAATGGATTCAGATTTTTAAAAATAAATAAATAAATAAATAAATAAACTGTAGTATGCAGAATACAGTTACTTTTTTTTTCGCTTGTTTTTTTTTTTTTTTTTTTTTAAATAAACATTTCCACACACAAGTACCACAAAACCTCAGAATAAACTAGATATAGATAATATAAAAAGATATTCTCCTGTGCCTGGCACTTCTGTCATTTCCATCACACTGAAAGTTTTTCTAACTGAACATTACATTAATGTTATACTTGAGGCAGGGGCATTTCTAGTATTTAGAAAACCATCCAGGGCTCATGGACTGGTCATATTTACATTTTAATATCTACTATCACCATTTTCCGGTATATTAAATTACCATAATATGTAGAGTCTGGTTAGTAACCAATTTGATTGGGACAAACCTATGCATTTTCTCTCTAATCTGGACACCTGCCAATTCTCACTGATCATCCACCTCTTCCCTATCATACAACAGCTACCAACTGGGGAGGGTGAAGGCTAACACATGCTTTCTCAGAGACCTGTAATGCCAGACAACTTCATCACAGGTCAGGGTAACACACACACTGAGGAAAGCATTATCTTCTGCATACATGAGCTCACAGACATCCACAACTGGTTAGTGTCACTCTGACAGCAGCGATAGTATTCTATAGTATTCTAATAAGTCACAAAACAATACTTGCAGTTTTATTCACTAACTGTGTTATTTTCTAATTTATTATTTTTGGTTCATGTTTTTTTTATTTTGGCAGATATTTCATGACACGTGAGGTGGGTCAAATCACGCGTCAGTCAAGCTGAAATGCAAATCAAGTCACAAGTCAGTCAACTACAACTCAAGTGCGACTTTGATCCTTAAATCGAATGTCTCATCTCTATTATATAGTCACAAAATTCAACATCTACTGATTGCACAAGTTGACTTAATTATACATTAATTTTCTGTGAACGTTTTCTGTTCTTTTCTCAGTACAAATCTATCAAAATTATTATCCATGGCAATCACACATAAACTACAGGGGAATAAAAATTAGGTTTAAAAACAGTGGAGTATCTCTTAAAATGAATAACCACTTTCTATATCCAGAATAAACAGAATCTGATTATTACTACAAACACATTATAGCAGAAAGTCCCAATTACTGCCTTTCATAATGCATGCAGGTACATTTAATTTCATAATTAAATAGTTATACAAAAAAAAAAAAAAAAAAAAAAAAAATGCTGCTTTGTTCAAAAAAATAATCTATAAAAAAAGTTGCGTAACATACCAAAAGGATGGGTCTGTTGTCTATTAGCTGAAAAAAAACAATGTGGTAGTGGTGACGGCTTGGACAGAAAGACGATCAAGATCTTTTTTTATCGTCTTTGCGCCATATGAAATGCAGATGAGTGTAGATTTGAGCCAAACACTCCAAATCTGAGTCAAATTCTAAATGAAGAAATCCTCCTGTATCACCTCAGATTGGTGGGTTGCACTCCTCTATCTTTTCCTCTGACCCGTTATAATCCTTTTGATTCTGTGCTTCAAAGCCTTTTTGTCCTTCACTTCTTCCTTTGTGCTATTTATCCTCCAAATGGTGCTTCCTGTATAGTTGGAACTGCAAGCACAGGACATCCCGAGAGGCCACACAAAGCCTTAGTGAAGCCCATGTGTCTAACACCTATACAATCTTTCAGTATTCTTATGACTCACCCAGCCACTATACAGAGGACTTTGGGCTTTATTAAGCAGGAAATCTTAGCATGCACTAGGGCTGAAAGTCATTTCCACCCATACTCAGGACATACTTAGTAAGTTTACCACTGCCTGCTGAAATAAACTTACAAGAGGATGGTGGTGTTTTGCATGTGGACCTCACACATGCATGAACTGTATATAAACTTAGTCTAGAATGATGCATTGCCTTTTTTCCTAAACAACTAAGCAAACAGTGGAGCCTATTGACATACAGATTTGCTAATTGTTTTATGTGAACGCTACAGGAATTAAAAATAAGTGTACACATGCCTGTGCTAACAAACATACTGTTCATTCAGTCACTGGAATTGCACCGTAAGGAGGAAATCCTTGTACTGTGTTGTTGAAAGACTTAATGAGCAACAGAGAGAAATATACTCTTAACAGGTTTAAATAAGTGTAGTGATGTTTTACATGGAGAACACTGATTTTTTGCTTGATAAAAACAGTTTAACAATCTCAGACAACTCTGACCTCTAGTTTAGGATAATGTAATGGAGTACTGGCCTTTCTGAGAAATAGGGCAGAGGTACAATTAAATCCAAAGGAACCATCGAAAGGTGAAGCACAAGGTTAATAGCACTGAGATCTCGAATACATGTCACAAAGCACGGGTTCAAAATACACAGCCATAAACCTGCCAGTCAATGGAGACTCAAGGGGAAGCGTCCACATCACGGAGGAAAGAGAGATGAAAGTGCAGGATGCAAACAAACACAAAGGACATCTTCAGGGTCAAACTTGCTAATGAGCCATGACTTGCTAATGTTTATGGTTCATGCAGCCATTTCCAATTTAGTAAAGAAAAAAATGTATAAAAGGAGAGGGATGTTTATTCATGAAATAACTGGTGCATGTTAAAGGTTCTTTGCTTGTACATGAGTATAAAGCAAGAGAACATCCTCAGCACATTCCAGTGGTTTCAGTCCTGGGTGAACATTCAACAATTCAAATGTGTTTTAGATGGCATGACTGGGACATATTCTCTGTGCGAAATAATCAAATGCAGCAGTTTTCTCAGAATTGAAACGATCTAGTTGACTTAGTTTACTGAGGTTTTGTGCAATGTGCATATTCAACAGATGAATAATTTGATACTTAGCTGTTTTCAGCCATGGACCATCAGCCAGTCTGCTGTCGGCATGGCTCGTCTCCATGGTGATTCTGAACCATATGATGGACATTCATCAGGCTTTGACTGGCCTCATTTTCTGCTGCATTTTCTCAACACCATCTTTTTTTTTATAGAGAATGCATCCTGAAAGAGCTGTTTTTTCACAAACATTTCCTTCTATTGTCATGTAATTTTTAAAAGACATTGTAAATCCAAGCCAAACAATCTCAAGATTTCAAGCAGTACAATCTTCCATCAACACCCATTTAACATGCACTCACTGCTGCAATGGACTGTTCTCCCACAAGTGAAGAAAAATGTTTACATTTTTACTGAAAAACCATAATCCCACATAATAGTTGTCTTTCCTGGCATCAGAATATCAATGTGCATGAGAACATGAGGAGGATGTGATGATTCCAAAAAAAAAAAAAAAATCTGCATCATCTGGATATAACTGCCACAACAAATACGTCATTAAATTCAATTTTATTTGTATAGTGCATTGTCACAAAGCAGATTTACAGAAATATATAAATTCTGGATATAAATGTTAAATTTATACATTTATACGAATTTTAAATTCCAGACTCCAGAGGAACCAGACTCAAAAGGAAACCCATCCTCATCTGGGTTAATATTTGGTTCTGAAATTTAATAGAAAAATGAGAAAACTGCATTCAGAGGATGTGCATGTCTCCAGAAAGTTGTCGATTTGATTGAAGCCCTATGGCAGCTTGTGCAGTGAACCATCACTAATTGCTGATCACACAAAAGGTCATTGCTGAACTTTTTCCTAATGGGGTCCAGGCGCAATATCTGAGCAGTTCATTATAAAATCAAAGCAAAGGTCACTGCAAAAAAAGGTCAAACTTGTTTAGGTTCCTGTGCACTGGAAAATGTACAGAGGAACGAGGGAGAGGGCCACAGGCATGCTACAGCAGACGATGTGTCCCAGTGGTTCCAAACACTTCTGTGAAATAGCTACACAGAGTTTCAACAGACTGGCATGGTAGATGATCTTGCAATATTTGGTTGACCTCAAAGTACTACAGTTTTAGTCTCAACCTCAGATGCTCCACCCACAGGATAAGGAACTAGTGAGAACTATCATCTTTTGTACACTTTTCTGGCCACAACTTTCTGGATCTTGAATATTGCGGTCTGACTTGCTCTCCACACTTCTGTCTGTGTGCATCCATCCATCCACAGGCTTTGTGTTGATCGCGGGGGTGAATTTCTTCTCCATTAACTTGGACTGATTTTAAAGCGTCAATTGTCAACTTTCACCAAAAACGCAGACATGCTGGGCAACATTTTGTTGCAAGAATTGTCATCACCTCAAAACATCATGTTACTCAGCTGAAAGCTTTGACAGTGTTGGTGTTTTCATTGTATAGAGGAGTTTAGCAGTGTTATAACTCCTGCCTAGGTGAGTTTTATGTTTATTCATGTTTACTCAAACATCTAAAAACTTCAAACTGAAGCTAAAGATAAAAAATATTCTTAATATTTGTTAGCATGTATGTAGTTTTTTTTTTAAGATTAATTTGCTAGACTGGTTTAAGTTTAACTGTTGACTTGTCTGATATGTTTATCATGATCGCTAAGGTCAGCTTGAGATCATATCTGTAATAACAATTGTTACTTGATCAATTTATGAGAAAGATATTGTTATATTAAGAATATAGCAGTTATATTGTTTTCTCAAGACATAGACTTTTCACTTTTGATTATGATTGGACAGAACCAATCATACAGTACATAACTCTGCTACGCCAGTTTCCAGACATTAGGCTCAATTAGACAGTATCAACAATGCAGGTAGAGTACACGCCTGTGATGTGCACAAATATGACACCTGTACCAAAGTAAACTTTGTAAAAACAAGTTGAACATAAATTCAAATCCATTTTATTGTTACAAAGTTTTTAACAGACACAAAGCCACTTTACAGAAATCCAGATATAAATTTAAACACCTAGTGAGCAAGCCAGAGCCAGCAATGGCAAAGGAAACACTCTGTAAGACGACATGAGGAACAAACTTTGAGAGAACCCAGACTCAAAAGGAAGCACATTCTCCTCTGGATGGTATGATTACATGTATAATCATAAAGTGAATGACTCGCACCTCTCCTTGAACTTGCATTGCTCTACACGTGGATCTCACCACTCCCAGTGTGGCAAACACATGAACGTTACAGCAGCTAACGCAGCATCTAGTTTTCCTACAGTATATCCAAGATCAGGCCCTTGTGAATGAGGAAAAAAATCCCACAACACAAAACTGCACAGCTATGTTCATATAATGCCATATAATCCATATAATATTGCGCTGTTGATCTGTCTAGTTAGCATGCAGTCTTGTGTATTTATTACATCGTTTTTGCACTTTATGTATTCCTGTGTACCGTGCGCCTTGTGTGTTGTAATATAGTCCTGAAGAAACAGTGTTTTATGCCAACATACATGATATGGAAAAAGTTTGTGGACACCTGACCATCTCACCCATATACTGTTTGAGCATCCCATTCCAGATTTAGTCCCCGCTTTGCTGTTATAATAACATCCACTCTTCTAGGAAGGCTTTCCACTACGTTTTGGAGCATGGCTGTGGGGACGTGCCCAAGAGCATTAGTAATGCCAGGCACTGAAGTCAGGCGAGGACGCCTGGGCGCAGTTAGCATTCCAATTCATCCGAAAGGTGTTCATTGGGGTTGAGGTCAGGGTTCTGTGCAGGCCACTTGAGTTCTTCCGCTGCAACCTTGCCAAACCTTGTCTTCACAGACCTCGATTTGTGCACAGAGGCATTGTCCTGTTGGAACAGGTTTGGGCCCCATAGTTTCAGTGAAGGAAAACTGTAATGCTACAGCATACAAAGGCTTCCTTTACAGTTGTGTGCTTCCAACTTTGTGGCAAAAGTTTGGGGAAGACACACACATGGGTGTGATAATCAGGTGTCCACAAACTTTCGATGGGATAGTGTATACAATTTATATGGAGGAATGGCAACAAAACCAACTTGAATTCGGAGACTCATTGGCTTTGTGCAAAAAGGGCTGTCAGGCAGCGGTAACTGGAAGATGCACTCACACAAGCACTGTGGGATGAATGTATTTATCATTACTGTCATTTATTATTACAATTGGTGTCCGAAAAGTGTGGCATTCATTTTCTGACACTATATAACACAATAAATTCATTACAGAACACCATCCTAAGGTTTAAAAAAAAAAAAAAAAAAGAAGAAGAAGAAGAAGAAGAAGAAGAAGAGAAACTGGTATAAAGCACTCTCATCAGCACTTGGGTGGGCACTATCATGAAGTTGGGAATAAAATGTTGGAAACTATACCAGTGAATTTTGTGCACACTGTTGGCAGATCAAGACTTGCTCAGCAAAACCCAGTGTATAATTAAGCTGTAATTACACTGCTGAGTGAAGGTAACGCTGCTCCAGGAAGAAAAATGCTTGGTCCAATCATCCAAAACCCTGTTGAAACTAGTTTGATAAAATGTGGTCTTTAACATTTAACTGAGATGACCTGTTGTCCAGAGAGATGGTGAAAAAGATAAACAGAACAACCCATAATTTTGTTTATATACTTCATTTCCAAACTGTGTGAGAAATTCTTTGACCTACAATCCTTCAGAGCATCCAAAGCATATGGCTCCAAAGCATATGGCCTGCTCTTTTCTCTCTTTTTCCATGAAATACAGAGCTCATACTGTTTAAAAGCTACTCTTTCCATCTGAAATTTCATTTCAGTGACAGGTTATAGAATTCAAGGAACCTTTTGAATAAACAATGAAATAAAACATGCAACATGCTCACCACCAGGAAACAGAGCTGTGTACTTATTTCCTGTCAACAATCACAGCTTTATACAGTGCCTCTCATTTTTTAGTGACTTCCCTTTTAAAACAAAACAAACAAAAAAAAAAAAAGCAGCAACATGAACTTGTGATTGGAGAGGGACTTGGAGTAGCTGAGGCAAGAAGTAAGCAGTCACAGTCTGCTGGCATGGTGACCCTTAGCGCACATGCAGAAAGGACTTGCACATTGGAGACATGTGATCCTGCTGAACTCTCCCACGACTAAACCACTTTTGCCAAAAGGGTCAAAGGATTTATAATTTAGTCTATGCTGGAGCTCAATATCTTTTCAAAGGCTACCAAAGATTTAAGACTCTCATGTAAGCAGCTGCAGGAATTCAACAGATAGCAGCAACAGAAATACAAATTGGCCAAAAGAGACTCTGGACTATCTGTGTTCTATCATGGACAGACACCCAGCTGGTTTTAATATCAGTAGAACTGTCAGTGTGCTATTGCCTGTCCAAAGATAGCAGAGAAGAGGGAAGCTTGAAAATCAGCAAAGCTGTGCTAGTTTCGAGTCCCACGCATCTTTCACTTCGATGCAGTGTTATGCATATAGTATAGCGCAGTATTCAACAAGCACATTATTGTTATGGTGGACATGATGCCAGTAGCCTGTGGCTACTATCCATTAGGATAGTGTTATAAAAGAAATGATGTATTATAAATGTCGAATGTGATGGGTGCCAGATTTCAGTTAAAATACTGATCATGAAAACATGCATTCAGTAGAAATGTGGCAATATAACAGAGACATTTTCTATCAGAGGGTCCAAAATGGGGGGTAAAAGCGCCATGACAATGAAAGGAATATTACTCTCAAATGAGAGAAAGAAAAAGGTCTCCAACGGTCAAACAAATTATACCATAACAAGCCACCACTGCCAATACACCCCTGCTGTGCCTTACATAGTAGGCTTTTCCCTTAAGCAGTCTCCGAGCCAAACCACAGAGGGAGAGAGAGGAAATGGAATTGTGATGCAGCTGCCCCATCACTCCTAGAGCTCTGATCCAAATCCCCCACAAGCCACGCAGCAAAACCAGTTGTGGCACATACTCCCCTCCCCTTCTCCAAGTCAACCCAGGACTTTTCCCTTCCTTCATACAGAGGAAGAAAGAGTTCAGACCCAGGAGTAAAAAAAAAAAAAAAAAAAGATTCACATTTTTCTGTTTATAAAGAGGTATAACTTGTGCTTCAATAGTTAAATGCATGCTGATAGCAAGGAAATTGGACAAGACCTCACAGTCCCTACTAAGAAATGTGTGCTTAGGCTGCCTGGACCATCTGGTCCATTCCTTTTCCTTCACTTCTCTGCCAGTGTCAACTGGAAAGCTGGATCTCTCTTAGCTATACATCATGAAAGATTCTTTCCAGAATCAGACAAGCACTATTTAAAAAAGAAAGCAAGCTTATTATACTGACAAGAATTACTAATGTCTATTATTGTCTTACTCTCAGACTGGCATTAGACAGTAGCTAACCCAAATGTACACACAGTAACAGCTTCTCTGAGACTGATTAAAGACAGTTAGCATTTTCTACATAGTCAGGCTTAATGCCTCGTCTGCATCCAAAAACCAAGACCATTCAGAAAATGTAGGCTAATAAAAAAAAAAAAAAAAAAAAAGATTCCTTCCACTTGGTGTTGCATCACCGCTTGATTATTATTCATTCCTGATGCAGTGCCAATGGTGAGAATACTGAGGCTGGAGGTGCTGAGCAGGACCTCTACAGAGAACTGAAGCAACACTGCCATCTACAGCACAAAGCCTGAGAGCCCAGTAAAGTAAAGTTAATTAACTAACTAACTAACTAACTAACTAACTAAATAAATAAAGTCGTTTTCCCCCCTTGATGAAACTCAATAAAGGATCGTTAGATGCTGAGTTTAGTTGAAAGATTTTTTTTTTATTAATTTACAATACAGGATTTTAGGCATACTGTATTTTTACATTTAATATTCTGAAGCTAATTTTATAGCATTGACAAGTTTTAATACGCACTCACTGAGGGATGACCACTCAAAGGAAGAGTGAAGACCAATGGACATTGTCATCCATGTCTGATCTGTTCTTCCATATCATTTGGGCCATCCCTCCTCAAAAACCCGTCTCACACTCACACCAGTCGACTTTTAAATGTGTAGCAATTAAAAGCTGAAATACACAGACACAAGATTACAAATAACTTTGTTTAGAATTCAATTGTTATTAATATTAATTCTCCACAATTTAAAGTCAAAAGAAAAGCAGACAGCATACAAACATTAGGAAATAAAACACCCATTTTTCCTCCTAACCCCATGGTGGGGCCCATTAAGGGATGCCACCCCCTGTTCACTTGCAGTCTTTTCCGATGCCAGTGGAGCTCGTCGGGGTGCTCCAGGAATCCACCACGCTTACAATGCAGCCTTTATGGCCAAGGCTTTCAGGCAGGAGCCCACTGACGAGTCCCTTCTTTTTATCCTTTGCATCAGATGGTGGTGACTGTCCCTCAGGACATCTTAGCAGACAAAGTATGTCTATGTGGCTAAGGAGATGATGAGTTTCTCACAGTTCAAGCACATTTGGCAACCTTTTCACTTCCTTTTCAGGCAGACAGACCTTCAAGCACACAAGAGATGAACAGTTTTCCAAGAAGTCAGGTACACACCCAGGGTAAGAAAACACTAGACTAGGGCATGCACAGGTGTCGACATAGCCGTCACATAAGGGGGAAAAAAAGCCTTTTGACTGAGTTCAAACTCTTGCTTGGTCCAGCGTCAAGGGTATAATGGGGTGGTCATGGCATGTCCTATCAGTCCACCAATGTTAGGGCAAACTCTTTTTTTTTTTTTGTCCTATTTGTACAAAGCAAGAGTGATGAAGCGATGAAGCGATGTGCTGTCAACCACTGTGGGCTTCAGATAAGGGTCTGAGTAGAGTGCAAGCAATGGTGATGATCAGATGTGTGAGTTTAAGTGCCAGCTAGCCCTTAAGGGCTGAGCCACATCCAAGACCACGTTTCCAGCCAGAAAAGACTGTATATGGAGAAAGGGACCTCGAAATTCTCACTAGAGAATTTCCCTAAACAGTTTCTCACAGTCCTATTTTACATTTTCCTTTTAGTTATCTGGATATTTGATATTTGGATTTTTAATAGAGATCTATGTACAAAGTATCATGGTTTTACTAAGCAAAAAGTAATTTTGGCAAGAAAATAGGGCAAATGAAAGAATGAAATTGAGTACTTGGCACAGAAGGTTTCCAGCTACTATACAGGAATAAAGTGAATGAAAAATTGATCTGACCCTCTGAGCCACTCTATAATCATTCAGAACGCATCATAGGTTGGCGAGCAGAGAAAGGGAGCAGGGATAGAGGAATAGAAGGCATGTTCGGGGATCAGGGAGTTGTTTTCTCTTCTGTTTTACAGCAGTAAGCAGCAGCTGCTTTCTGTAGTCTTCTCCCGGTTTCTTTGGCCTTAAAAGAAGACAAAAGCAAACAAATGAGCAGCAGGCAAAAATCACTGCTCCAACAAAGTAAATCCAAACCAAAATGTACCAAGCTGCATTACGTTTCAATGTAGCTTTCAGAACAGCTAAGGTAAACTAAGTAAACAATAAAAAAAGGAGATATACTTGACAGTAACACACATTCATTAGGAAACCATAACCAGTGTTAAAGACAGGCACCTCCAAACTGGTGTGTTCATTTTTCTTTCCTTTAGCTTTACGTTTACCTCAAAGGCAAATGGTTTAGGGTTTAGGACGTATCCTCCCATTTAGTTAGAATATAAGAAGTTGCTATCAAGTGAGTGCTAGGCTCCCTATGCTATTATCAACCCTTACATAACATATAACTTTAATAGTTCAACCATTAAGTGGTTGTTAAAACACTCTGGAAAGTACCTCAGCTCTTTCTCTATCTGGAAACTGCACTGGTTTATCAGATAGTAACTCAGTGCACACATACCTGGAGCTTTTAAAGCGGTTTTAAACACGCAGCTTATAAAACTGCTTTTCTTACAGAATTCTAAAGTATTTCCATTGATTTTACAAAAATCACCCTTCTCATGGGTATCTTACATTCCCTGTATGTAAACAAAACACATTTTTTTTGACTGTTGAGCCACAATCTCAATACAAACAAAACAGTCAACAGTATCACTGACTTATTCTTGCACTGAGAACAAGGTCAATGATTAATAGGAGCCATTACACCACAAATGCTGTGAGTATAGTCGCTGAATTTATACCAAGTCATTATTTTCCATGCCTGGATAAGAAAATGTTGTGTGTGACATTTGTTCAACAATCTCATAAAAATGGTCTGTCATTCGTTTAATATTTTCAGCCATTTCACAAACTTTAACCACCTCAGCTTCAAGATAAAAAAAAAACCCCGATTTAATTTAAATCCGAGTTTAACGTAGGGGACTAGCAGGAGTTTAGTCTCAGTTTACCGTAAAACAAAAGTCAGCATTATAGCCAACGACTTACATGCAATGACTTAAAGTGTGGTACGGCGGAATTAATACATAAACTCTGATTTAATCCAGGTTCAAGTTTCATCTTTTTTTGGTGTAACAAAGTTGTGCGATTTAAATGGCTTTCATCATACAAAAACTGTAATATTGACACTACGCACTTTAGCTCTCCAGACGTAGCTACTGTGTTCCATATAATTTATCCGAAAGCCCCACCCCTGATAATACCACAGAGCAGGCTGTTAGCTCAGGAGGTTATTTCACAAGTTATACTAACACACCCTTTCACTGTTTCCACACTAGCATACTTCTACAGCTTTATATAAAAGAAACATGATACCTTTTAAAAAAAACAAAAAAAAAAACAACCACACTCAATCCAAGTAAACAGGGACAAGTTTCTTCTTCTTATTTTTTTTTTTATCAGATACTAAAGACAAAAAGACTTGTACACGAATGAACTCGAGTTTGTCCACTGAGCTTAATGAGGAAACAGATGAGCTTTGGGAAGACTGTCCTCTCAAAAACACAGCCTGGTGCAACATAAAAAGGTATATTAGTCTATATCGTTGAAAGTTACACAAAATCTCTACAGAACTCTGTCTAACAAAAGAAAGATAGCAGTTCTGGAAGTGTGGCCTGTTGTGTATGTATTGTACTAGGATTATGAAATGTTTTGCTAAAGCAAATGAGAACTTAATACGAACTGGGAGCCAAAACCCACTTATAGCAATTGTAGCTACAAGCAGTTCTACTGGGCTACAAGTATTCTAACCATGGCTGTTGTAGACTGTTTCACTTGGCATGGTAATAGCAGAAAAAAACATTTTTCTTATATGGAAAAAAGAATCTGTGCCCATGTATGAAACGTGGGTAAGAGAAATAATTAATGTATTGATTGATCGAGAGCAATGCTATCCTAATAATGTAAGAGCAAATATTTGACAAGGCTTGGAAATGTACTGGACTGTCTCTGGGCAAGGACGAATAATTATAGTGCGTCACTGCTTTTATTATAACTTCTGGAATAAAATTCTTTATGTGCAAGTGATGCACTGTATTTCCTAACTTATGGTAAAACTAAACAAACAAATATGGATATGGCAACAAATCAGCTTTGTGCTGCTCATCCCCATAAAAAGCACCAAATGGGTTTGAAGTGTAAATGAATTTGTTGTAGAAGATTAATAGCCACAGAGTCTGAGACAAAAGAAAGGACCCACACATTCAGACATGCTTTGGATGTGTGTAAAGAGACTGCCAAAGGGACAATTCAGCTCTTACCATGGGAGTTGGGCTCTGGCAGTGTCTCTCTGGCAACCAAGTGCATAACAGTTGTTCGGCCAGGAGGCAACTTCAGGGCTATTCAAAAAAACGGTACAGTATTTGAATACTGGTTATTTACAATTTATGAATGTCTAATTCGGAACCAATAACCAACATTTTAACACTCTTCTTGAATACCAATATAATCTTAAAGTAAACAATAGATGAAGTTTAAAGAAAACAGTCCAAACTTTTTACTAAACATTACTTTTATTTAAAAAAAAAAAAAAAAAAAAAAAAAGGAAGGTAAAGCACTGCCAGCCAGGTCATCAGGCATAACGTGCCTCTTACCTCCTAGCGTGACATTGCCATGCAGGAACCGGCCCTGGAAAATGAGTCTTAGGATACTGGGGCTGCTCACCTGCTCCTCTTCCCATCCTCAAAACAAAACAGAAACAAAATCACCACATCACTCACTATATATATTTGTTAAAAGCAAATGCTACTCAAAGCTAGTTAATAAAGTTGGCTAAGTTTAACTTAACTTAAGCTAAATATGGTCTTCAGTAGCCAGCAACTGTCTTGAGTCAAGCTGACTTGAAAATGAACTGAAAGAATTACCTGAGCCAATATCTGTTATATAAAAATGACTATGGCATTTAGTTTAACTTTGAAAACTTACCTGCAGGCCAGTTTTCAAAGACATGCCGAGCAATGTCTGTGGCCGAATCATTAGGCGAGAAGGTGAAGTCCTGTGTCTTACCACTCACGAGGATCAGACGCAGGTTCACCTGAAAGCAGCAAAAGAACTGGTAATGACCACCTGTTTAAAAGTGAACTGAAACCTCTAACACTGTCAACAAATCAACTGTTAAGTTACACATCCCATCCCTCCGTCCTCATGCTGAAATTACATGAAACCGAAAAACACAATCACTGAAAAAGGTATTGTTTCCAGTGTGCTGCCTGGGCTGCTTCTCAAATCAGTCACTCCTATAATACTTCCTGTTAAGTGGACATGAGTGACCAAACGGACAGGGTGGGGCAAAAAGACGCATTCCTGCACTCTCTGGTGCCGTAAAAGCAAGAACAACCCACACTTTGCTTCTCTCTCTCACTCTCTCATTGGTCTAACGCCCTAATGTGGTAACCCTAGGTGTTCCAGACATCCCAGGACAGAGTTATTAAATTTTCATGAACTCGGTCACTGGAGGTGAAAGCAACACAGTTGATTTGTGGAAACGGCCATTACTTGGTAAGATGGACAGTAAGTCAATAAACAAACAAGCAAATAAGCCTGCCGCTACAAGCTGTTATAAACATAACCAGCCAGACCTCAAATTGCAGACTAAAAACATAAAAGGGTGACGTTAAAGTGAGTGACATAAAATGCTATGCATCATGCGTTTAAAGACTTGAGAACATCCGAGTCATAATATCACAGATGTAACTGTCCTGCATTGGTGTGAGCTCTCCATACCTCATGAACCTAAAGGCCTAGTAGCAAATCCAGCCATCAGATGGGCGCCAAAATTTCAGTGTTCAACAGAGTGATGTCTCTGAAGTAGCATGTCGTGTCTACGCCCTTCATAACTATTGCATTATTACTCATTGTATTTGTATTACAGTTCTGAGCTGCACTGTTCTGTATTTTGCTTAGGTTTGTCATTGTTTACACATCACTGCATGTTTCCAATTCAGCAAAAGATCATCCATCCTTCATGCAAGCCACTTAATCCATCTAGTGAAATTAGTTTCAATCAAGGACCAGACCACACCTCAGTCGGTGTTTGTAGTTTAGCAGGTAGCAAGATTCAAGAGCCAGTAGGGGATCAAGAGCCAGTAGGGGATCAAGAGCCAGTAGGGGATCAAGAGCCAGTAGGGGATCAAGATGCATCACGCCACCACAAAACATAAGGCAACTGAAATGCGATACATTTAAACAGTTAAAACATTCATAGCAAACGAAAATTTGTTTCGTGAAACTAGATAAGGAGCAAGGTTTTCTTTATCAGTCGGATGGACAGAAGAAAAAATAAATAAATAAATAATCGCTGGTGACTGTTTTTAGCCGCAAGTTTCTGATCCCACTTGGCCACACAGCAACAACAAATTAAAAAAAACAAACAAAAAAAAACAAACAAAAAAAAACTGATAGTCAGGACATGTTATCTGCCTGCCTGGGGCACTGAGGCCAGTGACTGTGCACACCTAATTACAGGCATAAGTTTTACTCCTCATTCCTCTCCCATAACTAGCAAAACTGAAAGAGTCAGTGTTTACGGTATTCTATTAAAGTGGATTTCAGAGAAGAAAAGTTGCCACTTAAGCTGCATCACTGGAATTAGCGTACCAAATGCAGGTGACCTGATTTGTTTTTGAACATCCTGCTCTGAAAGGGAAGCACGGATGGCAGCTCAGTTGCACTGCGGATTGAGGTTAGGTACCACCAGACCTTATTACTGCTCCCAAAATAAAATGAGACAAGGAACAGTGTCTGAGCTTACTCTGAGACTAAAAGAATGCAAAAAGAGGTCTCTTGTTCAGCTCTTTTTATTTGCCCCGAGAGCTTAAAAGGTCCATTTTCCGCCATTTCTGGTTTTGAATGACTCCTCGGTTTAAACATTACATCACTCGCATGCTGTATGCAGGGTTTGGCTGGGACTAAATGCACTCGTTCAGAATCAGGTGGAGGATGAAGGATGGAAAAAAGCAAGTCAGTTGGTCTTGGCACAGCTTTGGGTTTTTAGCCCCCTTACTGCCACTAGGCCCTTGAGATAGAACAGGGCCAAGGCATGAAAAGCAAAGAATGATGAGTTCACACTATCAAACTGATTTTTCTCTCTATACATAGGTTAGTGTCTGAAAGCAGAAGTGAGAAAAACAAGAATTTCCTGTTACGGTCCTCAAACTTTTTGATGTCTCTCAGTCACAGAGTTACAAGAACCGGTATAGACAGGACTTCATGATAATGAGCAAAACAATATCCACAATTACTTCTGCATTTAGTATTAAAATAATGATTATTTAGCAAGTCTTTTAACCCTTTAGGAGCAAAATTGTACTACATCAGTTTTTAGCCCAAATTCCTTCAAAATCTTTGTATAAATAGAAGATAGCTCTTTAGGCACAACAGCCCTTATTTATCAAACTAGTGCAGAAATGAGAATGACAGGAAGGCATCTGTGTCTGATACATGAAACTTGCTGCACGACATCAAAACGAGCGGTGACGATGAATCAGCATCAGCTCCTCCACCTCTCAAAAACATGATGGTAGGTAGACTTTCACAACTAGGTACAATAAACTGCCCCAGGTGTGAAAGTGTGTGTGAATGTGTGTTTACATGGTGCCCTGTGATGTGGTGTGTTCCCAGCTCATGCTCATTCCTGGGATAGAGATGAGATCTTAATGAGATGGCCATTGAAAAACACTGAATTTTAATCCTGTAGCAGTTTCTTTGTAGATATACAGTAGATGCTTGGGGTTAATATGGGAACACAGGGTTTAAACATGGCTAAGGTGGAAAAGACAGACCATTGATAAAGAGTAGCTAATGGAAAGAATAGCTTTTTTTTTTTTTTTTTTTTTAAATGATGACGCAAGTTGCAAGGGATGCAACTCGTGCATTGTTTGAAGAAAGAAAAAAGTCAATTAAATCAAACGTTTTTCATGATTTAATTAACAGAAGCAACATCAAACATCACTCCGACCTTGACTAGGATAAATCAGTCAAAGAAAATGAATATAAATGATTATATAAAATATGAATATAATGTGAATATGAATATAAATGAATACCAGATGTCTAATCTATCCATTACACTATTGTTTTCTTTTCTTTCTGTAGACAGGCAAAAAAACAGCCATGCACTGTGGGTATAGCAGTCTTTTTTTTTTTTTTTACCTAATCACTTCGATGTCATCTTCAAGATGTCACATGATCATAGCTGATGGAGAGACAAATTGTGCAGACTTCGGTAATTTGTTTACAATTACAAAAACATTTGAGCAGAAACTCAGCTACGGACCACAGGTGGAACCTTCAAGACATGGCGACCAGGTTTTGGGATAAAGTATCCTGGTACTTTATTTATCCTGACATAATTTAATGATGCCATCAACCACTGGCCACAAAACAGCACAGAAGCATCAATGATCTTTTACTGTATTTTACACTGCTTTTTCTTCTATGCATTTTCCTCTTTATTATTATTATTTTTTACCAGACATGCCAGTGGTGGTCATGACCAAGATTTTTGGTTTCAGTCTCATCTGACCACAACACAGTTACAACTCTAGATCCAATAATGTCAGTGAAGTTCAGGCACTGCATTTTGTTGGGTGCTTTCAGGAAAGGCCTATAAAGCTGACCTCTAACAGCTGATTCTGAAAACTGCAACCCCAGAAATCAGCTGAACTGCAAATTTATTATTAAACTGCAAGGATATTATTAACTGTTCATGTACATTATTGTGTACAATGCATACAATTTTGCCCTTTCTTTGAATAGTTGCAACCATTCAAGCCTAATTAAAGTGGCTTGGTGGGCATTCTCAACACGTTCAAGGAGCAGGGAGGAGAAAATCATTACAGTGCTATGTGGCTGCTTAGAGAGTTGAAATATATAAAATGGGAGCTTGTGATTTAAGGCACCAGAGTTAGTACAAACTGATGTCTAATGTCAGCCAATTATCTCACAACTATCGCTGTGTAATTCAAAGAGGGTGCCAAAAATTGTGATTACTCAAAGTTCCTTCTACTGTAACAGAAGTTTAGTTCGTTACTCAGACAGTGACTACTCCAAGATGATCATAACTATGGCAAGAAGACAAGGATCTTCTAACATCCTGAAGCCACATGGCTGGCTTCATGTTCAGCATTTCCTTTTTACAGGATGTTTAATCACTGTAGTCAAGCAATCAGATCAGTCACCGAGTGCTGCTGAATTTTAGGACGCCCCCCCCCCCCCTTCTGTCACACGTAGAACAATCGGACTTTTGCCATAAAGGAAGAGAACGATGAGGCACACAATGACATCATGCCATCGGTCTGTTTACAAACACTTAGCTCCTCACAAAGCTGGTGTAAAGCTTGACCCCCCGGCCCCTAAGGGATTTAGGGTGTTAAGTAGTAAATCTGTGGTGGGTAATGGGTAGTTGTAATTTTTCAACAACAACAACACCACCACCATCACATCCACCATGTGTACCCTTTGCTCTAAAACTCTAAAGAAACAGCAAATTAAATCTGCCGTATTACCCTTAGCAACACTCGCGTCACCATATGAACCAGCACATCCTATGGAACACTACAAGCTCACATGCACAACGTGGAGAAGCATGTGCATATAATGCAGTGTATAAAATGTGTATCAGGAAACAATACAGAGTGTTTCAGAGCTGAACTGAAAACAAACTAAATACAGTATTTAAAAAGTAGGGCATGAGATCACTAGACGGTCGAGGATTACATCAAACCTGTATGGATTTCTTAACCTGATCTGCACTGAAAGATTTTTTCCAATCCTAACGGCACGGTACCTATACAGGGATCAGGTATCTGTCTAATATTTTGTTCAATTATTCATACTCATAAAAAAGCTTTGATACCAACAAATACAATGGGATGTACGCCTAGTGTATGCCGTCACGCTAATGACGGGAATCTGAAGGCATTCCATGACTAATGACGGCAATCAAAGCAACGCAGACTGCAAACTGTGGTATCTGTGAAAATATGCAGAGTAGGAACTACAGCATCTTCCTACAATACAAAAAACTTGATAAAAACATCTTTAATCTGTATCTTTAAACAGTATCTTTTAAACAGAGTCCATGATGGTGGAAGACCTGACAGCGCAGAACAGCATCGGTGAGTATGGTAATTTAAAAAATAAATAAATAAAATAAAAAAGAGCGCAAGGTGCTGGGCATTGTGTATATACAAAAAGTATTCACAAATGCAGAGCAGTGACACAAGCATGCAGGGAAACCGCTGCAAGCAAGCACACGTCAGCTCTGTGAAACACTGCTTCCTTCCCCCTCGATCACCCGGCTCACACTTTTCAAGCATTCATGACACCTTGTTCACGTTCCACGACACTCCAGGTTGCTTAATGCCTAATAAGTAGGTTAATCTTTTCTGTATCAGTATTGGCAAGTACCAAAGAACATACTCAGTCTGAAAGAAAGAAAGAAAGAAAGAAAAAAAAAAAAAAAAAAAAAAAAGTTGTTAACGTTTGTCTCATAGTTATAGTTCATATATAGTTAGTATATATTTAATGGTGTTAAGGAAATTTAACTTGTATGAAAGCACATTGTAAATAAATTGTTGACATGATTCATAGGTTTTAAATATGTATTCCTTTAACGTTATAATGTTTACAGGCTTTAGGCTTTTAAATTTTAGTCCCTTAGACTTCAGGTAAAGTGGAACATTTGTATGAGACATCTCCATCTTGTCCCATTAAACCCCAAGCGGGTTGAAACAGAATGCGCTGGCCTACAGATCTTAAATATGAGAAATAATATAGAAATAATTATTCTGCTATAATAATTACAATAATTATTAAATCAGCCAAGACATTCAAACTGAATATGTACCAAAAACCCTATTCAATCTGAAAAAAATCATCAATGCAACCCCAATTATAACAGTGTCAGTCTACACAGAGCATTCAAAAAATGTCAGAACACAATTTGTTTGTAGATTAGATAGGTTTCAGTCGAGCTTCAAGTTAGATCAGATGTTTGTACGCAACAGTGGCGGTTTGATGTGTTCGTCATACTAGGCCGTGTCTCGAACTGCACAGCGGATTATGAGGTAAAGGAGAAGTGGACAGCGGGGAACAGAATACTCACTGTGTCCTGTGATTCTCTGGGCGAGCTCATGGCTGTTGTTGAGGAGGAAGGCACACAGGAAATGGTGTGTTGGAGGTGGCAAACCCTGGCACAAAGAGCCTGTATGTGCTTTTCTCCCAAGCCTTTCTCTGCTTCACACTGCCTGGCACCAAGACAAACATTCACACTATTCCCAAACTGAGTTATAAACAGAATTAACACACTTCATAAAGTGAGGTGGTAATTAACCAAGTCATAACGTCAATGTGTCACAACACACTGGCAATAAGACACCAGTATATACATTATTCCCACATTATTACCACACACACACACACACACACACTATAAATACATATATACATACACACACACACACACACACACACATATATATATATATATATATATCCGATTTCAGACTCCATTTTGACAGCAATTTGATTTGATGCTTATGCTCCCTCACCTCCGCATACACACACACACTATATAGATATAATTCTACATTAAATGAATTCTAAAGTGAGTGATGTAACTAATCAAAATCATGCAAAATCATGTAAAACAAAAAGAGACAAGCTCTAATCTAGTGCGAACTGAGCATCAACAGCTGATTAGCTGGCCGGCTAATGTGCTAAAGGCTAAAGAAACCATGAATCTAATGCCTGTTTGTAACACCGTTAGCTAACAGAGTTGATATGAATCTCACGGTAAAACGCCACATACCTTTAGACGAGGCTTGATTCCGGGTGAAAGTGTCCTACTGCAGCTGCATTATCTGACCGAGAGAAAAGTTAGCCCGCTAGCCGACACTGGCACTAGCGAAGCAGCTACCGTGCAAACAGACGGCCTAACTGCGCGAACAAACGTAGCTAGCTCCACAAGGTCACACAGACTCAGTAGACACAAACTAAAAAGAATATCATTAGTGTTTAGTTTGCTGACGAAGCACTGGGAAGTCAACCAGTCCAAATAAATACAGCGTTTTGGTTGGAACCGCGACGGCTCCCGCTAGCTGGCCTTCACTAGCAGCAGCAGCGGCGGCGGCAGTAGCAGGCTACCGTTAGCCTCTCAGGGAACTGAAACAATTTCTGACTGCGGCAGAAAATAAGAGGAACCGAGACCGATCCCAGAGCACGAACAGACTCAAAAACACGGCTTCTTCGACTCGACGGCTCTAAAACAATAAAACAAAAACGCCCAATTGCACAATCACGTCCTAATCAACTAACTAATAGGTATAGCCATAATGTATTTCGATTCTTTCTCCGTTAAAAAAAACACCTTCGGTGTCGGGTTCAGATTAATGGCTGAGCATTTAAAGACACCGGAAAGCAGCTGGACGGTACAGAGTGACGTCACCGCTCCGCCTGACCCTCCGGGAGTTGTAGTTTATAAATCACTACCCCATTTTGATTTCAGCTCAGTCTCTTTTATTTTCTGTGGAGTAGACTGTCTCCTCTGTAGTCCTGAACAATCTGAAGATTTGAAGTTTTGCATCTATACCTCTAGGCTAAAGGTTTAGTTGTTTAGATGTATGTTTAGATGCAATTTATCAGTTTAATGTATACACTTTTTAGTTTTTATCAGTTTAATGTATATGCTTTTTAATTTGTTTGTTTGTTTTGTTTTATCTATGAGTCTAATGTAGATAAATAAATGAAAACTAAGCTGTTAATCTAAAATAGACTTGCCTGTGTGATGCTAAAGCACTGTTTTCTATTAAAACTGTCCCAAGTAAGTCACATAGCTAGGAAAGCTTTAACTTATGAAAGAATATTGGGAATAAACTGTTGACATGATACATTAGTTGTACATATACCTTAGTTTTACATTATAATGTTTACATGCTTTAGGCCTGAGGCACTGAGACCTCTTAAAGAGGAACATTTGTATGGGCCATCTCCATCTTGTCCCATTTTTAGATTTGAAACAGAATAGTCTAGCCTATAGATATTAAATATTAAGAATAATATATTCTGAACATTTCTCCATGTATTATTAATATGAGGGCAGGAAACATCGAAACCAGTCATCTTACAAATCCAGCTCCTGGTGTTTTACCCTGCCTTGGTCAAAACATGTAATATAATCCAAATTTGGAGAGTGTTAGCAATACAGTTTTTGTTGTTTTTGTTGAAAAAGTTTTTGGCAGTTGCTGTAAGTCTGCAAGAATCTTCCAAAGCATCTGGCGTGTAGAATCCAGTCATCATACAAATGCAACTCTTTCTGTTTTCCCATTAGAAACAGCTGCTAAGATTCCAGCTGGGACAAAGATTTTGGAACAACACCATACCATAATAATAATAATAATAATAATAATAATAATAATAATGAACAGTGTTTGCTAACAATCTATGCAAGCATACTCTGGAACAAGGTACTTACATACATTATGTACTTACATACATTAAAACTGATTCAGATGATAATATAGTTCCAAATTGATGTTAGGTCAAATACTTAGAGAATTAATTTTAAGGTGAGTGTGTAATGATTTAGACTTGCAGTTTGCACAATGTTAAACTGGCAGCTATAAGCATTCCTTACTTTTTAGTATTATTAACTGTTCTTTTTTAAAGTGCTTAATAAAACACATTCAATTATGTCAAATTGTTTTTATCGAATTTAATTTTTTTAAAAAAAAATCAAAATGTACAGGCATTTTTTACATTAATTATTTACAGAATTTACTAATGATTATAGTTAAACCAACTTTCATTGGAATTAACAAAAAAAATAATAAATACGGCAACAGCAAACAAGAATATCTGTTCCGAATGTAAAGGCAAAAAAACATAAATAAACTGCACTACAAAGATCACCTATTATACTACAAAACAACACTGTGTAAATATTACACATTCACTGTTTATGGTATAACGAATAGGCCAGGAATAACGAATAGTCCTGATGAAAACTTTCATTATTCATAAATAATGAAAAACATCTCATTAATAACGGTCCACTGTGGATTTTAAAGTGGTCCTAACATCCAAAATCCCCACTTACAGAAAACAGCACTGACAATGTAACATATGTTTCCAAGAGGGTGTCTGAACGCTGCTGGAAAAAACGTCCATGACTGACCCACACCAGGTGTATATTCCAAACCACAATTAGTTGTTTTACTGTAAAAATACACAAATATCTGTTCATGAGCAATCATGTTGACATACATACTACATGGTCTTTCTGTAAACATTTATAACCTTTTAACAATTTAACCAAATATTTATTTTCTAGCACTCATACTCTAATTCCATAAGACTTTAAATCACTTCAGTTTTTCACAAATAACATGGTTAAATTATATTCACTTCATTTTCATTTCTATACATAAATAATATATGTATACATAAATAAATATTTGTGTAATTAAAAAAAAAATATAGGAATCTATATATTTAAACTTATATAAATAAGTTATAGAATGTATAACTCAGTGAAATATTGTAGTATATTAGAAGTACTGCCTGATCAGAAGCTTAAAGGAAACGTGTTAAATATGTCTATACCGATAGATTTGTGTATAGTGCTTAGTGATTCAGGTGCTAATCTGTGGGTTGGTGCTGTACTTTTGTTATTCCTATGAGAATTTAGTGGTTGTGTGCCATGCTGACATCACAGGGGGACATTGTTATCGCAATTGCAATGGCGCTTAATAGGAGAAATAAAAAAAATAAAATTTTTTTAAAAAAAACATAAGTGATAACGGTCAGATTTTGCTCTTAGCTCCAAAAAACAAAACAGTGAGAGCTTCTTTTGTCACTCACTATTTTCCATTTCAAACCAAAATAAGTCAACTCGGAATTGAATTTAAGTAAATATTTTGCACCATTAAAGATCACATATTATTAGAAATATTGTTATGCACTTCATGTCAGACACTAGTCATGGTGGAGTTTTCTGTTAGCTTGAAAATTCAAATGTAGCATACCACAATTACAGCCCATGAGATGAGAAACAGCTCATTTACACAATAAATAAGGCAATCTGCAGGTTAAAAAGCAATGGATTGGGCATGTGTGAAAGGTTTCACAAATCCCATTGTAAACTGTACACTATATTTTCCTCCTCCTTCTTAGGCTTCAAATTCACTGGTATTTTTACAAGAATATATCGTCCGCTTTCCTTCCAGAGCAGCCTCGGAATTCTGTTTGCCTTCTGTACTGTTCCTGACTCCATACCCAAAGTAAATCAAAAAGCCTACAAGAAACATCAAGAAATGACGAGAGATCAGCACAGAGTTAAACAGCAAGATCAAGACTGACATTATAGTCTGCTGACTGACTGACACATGGCTGTCTTTGCAGCACTCCTGCGTAGTGGTGCATTCATCAACCCTCATGTTAGATGCGTCTCTCTCTGTTCTTTCTACAATTATCTTGACTGTTTTTTTTTTTAATCAGTCTTGCAGCACTTGTAATACTGTCAGCTCCTGTTGAGTTCTGACTCTTTTGTAAGTAGGTTTAAATAATAGACTATGAATAAATATAAATCACTAAAACTGACAAAATACTGACACAATACTTCAATGGAAAGAATTCAGTGAACGCTCATATCGTGTGTAATTTATTTTCATGTCAAGATATCCTTACTTCAAGTGCTAGAAAAATGCTTAATGTTTTTCTTACCAATGACCATCCATACTGCGAAACGAATCCATGTTCGTCCATCCAGCTGCATCATGAGGTAGATGTTAACAAAAATACTAACCAAAGGCAAGATGGGAAGCATAGGCACCTGGAATGAAAGAGGAGAAGGGCATTAAACTCACATGCAACATCTTAATTTCTGATGATAAGAAAAGATAAGATGATAAGAAAAGTGAATACGTGAGAAAGGAGGGATTTATAGCATAACTGATCATTTCGTACTGTGCAGTCAGATCTCTATAGAAAGAAAGGTACTGAAGAACGCATGTGTACCTTGAAGCTGACGGCCTCGTTGTTCTCGGGCTGTCTCCAGATGATGACAATGCAGATGGTAGAGGCGATGCTGAGCAGAGTCACTACAGTGACCCATACAGGCTGCCCCTCTATGATGTTCTCACCCCACACTGCCAACACTACACACAGCAGCGTGAAAAACACACCTACGCACATAGAGAGAGAGAGAGAGGCAGTCTCAGAAAACATCCTCATTTTATCATCAAACATTGCTTGAATCCTTAAAATTACAGACCTGATACTGAATAACAGTACTGAAAGACAAAATCGGGTTGTTCCAGTGTGATCCACTGATGTGTTTTATGCCAGGGACACTATATATATATATATATATATATATATATATATCCAGTATGAAAGCTTGACCAAAGCCTGACATTCAACGTGTGAAGAAGTTGCACTTAGGTAGCAAGGTTTTAGACATCTTTAGGCAGACATAGCAACATCCTATGGGTTTTTTCCAGGCCTTCACACATATGATGTTGACTGACTCAACAGAGATTTTTCATGTGATTACAAGACACAACTTGTATTAAAGCTCAACATTTTCATGCCTCGGATGTTTTGCATAACTTGACAACAACAGCTTGCAGAAATTTGGCTCGATTACTGAGAGGATTTAGCATCAGGTCTGATGTCGGGATCATATTAAAAATGATAGAAGTGATAATGGTACATCAGTAAATTCAAGACTGCTTATACAGTCATCAGGGGACACTAAAAGACTCTACATTAGAATAGTATACATCCTCTGCTAAGCCTGAGGGTACAATGATGCTATACATCATCAGATTGCTGCAGATGTTTTTAAGCTTTGCACAACTGAAAAAAAAATGTTACAACTTATAAAAAAGAAAAATTTTGTATTTTTTAAGCCAAATTTGCAGTTCCTGTGAAATCTTGTTTCCAAATCAAGTTCCTTTTCTTAGTTCCTAGCATTTACTCCTAGTTCCAGGTAAATAAATAAATTTTGTTCTGAATTTTGGCCATGTAATCTAAATTTTGGCCATTTGAAAAAGTCTATATTTTTATTGGAGAAACATTTTCCAATTACATGCAGTCCTGGCTCCCTTGAGTTACAAATCTCAATGTGAGTGTCTAAATACCCAACAATAAAAATATCAGAAATTTCTCAAGCAACAAAGCACAAGTTGTTAATATGCACAGAGCGGTGTTAGCTGCTGATAGACAGAGCTTGTCAGTGAAGGAATTCTTACAGGTAACGGCTGTGGTGACATAGACAATGAGGCCTGAGGTCTTGGTGGGTGAATCAGAGCTGGGCAGCAGCAGATGTCTGGGGGAGAACGTCTCATTACGTGGCTTTTTCTCCAGCTCGCTCATATTCTCCCTTTCTGTCAGTGTCTGCAGCTCCACCGACTTTTTCTCAGCGCGGGAATTCAGGCTGTCTGGCTGGTACCTATGAATATAATGATAAACATAAACATCATGCAGTACTAAAGAGGTCCCATTGACATACTTCTTTAATCATAGCAAAACAGCTAAAATAAAAATGAGACTTAGTTAAGCAATAAAATTGTTCATAACATTCCTACATCTTAATTATGAGCAATATGAAAAAATGCTAATGAAACTTGGCCCTTTACATGATGATATCATATATGATTTTCACTACATTTGAACAAATTTCATGTTGGTAAATATCTTTCTTAGTTTTCTTCTACTCTTAGTAAGATATTAATATCAGTCATTTGGACCAATAGCCCCAAAGTGAGTTAAAACTATTGGTTACGCCCACCAGTGCCTCTCATTGTATGTGTATGCGTGCTGTGTGAAAATGCACCAACCTGAGGATGAGCACGCAAACTGCCACGAGTGTGTAAGCCAGCAGGGTCCCAATGGACATCAGATCCACCAAGGCGGCCAGATCAAACAAGAAGGCCATCAGAGCTACACAGAGAAAACAGAGCATAGAAGTTCATTCAGTAAGAAGAAAATAAAGCTGTAATCTGTGAGAACACAAATATTTCTGAAGTCCTGAGTATGAGTACAAGTAGGCTTGTGTGATATAATGATTTTACACGATATTATATTGGCACAATGTTCAGTGACGTTTATACAGTGTTTAGACTAGCACGTTCCTGCTCGACAATAAGCAGCACCGACAGTGAAACTGTTGTCCATGTGGACATTAGACACCTGATTTGTATAAAACTGTTTTGTTGGGGTTTAAAAATATCGCTATATTTTAAAACAGAAAATTGCGAGAAGGGAAAAATCAATGTCACACAAGCCTAATCCTGAATAGCACTCCAGCTCTACCTGCTACGAAGCCAGACACAATGGTGGCAAGCAGGGGGGTCCTTGTTTTCTCGTGCATGCGGGAGAGGAAACGGAACAGCAGGCCATCCTCAGCCATGGCAAAGATCACACGGGGCATAGGGAACATGGAGCCCAACAAGCTAGAGCCAGGCAACAAAAATACTAATTAACATGCAAACCCTAACAAGAAAAAAAAAAAAAAAAAAAAAACTACTTTCATGCCACAGAAATGAAACAATCAATCAACAAATAAGTAAATAAGAAAATGAATAAAAAAGATGCAGAGATAATCAGAAAATTCATATCATTGCTCTAACCCTTACATTCTTTTCAGTTTAAGAATGAACCGTTTTAAATTTTATGGGGAAAAAAATAACTATATTAAAAAAGTAATTTTACATTCTCTTCCCTTTTAGGCTTCTCTTAAACAAAGACTTAAGTGACTTAAGTAAAAAAGGTGAAATTAAATCGGTCTCTGAGTTTCACTCAAACCTGCCATCAGCAAGTGAAGGAGTTTTGTATTGTTTGCACTGCTAGTAAGTGAGGTAATGATGAGATATATTGGGAATTCTAAAATAAACTGCATAAATTTATTGCTATAAAATCAGAACAGATGGGTCAGTGGGATGTTCGTTGCCAAGTAGTGAAAAGAACATGAGGGTTAACGTCAAAAATACACACACCTGGTGGAAAGGGCGCAGAGGGAGCCTACAGTCACTATGTAGCGGGCAGGCATCCAGTTCACATATTCAAAGGCCTCGGGCAATGGGCTCTTAGTGTTTAGAATGTAGTAAGGCATCATCAGAGTGAGAGCTGCAGACACTCCAAAGTAAGCAACGAAGCAGATGAGCAGTGCAGCCACTATGCTTATCGGTATCGAACGCTGAGGGTTTTTGGCTTCTTCACCTACGTGAAGGGGAAAAAGTAGGCCAGTTAGTTGGTTTGATTTACCTACCAAAAGGCTACTTGTAACACTAGAAGTGGTATGTGACGTACTTGTGGTGGCAATGCAGTCAAAGCCCACAAATGCATAGAAGCAAGTGGCTGCACCAGATAAAATCCCAGACATGCCAAATGGTGCAAAACCCCCTGCGCCAAAGTCCGTTCCACTGAAACACACAAGACACATACATACTTTAATTCTGTAATGGAGCAGCTAAAACATGAAAAATAATCTATAAGATATATTGCACAGTTGTTACAATATAATTAAGGATATAAAGCACGTGTAGCCACCACATTTCATGAGGCTCAATCAACATTTTCTTGGAAACAACACTTTCTGCCACCTCCTACACATCAGAGTTGTGGTTGGTTGACTCACTTGGGTACTGAAGGGCTTTTGTTGTTTCTGATGTCCTCCTCAGTGATGTTCCAGTTGGCAGTGTTGCCCTTCACAAAGCCAGCAATGATGACAAAACCCAACACCACCAGGTTGATGCCTGTGAAGATCTTGTTCACCAGGGCTGATTCACTCACGCCAAATGCCAGCAGGCCTGCAGAGTGGGAGGTGAGAGTTGCAGAATTAGTGCCATTACTGTCTTTTAGCACAGGCGTGGTACAGACTCTTCCTCACTAACAACTAAAGTTGGGCTTTAGTTTGTATTACTTCAAGAAAGCATTTGTATGTGAGTGCAAACTTCACGTGCTGTACACTATACCCATTGCATAAATACAAAAAAGATTTATGAGTATCAAGCTGCAGGTGATGTCAGCTTATTAACTTGTACTCAATTATATCATCTGAACTGCATCAGCCATTTGTTTCACTTGAGAAAAGAAGTCATTTCAGATTTTTGCAGATTTATGAATCATGCTAAAAAGACTTAAAATCTGAAGTGGCATTAAAATCTGTTGAAAGATTTAAGGAAAATGGACTCACAAGTAAGCAGTAAGACAAGAAAAAGCGCAAACAGATCCGGGTATTTCGCCAGCACGTCCCCAGAGTATGGAATAGACATGTATTCACTGAAAAAGTTTGAGATCTTCTGTTGCACCAGGTTGTCGAAAGTGGAGCTCCAAGCTCGGGCCACACTGGCTGTGCCTAAAGAAGAAAGCAAATAGAAAGCAGTTGATTGTAAAAACTCACCACACGCTCAGGACCTTCACAAACAAACAAACACTTCACATGTTTTAAGTTATTTCAGGTTGATTGTTTTAGTTCTAGTTCTAGCGTTTTGCCTTATTTATAAGTTCTCATGGGCTGACTGCTAATTCATCTATTAGGATTCAACACTGGCAAATCCACACATAACAAGTGTTACCAAGCTTGTTTTAATGTCAAGTGGTCACTTTAATTAAGAGTTAATTGCATGCTGCCTCTACACTGTGTTCCTTCATTCTCAGTTGCACCATCTTCATTTACTGGAAGATACTTCACCAACTCACCTATTACGTAGGATAGAATGAGGTTCCATCCAGTGATAAACGCCCAGATTTCACCCACTGTCACATAGCTGTAGAGGTAGGCGGAGCCTGTTTTTGGGACGCGTGCACCGAATTCAGCGTAACATAGACCAGCAAGCACCGAGGACAGAGCTGCAATCAGGAAGCAAATCACGATGGCTGGGCCAGCCTTCTGCCGGGCCACTTCTCCAGCTAGAATATACACTCCAGCTCCTAATGTGGCTCCAACCCCCAGAGCAACGAGGTCCACAGTGGACAGACAGCGAGCGAAGCGAGTCTCCATATCGTTGGTGTCCAGCACACGCCTACGCACCAGCATCTTCCCAAATGTGATCAACTTTGAGTGCATCATGGTGGCAAATCAATCACAGCAGACAGCAAAGAGGAAAAATGTTGAAGAAAAGACTGGAAAGAAGAGAAAAAACAAGCATTATATGTCTATCTATGTATATAAAGAAATAAATGTTTTAAATGCTCTAATGGATCCTGGAGCAGCGGTGTGACACTTCAGCTTTAGAGTCTAGCTAGACAGCATCTGAGTAAAAATAGTTTTTATACAATTCTGAAGAAACATCTGTGCATTTGTATATCATTTTGACTCCCTTTGACCCAGAACCATATTTTAGGTTTTGACTCTAATTATCCTTGTACTCGAAATAAAAAACAGCTATTAGCTATTCGCCTATATTGGGTTTCACCAAACCAATTTTTCGACAATATTCAAATGAATTAAAACACTTATTCAGCCCTAAGGCAATATTAAAATTTTTATAAACACACAAACACACAGGTGTACACCAACTGTACTGTACCCTTCAGAGGTTCATTCACATTTTAATTATTTAACTTTGAACTTCTATATTTTTTTTATTGAACTTCACAATAATATTGACATGACACAAAATACTTTATTTAATCATAAACCAATAACACTCCACATTAGACCAAAGTCAAGTTTTTGGCCTAAAATGTTATATTTTCTGTTTTGTCCCACTGTGTAAAACGTGGCAATTTGTCTTTCTGCTCTTTGTTGGATTAAGATAAAACCTCAAAGCAAAACAAACACTAAACTAATGTCAACAAACTTTACAAATACCAATATTCCATTGGTATTAGTTTTGTGCGTCATAAAACACACACACACACACACACACACACTGACAACGCCTTCTGTCAGAGCACAAAAAACCCTCCAGGTGGTTAATGGTTGCAAAGGGACATGCGGGCATGCCTGCCATGTCCGTTTAGGATAACTAGCTCAGAGAATAGTTTAGGAAAATGTCTACTAGCAAAAAATGTATTTACTATTGCTATGGTGAGGAAACAGAATGGAGTTTCATTACTGAGCACTGAGGGGAAAAAAAACGCTAATGAGTGCTTATACTGAGGAAAAAAAAATACCAAAAGCATCTGGGTAAACTGAGAGTAGAGGACCAGTAAGGAGATAAAACTGAAGAGATTCCTGTAAACCTGAATATGAGGAAATCAAGCAAATGAATCACAAAGGAATGCTGAAAATGAAAACAAAACGGGGAAGAGGAAGACAGAAAACATGGCAAAGACGTGCGTCTGGCCTGAGGGAACAAGTCTAGCCAAGTAATTCAGGGCTCATTCATTTTTAATTTGATCCTCTGTGAATGAATGATGACGCAGGGAAGGCTAACAGCACATCAACGGATTAACATGAATGTCTAGCCTTCTCCTTGATGGACTGGGCATCAAAAATTCTACATTCTGGAATATTACTATCGCATACTATGAAAGAAAGCCAGATAGATTGCGTGGAATTTTTCCATTTTAGGGAACTGAGTTTAAAACAGGTTCTTGTCTTGCGCAGCAACCTGAGCAGCCGTGCATGTTTGTTCAAGCACTATCCGGCAATTCTAAACCTAATGGAACAGGAATGAACCAGGACGAGCTGTTTTAGATGTTGCTCCATGCTTTGCTGTAGAGGAAATGAGTTACACTGAGATCATTTCAACATCATCTTATTTGGTAATGACATATAAGCAGCTTATGATCTGCCACAATCTAGTTGAAAACGTGTGCATTTTATGAATAATAATAAAGACAGCAAAATGTTTCCTTTCAAAATAATTAAGAAGGTCAAATACAAGACAGAGATTCAGTCAGGAACATAGTCAGAGAATACTGACTACTGAACAACATCACTTTATATAGGCTACTGAATATCACTTTATTTACTAGACCTATACTGAATGAATATTTAGTACATCTACTGCCATCAGCTTCTTCAACCATAAAAGAACATCTGTTTATAGTAGGAACCTAAGAGTGATAACAGAGGAAGTTACAGAAAACCACAATGTGTAAAGTGGCATACCTGTAATTTCCATCGAATACTAGGTTTCTTCTTCTAACAAGAAAGGAAGTGGTTGAATATAACCAGAGTAACTGCACATTTATAGTAAATCAGCATCTCAGTCTCCCATGCACATAGCCTAGTAAGTAGGGAGAGCAGTGTATACACACTATGTGTCATGATCAGAATGATAACACTGTTATATGTCATATTTTACACTCGTTTGGGCAAAAACGTGTGATTGACAAGTCCCATAAATAGATCTCTTTCATCAGATTCCTGCTATGGAAAAAAAAAAAATCTCTATCTCTACCTGGATGAAAAGCCATCCCATGTCACCTCTTGCTCCCTGTCAAGAATGTTATTTTATTTTATATCAGGGATAATGGATTTTAGGGTAGTGAGTGATATGCCTGCTCTGCATATTTCAGAAGGCCACAGTGACGACGTTTTACAAAATCCATGATGTAATGTCATTCAATCCCTGAGGTCATTTGAGCCAGGACAAGAAACGCTGGTGCAAAGTGATCCCACAAGTTGGCTGTCTTAGCGTAAAATCAGTAGGTTTTAATAACAGTAAAACCATTCTTGCCATTTAAAAAGCACGGTGATATTTACATTTACCCGGAATAGGAGCTCGACCTTTCAAACCATTTCTCATGTAACACTATAGTCAGGGTTTCATCACAACCAAGAAATGGTGTTTTGAAACTTAAAGAGCCGTCACAAAGATGTATTACGTGACATCTTTGTGATTAAATATTGCTTATTGTACTAATAACAAGGAATTGATCATATTTTTCCACTTGTGTACTTCTACATTACATTACTTGTGGGCATTACATGGGACCGGAGTGGCCTAAATGACTTCTGACTAACTTTAAAACAAACCTGACAGTGTTACTTTTTTTTCTTCATTTTAAGTTCAGTTTAGCAGAACATGCATATTTGTTTGATACTATATCTCATAATTGTTTTTTTTTGTTTTTTTGAAAATGGGATGGACATTTCTGTGAAGCAAAACACATAGACTAAAAATGTTTATACACACTTTTCCTGTCCTTTTCTTAATTCTTTACATGGTTCTATGAATGTATCAACCAAGTAGCTACTAATTCTCTCCTACACAGCTCTGTAAGTTTCAAAACACCATTTCTTGGTTGTGATGAAACCCTGACTATAGTGTTACATCAGACATGGTTTGAAAAGTAGAGTTCCTGTTCCGGTTAAGTGTAAATAATCCATGCTTTTTAAATGGCAAGAATGTTTGTTTTGTTGGGTTTTTTTTTTCACTGTTATTAAAACACACTGATTTTACACTAAGACAGCCAGAAACTAAGCAAACTAAGAACATGCAGGTCACAATGGAAAAGGATTAATACTGTATAGTGCTCTGGTCCACGTGTTCAACCGCATTTGTTACATCATAAGGCACAGACACAAAGATTCACTTCTAAGACGAGACAGGACCTTACAAACAGAATGAACAACAACATCAACAACAACAACAACGTCCCTTCGATGCTATAACATGTAGTCTATTCGTTATTGTGACGTAATAAATAAACGAATGCCTTTTCACAGTAACTCGGCTGATGAGATCTCAGTGAAGCGTCTCGTGCTTTGATTCATTTGCGCGGCAAAACGCACAAACAGCATCTAAAACCTGAGCTAGAACAAATTTAATCCCTCTAATATCTTTACATATGTAATATCAGATTCTACACATTGTCTGCATTGTTTCTGGACTAGTTTGTCACCAGATTACGGATTAAAGTAGATGAAGTCATGGTCTACATCACAGCACATCAGGATCATTTTCTTTATTTTTTTATTTTTATTTTTTTTACTAAAAAAATACATATATTATTATACATTTTGTCAGCTCTTCTCATCTGATGTCCTTAACTAGTCCACTAGCAGCTAACCTTTTTCTAACCCAACCTGAGCCTTTTTCTAACCCAACTTGAGACTTATTGTCTACATGACAAAGTATTTGCGAGATCAGAGTTATGACATAATAAAAATATTAGAGATGATAGAAGATAATTACCTGCGTGTGTGAGAGTGAGTGTGTGAATGGATTTACACTCCCAGATGCGTCCAGACAGAGAAGAAGAACCGCGATGGGTTTTGTTTAAGCGCCGGCGGTGAGTTACTGAGTTACTGAGGAATGACGTTTGAACCAGAGGAAATCCTTGTAAGGGAAAAAACGCGGGCGGTTTTTTTTTTTTTTTTTGGTGACGTATGATCAGTGACGTCAATGACGGTCCAATCCAGTCGCTTCACGCGCCACGTCCAGTATGTCTATCAAACAGCGCAGTTCATTACAAATAATATTTAAAAATCTGATTATACCGTCGGCATTAACTCTGACCCGTTCGCTAATCTGTAATTAGATTATTGGTTATTTTGATCAGATTATTGTATGTGGTTGATGACGCTGATGGCGTCACTGAGAACTGTAGAGCCATGCAACAAGTACCTACCCACCTCTGTTACCACTGTCTATTCAAGCAAACCAACACTGCTATAATTTATTTAGCTTTATTTATCTTTTACTCCACTTTGTATATGACAAAATATATGACGCTGTATGACCTATGGTTTATCCCTTATAGCTCAGACCCTACTGAAAATGTCTGATGTGCGTAGGCAGTGAGAAAATAGAAAGCCTTCTGAAGCTGAATGAAGAAAAGACACTCACTTCTGTGTGTACACGTGTGTGTTTTTTAGTGTGTGCATGCCTGTATAGTACTGTCTCTGTTTCTGCTGGGAAATATGCAAAGCTGGAATGGTACTTTGAAAAGACAGAATGTAAGATGTTTAACCCTTTTCTTGCAGTACACTGGTGTTCCGTTCCCATGGCAGAATGGAAAAAGACTTATCGGACATTTTCAATCAGTATAAACCAGGGAATTATTTTATCACCGCAAGTCTGTTATAAGATTAGTCAGGACACTGTTGGGTTTCTGTGTGTAGAGTATGGCGACTAGCTGCTGGTGAGCAGGGAGATGGGAAAGGGGAGGGGTCTGAGCCCCTTACTGGGCAAATAATTCACACCTCTCCACAATAACATTGGTACAGAGATAAAACAGACAACAACTAAAGCTTTTTAGATAGTAAAACACTGTATAGAATTGCCATAATAAAATTATTTTTATTTAGATAAAAATTTAAACCTAGTAGGTTGGTTAAAAAAAAAAGAAAGAAAGAAAAAAAGAAACGCTTATGAAAAACTGCAAATGCTTACAGCCCTGTGTGTCTACTTTCACATGAGCCATTAACCACTACTGTGGAGTGTGACATCACGAATAATTTTAATGCTGAACACAAGCACAAATTTTGTTTTTTGGCCGCTGGTAGAAATCAGAATCAGAAAAAAGAGTTAATTGATTAACATTAATTAAGAAAATTAACATAAATTGATTAGTCATTCCCCCAACAAAAACACCAACTGGTAAAGGAACAACACTGATTGTATGACTGACTGAATGAAAAAGGGATTAAAAGGATTTTAATATTAGTGTGTGAAGGTGCCACACAATGTGAAACAACCTAAGCTTTTCCAAACTTACAAGCTTCCCTTTGCCGTTTTAGCTACTTTGTCTTTATTTACTTTCTCACTGATTGCATGTATGTTTATATGTATGTATACTTACTGTCCACTTTATTAGGAACACATGTACACAGGCTCATTAAAGCAATTATCCAATCAGCCAATCATGTAGCAGCGGTACAATGCACAAAATCACGCAGATACAGGTCAAGAGCTTTTCACATTAAACATCAGAATGGGGAAAAACGATCTCAGGGGCTCTGACTGTGGCAGATTGTTGGTGCTAGAGAGGCGAGTTTGAGCATTTCAGAAACTCTTAATCTCCTGCGATTTTTGCACACAACAGAGTTTACACAGTGAGAAAATCAAAAAAAATATCCAGCAAGCAGGATTTCTGCAGGCAGAAAGGCCTTTTTTTTAAGAGAGGTCAGAGGAGAAAGGCCAGACAGGTTCAAGCAGACTGGAAGGCTACAGTAGCTCAAATAAGCACTCTTTACAATCATGTTGAGCAGAAATACATCTGAATACAAAAACACATGGAATCTTGAGGCAGATGGGCTACAACAGCAGAAGAACAAATTGAGATCTGCTCCTGTCAGCCAAGAACAAGAATCTGATGCTGCAATGTGCACAGGTTCAACAAAACTGGACAGTTGAAGATTGGAAGAATGGCCTGGTCTTTTTTGAATAGGTAGCGCTGAGTATTATCAGTAGCGCAGTGAAATGAATGAAGAAATGATTGTGGTGGACATGATGAACTGTGGTTATGAAATGACAGTCATCAATCCCACCCAGAATATTCCAGTCACTGTTAGACCAGCAGTGGAACCTGCTATCTTCGCTAGTTAGTTGTTTGTACTGTGGAATTCCTCCATAATGATAGTTAATTATTTCATTATTATAGTGAAGTCACCATATATGAGTTTGTAGTAATTAACATATTGTCTTGCTCTCCCTTTTTTTTCTTTCCATGTCTCTTTGTCTGTCCAAATTGCTTTTCTCGTCACTGCCTGTGCAACATTTTTGCACAAGGCTATCTTTAATTTAATTCCAATTTCCGTTGAACCTGCTATCAGGTTGAAGCAGTTTGTTTCACTAGCTGTTACATTTAATAATAGATTAAATGTAAGAATAAAACACAACAAAATGGATCATGTTTGACCCCAACAGAATTATTCCTGTTCTCTGAATTTTGCCAGGGCCAGAAATCTTTGCAGGTTGCCCTTGATTATGTGTTTCTTCATGAAGGAAGATATTGGTCTAGACAGATCATGATAGTCATTGCAAGCGCAACTCTTTAAGTGGTTTAGCCACTGTGTAGAGATATTAGTAATGTGCCTGAATAAAATGTGCCAACCATAAATATATGGGTGAGGAAAAATAACACATCACACAGATTTGGAAAGTTGCACTGGTTTGCTTTGCTTGATGATAGGAATAGCACATGTTACAGTGTAAGAATACAGAGGGGGAAAGAACATTAAGCATGTTTACATTTGCTTACAGGTACATATGGGGTGACGATGTCATAAAATTTATAGATGGTTGCAGAGGAACTTCAGTAGATGTACTGACAGTTAAGTGGTTCTCAGTGTTGAGATACAGATGATCAGTCATATTCTAGATTTCCCTATAGGAATGAATGGAAAGATAATATTTTTAAAATGCACAGTCATTGGCTGTCTGGAAAAAGTATTCTTTTTTTCCCCCTCTAGTTTCCTCATACAATTGGATCCATTTCTTATTATTCTAGTTCACTTTTCTCATCAGGAAGCAACTGCATGAATAGTTGTTCATAAATACCCATTGTTTGTTTCTTCCCCATCACTAAGAAGACATTATAAGGCAAAACAAAAAATAGGACGTAATAATGATTTATGCTTCAATGAGTATTTGCTGTATTTTCCAAATTACAGGCCTACTGTTCTATTGAGCACTGCAAAATGCTGAAATATACACACACACACAAAAAAAGTACAATATAGCCTATATAGTACACACTGTGTTCTATGATAGGAATTTTTTTGTTTAAAATCTTTGAAAACAAAAAGTTTAAACATTGTTTTTAACCTCTGGTGTAAGTGTTGTGCAATGGCAATTACTGGCAAGAACAGGAAATCCACATACAACACACCCATTCTGTTATGTTTTCATCAAATGCTCATATTAAAAGATAAGTAAAAAAAAAAAAAAGGGTTTCAAAGAAACAGTAAATTGGGAAAAATGAGATGCTACAGTGCATTACTTTACTTTGCTGGTATACAGTATACACACAATAACCCTATTAAGAATTGATGTCACTAACCTGCATATAAAAAGTCAAATAGCAGCCTGGTGCTGTGTTTCAGATCTCTACCAATGAAACATCAGCAATTCTGCGTAATACATGTGGATAAAGGAGGTCATGGTTTACCATTCTGTTACTCAATTCCAAAGCATGTTGAACTAGCACAGGATGTCCACACGCGATGTACCCTCTCTGATGTAACACCATCACGGTTTAAACCACAGAAACTCTATGTACATTCTAACAGGTGTGCAACTACTGACTATTACATAGTCATTATACATTCTGTATATTATATGCCAGAGAAACAGCAAAACATTACACCAGGAGCTACATAAAATATACTAATACTATATAGTATATAATGCGAATATAAAATACTATTCTGTACTATACTGTTAACTAAATGAAACTTTGAAACTAAACCACATATGAAGAAGATCCAGTGCTGAATTGAGTGTCCATGTTCCTTGAAGAACAATGAAGACAATGTTTGAAATTACTGTATGTTCTAATCCTGTCTGTGTGGACAGGTTGTGTATTACAATCACATTACTAGCTGCAAGCCAAAAACCAAACAGCATTACTTAGTGAATCTTTAATTCATGACAGCAAAAGCATTAAAGAGGGAAACAGACAATTTTGTTAGACTTCAACTTTCAGGTTGAATTAGACATTAGACTTTGTTAAACACAGAAGTATAAAACTGATCTGAAATGGCTATAATGACTATTTTTACTTCTCAGGTCTTAAACAGTCTGTACACGGTAACGGTCAATTCACGCTTATAAAACATCAATAAACATAATACTGTAAAAGAAAAACTTCCTAAAATTTCTGTTTTAGGAAAACTCTTTTACAGAAACACCAACACTGTTTAACTTAATGAGTAGAGTAAAAGCCATTAACATGTTTGCTGATCCAATTAAATAAAAAAAGGCCCAATGGGCTTCCAAGTTCACAAAATGCAAAGAAAATTCACAAGTGATTTACGTTGCCACCTGTGCCACCAAGGAAATAGTCTAGCCTAAAAACAATTTGATGTTAACCTATTCTGTTAAAAAAAAGATAATATGGGGAAAAACAATAAATTAATAATTTGATTAATGATAATATTCAATGTTATTATACAAAATCCATCAAGTTTGTAGGCCAGCCAAGTTCCTCTTCCTTAATGATGATCTGTGAAAAGATTAGGTTTTAAATTTAGCATTGTAATTTGTGCCAATATGTCAGAAAGTGAAAAAACAATACATGATTAGCATTCGATACCAAAAGTGAATTGAATCGACTGAAATAACTGAGAAAAATACCTGTTTGTAAACTCTTGACCTCCTCTAGGTACGACTCCAATTTTTGTTGAAGTGAGACCCACTTTTTACAATCTGAAAAAAGATGGTGTCACAGATTCATAAAAGACTAAATATGCACAAAAAAAAAAAAGGTATGTATGAGAGGGTTTTAACAAGGCCAAAAAGACTATGATGTCTAACATTACAAACCTGCTGGTAGTCGACCAAGATCTTGAAGAAATCCCCCCAGTTCTTCATGAAATGTGAGTAATTTCTCTTGAAGTAGTGTACAATTTCTACAGTCTGTGTCAGGGAGGAGGGGAGGGAAAAAAAACAAAAAAAAAAAACAAAAAAAAACTTATTTTGGAATGCGCTACATATCAGATATTCTGTTAACATTAGGCCTTAAATAGAGATATATTCAAGATGTTCATTAACTAGTGAAGTCCTAATCTTACAGAAATTTATTACTGACATTGTGGGTACCAGACAAGGTAATCACAAAATGTTGCTTTCTGCTGTCCTGTATATTATTGCAAGTCAGATACATTAACACTGATTGGCGGCAGCCTGAAATTAAGGAGAAAATGCCTTACGAATACCATTGTACTATAGAACAAGCAACCAATAACACAGAACATCGTTTTAATATAAACCTGTAATATGTCTTGAAGCTGGAACTACATATTACTGCAGTAAAATTTCTGACCAATCAGAGTCAAGACTTCAACATCACTGTTGTATAAACAGAGATACACAAATAGACACGGCAAATCAAAAATAAAAACAGCCCTGAGCTGGGCTAGCTACATTATTTCTTCTGCTTGATATAGTTACTGCTTATAAGCACTCCATGGTACAAAGTAAAAGCAATAATAAAAAGTTAGCTATTTAGCTTAGCCTTTCAATTCTTTGCTCACTTTGTTCAGTTTGGACTACTGATCGGAAGGTCACAAGTTCAATCCCCAGCACCACCAAGCTGCCACTGCTGGGCCCCTGAGATAAATGTAAGTTGCTCTGGATAAGGATGTCTGCCGTAAATGTAAATGTTGTAAGGTTCCACTAGGTGTGACTCTTGAAATTCTTCAAATTCAAAATATGCACATAGGAAATTCTGGTATATCTGATAAAAATGCTGAAAGCCTGACTGATAATGGTGGTGGATAACAGGTTGCTAGGCAGTGATGTAAGAGAGAAGCGATCAGCGATCTGTCTATTATACTGTATGACATACTGGTACCAGCACTGGGTCTCTTTGATGTGATGTCTGTGGGAGCGGTTACATTCTTCTGAACACCTTCCCCTGCCTCTGAGCCTGTTGGAGCTTCAGAGCAGCTGGGCTGGTTCCGTAGATCTGAGTGAGGAAAATGTCTCGATCTAACATTCTTCATATTGTCATGCCACACAATGGGCCTCATTCATCAGTCTTTAATAAAGTTGTCTGAAATTTAAAATGAAACTAAAAATTTCCACTGGATTTACATAAGTTTTGGAAATGCTGATTTTCTTTGTACTTATGTGCGTATATGTTGCTCACCTGAGTAAAGGCAGAAATGGAAGTTACTTTGACTCACTTTTATGTCAATAATAATAATAAAAATAATAATAATAATAATAATAATAATAATACTCTTCTGTCAGCTGAGCATTTGTTTGTGGTTTACTTTGTCATAATTGAATGAAAATATTATTATTTGTCTTCATTTATGGGTTTGCGTCTGCTTGCTTTCTTTATGTTTTACATTCTTTAATTAATGCTAATAATATAAAACGACTGGTTTTCACAAAATTTTCCTTGATGATACTTTTACTCCCTTAACTAGAGACTACAGATCACTTCTGTAAATCGTTCTGGATAAGGGCGTCTGCTAAAAGCTATAAACATATGCAATATAACCCGTCTCGAGTATAATCCATATATATATATATATATATATATATATATATAAAAAAGTGTAGCAATCCATGCAGATTATATGATTTGAAGTGGATCAAGTCAAGGCCTACGGTAGTTAGTCTTCTTATGCATATATTTAAACTACTTATTTGCATATATTTAAATTACTTGTGTAAACACTAGTATGAAAGATTTACAAATAAATCTGATCATATCCAGCTTGATAAATGAGGCCCAATGTATTGCGCTTATTAGTTAAATGAATAGCAAATAAATAATCATACCAGTTTTCTTCCTTTTTGCCAATGGCAAGGCATCACTGCTTGCATGCTTCTGAGAAAAACCCGGAAGCAGTGAATTCCTTGTCCTTATACCTTTAAACGAGGTAGAACACAGTGAATAAACCAAAAGAATGAGGTACATAAAATAAGTCTGTTTAAACAGATAGAAGGAATATCTACATTTGGAAGACAAGACTACAGTAAAGCACCTGATAAACCAGATGGTTTGTTGTTAGTCTGAGCATGACCAGTTTCTTCTGAGGAAACAGCACTCCCAGGTGGCTTAAGACCAAATCTTCCTCGACCAGGGAGTTGCAACCCAGAGGGTTTAGGCAATGTCATACAAGTGTTTCCAGCCTTTTTATCTGCAAATACAAAATAATAGTACAAATTTCACTACAGGATTTCTCATCACTATGACCACTGTAATTCACTGCTGTAATATATTGGGTTCATAACACTTCGTTTTGCAGAGATGCTGTATAATCTGAACACAGTATTTTGAAGTGAAGTGAAATGAATTTGTGCTCTGCATTTAACCCATCCAAGTGCGTGCGCACACACACACCCCATCCAAGTGGGGAGCAGTGGGCAGCCTTTGGAGCAGTTGGAGGTTCGGTGCTCAAGGGACTCACCTCAGTCATGGTATTGAGGGTGGAAGAGAGCGCTGCCGGACCTGAGATCCCTGCCGGACCTGAGACTCGAACCCACGACCTTCAGGTTCACCTTCGGGTTACAAGTCCAACTCTCTAACCATT
>CM075009.1:15656630-15741805 GCA_037576675.1 Pangasius sanitwongsei | reverse complement strand
AAATTGACATGTTGACATTTCTTAATAAAGAACTGAATATTTAATGGGGTGTCCTAATTTTTTCACATGACTGTATACGATACGGAATTTCCACCAAATGACCAGAAGCAAGTGCAAGATAGTCGTTGGAACAGCAGAAGTGGTGCCATTACTAATGCTCAGGAGTGCTACAGACATTGAGTGAGCTCAAAATACTGAATACAATGTTGGGGAAAGCTGCTTTCCCCCACTACATTTAAGATTCAGTGAGCTGAACTGTCGAGTTTTTCAGTGTTGCCAACAATTTAATAATAGACATGTTAGTAGAATAGAACAACAATAGAATATAGTTTTATCAGAATAGAAAATATTAGATATTAAATCTTAAATTATACTCTTATTTTAATATTATTTCTTATAGAAAGAAGTCATCTTTGGTCATGGCACCACAAACTAAACTTTTACTCTTTTACAGAATACTATATTTTCTATCAAGAATCAGTTAGAAATAGTGAAAGGTCAAAGGTGACCAGTAACCAGTAAACGGTTTCTCACTTTTAATACTATCTCCGAGTTGAAAACTTAGAAGGAAAAAGTGCGAGGGCGGGACAAACAGTGGTTTAGTGATTGGGCAATGAGAAACAATGGTGATCCGTGATTGGTCATTGGGAACAACTGTGATCAATGATTGGTCGCAAGAGCAACACAGTCAAGAGAACCTGCTCTCGAGCGGTACCGCGTTCAAGACTGTCACTAAAGTGTGCTCAGAACGTCGCTAAATTTTGTAATTTTGTCGATAGGCTCTTTTAAAAAAAAAATTAAAGTCGCTAAAGGGGTCTAAAAATCGCCATATTTAGCGACAAACTGTCTAAGTTGGCGACATTGTTTTTCCTGTTGCATCATGCAACGTGTCGTCTCTACCGCCCACCACCTGTAGCGGCAGAGCCGCGCGCACCTCCTTCTGGTCAATGTAGTTTTATGAAGAGAGCTGCTGCTACCAAATACAATGGAGTTAACTAATGGCGGAAATCTACAGCCACCGGCATCACTTTAGCTCAATGCGTTTGTCTACGCCTCAAACGTATTGTGACAGCTTTTTACAATTAATAGTTGTTTAATACTTTATTATATACATAATTTATATATATTGTCGAGTGTGTGTGTATATATATATGTATATATATGTGTGTGTGTGTGTATATATATATATATATATATATATATATATTTATATACACACTCGACAATTTGGCATCCTTAAATTATATTCTTCTAGTATGGTTTTTAGATAAATTAATTTATAATTAAGCCTTAATTACTGGCTATATTAAATAGTCTACAACTTTGCCTTATAACCTGCACTGGTTATGGTGTTATAATTGGTCCTATTATTCTCCCATTATTTTTATTGTACCCTTTTATCTTCTATTTTGTTGTAATACATTGTAAATATTTATTTATGTGTTTGTTTATTGAATGATGTCATTAATTAATTAATTAATTAAATCGATCCACACAGCCAGCTCATCTATCACAAATCCTCGGTACAGTGTTAAGAACATGAATAAGACGATACCGTTTTAACATCACATCGCTTCTGGAAACTGTTACATAAGAGAGAGAGTTAAAGCAGCCCAGCTTTCTCTGGATTTCTGCCATCCCTGTTTACAGCACACACACCATACCACTAACTTCATTTCCCAGACACCTCGCTCGCGCATGCGTAGGAGCCGTTGGCTGGCAGTGGTAAACAGACGTCAGAAGGGAGTCTTCGCCTCGAGTCAAAACAAAACAAAACAAGATCCATACGATGAATGACTCTTTGAATGTCTGAATCGTCCGCACGACGGAAAGGATTGAACCCTAACTACAGCGGAAAACCAGCTTGCAGAGGAAAAGCCGCTTTCTGCCACTTTTACGGAGGGATTTTTTTTTTTAACTAACCGGAGGAGTTAGCCAACTAGGTGGCTACCTAGTTTCTTCTCACGTTAAAACTCTGGTGTCGAGTTTTGTCCGGACCGACGAGTCGCTGAGGACGGACGTGAAGATGCGGGGTTGAATTCTTGAACTTTCGAGTGACAAGAAGTACGTAAATTTCGCTCGGAATTAGCGAACTGTGTACGGACGCATTCGGCGCAGTTGCCGCGCAAGCATCGTGTGTGTGTGTGTGTGTGTGTGTGGAGGAACATGGCAGATGGTGACACGCGCCTACACACAGCGTGTCGGAGCGGACACACTTGAGCGAGAATAAGACGGACTGTTTGAGTCTGATTCCGTTATCAGACATAAATAATCGAGATTAACTAAGTTCACTTAACTAGTATTCTCCTGGAAAGGTTTGACTATTCAAATCGCCTACAAAACACGTTTAAAGGGCGACGCTAGCTGTGTATACAACTGGTGGCGAGGATCTGGGTGGAAGAATCAGTACAAATAACCGCTTAGTGATCTATTGCTGTAAACTGATCTATTGCTATAAACTGATATTTGAGCTCAAGTGGAATTCCGGGCCGTGAAATGACAGATGATTGGCTGATTTTGACAGGCATGATGTTGCGCGTGCAATTATTGCCCATTAACACACTGATTAACACACAGCATGCCATTGCGGCCATAGAGTGATGAAAACGACCACAGTTTATTACAAGAGATGGTAAAAATGGTCTATCACTATAGTAATGACTTGAAAGGAATTGATGTCAGTTGCTGAAGGATGACCGGGTGTGCGTTTGATAGTCTAATATAAATTTACTGTTTACTAAATTGTTTCCACGCATTATTTTCCTCTAAATTACACGCTTTTCCCACTTATGTTTGTTTTTTTTTTTTTCTTGTTGTCATTAGCTTTAGCCTTTAACCCCTAGAGAAGATATATTTCTGACGTTTTTCTTCTTTATTTAAACCTCAGTCCTGGCAGTCACCAGGTTTTAATGTATTCAGTGGTGTTTGTCATATGAATTTCCTTTGTTCTTTATGTAAACAAAGAGACCCTCCGTGTCAGTCGGAAGCTTTATGATAGTTACTATTAAGGAGATTATTTGGCCCCTTTAATCTATAATCTGAGGATTAAGCAGCGCTATAGATATACATACACACACATATACATTGGTGCGCACAGATTATCACGTCTCTGCTCAATCCGCTCAAAAACAAACAAAAAATCAAGTCTTCTGAAATTAAATTTTTCATAAATATTCTTAAAAATCAGGCAAACTCTAAGTATACCAGCGGCATAACTTTTAACGATCAAACAGCATTATTAAGTGCAATCTAAAATTCATTACTTTACAGTTGTAGTGTTTTAGAGGAAAAAAAGAGCAGGTACGTGGTTGTTATTTTCAGATTGTAAACTGTCAGACTCTTTACTGAAATTGGAGTAATTGCTGTGCACAATGGAGACGGACAAGGCACCCCCGATTGACCCAGATTTCGAGCCGCAGAGCAGACCGAGGTCTTGCACATGGCCGCTGCCTCGGCCCGACATCTCAGCTGTCAAAGTGGAGGGGCCAGACGGCGCCGAGTCCGCCGCGGGAACCCCGCCTGCCGAGGAAGATAAACAGGAGCCTCAGCCAGTCGTATCCGAGCCCGAAAAAGCCGCCACCTCGGAGGGAGGAGCGATCTCGGGAGTGGGTGGAGCCGCACCTCGAAAGGGTTCATCCCGGCGCAACGCCTGGGGGAATCAGTCTTACGCAGATCTGATAAGCCAAGCGATTGAGAACTCGCCGGAGAAGCGACTCACCCTGGCGCAGATCTATGACTGGATGGTCAAAACAGTGCCGTATTTTAAGGATAAAGGTGACAGCAACAGTTCTGCTGGATGGAAGGTAGAGTTACATTCACATTTATACATCTATAGAGTTTATTTCAGTCTGCTGACCAAAATTACATGAGTCATGTCCATTTATTATTCTGGACTATAATTACGCCATGTTCTATTGTTAATCTTTCACCAGTATGTGTTATTGAATGCTTCACTATGAGGTTATTAATGATCTGATCTGTAGACTTTAGACATATTGTATCAGGACCAATCACCTCATAGTTGTGTGTGCGTGTTTTGCTTCCACCTAGAACTCAATTCGTCACAATTTGTCGCTCCACAACAAGTTTTTGAGAGTACACAATGAATCTACTGGAAAGAGCTCCTGGTGGATGCTTAATCCTGAAGGGGGTAAGACAGGGAAAGCCCCTCGCCGCCGTGCTGCCTCCATGGACAATAGCACTAAATTGCTAAAAAGTCGTATGCGGGCGAAGCAGACCAAGAAGCAAGCAGTAGCAGGTGGTGTTGGTGGTCCTGGCAGTGCCATACAGGGTGAGGGTGTGTCCGGTGCAGGGAGTGCAGACAGTCCTGGCCCTCCAGGACAGTTTGGAAAGTGGGGAGTGAACAGTAGCAGCCCATCATCACGTGGTAGCTTGGATGACCAAGACATGTGGACAAGCTTCAGACCACGCACCAGTTCAAATGCCAGCACTTTGAGCGGCAGGCACTCTCCAATTCCCCCAGTGAAAGAAGACGAAGATGACTTGCCTGAAGACGGACTTCTGAGTGGGTATCCCACTAGCAGTCTTCCACCTACACTTACTGAGACCCTAATGGAGGAACTGGACCTAATTGATGGACTTACCTTAATGACAGCACAGCAAGGCGGTGCAAGCCCGAGCACAGCACCGCAAGCTCCACCTACTCCATTGCCTTCTGCTTCTACCCTTCTGCCCCGTGGGTCTAATTTTGCTTCATATCGTCAGCTGCAGCCAGTGAAGGGATCTCAAGGAACATCCCAACCAGGGTCACAGAGCTCTGTTCAGCAGGCCGGGGAGTCCAACACAAGCCTATCAAACTTTGGAAACTCCCTCTTTAATCCTCTGCCTGGTCCAGGATCTCGCAGTGGTTTCAGCACCCATGTGCCCTCCAGTCTTGAGGCACTCCTGACCTCTGACTCACCCCCACCAACCGATATCTTGATGACTCAAGTGGACCCTCTGATGCCCACCCAGGGAGGTGCTAATCTTTTGGGCCTCGGGGACCCCATGTCTGGCAACCAAACTAAGGCTGGTCAAATGATGTTGGGCAAGAGTATGGAACCTAGCCCAGTGCCGCAAATGTCCCTTCAGCCTCAATCCCAGCTACCGCCACAGCAGCACCAGCAGCACTCTCAAATGAGCTTTGGCATGATGCTGTCTGGCATGGGCCAGGAACTCTCACAACTACCAGCCATGAAGACCCAGCATCAAATGCCAGGTGGAGGGCTACTTCAACATGGAGCTGTCCCTTCTGCAGCAGGGAATGGAGGTCTTCAGGGGGTAAGCCAATATGGGACACCAGCTGGCTTTCTGCCCTCTCAAGATCGTCTGCCCACAGACTTGGATATTGAAATGTTTACAGAGAACCTGGACTGTGATGTTGATTACATCATAAACAGTGACCTTATGGATGGAGATATGAGTGACTTCAACTTTGACCCCATTGTACCAGGTGGGCAAAATTACCCTGGGCCAGCCACCACACAGAGCTCTTCTCACAACTGGGTGCCCAGCTAACTCTGATAAGGATAGGAGGTAAGGCACATAGAAATTTTTAGCATTTTGGCTTCAAAATGACTACAAAGAGCATTAATCACAAGTGATATGCTATTAAATTATTAACATCTCTTTTCTTGTGCCTTATTATTGGTCCATGGTATAATATGGCTTCCCTTTTAGATTTTTGGTGCCCTTTCTTCCTGAATGTCAATTAGAATTTGAATAAGAATAATATGTTTAACCATCTTTATTGTTTTTTTTTTTTTTTATTGCAGATCAGCCCTTCATCCCTAACCAAATAATGGAATCTCACATGGTGCATTAATTAAAATGTCACCCCTTCAGTTTTTTTTTTTTTTTTTGTTTTTTTTTTGCGCCTCCACGTTCGCCATTGTACCTCAAATGCATAAACTGCTTTGGCTGAATATACAAACTTTGGCCAAATTTTTAAGATATTTTTGGCAACTTTTTTTGGATCACAAAAACAAACCTTACACAAGTGCCAATATTCACAGGAAAGTCGGCTATTAGACACCAGACCCAGAAGATGTCTTGGGGGGGGAGAATTACTGGAAGTTGCTGTTTTCTTTGATGTCAGTGATATTGACTAGGAAAAAGGAGAGAAGAAATTAATGGTGAAGCACAACTAATAAACTACTAATCACGTTTATTACAGTAATGCCTATTACTAATACCAAAGTAGTACAGGGCTGAAATGGTACTTTCACTAGATTTGAAGACAGAACTGATTTGGCCAGGAGAATCAAACTTTGCTGATACTTGAGGATCTTTCTCAACTGGTCAACAGCTAAAAAAAAACCGAATGGACTAAAAGTCATCATGCAATTTCAAAATCAAGCAGTGCTTTCTTGATCACTTGGTTGGATCCTTCGATCAGTTGGAGCACAGACCTGACACCATATGAACATCTTCAGCATTAATCAGAGTTTGAGTGGGGACTGTCCCAGTGAGCCCAGAACATAATGAATATTTGGACACTTATGCTGCGCTCAAGTAGTCTCCGTGGTACGAAGTGTGCTCGTATTTTGCATCGGAGGCAAAAATATTTTGAGGTGGTTGATAATGATTATTGTCATGATGAATAATGCTTTTGGTTTAGCATTTATGACTCTACTCAGGAAGGTGTTTTTTTCCCCCTTGTGTCCTAAAGAGTGGGGACTGATCATTGAGTGAGAATTTGATATTGATGATTTGTTCTTAAATTGTTAACAGTATGAAGAAATGTGATTATACACAGGGCATTTTGATTTTACCATAGAATTTTAATGGTCTTGTTTCTATGGTTTTTTTACCACTTTGCCAACTCTGTCAAGTTGAATGGCATTGTGTTGTTATCAGTGTGCCCATTTGCAGGATACAATATTTGAAGGGTTTGTGCGTGCGTGTGACGTGTGTGTGTGATGTTTTAAGCACTTACAAGTGCTTAAATTCAGCAGAGAGAGAAACAATCAAAAATAATGTTGAATAGTTTCATTCAAAGGATGAAACTGATTGGCTATTCAACAGATGCTATATAAAATGTGCCCTTATTATATAGAATTCTGTACAGCAGTACAAAAAGGGGCAAGACATACTTTTCTCAGTGATTGACTTTTTCTTATGTAGTACTAACAATCTTTTGTATAAATTTGTTAAAAAGAAACAGAAAACAATTAAGTATACTGACTAATTTTAATGTTTAATTTACATTGGGGCTATATCATGAAAAATATTCATACTAATCAGAAGGTACCCTCTTAAAAGTGCAGAAACTATTTTTAACGGTCATTTTCTATGTAATCTTTTATTTTTGTAAAAGATTTAAATGCATGTAGATTTTATACCTAACCAAAGGAACACTAAGAAGACTGGGATGGCCTGAGAGGAAAGTATTGCAGTTTTTATACATGTTAACTTTTTATGTCAAGTAAATGGATTGCATGGGTGCAGTTAACAGTATAACACCTTACAAATTAGAAATTGCCATGTGATCGCTACTATATTTGGAGTAATTTTTAAAAACATGAGGGTGAAGTAATGAGCTGTATCACTTTGCCAGGCAATTTATATTTCATCAACAAAAAGTGGATGATGTAAAACACAAAGTGGATGATGATGCAATGTCTAACTCTCAGGGTTTAATAAAACAGTAGTAATGTTAAGTAAATAAGTAATATTGATTAAAAACTTCCCGATGGAAGCGGTAAGATAATCATTGCTGATCTTATAAAAGCCACTCAGCCATCAACAGAAATGTTTTAACATTACAGAAGTATAGCTTATGCTCCACTTGAAAAATGAGAGGTTGTGTAACATATGCATTTACCGAATTTCGGTTAAAAAAAAAAAAAAAAAAAAAAAGTTATAAACTGCCAACAAACACTAGCATGTTGCTCTAGAACAAACCATGTATCTCCATACTCTTTCTTTTTTTTTTTCTTTTAGCTGTTGATGTAGAAATGTAGATTTCCTTTGATTTTTTCCTTTGTTTATGTAGATTGAACTTTGGTTTTAGAGCTGGATATTATTCATCATTTAACGGTAATAATATGAGCATATTAAAACATGAACTAACTGTTAAAGCGCTCTGTTCTTGCAGAGGATGGTTGTTTCCTCCTGTCAGTTGGTGCTAGACGTGACAAAGTCGGCCATATTTAGATTTAAGGGCCTTTATGCAGCACATCTTCAGCACATTTTATAAATATGTAACATAGAAAGATAAATTCACCTTTATTAATCCACAAACATTTGTTACTTTTGTAGATCCTAAGTAACTTCATAGAAGCAGAAATGAGAGATTAGACACTGAATGAGTCTTTTGACACACAGCATGTGCATTTCTTGAAATCAGTCCTTTTTTTTTTTTTAAAAAAAAAAAAAAAAAGGAAAAAGAAAGAAAAAAAAGGAAACAGTGTTACTTTGTTAATCTTTATCTGTATTTCAGTGAACCGTTTACATCGTTGCTCTCGTCGTTTTGGGCTGTCCTTTGTTCCTCTGAAGTTCCGAACGTTCGATGGTGTTTGTTTGGATTATATGGTAAAATCTTGTGACGGATTTGAGAATGAACATCTGCACAGCTTGAGTGACGAACCAGCAGGCAAGGTTTAGAGAAGTAGGCTGGAGTGCTGAAATTAAATTTGGACGTTGTCTTTTCTACACTGATAAGATCCCATTGTGATTATTTGCTTAAATTCTCATAAATGTGGTCCAAGTTAAATAAAAATGTGCCAGAAAAATTGCACGAAAAAATGAAATTGAGCCTCTTGTCAAAACTAAGTCTGAAGGTTCGATTACTATTGAAAATAGAGATGACTAACAGCATTCAGTTGAGTGGTTGAATGTGAACAAGATTGAATTCCCAGTAGACAGAGCTTGAAACTTTATAAAACAGGAGTTTAAATATATTGACCTCACATCACACCTCTGTCTCGTGCTTTCTTTTTTAATATTAATTTCTTATCATTTCCCCCCCTTCTTCTCCTGAAAAGGTCTGCTAAATATCCCAGTTGATAAAACACTATGTTTTAGTTTGTGGATAGATTTTGTTGTTGTTTTGGGAAGGGGGGTATAAAGGATTGGTGAGTGCTTAGCCAGGTCACTATATGTGTATTTCATTCATTGCTTTATATTGATTAATGTATTTGTTCTTTCCCCTGCTCTTCTTACTTTATCGTTGAGTTAGCCAGAGGTGACTGTGAAACCAGTCAAGAATATCTGAAATAAACTTAATCAGTTTAACTCAGCTGCCCTCTTGTGTTTCTGATGGTGTAAATCCATATTCATTTATTAAAGCAACTGTTCTACAAACCTGGAACAATAGTAGTGATTCGAATTTGAAGGACACCTCAAATTCAGAGACATTAGATGCTTTTTCATAAATTCATAAACTGAACCTTAATTCAAACTCACAAACTAATAGTGAATGGGGAATTTATCATGAAGCCTCTTATATCCTTGTAGTTTATTGTCTTATACTAAACAAAGTATTATGAAATTATGTTATTTCTGTTCCTGGATTCCAGTTAGCTTGGCCGCAAAGTGTTAAACAGTCTATACAGTTTACACAGAAGGGTGTGAAAAACAAAAAACATCCAGCGACCATCATTTCCATTTGCGTAACTGCCTTGCTGAGGAGAGAACTCGTCGGAGAATGGCTAGATATGAGCTGACAGGAAGTCTGTCGTAACACGAATAACTACTGTTTACAACCACAGTGAGCAGAAAAGCATCTCAGAACACAAACATTAAACCTGAAGGTGAATGGACTACAACAGCAGAAGACCAAGTGATGTTTTTACAGTCAACTGTAGAGTTTTGGTGAGTTTGTGCCCACTGCAGCCCAAGATTCCTGTACTTGGATGACAGGAGTGGAATCCCATGTGGTTTTCTGATGTTGTAGCCCATCTGCCTCAAGGTCCAACTTCTTGTATGTTCTCAGATGCTTATGTCCAGTCTGGCCATTCTCCTTTGAGCTCTCTTATCAACAATTCATTTCCACCTGCAGAACTGCTACTCACTGGGTGTTTCTTTTTTTTTTTGTCTTTGCACCATTCTGTGTAAACTCTATAGACTGGTGGGCATGAAAGTCCCACATCAAAGCTCTTGAACCTGTATTTGCATGATTCTATGTATTGTGCTACTGCTGCTACACGAATGACTGATTAGATAATTGCATGAACAAGCAGGTGTATAGGTGTTCCTATTAAAGTGACTGGTGAGTGGAAGCTTATTTTTTCTATTTAAAATAATTAATATATCTATATCTTACAGTAAGACAGCTAATTATTTTGGGGAAAAACACAGGACAGGATAGAGGTTGACATACAAAGGATGCTGCAAATCAGAATCTGTCATCCTTGATTAAAAAGTCATGCTATAAGACCAAATAATGGGCAGTAGACTAGTAATACATCAGTAACTGTTAAGTTTCTTCAAACAGAAGATTACTTAATGGCCATTTAAGTGCACTAAGGGAAGTAAAGCGGAATAACCTGTGATGAACTTTGCCTCAATATCCTCCCATTCTAATTGGCTAATTCTAATTTGCTCTAACAGGAGAGCAAAAAATCTGGCACTAGATGGCACAATTGCCAAAGTAGCGCAGAACAGGTTTGAGGGTAATATCTGACTCTGCAGAAGATTGCACAGGAATAACCAACACTCAACTTAAGCCATAAGCATCCAGATGAAATAAGTGCATTAGGAAAGAAAAAAAAAAAAGACAGACACAAGTGGTATAGCATATCTTTATAGAAAAAATAAGTTCTTATTTCAGGGGAAAAAAAAGATTTTTTTGCTTAATTTTCCTTGTTTTGACATTTTTTTTTTGTGTTCTTTTTTTTTTTTTTAAACATCTCTACATTTACGTGGTAAACATTAAACAACTTGGCTAAAGCCACACTTGTTCAGTCTTTCACTCTCCACCAGGGATCAGAAGGAAAGCCAAATGGGGAAATAGTCCACTGCTGCATGTCGATGTCACAGAAGAAGGCAGTGAGGGAGAAACCAATACAGACATGCTGATGGCAGGCAAATGACAGAACATTAGCGCCATAAAAATGTGGAACAGCTTGATAGCGCCGGGGATTGGCCAATAATGAGAAGTAAACCACTGTCCCTGTTCTGTTTGACTGCTTGGGAAGGAGCAGGAAGAAGCAGCATGAAGACAACAGTTTGGCCCGTGCTACCAAACAAGGCTGAATCCAGCACGCTTTAAATGAGCCTCCAGCGTCGCAACGATACCACCAGTCCACGTTTGCCTTACTGATTTAAAGCTAAAGGCACTGCACTTAATAATCTCCATCGCTTCACACAGTCCAGTGCTTAGCTGAACTGTCAGTGGATACACTCCACTATACAAAGTTCTTAAATCCAACAAGTCAGTCCATAAGTTCAGCATTAGATGAAATAAATCTTTTTTTTTTTTTTTCCTTCTCCGATATGTGACTAGTCATTCCCCAATAGTCCCACAGTGCTGTACTAGATAAAAGGCTGATGAGACTCAGCACTGAAGTCGGCCATCTTGCCCCACCTTCTCTTCCCTTTCCAAAAAAAAAAAAAAAAAAAAAACCAACAGCAACAACAAATCATCACTGGCTATGTTTAAACAGGTGCTCAAGTTTGATGTAATGCAGAAACCCTTCAGTTCCAATCAATATCCTGTCACAATGTAGAAGACCAATCAGACTTGGAGAGGGAAAGAATACTACACCCTGTCTCAACACAGCCATAGTGACACAGTAATGCAATATGTTTAAAATAAATAAAAAGAAAATAACATTGGTGCCCATGTTTCTTCGCTCTGTACTCTACATGAGCAACACTTCTGCACCAATTCAATACTATCATGGCTTTATCTAGCAAGTAACGCTTGGCCTTTTCCACAACCAAAACATTTGCAGTAAGTATGGCATCAGCGTGGTACCAGTGAACGGAGGCCTCACCGGGTCATTTGTTCCAATAACTGTTACAGCTGCTCAGAGGCAATGCAGGTCACTTATGCAGTTCTGTGCAAAATAGTCCAGTGCAAGGAAACAAGTTGTGCAGATCAGTTACAGGAAGCATCACAGCAGGCCTGACCTTTGACCTTCTTCGCATTATAAAGTATCACAGATGGCAAAGTATCACTGAAATGTTTTGCAGATGAATCAGGAAAAAAGTCCTTCATTTGACTAGAACTGGCCAACATTAAAAATCGTGAATTCAACTTAAGCTTTTTCTAAATGTTGTAGTTTGGGTGGAGTGTAGCCTACATCATAAGCTAACTTATGCAGTAAAATTCCTAAAAATGCACCAATTGGTTTGAAAGTGCTGCCAGATTCTCCTAAATCACAAATGTGCGTCTGTTATCTGTAGCCGTCACATGGACACTGAATAAACCAGCAGCACAACTGGCATTTTAAACTGAGTCACAAGCACAACCTATTTTTTTTTATTAAATCAGTCTGATGCTGTAGATGTTTGTGCCTAAATAACTTTTTATCTAATCTTAAAAGTGCCATTAAAACAAAGTTATAGCCAGGTAACTTTTTTCCTATATTGTCTGCTGTCTTGTTCTGAGCTTAAATTCAAATGAAAGATTCAGAGAACATGTTGAGCTTTATCAACATTCAGCTGTTCGTCTCAGCTTCAGTAAACCCTGCCTTCGATTTCGGGAGAGGGTGAGTCATCTGTTTTTTTTTTTTTTTTTTGTTGTTGCACCTTTCGATACTCTAGAAATGAAACTGACATCCTCTTCTCCTTTCTCGACTGTCTGTCAACAGAGGAGCAACAGGCAAAACAACGAAACAATAAAAAGAACCTCAACAATACAAAGAACAGGATAAAGATAATTGCACATGAACAATCTAGGAAAAAAAACAACATTCAAACTGAAGAGTAGAAAACACACACACACACACACACACACACACACACACAAGTACATAGTTGAGGACACAAAGTAATGAATGGAACAACATGCAAAAAAGGGTGAAACAGAAATAAAGATTGTTTCTGCCTTCAAGTGTCATCTTGAAGACGCTTCACAGCAGTACCTTAAGTCACACCTTAAGCAACCTCTGAACAAAACAAAAAACAAAATTTAAAAAAACAAAACAAAAAAAAAAACAAGATATGGAGAAGAAGAAATATTGCTCTTCACAAGTCCTCTACATCTTTTTTACCACCTATTTCCTTTCCCCATTGCCCCGAGTCAGGTCTTTTTTTTTTTTTTTTTTTTTTGTACCATAAGTGACTGTGCAACTCTCTGTCTCTGTCTCTCTGTCTCTCTCTCTCTCTTCGCACGTGCCTTGCTGTCCTAGGCGATCATGTACTGAGTGATTGCTCGGAGTGCGTAGAGTAGCTCAGCCTGCAGCCGTGCCTCCATCACCAGCAGGTTCACATGTACCTGAGCAAAACAGATCCATTACATTAATAAAGTTTTTTCTCTTAATATCAACTTTAGATACATTTTATATCAATAGATCAACAGACTCTGGGTTTAGCAAGACTAAGACAGTAAAAGACAGCAGTTTTTTCACAAAATCAGACAAACCGTAACATATATGGAATAAATTATGATGGGGAATGATGTTATAAGAAAATAATCCATGACCAACTGAAGTTGATTAATTTGCTATAATGGCACGTCCTGAAGCATGTTATTCCTCTTCTACCACAGCAATTTGCCAAGGATCACAATTTTTATTTATCAATGATTGACATTGATAAAAATGATGCTTTTCAACCATTTAAGGTTATATTTAATGTTGTGAACGTCTGTAAGACAAGTTTCCTGTTATCACTTATGTTATAGAAGCTATAAACCATCATCCCCTTTTTTCTGTCTCTCTTTAAAGAGACAAAAAAAAATGCAGCTTGTCATGTTACAAAAAAAGTAAATGTAAAGCGCAAAGTGCTCTGTACTGAGGATTTTCCTGTGGTGGAAAACTGTTCCAAAGTGCTGGCACCTCAGGCATCTTCCAATATTTTGTGAAATTAGCACAAAACTATAACATACCAATGAATATATGTCTTTCTTTGTTTAATTATGTTTTTTTTTCATCTGTTTATTATTAGCCTTCGACTATGTAGGCCATCTGCCAGTCAAGACCCTGTGAATGAGTTACTAAAGAAACGATAATGCATTAGAACGAGCGCATTAATCGGTAATCTGAATTATCAGCCCGCACTATTGTCCGAGCTGCTCTTACAGAACCCCAAATCAACATCTGACCAATTAGATTTGAGAATTCAACAGCACTGTGGTGTAAATAGTAATGACAAATAAAATCTGATTCCTTCAAGCCTACCTTTTCTGAGGCTTTGAGAGAAACCAAAGGCAGAGGGCACAGAAGGTTCTTAGTGGAGTCAGGATAGCAGGCCACAGCCTTAATATAAAGCTTCAGTCCGCGTTCCAGCAGCTGGTTCACTTCTCCATAATCATAATCATCATATCTGTTGAAACACATAAGTCCCACGTTATGATTCCTCACTACATGTAAATGACAATGGCGGTGAGATCAGGATGAAAGATCAGCATTAAACACAACCTCCTTTTTTTTCCCCCCTCCTTGATGTTACTGATCCTACTGGACATAATTCATCAGTATCAATTACTTTAAAAGGCAAAATTATTATAATTTTGGGGGTTTTTACATTAAATTGCTATTATTTTACCAGCACTATATTATATTACATTACAGCAGTGGTATGTTCAATGCCTCTACTTAACAGTGGCTGTGGGCATCAGTGAGTAGGAATAAACAAAAATGCACACTCTTTGTACCTAATTCCATAGCTGCAATGGATGTAGTTCCAGATGGCTCTCTTGAGGTCCGGATTGCGAGGGGATGGTAATGAGGCCACACTGCGAAACCGGTCATCTAGCAGGTGCCCGATGTCTGAGTACAGGCGGTTTACCAAGGAGAAACCGTGGTCCTCCCACGAGTAGTCCTACACACACACACACACACACACACACACACACACACACACACACACAAGTATTCACAAACAGAATAAACTCTGCCAAGGCTGAATTCTGCGAACACCATAGGCTCCTTTTTCCTCTAAGTAAAACAACACTGGAACATCCTAGCTGTATTCTGGATCAGTGAAATAAATCCAAAGTGACAAACAATCGAGTTGACCTTTGAGAACAGAGTACAAAGTCTCTCTTTAAGCTCCAGGGAAGATGAAGTATAGAATTGCCATCAAGGGCACAGAGTGTGACTGAGCGGCTGCCATGTTACAATCTAATATGGTGGCACGATCCTCACCTGCACCCGCAATACTTGGAAATGGTCTTCCTCCTGCCGGGCAAATTCCTGGTAGCCGAAATCAGGGTCCTTGACAAAGCGGGAGGGATCCGTCGAACACATCATCTCTTCTTCTTCCTCCTCGTCCATGTCTGAAGCAGAAGAGTGGAAAGGGACAAGTACGAGTCAGAGACAGACAGGGATATGAGAGCGTTCCTCTGTTATGTTTGATGGTGAACCAGGACACACAGCTTACCTATATGCAGGAGGGTGTAAGACTGAAGGCCTGGGTGTCCTTTTCTCTCTTTCTCCTCCTGTGACTTGTGGATTCCTTCTCGTAGGCACGCCAGGTCACAGCTCGAGTCTAGAGACTGTACAAGAGAGAAAAGCCACCACTGCGCACATTAACCTCCACATCTATCATAAAACCACACACACACAAATACAAGTCTTTAGCTTACACAAATAACAAGGTTTCATGAGAGATACTGATAATCTTCTGTTCACTACTTATGGATATCCAGCGCATGGTTAGTGTTTGAGTTCTTTTCCTTTCCAGACGTTTACGATTTCCAGATTCACACTTTCAGTATTCATAATTCATTTAATCTAGCTATTAAGGCCATTAGAGGCCATGAACTGCATCATAAAAAGGGAAAATGCTATATGCAGAGAAAACAAAAAAACAATGGAATGTCAGCTTTCCTACAGAATGTCTGTACATCTTCTAAATTTCTGCATTCTTCCAATTGTGGAAATGAGTCATAAAATTCCATACTTTTCTAGACTTTTCCAGACCTGCACAAGAACCAAGCCTTGACTAAATTTATTTATTTATGAAAACAGCAGATTTATGTTCTTTTCAGTATACTATACCAAAACTTACTGAAATACACACACAATACTTTCACATGATTTTGAATCGTCCTGATGGCAGATGGGTGAGAACTGGTGTTAGGGCAGATAAGCTATAGTACAGATGGCAACACTGTTAACAAGACAAATCCTTGTAGGCCGAGAGGAAAACAGAATTCTACCACAAAACCCCCAGCGTAGGTAGATTGACAAGAGAGCCATTTATTTTTTTTCCTGGATACAAAGCAAGAGAAACACCTCTGTTTTTTTTATTGAACAAAGTTCTGCCTTTTTGGTCTTTACTGGCTCACAAGATTCCTGAATTCACAAGCCAGAGTCACCTAGATAAAGTCAGTGCGAAAAGAAAGTGCTACCAGAAGGAAATGCGTATATTTCACATCCTGCTTCATTTCCCCTTCATTGAATTGGCTTTTCTGCCTGCGGAATATTGTTCGTGTTAGGTCTGACTGCTGCTTTATCTGAGAAAGCGAAAAAAAAGCGTAGTTTTCAGGTGGCTCCTGCATCACCAGAGCAAGGTGTCAAAAATCGCAAGGTATATAAATATTTACTGAAATACACACAAAAGTTCATAAACCATAGATGTTGGTATCTATGCTATACAGATCTTGGACTAAAAATTCCCTTTATTGATTATAAGGTGAGTATTTTGAACACATCGCTCTGACCTAAAGATTCTCAAATATAGAAATGTTTAAAGATGTTATGAATCCGCTGCATTTTTCACCAAACGTGCGATACAACAGAGCTACGCTTCGCTGCCTGAGACTCAGGCCATGTTAATGATGGAAAGCTGTGTGTGGGTGAGATGAGCACTTTAAGCACTTACCCTCCTGCGAGGTGGGAAGGTGGCGTTGCCATTGGCAGCATCACAGAGGCAGTAGCCTGGAGGTGTTCCATGTGGCGCTCTCGGGCCGGGTTGTGTGTCCTGTTCAGAGCCAAACACGAAGCTGCAGAGTGCATGGCAGTGAGCCAGCAGAACTACAGCCTGGACCAGCTCAGCCAGAGACCAGCACTGCTCACCTGACTTCAGCAAAGCCTGCACAGACAGCACGAGTCCCAGATCAGCACAACTACGACACAGCAGAGCTTTCGGGAACCGGTCTCTGCTTTCTCTCTTTGTGCACAATAGTATACTGCTACGCATCATAACTAATTATCAGTGAATTGCTCTAATATACTGAAATTTACATTTTATTACTATTAACACACATCATGACGTGCCCTCAGACATTTTAGTACACACAAAGTACACACACAGTATTGGAACATAGCTTCTGTCCACTGTACCTGAATGTGGGAGCGAGCAGTGAGCCAGGGCTGGTGAGCGAGCACTTTGTTTATGTGGTCAAGCTGCTGGAGGCGAGGTGGTGCAGACTCCAGGCCTTGCAGCCAATCCGGGTCTCCACCAACCCGCAGGAACAGAGCCGAGTGCAAAGACACAAGGTAGCTGCAGTGATGTCGTGCTGCAGCCTGAAACATGCACGTAAAATGGTTTTCCACTCGTACAGGTCATTTTAAATGGTTGATATCAATATGTCAAAGTGACTGGACTTGGGGTTTAACTGAACACAGCAAAAGTCCAGTCATACTACTACTACTACTACTACTACTACAACACATTCTGCACATTGTGAGTCGTTTTGTCTACAGTTATCCTGCTTATACACCAGCTTTTCTTTCTAGTTCTGTTTTATGTTTTTCTTCTACTAATCTCCTCTCTTCACACGCAAATCATTTTTATTAGCCCTGTCTTATAGAGTGACGTACTGACGTATTTCCTCAGTTAAACATAAACATGTGCAGTCATCTAAAGGCACTCTTACCATGATGGCTATGTAGTGGCGGTAGTGATGGGGCAGAGGGCCGTCCATGTTAAGGATGTAGTGCTGCGTGCGCAGGAAGCTCTCTAAATACTGAGGATGGGAGGCCATTTGCTGTGATACTGTATCCGGGCACCCCCTGCTGGCCAGAGCCTTCATGCACAACGGAGAGGAACTGTCCTTATCAGAGCTCATCTTCATCACCTGCATAGAGGAGAGCACAATATAGCACGTCTGACATGACCAGGTAAAAAGGCTTTTGAAACTTTTGTGAAAGTACTGGAAAAAAGAGAAAATCAACCTTGTTTGTGATGTGATTAATCCACATCCTGTATTGGCATTTAGCTATAGATTACAGAAGAATACAAAACAACCCCGAATTGACTATCAGGTCATATTCACTACAAGTGTATTTTCCCGAATTGAGGCTGCTCTGTAGAACTTTAAATATAACACTGAAATGACAAAGGGCTACATTACTACCATGGCTAAAAAGCTTGAATCAGCTGAACTCCTCAGAAGGGTGAAAGAATATACCAACAACCCTACCAGCAGCACTCTAAATAATTCCTCAGCCAAAAAAAAGGAGGAAGGGGGGAGAAAAAGAACAAAGAAGGACTCTGCAGCACGTCCTGGAGGCATGCAGGCAGACAGGGAAAAATATTCTGCAGTGAGAGAGGCCTGCTTGTCTGGAGTTTTTAATCTTTGAGACAAAAGCCAGACTGGTGTTCAGCTGAAAAGAGTAACAGACAGAATTTGCTTGGATAAAATCATTAGGTCTTTAAACTTAAACAGCAGCAAATTCAGAATCTGACAAACATTCCTGGTTATGTGATGCCTCTTCGATGGGCCTATTAGATGGTAAGCGATGTGCTTGACATAAGGGATGAGAGAAATTTGCCCTGGAGCCTCTTTCAGTCTCTTATCTGTGTATACATGAACACATGAGCGAACGAACGAACAAACACACACGCGCACACACCCCTAATGAAAAGGACTAAATAGATAGTACCAAAGCATGATGACAGATTAAAATTAGAAAAGGAACATGGCTATAAGGAAAACAACACAGAAATGAAATTTTGACAACAGTAAATGCCACTATAAAATTTCCAAGACAAACCAGTTTCGTCTATGAAAACTACTGCAACAGTTGCTATACAAGTTATTATTATTGAAACTAAAATGGGTCATGCCTCTCTTTCCTGGAATGGGAAACAGGAGAGCAAGGCCTCCCACAGCCAAATGTCTCTGTGCCAAAAGCACAGCAGCGCTGGCAGCAGTTATTCCTTCGAGTAAACCGCTGCTCAGCAGGCCAGGCTGACAGGCAGTCATGATGGGAAGGAGGTCAGTTACACACAGGGAGGGGGGGGAGAAGCAGCACAGCTTCTGACTAAACTCACACATGTACACCATCACGTATTTTTTCTTGCATGCTCTTGAAGTATGGCTTATACAGAACTGAGTCATAGTAGTTGATAGAGCTGTTCCCTAATACACACGTTCCTGTTAAACCAAAAGGCTGAGTCAACTCTTAGCGAACGCAAACGTAGCCTTCAGCAGGTCAGTTGCACACTCGGATCAATCATTGCCTGTATTTGTTCTAGAGTTTTACCATTGCTGCTGAAAGAAGAGATGAGCCATGTCAAATTAGTACCTTAAGTACAAACTCTGCGTTCACACTGGGAATTTCAACAGGGACAAGTACACTACTAACACCCAGAAAACATAATAAAACCGCTGAGAAATGAAGCCATCAGAGGGGGTTGAACTTCATTTTTTTTTTTTTTTTAAAATAGTTGGCCTATCAAGCGACACCTTCACATTTTAAAACTGATGGCTGTGACTGTTAAAAGCTGGTCTGGTGTGGATCAGTGAAGTCAGGTACAGTGTCAGATTTTCAGACCTGATTACCCGAAAAATGTCACTGATGCTCACTGATGGTGTATCATTCACAGCACAGCAACGGCATGCTAGTCTGCAAGCTATACATCGCCTGTTGGTCCAGTTTGCATATATCCAATTAGAGTACTTCATCTTTTTCCATGCACAATATGTGCTAAAATATCACCCAAACCTTAAGAAGTGCTCAGATACAACGGATTAATCAGTTTGTTGAGTTAAAGGGTACAGCCCTACAGCTAATGATAACTCTAAACCCTTAAGCAAGGGGGCAGCTAGCAAACGGTAAGGCACAACTGCCTCCTAATGGAAAACATTTATTTGAAAGCATGATTCAGGGGCTACAGATTATCCCCTGTTACAATGTAAACTTCAACAGACAACCTAATTTTAAAATAAAAGTAAGTGGCTACATTATAAATTAATCTAAGCCCAGCGACTTAAGAGAGAAAAGCAGCACCAACTAGCTTGCTATACTAGCCTCTTTTACTATTGTTTCAATTTCTGCCTTTATCAGTTCAAAGCACGCAGAACACACTAATGAAATAAGGGCTCCACGACTCATCACGTTTTTGTTGTCTTAGTGAGCTGCGCTAAATGGCTGGATACTTGGAAATAACATCAACAGTCTATTATTTGCCTGGCAGCTGAGTGACTTTCACATGGCAGATACAGGACTGCAGAGCATGCATGTGCGCACACACACACACACACACACACACATGTACATTATTGTATTATTAGCTTTTAGCATGAGAAAAGGCGAGTGCTGCAGGGTCAAGTACAGAAAAGACAACAAGCAGCCACAATATGTGTGAGAAGGGATTGGGTTTTAGGTGACGTGACCATCTCAGTTTTGTGTAAAGTAGGCCAAGCCATCACATCAGTGAAATAACGTGAAATGCAATACAAAAACAGTAAGTGCTTTCGTGACAGGCGGAAAATGTCCCACACTGAACGAACACAGGTACATTATTACTCTGCACACACAGTCGGATGCTTGTGAAGGAATTTACAGAGGTCAGGTGTAAATCTCATTAGGCAGTGCAAACTCCAAACTCCCGGGCGCTAAGCCGCACCAGCACGTAGACTAGCGTATGGACGGCCAAGTGAGTGCTGATGTTTCCCCTCTCAGTACAGCAGAGGCCAAGTCACCAGAATCAGGCAGTTATAAATATCTGAGTGAGACAGCTGGGATAGCAGTTGGACAGATAAGAGCAAAATGGCATCTCTGCACAAGAGACAACAAACAACAAAGCACCGACGCTCTCACACTCGCTCGGGCATCAGCTGCAGTCCTCACGGGTAGAGGAGCAGGACTCTGTCACTCTACTCAGCACAGGACCAGGATCTTAGTCTACATGTGCATGTTTGCAGTAATTCCCACCTCTGTACATCTCCCTAATCAAACTATGTATTAATCAACCAACGTGGGTCACGGCAGGTTTTTTTTTTTTTTTTTTTGTGTCAACACACCGAGGTGCAGGTTTTCCAGCTACAGGGTCACACTGTGCACGCAAATCTAACACACCAGACGTCTGAATGGTGCAAAGGAAAAAATGACTCGATATTTTAAATATTTAACCAGATAATTGCTTCCGTTAGCTAGCAGTCAAACAATTGGCTGCTCGATGTACCTGGTCGATGTTCAGTTTTCTGGGAATCAGCATCGACCAATGAAAACAGACATTACTGATTATGAGAGTATCCATAAAGAACGGGCTTTGAAAATACAGAGACAGACGTGCTGATTAGTGTTCACCTGTGTGAACATGTCATCTAGTCCTCAGTCAGTCACCACAGCTGAATAAATGTCAGTCTAGAATTTGCTAAAGAAAAACGTAAGGAAGTTGAATGGACTTTTTTTCTGCCTGTGCCTAATTTAAACTAAAGTAACATGTGAGGATGTTAAATGTTTGGCACTCTGGGAAAGCTCGCTATTATGAAACATTGCTTTCCTGAATTTTTGGAATTTCTGTTTACTTACTTATAATAAAGGGTTTCCTACCAAAACAACAAGGAAGGTGTTTATTACGGTCTAATCTCACAAGCCAGGCTTCTGGCATTTGTTAGAGAGGCTACAGAGAACCGCCTATGTTCACAGAGGAGACAGAGGAGGTGATGTTCACATGAAGACAGCTTGTAATACTCACAGCTGAGTCTTTAAGCAAAATTCTCTAATAATCACTGAAAGACTCAATAGAGTGAACTCTGCAAGCTTTTGGGAGCAATACGTAGTCACTGGATTGACACAGTGTCACAGTGTTCAGTTTGTTTTCCGGCTGGAAACTGGAGCACAGACGCGCAGAGAGACGGTCGGACTGCAACCTGAAGCTTGTGGCCAGAAAAATGCAGAAAAGATACATGGCCTGTGACAAGACAGAATCTGTTAATCATCGTTTTGACTAAACATGAAGGTAGAAGTCTGTCAATGCTTTTTCAAAGAAAAGTAAAATAGCTTATAAAGCCTAAGATAAACTTCTGGGTTCCTATAATACATTTAACAAACTGCAGTGAATCCACTCAGCAACGGTGCAGGAGCCAACTGCAAACAACACATAAGCCTGTTGACTATCAAGTTAATTCCAGTTAAAATAACGCATAGGAAATTACTATTCAGTTCCGATTGATAACAATACATAGGATCATAGAAAGACAACAGGATCATAGAAAGCCTACCTAAATAAAGCAGAGTGCAGGCTGTTCAGTTGTGTAGGGTTATTAAATGGTGGCCAGCACATGCACTGTTGAAGCCTGCTGAAAAATATTTTAACCATGTCTAGAATTAATAAATCTGATCTATTGCCATTTAATCTTATTCTAATATCTTAAGAGGTATTTAATTACACGTATCTGCATTGCATCATCTCGGGGCCTACTGCTCCTTAATGTAATTTTCTTAAATTCCCTCAAACTCCCATACGGGTCGACTGTTAATACAGTAACCTCCATCAGCGTTTTTTTTTTTTTTTTTTTTTTTAATAAGCTCATCTGATGGAAGATAAAAGACTAGTCGATGGCTCAAATAGTCCCGGATAAATGCATAAACGTAATTTCCTTAACAAAAGAAAGAGGGTTAGGCTTGTGAGGGCTGTGAGTGTGTGTGGTTTTGTAAGACCGATATCTCATCACTTCATACCATGTAACAACTGCCAAAAAGAAAAAAAGCCTAATGCAAACCTCGGATGAGAAGTGATATACTCCATTACAAAGTATTTCAACTAGCGGTGATGTTTTGTGTAATTATTAAACAGGTATTGATAAATATCTGATGCACATATGTGGCAATGTGTGAAATTTTCTCCCCGTATGCGCCAAGCATGAACGAGTGCCACTGTATCAAATCTTGCAACATAATACATGGCACTTAATAATAAATACACTTGGGGAAAACCCCTTCACAACTGAAATTAAAACATATGGCAGCCCCAAGCGTCCAAAGATTCCTATTAAGCGAGAGGCTGAAAACTAGTAACTGAGCTAGCCGTTAATGGGGCTATAAGATGCAAACCTCAGACTCCCATAACAGCTCAAACTCTTCTCTCTTGGGGACTCTCCAGGGGGCACTTTCCTGCTAAATAGCTCTCTGATCATGGCTCCTAATCCACAGTACTGTGTAAAAAAAAACATTACTGAAAATATTATAAATAAAAGAAATACTAAACCAGACCATCATGATCAAGACACAAATCCAGAATGACTTGTAAATACCTAACAGTTTAAAGTCTAAAGTACTATTCAGACGGGACATGTGTGTTAACTCCTTGATTACTTCACATAAAGTAAATGATCTCTGTATATGTACATGGCCATCACTTCATGTGTGCTACATACACCTCATCTGTTTAATGAAATGTAACTGCTTTGACCTTTACTGACCTTTATTGTAAGCTTTTAGGGCTTGTGCCCATTACATGTCTATAATGTAGGCTTCACCTGTGCTAAGAACTCAGTACTTACAATAATCCCACAGGAGCGTTACTTATCTCGCAAGACCCTTTAAATGTCATCTATATTTTATTATTCAGCATTTCAAACTTGACCACTACTTGCTTTTGATTTGGTTTCAGACTGAAATGACAGAAATCAGCACTTCCTGGAGAAAATGCTATACAAGAAAATGTACTGAAGGTCTTGCATGCGACCTATTTTTCTATAGGATACAATGGAAAGCAACCTGTTTCTCAACAGGATACATGCTACCTTGGGTTATTGCTACAGGGCCTTTTAATACTACATAAAAGACGGCGTAATCTTTGGGGACACAGTAACGAAAATGTTACTGGCATAATGAATGTTAGAGGGACTAAAATACATTACCCCACCTCTCCATGTAAAAAACTAATCCAGTGTGTGTGTGTGTGTGTGTGTGTGTGTGAGACTGCACGTGCATCCATCAGAAGGAGAAGGAGAGATTTCTGAATTACTAACCCACAGCTGCCTAAACTGAACAAAGACAAAAAAAAAAAAAAAAAAAAGAGTGTTATAAACATATATGTTTAGTGTCAAACGTTGGTATTTGGTCTCAACAAAGATGACCCTGTCTGGTCATCTATAACATGCGCAGACATGCCCTTACCGATACTCAACATGAAACAGGAAGCCAGTCACACATCCTCCTGGCAAGTCCCTTTAAAGTTCAGCCTAAGGTAAAAGTGAAGTTGGTACTTTCAGATTTGCATTAAGAGAACCCAGAATTCACCCAATAACACACTTTTCCCCCCTTCTTATGTCTCACTTCCATTAAATAATGTCCATAACTTTTGTTAGTTTCCAGAGCCAAGGATTTGGCTTACTTGCATAGACAAACAAAGACTGCCTAAACTTGTACAGCTAGTATTCGAGTCTGTTTACATCAGACTTCTCATGGACAAACCGAACAGTGGGCAGATTTGAATAGGTTTAAATGTGTCCAATTTGAATGGTACCTTGCCAATGTGACAGAGTGACAAACACTCAGTGGAAGAAAACAAGACCCTAACCCTGTTCAGGTGGCTCTTAGTCTATAACCAGGTCATAGACTCACACATGTGAATGTGAGGGATAAAATGGTGCTTAGATGCAAATTATTACGAGTTATTAATACTTCAGAGAGGCCTACAACTAAAGTGTGCTGAAAAGTTGGGGGAAACGAGGCTATCGAACAAAAGAAGAGATCAAGGACATATTTAGATAACAACATAATAATTAAGCTACAACCCAAATCATCTAAACAAGGTAGTGAATGTGTGGGACTCCAGCGCCGGGACAAAATAAGAGCTGGATGAGATTCAATCTGCCTTCTCGGAGTGCTGGGAGGGGTCCGTCCTTGTCGTGCGCAAGTGTCCCTGGTGCTCTTACAAAAACAAAAAATCCTTCTTGCTACAGTGGAAATACTCTTTTGGTTTGGCAACCTGAAGCCAGGGAGGGGAACAAAACAACCAGCTGCAACGTTCTGGGGGTTAGACGAAACCCAAGACAGCAACACACACCACACACACACACACCACACACACACCCCAAACACAGAGACAGAGACGGTTGGGATACTTTCAGTGTAGACACACTTACACACCCACACACACATGCACTCAAACACTAATGTAAAATACGACATGATACAGCAATTTAAATGAAGTAACAATGTGCAAAACTACCCTAATAATTCAGCAATGTGTGTACGACGTTATTTATTTTTAATACAGTATGAATGAGTATATAATTACTAGATGGTTTCGTAATCATGCTTTACTATTGCACTCTAGCGATTGCTTGAAACAATAAATAAATGTACCAGCACCAAGGCTGAAATACATGTTGAGTCATCCAATAGGAGCACATCTACAAAGCCACAAGTGTACGTGCTATCTGTCTTATCTTCTGTACAGTCTATGCTATAACAGAATTTATACAAAGGCTTACATGACCTTAGAAAAAGGAAAAAAAGATGACCTTGTCTCTTATGATGATGCAATTTCATGCTCTTCTGCACCCTGAGTTTTAATGCCAGTCTCCTTGTCAAGGTTTATTGTAAGGATCAGGAATACCAGGTATGTATAAGGTGCATTATTACCTGACAAACTTTAAAAGCAGGTCATGTAAAGGAAAATTACTGATGATAGCTGAAAAAAAAAAAAAAAACAGACCAGTATATCCATTGTTCCTTACAATACTGAAGCGGGTTTCTGTGCGCAGCGCCCTCTAATGGCCAGAGGCGGAACAGCAGACAGCAGAGGAGAAAAACAACTTTGATTGGCAGTGCATCAGCATCACAGCACACAAATGCTAACAAAAAAAAAAAAAAAAAGGCCGCACAACACACAGCCTTATGAAGCTAAATATATGGAATACAGCACGGAGAAATGTCACAGCAACATTTAGTCAGGTTTTTTTTTTTTTTTAATGTCTGGATAGACAGCTTGCCTTTTTTCCCAGCTCCATCTGAATTGGCCAGGACAGCTTCGGATAAGGCCAATGTTCATTCAAACTACAGAAACGACATTCCTCATCTCTTCATACAAGTGTCTACACTTAGAGGTTATTTTCTCCATTTCTGTAACACTCTTAAATACATATGAAACAGAATCCAGCTCTGCTTTTCACTGCCTTATGAATAATCTGTGCATGCTACAACAGGATTGTCGAAATGTAAAAAAAAAAAAAAAAAAAAATGTAAAAAAGGGACACTTCGCATTTTCAGTTTTGCATATGCAGGTAAAATGTAAAGCATTTAGTACATTCAGTACATGGGAGCTATGCATAAAGCATTAATAGCAAGCAGTGCCCCTTTTGTGCAGCACACAGGGAACAAAAAGATTAGCCATCTTTCAGCTTGCTACCCATAAAACAGCCCAAAGCCCAACACTAGACAGAAAGAGCTGTGTGTTCCTATTAAGCGAGATGGATATTATAACCCTACTCAGAACCATTTCAGTGATGCGCAAACCGAAAGGCTAATAACACAAAGCCGAGTTTACACGAACAGGAGATGTGCTAGTTTGAATTAGTTAGCTAACGTTAGCTAAGTTAACACAAACGCCCCCTCAAGTCTCTATGGTCAAGGGAAGTTTTAGGTTTAACTGCTACCAGCTAACTTAGCTCACATCAGCTAGCTAACAACAGCCAGACAGACCAAGTTACCTACATTTTTTCATAGCAAGCTAGATATTCAGATTTTTTTTTAAACAAAATAAACAACAAAAACCACAAGTTAACTAAGTTGAGCAGAAATAGTGTTAGTTATGTGGATAAATGTACAGCTATTCACTGTGGGCTGCGTCAAAACGGAGCTACAATTCAACACACCAGGCTTTTAAAGGAACATACATATTTTTAGTCATAAATAATAAAAGGATGACAACGAATCAGTTAATAAGACTGTATGGTTTAATTATAATGTTAACTTTCAAACGGACTTGCAACGACATCTTTAGTTTGCTGAGCTGCAGGAGAGGAAAAAAAAAACCCTACTGAAAATGATATTGTGTACTATATAACACAGCACATCTACCTGACTCCGGACACGCTGGCACTGAGTTCCAAAGCGATACTCCATTTTTTGCGCACAGATGATCATTTTCCTCGGTGTAAGGGCATGAATACGGCTCCTCCGTCTTTCCTGGGCTTAAAGTAACTCGCGAACAAAAGCCGAGCTGCGCTGAAATGTGGTTACAAGTCCGGACATCATCCGCAGTGTTACTGGGTGAAAAGCATAGACTGACACAGGCAGGGAAAGAGCAGCCAATCAGAGCGCCGGAGGGGCGGGACCAAAACGTGGGCGTGTTAAAGGGAAACGTCCAATCAGCAACCGCATGTACGCATTTGGGTTACAGCTGTAAGAAGTCTGAGCCAATCAGGTGGCGGAAAAGTACCTGCCTGTTAAATAACTGCTCTCCTTCAGCTACTGATGAAACGAAAATACACGAAATTAGACCAACTTCCACACGTAGAGAAAAGGGGAGTTTCAAGACGTGTTTCGAGAGTTATGCGTTCGTGTCTGTGATAGGACAACACTATGGAGTTGAGTTGGGATCTACAAACAGTAGAAGCTTAGGGACAAATCCAAGATTTAACGTTTTTCTCTGAGTGAAACTGCACAGTCACATAATCAAGTGCCTATATTATTCCCAACCTGTTTGGTTATATTATTTGACTCTGACATGAGACATAATAAATATATTAACCCAGACTGTGTAAGAGTCTGTGTAAGAGTGTGTGGGCTGTTTTTCTATCTTGGCGGAGACCTAATATCTGACAGTTTTAAACTTATGGAGATATTTGATTGTTTTGTTTTTCTTTTTCTTTTTTTTTTAACAAAAACTGCAACTTTTATTACAAAAAAACCCCAAAAACAACCAAACAAACAAAAACAAAACAAAACAAAACAAAAAACAGCCAGAATGTGTTTAAATGGTTAGATTGAATGTGTAGGCATAGCATTAATTAGCTATATTAGGCTTGTGCAATGCTGATGTGTCCCTGCTTGCAATACACCTTTTAAAAATGATATCGATTAAATGATTTAAACCAGCAGCCTAAAAAAGACAAGAAAACAAGCATTTCCCCCATTTCAGGTTTAGTGAGAGTGAAGAAGGGCGGATTAATATTTCCAGCAGTGCAGTCAGGAACTGCTTGCTGCCAGAGGCAACTGTTAAATCTCAGCTGGCTGGTGGATTTTTAGGTGATTCTGCTGTAATGTACAGTAAACAGTAAAATAACATAAAAGTTCATTTTCGACATAATTGCTTTACAAATCGGTTGTAATGTCCACCTGGCTGGCACTTTTCATTGCTGTTCTGCTACTCAAAGTGTTTGAACACATTTGAGTGCTGACTGGTGTTGTGCCAAATTCTAACTCCTGGGTAGAATCTGACTCCCCTTCATGTACACCTGATTAGGCTACAGAGTAGGCATACACATGCTGTATATTTACTCAAGAATTCTGTTGTTTCCCTTGAGAACATGCAATGTTAGGAATATCCTACTATCCGGAATGCACGTACATGTGTGGTGGAGTCAGATACTGCCAGGGAGTCCGAATTTGGCACAATATTGACACAGGAGTGCAAAAGAAAAAAAAAAAAAAAAAAAGAAAAAAACCTTGTAATTAATCACTTTCTAATCATTATCAACATTAACATTATTTTAAAGTGTTATATTTGCCACTTTGTTGTAGGTGTATTTAATCTTTTAAGGCCAAAAGTTTTGTCCTTTTTGCGCTTTCCTAAATCTTTTGGTGGCATCCATTTACCTTTACCAGTTGAGAGCACATAAGATGGGAAAAGGGGGCGGGACTTCCAGTTATTGTCAGTTAATATTGGAGAATTCAAAACACCTGCACAAATCATTCCAGTTTCATATGTCACTTGGCTCATTTCACATTTTTACTTTGGAGAAGACACTGCTCTTTTTGCATATTTCTGAGTGATAACTATTAGTGTACTCCAATGTTAAACTGAGGAGCTTCTGTGCAAAATGCGTAAAGGTTGGCTGGTCTGGTAATATAATGGTGGTGAGTGTCACTGGATCTCATGACAGTGTAAAACCACGTAGAGACAACTAAATCGTTACATCACACATATCTAAGCTGCATGATTACGTCAATGTAAAGTCCTGTCAAGGACAGTAAGACAAATATGTTTGTTTGTGTGTAAAGTACAGAGGACAAGGTAGTGCCACATTAAGACTAATAGGTTGTCAGGCTATAAACCTTGGGTGGGCCTCAAACCTATATCCCACACATATTATGCAGTTACACATGTTGCCTAACATGCTCTGTCCAAGAAAAGTGTTTGAAAAGTGTTCAATAGCTGGATGAGGGAAAAATCCTGTTACAATGATTTGGCCCAAACAGGACTGAGTACAGAAAGGACATTATTCAAATGGTCACTTATTAGTTTTGCATTCATATTATAGTTTTTTAGCTTTAATAGATTCCTCACCTCACCCATACCTCCCCTCGCCCACACAGAGAAGCCAAAAGCCCTGTAGCACACCACAGCACAGATTGATAACCCTAGGTTTCCTGTTCATGTATTGGTTTATACAGAGGTTCAATTCAGTTTTATTTGTATAGCACTTTTAACAATGGACACTGTCACAAAATAGCTTTAAAGAAATATGTAAATTCCGGATATAAATTATCCCTAATGAGCAAGCCAGAGGTGACGATGGCAAGGAAAAACTCCCTGAGACGATATGAAGAAGAAACCTTGAGAGGATCCAGATTCTAAAGGGAACCCATCCTCATCTAGGTGACAACAAATAGTGCAGTTATAAATAATTCCCTTCTATAACTGTATACTATATAGTCAAAAAGTGCAATTGTGTAACCAGGAACTTATGAGCTTATGAGCAACTTATGAATATGAGCATCAAAGGTATCTCTGAATTCATTATAGTTTTAACATTTAACTATTTTGTTGAAGTTATCAACTGTTCAATGATGGAGATTGAGTGCAAAACAATTTGTAGCAGTTGCAGTCCTGAAAAGACCTGAAACTAGCCCAAAGAGTTGGAAAATGGAGACACATTTTTCTTCTTTTTCCCAGTCTTTGTATGTGAAACAAGGTCAGTGTGGTGCACATGCATTTCTGATGTACTGATATTATCCACTGCATAATCCCCCTTTTCCTCTCCCAAGCTTCACAATATATCTTAGAATTGTTCTGAATTCTGTACATCATAGACATACAGTCTGCACTTACACTTTGCCTTTGTTTGCAGAAATGAATTTGCTTTAATTCTGATTATTTTCTGTAAAACAAAACATTGGTGTGTGTGCGGGGCCGGGTGACTTGTGCCTCATTGGGCCTATATTAGCACTTGTTGGAGTTCCCAATCTTGACCACTAGGTGCAATAATAACTCTATGGAGCTAAATGGGGCAGTTTATGATTGTGCAAGATCTAAAAAGGCGAGCAAATCAATGGAACATTGGCTTATATCTGTCAAATAGTGACATTTTAAAAATTATTGGTAACTCAAAAGACTTAATTAACATTCATCAGAATATAAAATGCATGGGGTTGTGAATGAGGGTTATTTAACAGTCAACAGGCAAATGCATATTTAACAGTCAGGTCAGCTGGGGTTAGGGAGCTTTAGTGACCTGTTTTGTTGGATGTGAGCTGTAAAAGATTGGAAGACTCTCTGAAAGATTATTCCTTGATGATGGTAAAACATAATTTGATGTCTTTCGTAGGTGTACTGCCACAGCAATCCAGACCAGGGGAAACCTGTAAATTAAGATAGTGAGCTTTGTCACTGTATTTTATTTTCTAAGTCATAGTGTAAACCTTCAAGCTTTAGCTGGTTTGTGTTAATGTATTTTCACTTCAAATCAGTTAGTTCATATTTTACCAAAATGTAACCAGCTTGCGGCAAACTGAACAAATTTTTTAGTCAGCGGCTCCACATAAAAGTGCAAATAATCCCGACCAGCAAGTTCAGGCAGAGCTGCAGATGTCTTCCTATATGTTGCTTTTATGCAGCCATTAGTGTAGTCACACATTCAAAGCCATTGTAAGAGTAGCTATATATATTTGCTTACACTTCCTCATATTTATCTATAGCTCTTACCTTCCTAAAGGGGGTCTACTTCTAACCTTTTCTAAATGGCAAATGCAATTTTATAGGGTTTTAGATTTTTATGTAAGAGATTTATTATTTATACAGTCTAATTTTATATATATATATATATATATATATATATATATATATATATATATAATTTTATTTTTACTGTTAATTTTGGCAACACATTTTCTGATGATTGTACAGAGTACAGTAGAGCAGGGAAGTCCATGACCTGCATATTTTTTTTGTGCTTTCTCTGCTATAACAGAGACTGACTTGGCTGGCTCATAAAGGACTTTCTAACCAGCTATATCAAATTTAGGATAACAAACACAAAGATACTTGGCACAGGGTAGATTAGAATGAGGCATAAAAATGTACCTTCACTTTATGGCCTGCACTGAGGAAATGGTGATTCAGTCTCTCTGGGAGAAAATAATTAAGGTATGAAAGGTATGTACAAGTATAATAATACATATAAAAAATAATTAATTATATCAACCAATAATGAATGCGAATTTGATGTAACACCACTATGTAATTTGCGTTCCAACCAACTTTGGCGTTTAGCTTTCAATCCTTCTAATGTTATCATGGGTGACTGTTAGACTGCTATTTACATTATTATAGTAGCACATCCTGAATTCACTAAATAAGAAATTGTGGCATCTTAAAAAAGGCCCTTGCCTCAGATTCCATTAGAGATAGGCAACAATATTTATCTGCAATTCAATCTCCCAACCGAGGCTTAAAAAATACCAGCACTGGGTAATGTACAGTATTTATGGTATACTATTGAATTATTGTTCAAGGCAGGGCTCTGTTAGGAGGCCCAGGGTGCAGAGAGATAACTGATTCCCCTGGAATATTTTTATTGGCTTTGGTCCTTAAGAAAACAGTACAAACCTTATAAGCAGTGTAGGAATATGCAACATACTGAGACTGGAATTTCAGAAGAAAAAGAACCATGATGTTAGAAATTGTCACTCATTTGTAATGGAGATAAACGAGCTGTCATGACTTAATACGTTAGTTTTCTCACTCAGTGTTATAAACCACAAAAGTGCATATTAAAAGCACACTGGCTGCTCCCCACAGAAATCTTAATACAGGCCTCTCTGGCCTTTCGTTATTTTCTGCTTACCCTGGACTAATTCTGTCATTTCACTGACCCCGAATGAATAGTGCCGTTGTTTAGGAAAAGAACATACTAACTGGGCTTCATTCAATTCTGCTTATTTAACTGGAGTTGTTTTTGTTTTCTCTAGCCCAAGATCCTTGTGACATTCACTGTACAGTTGCACAATTACTGATTATCAGACAGGCTCAATCATGGCATTAACTGCATGTTTACTATTTTGTGCATGCTATTTTAAAGTGATCAGCCTTATCAAAATAGGCTGTTTGTGAGTTTAGCATAGTGCCAATTATTTATTACCCTCTGAGAGCATTATTGTCAATACCATTTCATACTGGCTGCTGTTCCCCTCAGGCTTTATTTGTTATTGAAGGTGTTTTTCAAAAAGTGCCACATTTTAAGGGTGGCCCAAGAATATGAATAAAAATAGTCCAAGATTGTCATTACTACAATGTAATTATGGTTAATTATGGCAGTAAGTTCACTGTCATTGGAACCACTCCCTAACTTTACAGTATATTCAGTCTATTTCACATTATGATACATGGAAACAAACAGCCAGATCAAAGGCAGTATAGAACCTTTCTGAATCATTTTTATGAATAGTGTAGCATATATACCATACATGAAACCATAATAGACAAGAAGCTAAGTATATTTTGTTTTGCAACAATTGTTTTGCCCTTTATAAAGTTATGTGCAGTTTTATCTGGTGCTTGTTTGAGTTGAAGGTTCATTAAATGAACACAATTCACATAAGAGGATAGTGACTGTGCCTCTGGGGGGTGGAGGGTGGGGTAATCACAAAAAGGGAAGAGCTGTAATCAGAAGCAAAATGATTGCAAGCCTCATCCCCTCTCCGTGCCATGGAACAAGTAAGCGATTCATCAGCATCCCTGCAATGGGCCTCTTAACAGTGCTAGTTACTGAATTATAAGTACTGAGAGGTGAACAGGGCCTGTACTCAGAGTTCTGCTCTCTCACACCCACGCTGTGCATGGACTCAGTTCCACAGGGAGAGGGCACTTGTGTCTCCATCCTCTTCAGCAAATAAAGCACTCTTTAATAGACAGGCATTATGAGGAGACACACACACACACACATACACACGTAATTTCTGTATTATGCATTTATTGTGTTATGCTGTGTGTAATTATGAGAATGAGTTTTCATATTCTATGGGACTCAGTTTTTAGGAACCAGTAATGACAAAAAAGGAAGCAAAGCTCACAATATGGCAGATAAAAAATAGACAGGCTTCTCAGGAAAACTGTATAAACCTCTGAATCTTAAATTCTATCAAGTTCTCAGCAAATTATGCATATTGTATTATGCATAATAATATATTGTATTATGCATATTATGCATATCATTGAAGAATAGTTTTCAACAATGAAAGTGACATTTATAGCCATTTTAATCATTTATTTAATATATTAAAATATCTGTGATTTAAGAGAGGAATAAAACATGATGAGGCATACTGGGATAGGTATATAATCCATGATGGGGTGGTGTGAGTTGCCCCAATATGAAGCAGATTATTTTTCATATGACAGCGCACCCCAAAGTGTTTTACTCCTCTTATACAACAACAATTTGCCAACAATTACAAATCTTAATTTATTAATGAACAACACATCATGATGTATAACCATTTATAGTTACATTTAATGTTGTTATACGTCCACAAGACTAGTTAATTTCTACTCCATTATGATGTATGTACCAGCTGGTGGTGGTGCACTATTTTCACATTATCATGTGGTTTATTATTTTCCTATAACAGCACATTTCAAAATGTTCTATTCCTATTATACCACAGCAATTTGCCAACAAATGAATTGTAATTACTTAAAGAAAGTACACATCTTACTTTTTAATCACATTATAGTTTTATTTAATGTTGTGGAACACCTGTGAAACAAGTTAGAGCCCAATAGAACATACAGTCATGGGAAAAAGAAAGTACACCCTCCTTCAATTCTATGTTTTCATTTATCAGAGCCTAAATAACAATTGTGTGGTCCTCGCCAACTTCTATACACAAAGCAAATAACCTCGGGTGACAACAACAACAAAAAAAACCACAACAGATTTAAATATGTACTCATTTTTCCTCAGATAGTATACCAACACCAACAGAAACCAGGTGGGAAAAAATAAGTACACCCTATAATTCAGTAACATGTAGAACCACCTTTAGCGACCATAATTTAAAGTAAATGTTTTCTGTAGGAGTTTATCAGACTCACATCATTTTGGAGAAGTTTTGGCCCACTCTTCTTTACAACATTGCTTCAGCTCATTGATGTTTGAGGGAATTTGTTTATGCACAGCTCTCTTAAGACCCCGCCACAGCATCTCAACGGGGTTGAGGTCTGGACTTTGACTTGACCTTGATTTTTTTTTTCTTTAGCCATTCAGATGTAGATTTGCTGGTGTACTTGGGATCATTGACCTGTTGCATGACACAGTTTTGGCCCAGCTTAAGCTGCTCAAGCTCTCAACAATATTCTGATATAAAGTGGAGTTCGTCATTGTCTCAATGACTGCAAGTTTCCCAGGTCCTGTGACTGCAAAACAAGCCTAGATCATCACCCCTCCACCACCATGCTTCACCGTTGGCATGAAGTGTTTGTAGCGATACGCTGTGCTTGGCTTTCGCCAAATATGGCGCTGTGTATGATGACCAAACATCTCCACCTTGGTCTCATCAGTCCAAAGAATATTGTTCCAGAACTTTTGTGTTTTTTTCAGATCTCAGTCGTGCTTTCTTTCCCATGACGACACAAATTTTCTATAAAATGAACTATTTTACAGAAAAAGAATTATGACACAAAAATTCTGTCTTTAATCCATGCATATTGTAAATATGCAAAGATTTAAACTTTTTTTCCCCCTAATATCATGAAAATACCACTAGAAAGCAAATCCATCAGCTGAATTAAATGATTTTGTTAATCAAGAGATTCAGTATTCATCTTCAGTAGCCAGGGATCCAGAGCACATCCAAGGTATACTGGGCGTGAGGAGGGAATACACCCTGGATGGGATGCCAGTCCATCACACGAACATCACACAAACATCCACCCACTCACTCACACTTAGGGGCAAGTTAGTGTAGCCAATACACCAATGTTTATGGGAGGTGGAAGGAAAACAAGAGAACCCAGAGGAAACCCACATGGACATGGGGACAACATGTGAAACTCTAAGTAGGAGATATTTTTTTGATATTTAGTTTGTATATTCTTCTACATTGAGGAAAGGCAGTGAGTGTGATGATATTAGTGTGCACAGTACTTAGAGCAGGATATGGTAATGCTGGTCATTTTCAGAAATCAAACTAAAAAGCAGCTTCCTTATTCTTGTATATACCTCCTATTTAATGACTAAACATCAATACATTTATGTATGTGTAGCAGAAGATTCAATAAGACCACGTTCTATGTCATTATGGAAAATATTTTGCAATGGAGTCTTTTTTGAATTTTCACTTCCTTCATAAAGAAAGAAGTTGTTGCTGCACTCTAACCACATTATCACCCTGTCACAGTAGTGCTACCATAGCTTACTGCTGATTTTTACAGCACATGTTAATCATCACTTAATTCTTTACACTTTCCAGACTGCAGCCTTCAACATCTCATACAAATAAACTACTTGTTTAAAAGATCAGAGGAAATATTTTGTTCTGCATGATCACCATGGGCGCAGAAGATAAAACTGCTTGCTGACATTTCAGTCACTGCTGCACAGCTGCATTCCACCCACATGTTGCAGAAATATGTCTGGAGCAGCAAAAATGCTCCCACACTCAGGACCGAGTTCTTACCGAAAATTACAACCACATTAATGACTGTATACAGAAGACAGGAGACAGAAAATGGAAAGATAAGAGTTTGGCTGTGGGTTTCTAGAAGGCTCTTTATCTGAAAGGCTGCTGCCTTCCTGAGATGTTACTGCCACATCTACTCATTCAGGCTGGCAGAATTAAGCAAAAATGGAAACGAGCATAAATGTTGGCACAACACCTTGCCTACACCTTTCTAAATATAAACCCGCACCTTGAGAGTTTCATCAATGTTCTCCCAGATGAGTGAATCGTGGTAACAAACAGGTATTCATACAAACCAATCACAGTTGACTGTGATGACATCATCTGTTACTAAATGTCAAAGCAGGTCTGCTGGTGCTCAGAAGTAGAGTGAGATGGAGGATGGAGATAAACAGCCCAAATGAAAAACAACTGGAAATTTACTACTCCTACATGCCTTATAAAGGGGAAAGTCAAATACATACATGTCCAATGAAGATACATAAAATGTCATCACTGACAAACACAGAATAACCTAAATTAGTACACAAACCAATTTAAATGGTAATTAGCCTAATTAATTTATTACTTTAATTGCAGCACAATATAATTTCAAGTTGGTAGATATAAAACATCCATGTGGTCTTACTTGAAAAAAAAATGCAATAACACTTCGTTCTTCACGTTCTCTATGACCTCAAAACTTCATGATCTCAAAACTTTAAAAAAAAAAAAAAAAAAATCCAATATAAAATCATCCGAAGAACCCACATTACAACTAATAAACTGCACGGCATGGTGATACATGTCCACATTGCCCAACCTCAACAGACAGTAACTATCAGGCTTTTGCTTTATCTGCACATTCATCATTTCTAGTTGGTCATATCTGTGATCTTGTGCCTCAACTTCCCCCTCTGCCCTGCTGTAGCACTACCTAATGATCTTCATTATCAATACCCAGCCATCTCAAACCCTTTCTATTAATATCACTCACGACTGATTATAAAAAAGATTATACTACTGAACTGGACTGAACATTTCTATAAAGTACTGGCTTAACCTCCAGATAGATCACTCCATCCTGGATAGATAGAGTGACAGCAAACTTTTTTACAATATACTGTGAACTAATTCCTCCAAGGTATGCACAATGCATTCTTCATGTTGAATGTGCTGTTAATCATCATCGCTTAATCTTCAGAACCACATCATACATCATCTTATTGCATAAAAAGGGAGAGAAGGATTTATAAGTATTTTAGTTATTTTTTTATAAGCAATGTATACAGTGCTTTGCATAAATATTCACAGCCCTTACACTTTTCCACATTTTTATGAAGCTTGGAAGCTGACAAAAGTATTTCACTATGAATTTTGTATATTTGAATTATAGACAAAAAAGAAAGAATTTTATGACAGGTGACATGTCTATAATTCATGCCATCCGAGTTTTATGCCATGAATTATAGACATGTCACCTGTCATAAAATTCTTTCTTTTTTTCTGTGGTGTATTTGATAAATTTTCCTTGGTTTTGAACTTGCTAGGGGTAAGTTTTCAGATTGAAAAACTTCAAAAAGCTACATACAAATCCCAAAAATTCAAATCTTAGACATACAAATTTTATGTAAATTAGGTCAAAGGTGTCTCATTCAGGATTCCCAAGGAAACGTGGTCAAACGTGGATTTAGCCACAGTCTTCTGCCACGCTCACACCATGAACATGAAGTGAAGTGAAGAGACTAGACGAGCTGTTGGGTGCAGTAAAAAAAAAAAAAAAAAAAAAGCGCCGCTAAAGCTTTTATGTTCTTCTCAAATAACTAGTTTTCATTAATGATGTTTAACACTTAGTACTGCATATGCCTAACTACTTAAGCTATGCTAATGTTAGCTTGCTAGCAATTGTTAGCTGTTTTGACATGGACACAGAGTGTCCCTGAGAGCCTAAGAGCTTGGTGCAATTTTGTCATTCAATTAAAATGCATCAAGTAAGATTTAGCCAACGTTCTTATAACACTAAATACAGTCTTTGATTTAGCCCAGGAGTGTCAAACTCAGGCCTGTAGGGCCACACAACCCTACAGAGATTTGTGTTTACCTTCTTCCAATACCAAATTCATCCCATAAATGTCTTGGGAATTATCTGATGAGTGTAATCAGATGTGTTAAATGAGGTACTGCGGCCTACCAAGTTCAAAACAAAGGATAAACAGAGATAAAAAGGAAAAGGAAGCTCTTTTCTAGAAAGATATTGGAGACAGGAATGTAATAAGATATGACCATTGAAACACATCATCTGCTTGCTGGATTATGAGGTCTGACATGCTGTTTCTGAGTCTGTACTGAAGTTTTACGGCCCTCTGAAGCATGCAGGTTCTTACGACGAGTCTGCTCAAGACTGACTGACTGATTCTGCAGCACTCCTGAAAGAAGGACAAACACAATCAACTCTTCAAACATTATAATAAAGTACACGCTCGCTGGACACTTTATTACAAACACCTGCTCATTCTTGTAATCATCCAGGCTGCCAATCATGTGGAAGCAGTACAATGCATAAAATCATGAAGATACCAGAGCATCAGTTAGTGTTTACATCAAACAGAAATGGGAAAAATGTCATTTCAGTGACTTTGACCATGGCATGGTTGTTGGTTCGTTTGAGCATTTCAGAAACTGTTGATCTTCTAGGATCTTCATGTAGACAGTCTCTAGAGTTTATACAGAATGATGCTAAAAACAAAAAATATCCAGTGAGTGGCAGTTCTGCGGGTGGAAACACCTTGTTGATACGAGAGTTCAAAGGAGAATGGCCAGGCTGGTTCAAGCTGAGAGGAAAGCTACAGAAACTCAAATAACCACTCTTTACAACCGTGGTGAGCCAAAAAGCATCTCAGATTGCACATCACACCAAACCTTGAGGTGGATGTACTACAACAGCAGATGACCGCATCGGGTTCCTTCCACTCCTGTCAGCCAAGAGTCAAGAATCTGAGAATCTGGATTTCAGGGTCAGAATTTGGTATAAATTGATGGTACCAACCTGCCTTGTGTCAACATTTCAGGCTGGTGGTGGTGATGTACATGTTTTCTTGGCACACATTGGGCCCCTTAATACCAGTTGTTTGAATGTCACAGCCTATATGAGTATCGTTGGTGCACATGCATCACTTTATAGCCATGGTTAACCATCTTAGAATGGCTACTTTCAGCCTGATAATGTACCATGTCACAAAGCACAAGTTCTATGAATATGACAATGAGTTCAGTGTACTTCAATGGCCTCCACATTCACCAGATCTCCACTGGGATGCTATTCACAGCATGAATGTGCAGCTGATAAAATCTGCAGCACTTATGCGATGCAATCATGTCAACATGGACCACAATCTCGAAGGAATGTTTCCAACACCTTGTGGAATCTATGCCACAAAGATTTGAGGCTGTTCTGAGAGCAAACAGGCTCCCAGTATTAGTATGTGTAAGTACTTTATTATTAAAATGTATTATTATTACTTTATTATTACATCTGTACAATCAATTTCAGAAAATGCATCTAACTCTCTGTGATATATTACCCTGTAGAGCCGAGTCAGGATTTGCCACGTGTGGGGTGATGGAGACATATGCTCCATTAGAATTACCTGAAGTAAAGAAGAGAAAATGCAAAATGAGTTTTTTCCTCTTTTCCATTTTTACATCATGCACACTGTGCTTCTTTTTTATGATGACCTTTCTCTCACATTGAAAACAAAGTCTTCAGAAATAAGAACTTACGGTTGATGGTGCATACTATATATGTTTTGTGAGGGGTTAATATCTGACTCGCATAATCCTGGAGGTGTCTGAACATGAAGAGCAGTGCTCCTGTTTCATCGCACAGATCCACTAACTCTAACACACACACACACACACACACACACACACACTCAATTATACTAGAAAACATTTTAGCGATGTTGTATAAAGCCAGTGTCTCTTTGCACCTTCCATTAGGCAGAGAGTGAAACACATAACATTAATGACAGGAGCGCTACATTAATGCTGGGTGAGCCACAGGTGTAAGTAGACACCAGCCAGTATGTGTTAAGAGCGAGCCTGAAATATTTACATCAAAGTCTGTGAAGATCAGACTCATTACACATTTTTTCCATTCAAGATTATTTCATGTAACCAAGAATGATTTGTGGACAGGCATATGTTGGGGAAGTTTTGCTATTACATGATATTCCTGTAATCACTGTTTTTTTTTTTCTTCTTTTAATAGTTCTGCTAGGATTCCTATCAAATTTACAGCATATGCATAAGGTTATAGGGAAGCACCTGCTGAAGCTGTTGTTACATAATAAGAAGATGTGAAACTTGTCTGCCCTTTCTATACAGTTAAGAATATTCATTATTTTGTAATCTATGAGGAACTGTTTTATTGTTTGCACCTCACTACAAAAGAGGAACGCCTCCTCTAAAGGATAACTCACTGCTGCTGTATGGCTGAAGTGTGTTCACTCTGCAGAGAAAAAAAATTAACTTCTCTCCATTTGATCTGAATGACTGTCTGCTGCATCTTATTTAGAGAACAGAGGAAATTCTCCAGCAGCATGTTTTGAATGTGTATACCTGACGCAGTTAGTCCTAGCTTGGATCTCACGTACTGCAGCAGGCAAATGATGGAGCAGTTGGCGTTGACCAAGAACTGCTCGTTTTCTAAGCATAGATATTCAAATCAATATTTGAGTATGTTACTATAATCAACCAACCAAAAAGAAAAAAAGAAAATCAAGTGATAGGAAATAAAGAATTACATGTCCAAATTCTATTCCATATTAGTGCAAGTGCATTAGTTTCAAATACATTTCTACAGAGATATATAGATCATAGATGACCTACCCCCATGTTTTATGTAAACAAACATCACAGTAACGTGCAGTAGAAAGCTGGCACACAATGCCCGCAGGTCAGTTTGTCTTTGTTGTGGACTGTAACAGTGACACTGTGGGGCAGAATGATGTCATTTAGCATGTGTGTCATGGCAAAGCTACATTTAAAGGGCCTGTGTAAATATTTTCTGGCATTTTCTATATGATTTGTGTCTAGGAAACACATCTTACATGATTTGTACCCTATAAAATCATGCCTTGTATTTTAAATAGTGGTATAAAGTGCTTTTTTTCCCTGTCTCTCCATCCCACTGATGGTTTTCCTTGACACCAACTTCTAATAATTAATATTCATAAAGACAACATTCTTTAAGATTCATTACACCACAATGATGCCGGATACTCAATGCTGATTAGTCAGAAGGTGTTGATTCATTTTCTATAACAGAAGCTCTGACAGTAGTGTGGCTGCAGTGCAAATCACAGCTATATATTAATGAACTCAATCTAACACATCATTATTCCTTTAGTAACAGTTAATCCACAGGGACTTGCAGATGCACCATATAATCTAAAACTAATAAACAGATTTAAAAAAAAAATATTTTATTTTGAGTGAAGGAAAAGAATATAATCTGTGATTATGGTGAGGTTTTCTGTAAAGAGTCTCCAGGGTAAGTGCTTTAACTGTCACAGGAAAGTCTTCAGGACAGAAAAAGACTTTCTGGTTTCTCTGTAACATGACAAGCTGCATTTTTTTTTATATAACGTCAAAAAGAGCCAAAAAAAAGTGAGTGAACATCTGTTTATAGCTGCTATAAAGCAAGTGATATCAGGCAATAACTTATTTCATAGACATTCCACAAATTTCTGTGGTATAAGAGGAATATAACATTTCAGGAATTGCTGTTATAGGAAAATAATCAACGATGGGGGTGGTGTGGAAAGAATGCCCCACCAGCGGTCACATATTAAGGTGTAGGCACCTAATTAGAAAGATATCATGCAGTTTGGGACACAGCCTTTGTCTCGTTTGAGTTAGTTAGGTCCAATGCAGATCATGTTGTTTAACTTGGTGTGGTTGGAGTATGCAGATTCAAATTTGCATAAAGAAATTCCACAAGGTTGTGTCCATGGCATGCTAAAAATGATGTTGGGCAAACTATTACAATATTATACATACAAACACATATACAGGCACACATTTTAAAGCAGACAGACAGCCACATTTGTGATTTCCTATTGTTTTAAGTGCTTGATGGCTGTAATGGTCTACTGGGTTGATGCCGGGTTTCATCCAAACAGTGAACATGGTAATCCTTTTGGTCAAACCTAACACAATAAACTTACAGTTCTGTCTTCTGTCCTTTTGTGTAATTTGTGCTTTGTACAATGTGTACTACTACACATCTATCGTCTATTTACTTTTAGTTTTTTCTCCAGGCATTTTGGGAGAAAAAAAGGATGATATACTGCATAATCTACTTCATTCATATTCTCAATCAGTGCAGATGATATCTTATGGATGTGTCAGTGAAGCTGGCGGAAAAATATCAGCACAAATGCACACAAAATCCAGGGTGTGTCTTGGTCTTCACTTACAGGCTACATGAATCTGCTCTCTGGGGTAGAAAGAATCAGCCCCAGCATTGCTTATTCCTAAGATTCTGTGCATTTCTCTTACCACTGATGCCTGGTTCCACAAAAATGCAAAATAATCTACTTTAAAGACATTTGTTAACAGCAAGTATCTAATGTGGATACCAAAAATTAAACTTTATTTTGATGTCTTTTTATCTTTGAAAGACTTAGCCCTGCTATCCCAGGCATTAACTATATACATAACTCAGAGTTAACTTAAGAGTAAACTGATCACGTAAAGTCATTTGTAAAATACAAATTATAGAATTTGTCTATGCATTAACAGTGTTGATAGTTACTTACATAGATGTATTTGAAATTTTTCAATTTTCGAAGAAGAAAAATGTTCAAAAATAAGAAAAGATGTTATTAATCTCAACAGTCTATGCTTTGAATCAAAACATGCATTGATTGTAAATTACATCATGGTAACCGTAGCAACAGTATTCCCTGTAGCTCACTTAGTAAAGCTCAGTGTTCTATAGAAGCAGCACACTCCCTGCCTGGTAAAGTATTTCATACCACTAAGTCTCTGTTTTCCCTAAAGACAATCACCTCACATCTGAGACAGGTCTTAGATATATTTCGGTGGTGCTTTGTCTTGTGACTCTCATATCTATGTGGGAGTGGTATCGGCCAGGAGCGGAGCACTGTAGGCCATTCATTACTCTTAACTTGGGATTCTTTCAAAGTGCGTCTCCAGCTTGTAGCTGTAGGTCTATTTTCTTGGTGTCACTGAGTACTCTTGAGCTGCATTTTGCAACTGTAAGCAATCAACACAAACCTTACTGATGCCCAAATACAGTAAATTACAATAATGTAAATGAGATGAAATAAAAGCATGAATAAACTTTTTTCAAGTCCTGAGAAGAAAGAACTGCCTTGATTTTAGAATTGCTCTAAGTTGATGAAAAAAAACAACAACAAATCTTTACCACAGTGTTGATTTGCTGATCAAATCTCTATCACTATTGAATAAAACACCAATATTCTTCCCATATTTTTCAGATTGATCCCTCAAACATATTTTGGCAGTACTCCTAAGTCATTTAATAGAATATTAGCAGATTTGGATGGACCAAAAAGAAATGAGATCTGACTTGTTTTCATTTAATTGAGAGAACGTCCTGGGGAACATAGCTTTGGAAGGCCCCCACCCACAGCCCTTATGGCAGACCCCCTCTGCCCTACACAGGTAAACCACAGTATCTGCACTAACACTGAAACGGAGCTCACTTTCTACTCATTTTCTGCTGTCTGATTTTTTCTGGGGTTTGTCTGGCAAAAAGTCCTTTTATATTCTGATCAAAATTAATATTGAAGTTTCCAATGATTGCTGCGTTTTCTAGATTCCAGAGGAGGTCTACAAATTCCTGTAGAAGTTCAGAATAGGTTCCTGGTGGCCTGCAAATAAAAGAGTAGTCTTATGTTCATTATGTTATTAAAGAGTACTATAAATTAAGTTAAAATTCTTATTCAGATTTCTAATGTAATACCAAGAGTATCATTATAAATATTCTCCTTGGCCAATTTAGAGGAGCGTGGTGTATATAGCTGTTTTTCAGGAGGGCTAGCTTCGTTTAAAGCTACATACGTATTTGGTCTAATCCAAGTTTCTGTTAAAAGTATATTAAATCCCTGATCAGTTATGGTTTTATTTACAATAAGCACTTTAGATGCAAGATCTGATATTTAGCCGCTCTAGGTTCAGATCAACGGTGCTTGCTGTGATTTTGGCATTTATTCTGATTATTAGAACAAACTTTCTGAGAATTTTGACATTTTTTGATTATGTTTAGCTCAGAGAACAGACACATTATCTCTATATGGAGGAACCTGAGTGATACCTCAAGGTTGGATTTGTCCCAAGCCCAGATTGTCACTGATTAACTAGGCCTGTTCTAAACTATAAGCTATGTTACAAGAAATGAAAGCAGCACCTTCTCATGTGGGATGGTTATCTACCCTCCCTAAAAGGTCAGATTTGACCTGACAAGTACTCCAATTACCAATAAAGCCTGCATTGTTGTCAAAGCACCACTTGGACATCCAAATGAAAAAAAAAAAAAAAAAAAATCAACTACAGTTATTTATTCAAAATTAAAACCATGACAGGATCTGTTTAAAACAATCAAGCCTTTTAAAGACTTTCAAGTGAACCCTGCTACTAACAGGAATAAAGGTCTTTCCTACAGCAGACCTCCATCAACTTTGGCTGAGGTCGTGTTTCGCCATCAGAAACATGCTGAACAGAAAAGGAACTCATGGTAATCCAAGTAAGGCAGAATGAAGAACATGAGCATTCAAGACTGCCAAAATATACTTGGATGATCTTCAAGTAGCACAATCAGGTTTATTTATAAGGACTGGGTGAACTAATGTTCAGTATCAAAAATATGAAACATGATCTTGATGTTTCTGTTTTAAGTCTCTCTGAATAAAAGCATCAGCCAAATGAAGTAAAGATAAATGTAAATCTTCCAGTTGGCTTGGACTCATTAACAGCAATGAAAGAGTACAACAGATTTAAGAGACAGGCTGCTCCGTAGGACCATCCTTAGTTTTAGTTTCAGAAGTGGGACTTGGGTCACATACAACACACGGGGATTCTGTGTAATCTGGCTCAAAAGCATCCTTCAGCTCTTTGGAGATATAAACCCAGCTCTGAGGAGGAAGATTTGGAAATGGTGTGAGGGATAATTTAGTTAAATGGTTAAATGATTTCAAGAAACAATAAAAAAATAGATATTTAGATACCTCAACATTGCCATTATATTTCTTGAATAAATCCTGCAGGCTCTTGCTTGGGTCAGGTACCACAGGAACGAAAACAACTTTAATCCTTCAAGTAACAAGGGCAAGACTTAAAAAAAAAAAAAAAAAAAAACAGCCAAACACTAGTAAACATGTGTGTAAATCTGTGTATCTGCCTTACCGTTCACTATAGTACAACAGTAAAGAAAGGCCGATGAGGATAATGACTCCCAGAACAGAGCCCAACACATGCCAGTACACCTGAGGCTGTGCTGTTGTCCTTACATCTAGAAATATAGGCGAGGAAAAAAGTTGGTGAACAGGATATTACTAGGTGAAAAGGACACTTTTTTAGTGCTGATGTAGTGAATATCGCCACACTCCGGTACCTTTGTTGTTATTCCACTGTACTGGATCACTCCAATCACTCCAAAAATCAGAAGCACCACACATATCTGACATGCTGCTTCTTACTTGGAATGTATACGTGACTCCACTGGACACAGGAGACACGCAGTATGAAGAGGAGAGCACTGGAGTGGAGATCTGTATAGGACAGAAAGATAAAGGTCATGTTATTCATCTGATAGAAGATGACCTGACTAATGCAAAATAAACTCCAATTAACACAATGATGACATGTGCACATTGTGTAGCAGCATAAAAAATAATAAATTGAACACTAAAAAGAAGTGTTCTTCTCTCTCTCTCCCTCACATACACACACATAAAAACTCAAAAAAACACACCCACATAGACACTCTCTCTTTCTCTCTCTCTCACATACACACACAAAAACTCAAAAAAACACACCCACATAGACACTCTCTCTTTCTCTCTCTCTCTCTCTCTCACACACACACTCTCTCTTTTCTCTCTCTCTCACACATACACACACACAAAAACTCTCACACATCCACATAGACAGACTCAGACACTCTCTCTCTCACACACACAGCCTCTCTCTCACTCTCACTCACACACATACACACAGACAAAAACTTTCACACATCCACATAGACACTCAGACAGACACTCTCTCTATCTCTCTCTCTCTCACACACACACAGACTCTCACTCTCTCACACATACACTCAGACAGACTCTCTCTCTCTCTCACACACACACACACACACAACCACACCCACATAAACAGACACTCTCTCTCTCACACACATAGGCACTCACTCACTCACTCACTCTCAAACACACACACACCTGCATAGACAGAGAGAGAGAGACATTCACGGACAGACTCACACATTTGAACATGTGAAACTCCATGCAGTTCAGGGGATCAAACCCTGGATCATGGAGCTATGAGGCAGCAACATTACTTGCTGTACCACTGTGCTACATTGTGCACAGACAATTTCTAACCATCTTAACAAAATGGACACACTAAATGCAACACAATTACAGTTGAGTCATGGATTAACTGCAGTGGATCACATTACAGTAATGATATTGATCCATTTTCATTTTACATTTTACATATAGCCCTTAGTTGTTTTATTACCCTTTATATTTATACTCCACTCCACATAACCCTTTGACACATGGATATTCATGTTTATGAACCAAAATTGTGTCCACGAGTCCAGAAGTGATTGCTCAAGCCACTGAAATTCCCTGACAACGATGGCACCTGTTCTCTGTTACAATAATGTTACGGCCACAGATCTGACATCAGCACATTAAGCCAGGTTGCTTACCTTCCATGGGCCAGAGGCTTTCCGATAGCCTACTGCATAGTTCACACAAAGCTGCCTGATATTACTCCTTATCCAGTGCACACACACCTCTCCTTCTCTACTACTCGCATTCACAGAGAGGTTTTGGGGAGGGTTGAGCTTCACTGGACACACAAACAGCACATAATGCATGAGCAACCTCTGCAGTGTTAAATTGGTAATAGTGTTTATTGCTTGAAAGCTATATTTGAGTACGTGTCCTCAAAGCTTTCACTTCCACACTTCTACTTAAGCTTTTAAAATCCACAGACCTCCTTAGTACAGATTTGAACAGTTGGATTAAGTTCACAAATTAATCTATGAACATAATCCAACTGTTCACATAGTGGTCTTATTATTTAAAATTGGACAATAGTATTTTGGCTATTAATTGAGGCCATATAGCCTTTTATTCCTAAACTTTTCACTCACTCACATTTTTATTAAAATTGTCATTACATTCAATTTGACATTTGTTACTAAGGTCTGGATTAAACCCATTCAAGACAAATGATCAGTTAAGTAGCCTATAAATATAAATATAAATATCAAAACTGCCTATCAAAAAAATCCTGATGTTCTCTCTTACCTCTGTGTTGTAGATTTGTGTAATTTTTACAGATTGACTGATTTCCTCCAACAGAGAGCTTTGTGTGGAAAGGATCAAAGCGCTGTATCGGGGTCCCAAGGGGGATCCTGCAGCCTACATTCTGACCGTGCTCCTGGAGGTACTGCGGACACTCACGAGACGAATTATGCAAAAATCTGATGAGCGAGAAATGCATTAATACATCTTTTTCCGTGTCAACCATAAACTACAGAAATTGATGAACAGTGTAGATGCTGGAGTGGAAAATGTGCTCCACAGACTTACACACTGCTGAAGGTGTAGTTTATCTGCTGCATCTGTGGTTTGGTCCAGTTGCATTCGACATACTCCAGATTGATGATCAAACAGCTGATGTTGACCTTGTGATCTGTATTGAGACAACTCACATCCGCACCTGGAATACAAGACATGACCTTCAAAACATAGTAGCGCATGCATGGGAAATGTTCTCATTTATTCATTTACATTTATTCCTTTGGATGAGTCTTTTGCCCAAAGTAAAAGTAAGCCAGGCTGTTAAAAGACCCGGCAGTGAAGAGCCATAAGGCTACATTTCCATCGGCCAGCCAGTAACAAGCACAAGATATTGTAACGGAGAGTAACAGTGAGTAAGCATGAATGTTGGCTTAAGTGCTAATACTCCACTGGTCTCTACCGTCACACTCTCATGTGAAAATACATTCTGTTAGGAATAAAAAACAATGCAGCATAATAGGAAATAATGCTACTGGAAAATAATCATCAATGGGGTGGTGTGATGCTGCCCGATACGAAGCGGAGTTATTGTTAGCAACAAAAAGTTTTTTTCCAATAACAGCATGTCCTGAAGTGGTTTATTCCTTTTATTCCACAGTAACCTGCCAATGATTACAAGTTTTTATTAAAGAACAATGTCATAATTACATGTTGTGGAATGTCTGTGAAACAAGTTAGACCTTGATCCACCACCTACACTGTAACAGCTATATAAAAAAAAAAAAAGCTGTTTGTTCACCAGTTTTGTTTTTTAAGCTAATATAACAAAAATTCATCTTGCCATGTTACCATAAAGCGCTCCGTTCTAAAGACTTTCCCCATGTCAGAAAAGTGGCAGCTTACAGAATACATTACATTTTGCATACAAATATATATAAAAGATGTTAAATAACATCATTCAGGCTGATTAAAAAAAAAAAAAAGAAAATTAATCAGCACAAATCTTAATGTCACAAGTGACGCATGGGGAATCCCCACAAACTTTCCAGACCCATTTTTCATTGAAATGTAAACTCTACACCAAAGATAATGATATATTTGATTTTATGTTTTGATATTTTAAATTGTACTACATTCACAAATAACTTTTCTCATTACTTCCAATATCTGAAACAATTAAGATCCATGTTTATTTTTGTTGACTGATCCAAACAGTATTAATTATTAAAAACATAATTAATAAAAATAAGTATTTTTTACTTACTAGGGGAGAACTGAGATCTAGACCAGCATCCCTGAAAAAAGAATAAAAGGCATCCTGGTAAAATAATGGTCACTGGTAAATAAGTCATAGTAATACTCTCGAGAGAGAGTTGTGTGACAGATGCGGCTTACAAAACACAGGATGTCGGCTAGGACATGCTTCCGCATTTTAAAACTTCCCCCCATGTGCTCACTGTCTACGTCATATAAAAGTCATCCAGTCAGAGAAAGACGTGGGTGGAACAGTCTTAGTACAAAAATACTTTATTAATCATTTAGAAAAGAAATATATATACATAACATTATAAAGTCGCTATTGTATGATGTTGCTATTGGAATCAGTTTCTGTATTATAAAGTTACAGTAGGATCAATACCAATATTCATCTTTGATTAGTTCGCCACAGTCCTTGACCTGAGAAAATCAGTACCATTTGACAGTCTGCTATTCTCCAAAAATGTGTTTTGTTGTGCAATTTCTCTCCACACTGACGTTCAACACAAAACATCCAGCAATGGTCAAACAAATCCGACTGCTTTGTCCAAAAACTGGGCGAAGTTTTCAGGCTGACCACGCCGGAATGGCAGCAGTGTGGACAGGTCCATGTCACGCAGAGTCTCTGCGAGAGTGCTAGAAACAGCGGGGGAAAAAGAAGAGTCAGGGTCTGAAAACTGATGACTGCATACTATGCAAAAATAGTATGTTATAATAAAAACTGTTGATGTGAGCATGTGAATTCCTAAAGTATTACTTGCACACATGCAAACAAGCTTTTGGCATTGAGAATCAGATAAATGTAACAAATATGATGTTGGGAAGAAAACAGACCTCGCTGCTGGTCAAAGTCTGTTTGTTTTTTTTGTTTTTTTAAAATAAATTTATGACTCTACTGTGTGCACTACAAAGATGACAGAATAAGCAAAATGTGCTATGGCGTGGTGAGACTCAGCTGTTCATGCTGATCAAGATGTGTTATTTGTACTAAAAGAACTGATTCTGGATGTCCTCAAAATAAAAACCTATTAAAAACCCATTTTAATGTCACTTTAAGGTCCAGTTTGCAGGGGTGATGTACCAAATATAAAAGCAATCCAAAATCCACAGATGTCACACCATATGAGTGTGGTAATGTATATTAACCTCTTTTTAATGCACAGTGCTGTCTTGTGTGAGTGATCCACATTATCCAGTATGTATGACATGACAAAATATTTTTAAAACAGATATACACTCACTGACCACTTTATTAGGAACACTATACTAATACTGGATAGGGCCTCCCTTTGCTCTCAAAACAGCCTCAGTTCTTCATGGCATGGATTCCACAAGATGTTGGAAACAGTCCTTTGAGATTCTGGTGCATGTTGACACATAATTCCTGCAGAATTTCCATGTGCACTTTCATGTTGTGAATCTCCTGTTCTACCACGTCCCAAAGATGTTCTATTGGATTCAGATCCGGTGACTGGGAAGGCCACTGAAGAAGACTGAAGTCATTGTCATGTTCATGCTTTGTGACATGGTGCATTGTCATGCTGGAAGTAGCCATTAGAAGATGGGGAAATTGTGGCCATGAAGGGATGCACATGGTCAGCAACAATTCTCAAGTAGGCTGTGGCATTCAAGCAATGATTGATTGGTATTAACGGGCCCAAAGTGTGCCAAAACAAAAGTTACACCATTGCATTAATGAGCAGGTATAAAGGTGTTCCTACTAAAGTGTTCAGTGAGTGCATATGCCTTTCATAGTATGTATACAGTTAGGGATCTGACACTACACACAATTTGTCAGCCACCCTCTACTGTACCCATCAGTAGAAAAGTACCAGATATTATTTGGGCAGTGGACCATTCTCAATGCAGAAATCACCCTGATGTACACTCACCGAACACTTTACTAGGAATACCTGTACACCTACTCATGCAATTATCTAATCAGCCAATCATGTGGCAGCAGTGCAATGCATAAAATCATGCAGATATGGGCCAGCGGCTTTGGGTAACGTTCACATCAACCATCAGAATGGGGAAAAATGTGATTTCAGTGATTTTGATATTGTTGGTTCCAGATGGGCTCGTTTGAGTATTTCTGTAATCGCTGATCTCCTGGGATTTTCTCGCGCAACAGTCTCTAGAGTTTACTTGGGATGGTGCCACAAAGAAAAAGCATTCGGTGAGTGGCAGCTCTGTGGACAGAAATGCCTTGTTGATGGCCAGACTGGTTCGAGCTAACAGAAAGGCTACAGTAACTCTGATAACCACTCTGTGGTGAGCAGAAAAACATGTCAGAATGCACACCACGTCAACCCTTGTGGCAGATGGGCTACAACAGCAGAAGACCACATCGGATTCCACTTCTGTCAGCTAAGAACAGAAAGCTGAGGCTGCAATGGGCACAGGCTCACCAAATCTGGACAGCTGAAGATTGGAAAAACGCAGCCTGGTCTGATGAATGTTGATTTCTTCTGAGGCACACAGATGGTAGGGTCAGAATTTGGTGCCAACAGCATGAATCCATGGACCCAACCTGCCTTGTGTCAACAGTCCAGGCTGGTGGAGGTGGTGTAATGGTGTGGGGAACGTTTTGGGGGCACACTTTGGGCCCGTTAATACCAATCAATCATCGCTTGAATGCCACAGCCTATTTGAGTATTGAGTATTTGACTATTTCAGGAACATGACAATGAGTTCAGTGTTCTTCAGTGGCCTTCCCAGTCACCGGATCTGAATCCAACAGAACATCTTTGGGACGTGGCAGAACAGGAGAATCGCAGAAAAAAAGTGCACCTGAAAATTCTGCAGGAATTACGCAATCATGTCAACATGGACCAGATTATCAAAGGAATGTTTCCAACATCTTGTGGAATCCATGCCATGGAGAATTGTGGCTGTTTTGAGAGCAAAGGGAGGCCCTACCGAGTATTAGTACAGTGTTCCTAATAAAGTGCTCACCAAGTGCACGAGTATAACCAACACAGCACAGTACTTCCTAGCCACTTTATTAGACATAACTAGCATCATTGATTGATCTTGTAGGTGTACAGTTAGAGACTATGGCTCCTTTTTTCATGCTGTAACATGTTAATCAATCTCTCTCCTTTCATTAGTACTAGTTTCTGACCAGAGAATAGCTACTGTCTACAGTCTGTAATGTATACCTAATAAAATGTTCAATGAATGTAGATACAAGGAAAGTGTATGTAATAAAAGGGTAAAGGAGCATAAGTGTGTGTATGTGTATAGATGAAATGAAAGTACATGACCCAAACCTGCATGTGCAGTAGAGGAGATGGCCATCAGCCTGCAGTTGCTTGGCCAGCTCCAGCTGATGGTTGTCCATTAATTTATCGTTAACCACGACAAGAAGAGGCTTTCCAGCTCCTAAAACCTCCAGACAACTCCCAGCACCTAGAAAGACAAAATAAACCAAGTTAAAATCACTACAGGGCAGAGCAAATGGAAACTTAAGGGGACATTCTAAAATGCTTCACATGAAGAAAAGCTTAAGAAGAAGAAGAAGAAGAAGAAACATTAATGTGGCATTTAATGTACGAAAACAATGACAAAGCAACACCAAATAACAAACATCATTTTTGAAAAGGAAAACAACCTCCCACCTGGATCCTTTGCAGTTCACCTACAGGACCAACCACTCAGTGGAGGATGCAGTCAACAAGGGGCCTTGGATCATATGGACAATATCAGTGTCTATGCCAGAATCCTTTTTTGTGGACTTCAGCTCACCTTTCAATACTCTCATCCCTAAATGCATGCCACGCTTCTCCAGCTGGATGTCCCACCTGAAATCTGTCAGTGGATTACTGCCTGACAGACAGGAGACAGTATTTATGGATTTGACCTATTTTGTCAGAACTCAGTTCTTATTATCAGTCAGCACTGGTGCACCACAAGGGTGCGTATACTCTCCATTACTATATTCTTCTTTTTTTTCTTTTTTTACAGACGACTTCTGTATCTGTCCACTCCTTGGTCGAACTAATCAGGTTTGCAGATGACACCATTGTAGCTGGTCTCACAAAGGAAAATGACGAGGCTGCCTACCACATTAAAGCAGCAGAACTTGCAGCCTGAGAGTAATAACCTGCAGCTGAACACTCTCAAACCTGTTGAGATGTGTACAGACGTCCACAGAGGCCAACCATCACACCCACCTCTGTCTATCAACAGCACCACTGAAAGCACTGTCGAACCTTTCAGATATCTGGGCTCCACTATTACGCATACCCTTAAATGGGAGGAGAACATCACATGCCTTGTCGAGAAGGCACAACACAGGATGTTCTTTCTGAGGCAGTTGAGGAAGCTCACTGTATCTCAACCAATAATGGTTCAGTTTTACAGAGACATCGAGAGAATTCTTACATCCTCTGTCACTGTGTGGTTTCTCTCCTCCTCTTCTCAGTCCAAGAAACTATTACAACGAGTAATCTATACTGCTGAGAAGATCACTGTAAGCCTGCTCACTCCCATCAATGACTTGTTCACCACCAGAGCCAGGACATGGGGCCAGAAAATTGCTAATGCTCCCATCCATCCGGGCGACCACCTGTTTCGGAAGCTACCATCAGGCAGGCGCTACTGAAGCATACGAACCAAGAGAGCTCGTCACCACAACAACTTCTTTCCATGTGCTATCAATCTCATCAACCAAGACCAATGAGATATATATATATATATTTTGTGCAGTCAATCACCCAGAACATATTAACATTAAATTTATTAGACACATTATATCTTGACTACAATAACTTGTCCAATACTGATTTCCTGCACTGAACGCACAATACATGTTATCTGCACACTACCTCAAAAGAATGCACCTAGTATGATTACAGTTCATACTATGCATCTTATATATGTATATGTTATTGTTTTTGCACTTCTAAAGTCTGAGCTGTCTCTTTATTTGTATGTTCACTTGGGGCACTTTTTAATGTGTCAACTGGTGTGTCAACTTGTACAATCTGTTATTTGGCATTTCTAGGTCACCGTTTTAACATATTAAGCCATGTTAAGCTGTTTATTGTAATAGTTTATAATGTAATAAACTGATGAAAATTCATGCTTTATACTTATACACTCTCAGGGGTAATAAACTGTACCTTAAGAGTACACCTTCAGTAATTTTAGTATGCACACTCACTGTCCAATAATAGGTACACCTGCTCATTCATGCAGTTATCCAATCAGCCAATCATGTAGCAGGAGCAGCAGCAGGACAATGCATGAAGTCACGCAGATACAGGTCAAGAGCATCAGTTAATGTTCACAGCAAACATCAGAATGGGGAAAGAGTATTATCTCTGTGACTTTAACCATCACATGGTTGTTGGTGCCAGATGAGCTGGTTTGAGTATTTCAGAAACTGCTGAATTCTTGGGATTTTCACACACAACAGTCTCTGGAGTTTACACAGAATGATGCACAAAACAAAAAAACATCCTGTGAGCGGAGGGTCTGCAGGATGAAACATCTTCTTGATGAGAGGGATCAGAGGAGAAAGACCAGACTGGTCTGAGCTGACAGGAAGTCTATAGTAACTCAAATAAGCACTCTTTACAACTGTGGTGAGCAGAAAAGCATCTCAGAAAGCACAACATTGAGGTGGATGGGCTACAACAGCAGAAGACCACTAGATCAGGTTCCACTCTAGTCTGCCAAAAACAAGAATCTGAGTCTATCATGGGCACAGATTCACTGAAATTTGACAGCTGAAGAGTGGAAAAAGACCAGGTGATTTTTTTTTTCTAATCTTCAACTGTCCATGATTAGCTGATTGGATAACTGCATAAATGAGCAAGTGTACAGGTGTTCCTAGGGTGTACACCTTACTTAGAAACATGCATGTAGTGTACCTTTAAACCTTTACCCTAAAAAGTAATTACAGTCTACTTATGTATCTTAAATCTTTTTAAAGTTACAACATATCTATGTTTCGAGATGAAAGATACACTATATGGCCAAATGTTGGTGGACATCTGACCATCACATCCGATATCAGTGCCAGATCTCATTAATGCTCTTGTGGCTGATGGGTAAATTCCCAGAGGCATGCTCCAATATCTAGCGGAAAGCCTTCCATGAAATAGAAAGGGGTGACGAAATCTGGAATGAGATGATCAGAAAGCACATATGAATGTGATGGTCAGGTGTGCACAAACTTTTGGCCACATAGCGTACATATTAAGGGTGTAAAAGGTGTCTGTATGAAAGTACCACCTTAGTGACAAGGAAAGGAACAGTTTACTAGTGCACAGTTCAGTCTGTGGAAATTTCAGGAATAAACAAAACACCAAAAGCTTCAATAAATAGCTAAAATATTATTGTAATGAGCCTAATGTTTGAATAGTTGGGGAGTCCAGAGATTTTTTTAATTTTTATTTTGCATGTAAATGTGTGCAAAAAGTTGCCACTGCATTAAGCCACGTTAGGCCCAGCCAAAGCAGGAATAAACATCGACAGAGATAAATGAGCTCATCTTTCGGTTAGTGATGTTTTTATGTAGCTTCTCACCAGCATGGCTAATGACTACATCTGCGCTCTGAATGTTTTCAGCGATGGACTCTTTAAAACGAAAAGCTTGGAGCCTCAGTCCAGGACAGCTGTGTGCATCAGGAATAAACGAGCCTCGGCCAACCTGAAGCACCATATCCGTGTATCCTCGATGTATTAACGCCTGGGATTAGAAAATAGAAAAGGAACGCAATTTTGTGAAGTGAAATTTGCACCATTGTTTTGCCTAGATGACTTTTAGTTAGCACATATGCTAAGTAGTTAAGGCTAACGTTAGTGTATTCAGCTAGCCGCAGCTAGTCATAATATCATAGCTTTTAATTTACTATCTAGATAAATGCTGATATACGTTCGACATTGACTACCTCTACAACTTCATCTGACGTCAGGGTGACTATCAAGTCGTCAAAACAAGTTGTTCCAACTGTCACAAAAACTGTTTTCTTCATTGTGCCAGTGAGGTGATTATTTACATAGCGAGAGCCACAGTGACCAGAGAAACTATCAGACTGAGCAAACATGGCGGCGCCTGCTGACAGTCTCCTTCACAATAGCAGTAGCTTTCTTTTTTTTTTTTTTTTGCGGAAATTAATGAATTTTAATGTTTATTAATAAACATGGATAGTTTTATTATGTTTCTTTTTTTCGTCCTGAAAAAACTTACTGTCATATCTTACAGAAAACAGCTGAACTGTGAACTAGAACCCGAAATATGTAGGATTGCTACTAGCAAAATGCTGAACATTAGCCTACAGACTGATACACCACTGCCATCTGAAGGAGTGGAGAATAACATAAAGCACTAAATATGAAAGAAAAAAGCATTGTCTATGTATTTTCAGTCTTGTACCGTGATGAGAAAAATCTAAAATACATTTTCTTAAAAGTATATATTACCATAATTTAATAGAAACAGAAACTGTATGGTTTTATACAGTGGATATAAAAATATCAACACACCCCTGTTCAAATGGCAGGGTTTTGTGAAAATATGAAACCAAGATAAATCATGTCAGATCTTTTTCTTCCAGTAATGTGATATAGCAACCAACAAAATTCAAGTGAAAAACAAATATAAACGTTTTAGGTGAAAAAAAGGAAAAGAAAAAACTTAACCTGGGTGCATAAGTGTGCACACCCCTTAAATAATACTTTGTTAAAGCATCTCTTGCTTGTAATACAGAGCTCAGTCTTCTGGGGTAAGAGTCTACCAACTTAATACATCTTGATTTGGAAAAATGTATTTCACTCTTCCTTGCAAAAATGCTCCAGGTCTTTGAAATTGCAAGGCAATCTCCTGTGCACAGTCTTCTTCAAGTCATTCCACAGGTGTTCAGTAGGATTTTGATCTGGACTCTGACTGGGCCATTCCAAAACGATGACCTTCATTCCTTTGGATTTGTGGATTTGTACTTTGGTTCATTAACATGCTGGAAATTTCCTTTATCTTCATCTGTCTAACACAGGCCCACAGGTTTTGGGCCAAAACAGATTGGTATTTGGAGCTATCCATGATTCCTTCTATCTTGAGTAGAGCCCCAGTCCCAGCTGAACAGAAGCAGCCCCGTAGCATGATGTTGCCACCACCATGCATGTATGGTGGGTATGGTGTTTTTGTGGCAAAATTTTGTGGGCTTGGATGTATTTTTTTTACCCTGTAACCCAGACATGAAGAATATGAGATGCAGTGCAGTGCGTGACCAGGACTTGCCAGACATTCCTGCAGCTCCTTTAATGTTGCTGTAGGTCTCTTGGCAGCCTCCCTGATGACTTTTCTTCTTGTCCTTTCATCAATTTTGGAGGGACATTGTGTTCTTGGTAATGTCACTGTGATGCCCCATTTTCCACACATGTTAATGATGGCCTTCACAGTGTTCCATGGTACATCTAATGTTTTGGAAATTGTTTGTACCCCTCTCCTGATTGACACCTTTCAACTATAAGATCCTGTACATGCCTTGTAAGCTTTTTGCGAACCATGCCTTCAGCAGTCGGATGAAACCAAGAAGATCTCATATGAAGCTGATCTTTATTTGGGGTTAATCAGAATCACTTCACTGATGACAGGTGTATGATAAATACTTTTGAACATGAGTTTGAATGTAATTGGTTAATTCTGAGCACAGTCACAATTTCCATTATAAAAGGGTGTGCAGTTGTGCAGCCAGGTTATTGTAAGTCCCCCCCCCCCAAAACATTTCTATTTGTTTTTCTCTTGAATTTTGTTCATTGTTATATCACATCAAAGATGCAAAAAGATCTGATATGATTTATCTCAGTTTCTTTCTTTTTTTACAACACAAAATTTTAACAGAGGGTTTAGACTATTTATATCCACTGTAACTTACAAGCAATAAGGTTAAAAAAAATATATAAATATTTCAAATATTCTGGCAGTTTCCCTACCAAATGATTTAGTGCTTTCACTAGTGTTCTTCTGTATTGTATTTAAATATAGTACTTAACAGTAAATAGGCTCAAATGTGAAGTTATGAGCTTATCCAGTGATGTTGGTTTGTAAGGTTATTGTAACATGTTCAATGCTCCCAATTTTGCATTTTAGTTATTGAGATATCACTGACAGTCCAGTCTTAATGCACTCCATACAATTTTCATAATAATAAACTGCTTAGTGTATATCTGCATACTATAGCTCGATATGATGTCATTGTTAATAGACAAAGTTTAGAAGTTTTGGTTGTTTAGTGGTGCAGTGCTTTAGATTTTTCTGGTACACTGAGGATCAATGGTAGTCTGTATATGATGTGTGTGAGAGAAATAGAGGAGACAGGAAACATGAACTCCACACACAAGTCTGAAACTGTAATCATTTAAGGCGTCATTAATGCTCCATTTCAGAAACAATGCATACTGTCACAAAAAGCAAAAAGGCCAATGGAACAAAAATTCAATATGTATCCATCTTTGTAATTAAACATTTTAATAAATATACTATTATGAGGGGGGAAAAAAGCATACATACTGTAGTCTTAAAAAAAACAGAAGAAAAACAGAAGAAAAGCAAAGTTAGATGGTCCAGGCTTCAAACCTCCATAATGGCTATTATCACTTTAAAAGTAGATATCAAACATAAAATGTTAAAAGAAATCCTGGGGATGTACAACTGAGCACCGTCAGCATTTTACAGGTCGCAGAAATCCTGCTCATACATAATGTAGTTCCCCTCTAAGAAAATAGATATTAATAGCCCTGTCACATTTGGCCCTGTTTCCAAAGTCCTCTGCCCTCCCACTGATGCTTGTCATGCAGTTCCCAAAAACACCCAGTATACTGTATATATACTGTATTATATATGTGCTCTACAATACAGACACCGATGAAAGTCAGAGATTTCAAAGTCCCTGCTTTATGCTGCAGCAAAACCAAGGCTTGTCAGGTGACCTCCTCGGTCCGAGTTCAGACGGCTCAGTGACACTGGTGTGGCTCATGGGGTCAAAACATCACTGAAGCAGACACTGGTTCAAAAGGGCCTCCTGCCAGGTGCTGTGGCTGCAGAAAACAATCCCCCCCCCCAAAAAAAACCCACATCAGTTATTCTGCAACAGAAAACATGACGAAAGATATGCCTAAATGGTACATGTGAGAGATTTACAAATAACACACCAGAAATGTGGCATAAATTAAATTTAGTAAAATTTGTTTCTAGGTAACACCTCTAATCGACATCAAAAGTTATTGATCATGTAATCAGTGTTTTTGCCTATAAGGATGTAAACAGACCATATACTGTGTAGGCTACATGAACAAAACGCACTATGCAGAAATGAGTACTAACATTCTAGGACAGTTTTCCTCAAAGTGGGTCAAATGATTGAGTTCTTATAGACAGACTTTTGACTGGCCACCGGAATTAAACAGGTTTAATTCAAACCCCAATCATTCAAAAAACAAATAGCCTATAAATAATGTCAGTTTGGAGCTAATGTGCTCTGCGTGAAGATAGTGTTTCTAGGAATAAAAAGCTTTATGTCTCCATAGACAAACTTTTATTGTACACATTTAAATAATGAGTAATATTTGAATAGTTGGGTTATGTTCATATGAATCTGCACTGAGAGGTCAGTGGAATATATTTCACAGTTGAAGGGGTCCCTGGCTTCAAAAAGTTCGAGAACTCTGCTTCAGTAAACGTCTAAATGTCCCGTGTAAGGACGAAAATATCCTTGAGAATCTCTCCTTGAACTTCTACTGCAACAACATAACCACTAAACCACGTTTCTTCATTAGATTATCTGTTAAATGTCATTCTCTCATTTTTGAACATTCTGAAAAACACTTGTTTCAAGAAGTTAGTAACAAACAGAATGGTGCCTCACAGATGGAGAACTTGTTTCCTGTTATTTTGGAACATGAATTGTCATTCAGGACGTCCTCTTTCTTTGCTGGGAATCTCCCTGCTCTCTTGTTCCTGACACTAGTCTAGACTGTGCTGCTTCTTCACGCTTCACCAGGCCGTCTCTGTACTCGGGCAGTTTAGTTTGTCATGCTGCATTCTTTGGGTGATCTAATGATAACAGAACCAAGCCTGCCTGGAGAAGCAGTCGATCCTCAACTGGCTCCTCTCATGCACCACACTACAACTATACATGACCCTCTCATATGTTTATAGTTCATTATGTGTCATTAACACACAAACATGACATCACAGATTTGTAAAATGCAGCCTCAATGCTTGTTTAAGATCAAAACTAAAGATCATACATAACCACCTCATTAACAACTTAGAATATACATATATTCTTAGAATGACAAAACTTCAGTATAGTCACATGTGTTGGGTCACATTTCCAGGGTGGACATCTTGTTAATTCAAGATGCTACATTTGCAGGACAAACTAATTTGCCAAAGCTTGAATTAAAAGGAATGTGGATATTCAATAGTAATACAAAAGCTGTACATTTTAAAGTCTGAAACTGTATTTAAAAAAAAAAAAAAAAAAAAAGAAGAAAAAGAAAAAAGACAAAAAATTGTACGGTTTGTGCTAACTTGCAAAGTCTAGTAAGGAACGTGTGTGTGTGTGTGTCCTGGTTGCACACTGTTCCTCTGACTGAGTACGGCACTTCCTGTGTTCCTCTCACAGATGCAATGCTTCTTCATTATTGTGAGGTTGCCAATTAATTTACACAATTTTAAAAAAAAAATAAAGTATATCTCTCGCTCAGTTTCTGCTGTTTTGTTTGTATTGTTGCATATTCTCTGCTTTTTTAGGCAGCCAGGATTGTCTGGGTCTGCTGTTTTGTACAGAGAGCTGGTGCTGACTGAGTGTACACGGTCAGTGTGCTTCTCAGTGTTGTTTGTCACCGCCAGTCTGATACACTGTACTGTCTTTGTAGGGCCAAACAGCACTGCTTTGTCTGTTTCCCCAATCATGATGTTTTATTTTATTTTTTTCAGCTGTGCTGTAATCTAGTTAATTCTGACTAGGTTTATTTTGTTGGGGTCCTGAATGTGAGCGCGGCTCTGGAGCGAGCGACATTACTGTGGTCATTGTTCAGCTTTTGGTATTGCACAGCTTTATAAACAATATGAGGAAGGTGCTTCCTGAATTTCACTTTTTCAAATCCATGGCTATTATGATTAATTGAGATCAGCCTAATTCTGCCCTACACGCATTATTTGTGCTGTTCTTTTCTTATACAAGTTTCGAAAGTCTGCCATTCTTGCCGGAATTTTTACAGGTAAGCACCCCCTCCTCCCAAAACCTAACATTTGACTGTCATAAAAGACAGTTCAATTACTAAATTCAAACATCATGAAAAGGAATATCTGCAATATGTGTTCATTTGGGTATTGATTTATTTCCCCTCAGTTCCTCAATGCCTGAAGAAGTGATGCCTAAATCATTCTAGTTTCATGCTTCAGTAGATTAATGCTCTGATGTAGACCCTGCACAGTGTGGAACACTGGAACCACAATGTCTACATATCACAAGAGTTTGATGTGCAGAGTCTTTCTTCCAAATCCCATGACCATCCTTAATACATATATTAAGTACAAGGACTGCTGAGCTTAAGCAGCAGTCCTGTCTCAATTTACATGAGACAAACTGTCTGTTTATTGGCAATTTTTATGCCACACTTGTCGCTTGTATACACAGATTTGATTATATTTAGCCTCCTACACTGCTTTGAGTGAGTCTGATGAATAATTTTTGGTGCTAAAAAAAACAAGGAGCCTTTCTTTAAACCAATAAAGCATGTGCATATTTGCTGCTTATTTTAAAAGACCTGCAGCAAAAAGGATCCTAAGGATAAATTGTGAACGGGTGGAATGGGATGGTACATGTATGGTTTTTTTGCGCAGAAGTCTGAAAGCACAAATTATAAACAGGACCTACATACCTGTGGAGCGTGCGGTAAGGCCAGGGACCTCACTGCATCACACACGCCGTGCAGCACTGCTCCTGTTTCTCAGGCAAAGTGGCATAGTTCATCTGCCTCACGATCTCAGCGAAGAGCTCGTCCACCATGGTCTTGCTCTTAGCCGAGGTCTCGATGAAGGGGCAGCCCCATTCCTGTGCCAGGGCTCGGCCATCGGACCCGGCGACCTCCCGCTCAGATTCTAGGTCCACCTTATTGCCCACCAGGATGAGGGGAACCTTCTCAAAGCGCTTCACTCGAACTATCTGGTCACGCATCGGTCTGATGTCCTAGTGGGAAACATGACTTTGTCAGTGCTACAACCCTTCAGGCCACAGTCCACTTTTAGTTTAGTTACATGGAAATGATGTCTTGTGACTTCATTGTATGATCATATTGACTTCCTCTCTATATTTAACAGCAACTGAGTGTATAGTTAGGTGTTGCTTGATCATAATTAAAAAGCCACACTCCTGTGAATGAAGCAGATCAGGTACAGATCTTACCTGAAATGACTGCTGATTTACAAGGCTGTAGACTAAGATGAAGCCTTGGCCGTTCTTTATATAAAGATCCCTCATGGACGCGAACTGCTCGGTTCCGGCCGTGTCCAGAATCTCCAGCACCGAAGGGGACGAGTCTACCTCGATCTCTTTCCGATAGAAATCCTCGATGGTCGGGTCGTATTTTTCTATGAAGGTGCCGGTGACAAACTGCACGGTCAGGGCGGACTTGCCCACGCCGCCGCTGCCCAACACCACCACTTTGTACTCCTTCATTTGGGACTGGGCGCTAAAACACTGAGCCAATCTCGGCTAGCTGTCTAGCTAGCTTTATCTGCTTCCCAACATAAAGCAAACCGCTGGCTGTTAAATTAACCCGCTTTAAATTCCCACCAGATAACCGCCTCAAATACTATGAAACCGCTTTTAAAAAAGTGTTGCGACTACTTGTTTTTTGTTCTTGCTCTTTGTGCTCTGTTATACCTGCCAGGCCAGCTAGCTGTGCTAGCTAGCTCAAACCAAAACGCCCCTGCTCCATCTATGTTCGAGTTTGATTTAGATTTTGCGCAGTGCCGCCGCGTAAGTGCACATGGTGTGTATATATATATTTTTAAAAAAGCTACAGACGAATTAGAAATTGTTCGCTAACACCTCGTTAAAGGCTAAAGTCGTGGGATAAAAAGCGCGTTTATGGTTCCTTCCATGTTAGCGTCCATGTGAATGCACTAGCTAAGAAGCCAGCTAGCGTCCTACACTCATTCCTAGCTAGGCTGGCTAGTAGGCTAGTAGCTCGCGCAAAAAAAAAAAAAAAAAGTCTCGGTCGCTGCGCGTTCACTGGATGGCGGATCTTCCCAAGTTATCCCTGTGCAGCGTCTCTCTTAAAACAACAGGTGGGGATTAGTACTAAACACAGTTATTTGTCATTTACATAAAATCCTCTGCCTGTTGTGGCCTCTCCCTCCCTCTGCCCGCCACCACACCGCACCGCACAGCACTCTCTTCAGCTCCTTTCAACGAGCTCAGGCTCTGTCCAGAACCGCATACTACCGCACTAAATAGTGTGACAAATAGTAAGCACCCTACAGCAGGATGCAGAGCCGCTGAGCTCCGCCACCTATAGTAGGCATACTATTTAGTACGGTAGTATGCAGCTCGGGAGGCAGCATCAGCCTGAACTGATCGATTTCTTTCGGAAATTCGCTTTTAATGTAATTTTTTTCGCATTAACAGCTTATTATATACACCCAGTGGTCATTTTAGTAGGTAGACATTTTACTTACAGCTTGTTTTATCAGGTAAATGACTGAACTGCAGTTCATCTGTTGCTATGCAGTTTGTCAGATTCCTTTACTCCATGTATTCAGTGAAGGCACCGCCATAGTAGGCTGTAATACTCAGCACCGCAGTGACACTGGACACATTACACACCTTCTTGGGACATACTAACCTTCCTCTATTCCTTCACAGCGTCTGCGTAAGACTATGGGACGATGGATATTTTGGGTTGGTGAATTACTCTTAACCTGACCGCCCTGGCTGAAATAATCTAGCTATAGTCCAACCAGCTATCAAAAGTACTCAGGCCAAGTTGGTCAAGCTGATATACACCATCTTTGCCAGCTACCCTTCCATATTTGAGAAAATACCACAACAATAAGCCAATTAGGAAACCTAAAACCTTTATTGATCAGCTTAGTAGCTGGTAAAGATGGTTTGCCTGTTTGACCATCTCGACCTGTGTTTTGCTGGGAGAGACATTAAACTGACTCTGATGCACCTGAAATAAGCACCAGATGAGCTACACTCAGGAACTTTATATCTACCAAGTGATCAGTATGGTAGGTTTACCTCAGAAACTGGCCAATGTGTAGATAAGTTGAGCTAATAACGCAGCCACTGAAGCTATAAGGTGTGTTCATGTGTGTAAAATATTTCTAGAGGTCTTGCTGAACTTCACTCAGCGCTGAATAACAGTATGTTACAAACCGAAAACTGTTTGTATGTCAGTCAAGAAAGCAGCATATTACATAAGATACCACTTTATAGACAAAAAAACATAATGAAGGCTGCTGGGTTTTGCTGCAAAAAATAAGAAGAAAGTGCGACATTCAAAGTCTTCAGAAGAGCTGTGTCTGCTTCTGCAAGATGCTCAGTAACACTTACAGCTCATTTCCTTATAAAACTGCACAAATTGTACCTGAGACTACGATTTCTTTCTTTTTTTTTTTTTAAAGTGAAGGATCATCAGACCACATATTGACTTTGTTTCATTTATTACTGTTTACTGCTCTTTATAGTAATTTCTTTGAACGTAGAAACATTTAATTTCATTATTTTTGAAGGCATCTTTGCGCTACAGAATTGATCTCACCTGTTTGTCTTCAAAATAAATGACAGCTTTTAAAGAGTTATTTTTTAGAAAAAAAAAAATACACACGCTGGAGTTTCCATTTAAGTGCTTTATTAAAATGTCAAACAAAAAGAACAGATCATATAAGTATGTATATTTTCTATACATTACTATAATCATAAAAGGGATTGGCAATAAGCACAAATTTTTAGCACATACAAGTACAACACGCTAAATAGAAAGAGAAGCGTTTCATATAAAGAGTCAGGGCATTCAATTAGATCTTGTCCTACAGTGGGGGAAAGAGGAATCAACAACATATGGCTTTGAAACAAGGTGGACATTCTTTAAACTGCTTCTGGTAGAAAGCACTTATTCTGCATTTAAAACTACACCTGACTGATGCCCTTAAAGGGACAAAACCTCAAATCTCAGACAAGAGACTGCATTTACATTTACATCCATAGCATTTTACAACATAAATATGAACTTAATCCTATACACACATTTTATATGTCAATACCGTCAACATCAATTTCCAGACAGACTTAAATATGATGTGATTAAATATGAGTGATGGATTCTCTTGTTTAAAAATGAAATAATCAACAAAGAAAAAAAAAAAAAAGCACTGTCTTCACAGAAAGTCCAGGCACAGTAAGGTGGACAGCAGAAGGGTGTTAGTTGTTTTTTGTTTTGTTTTTTTCTTCTAATATGCACAGTGGTCAAAAGTGTCCTTTTGATTGCATTCATTTACTGCATGTTCTGTAAATCAGGACTTAAAGATATCAAACTCTGTGCTGAGTCCACTTTATAGTCAGAAGGTTTGGGACCACGTGAATGTGGTCCAAAGGTGCATCGATATGCAGGAACCTACAAAGACTCAGTCTCTCCCTCACTACTAGGACAAGTGCCATGGCAACAAAATTCTTGGCTTCCAAAGCAACTGTGGACCACAGAATGTACAAGATATCTCCAGGTTTCACTGTGTTAATAGGATTTGTCTTGAGGAAATGCACTGAGATATTTAAAATTGATCAGTTTTTTTGGGAATGTGTGAGTGTTTGAACACTGAGAGGAAACCAAATACAGAAATGTAACTTAAACTCCTTATAACCAGTTGCAATGCTTTCCTGCTGTAATCTGACCCTGATGTTGGTGGTGTGTCCTGTATTTGGATGATGGTCAGCCCTCCTTACAGGCAGGAAAAAGGGTTTCGCTGTCTGTTATACCGATTGCCATCTGCAGGGGGCAGAACATCACCAGTACAGATCTCACATGTGCTAAAATCCCAAGCAGATCCATTTTGAATCCCATTTCTCTTCAGCTCGTAGATCCATGAACACATTAAATAATAATAATAGTAATAATAATAATAATAAGCGCAGCAGAATACCTGACACTAAATTGGCAATTCACAACGAATAAAGAAATAAACAGAAAGACGAGCAAGCTATTTATTCTTTGGTTTCTTGGATGCAACGCATCACCTGCATACAATTTAGGGGCCATGCTTCTTTCCAAACACCACCAACACAGTTTAGGATCAGATATAAACAGCCTCTGTGCTCTGTGTAATATGCTTATTTTTGTAAACTATGACAAACTATAAAGCATCTTTTCCTTTTCATCTATTTTATCAGCAAGCAACAACATGCTCATGGTGCGAACAAGGGCATTAGCAAAAAAGAACATACAACGAATCTCTCGCATTTCTTGAACAACCTAGTAGAAGCACAGATGTTTACCTGTATTCCGAACAATACAGTCATTTCATTTGAACAGGTTTTTCAATATATATTTCTATATATTTGTATTTATCTATGCATATTCAAAATAAATTCTGAATATTTTCACTCATTTATGTACATAAGTGCAAACGAGGTGAAGGACACACATTCGTACACTGATGGGGGCACAGCAGGTCCCAGCACAGCTGGGCTAAAGGCTGGCTAGAGAGCACAGGGAGAGAAATGAGACATTACCAGGAGGTTCAAGTTCTAGCTTACTACGTCCTACATCTCGTTCCGCTCCTGACATCATCGAGTTAAAGATTCAAGCACTCATCATCAAAACGAGTCCATCTGCAAGCCCCTTTCTGGTGTCTACCAGTCCAGACAGCCCCCCCCCTCCCCCCACCCCTTTAAAAAAAAAAAACAAAAAAAAAAGATGATTCCCCACCTGAAGACACTGTTTTGCACCAGAATATCTCTTTCAATCATCAGAGGTTATCAAGTTTTTCTTTTAGCTAAAGATCCAACAGGTCCGTTCTAAAGCTCAAACACTGACTCATCAGACTCATATTTTTAGTCATTTATCTCAAGCAGACAACTATCCTGTTAGAAAAATAAGAAATAATAATAATAATAATAAAAAAAAAAAAACAAATAACATGACATCTCCAAATGGACTTTGGAATTGAGGAATCTTTTTTGTACAAAATAGGCATCATTTCTTAATCCAAGGTAAGATATCTACACATTCCCTTTCAGAATAAGTTAACCTTGTACATTAATTCAATTGAAGTGTGAAAAAATTCACAATTAAGATTCACAAAGGTAGCCATGTTGTAGTTTTGTTGCCATAGCAACAACAACTTACTATCAAGTTACAATGAATTGATCATTGTAATACAAATGTGTATATAGATTAATATTTATATAGAGAGATATTTCTTTTTTTTTTATTATTTACTGCTAACTACACAAACTATGTATCAGATTATTCAGATTATTTCCATTTCATGCAGTGAGAGTTTATGCTGTAGAATAAGTAACTGATAAGAAATCATTAATGATCAAGTTAACTAAAACATGTTCATTTTCAAAATGTAAAACTCACAATAAATTTACTTAACATGTGGAAATACAGATAAAATAAGTACCATTAAAAATGACATTAAGATCACGTGACCTTAATGGTGACAAAACTATAGCAAGGATGCACTAGTAATATGTACATATAAGATTATCTAACTACATTACACATGAATACACACTTCTTAAAAAGTGAGTGTTCTTAAAATGCTAAAGCCCCAAACGAGGCATGTTTTTTTTTCCTTAATCAAGTATTTTGTTAATTCCAGCTGGATAGCAGTTGGAGAAGGCATAACTCTTGATATGAGAGAAATAAGTGATAGAGAGAGAGAGAGAGAGAGAGAGAGAGAGATCTATACCTTGGCTAGGCAATGAGACTCGCCCAACTACAAGAAATAATCCATTATACAAATCAAACAGCTTAGTACACTCTTAAACAATTTAACGGCCAACATTTACACACACCCACACCTTAACATTTTATAAATTGTGTACAACACAGAAACTCCAATAACACAGTATATTGTCTTGTTGATTTTGCATTTGACCTCGGTTTACTCTATTGAATTTGAGCACTTCATGCTTATTTTGTTATATCACTGTAATAAAGCAAAACATTCTCTTGAGCCAGTTTTCCAAGGCTTTAAGATGTTGAAGACTAAATGTAAATGTCAGTGAGCATTAAAGTTGACAATCAGTTTTAGTCTTGGGTTAACCTTAATTTACGTTTAGAAAACAGGCCCTGAGCTTTTGGCCTGGAGAGTCTCCTCTAGACAAAATAAAACCTCACAAATACACTATTTCCAAAGAGGTCCTCTTTTTATAATAGGTGCAGTGTTTGACCATCCAAATTTGCTCCTCAGTGTGGCTATCTGTACAAAACAGCACAGCTGTTTCATGTAAGGACGACAGCAACAACTTGACAAGGTTCTTGACAAGTCTCTTAGACAGAATCTTGTTTTTTTTTTATAGTACATCAACAGTGAATGGCATTAGGAGAATTTTACTCCCTTGATATGTTGAAATATGTTGTGGTTTGTTTCAGGAGGAAAAAGGTGAGACAGGCATCCTCAAGCTTTAATGACATTCTTCTTTGTCCTAAATGTCACATTCAAATGTATATAAGGCCCTTTCCTGGCAACGTTTGTTAGTGAGGTTCATCAGTACCCCGGGTACAGCCGATCCCCCGTCTCTACACCTCGGCACTTTTCTCCTGCAGAGTTACTGCTTTTAGTACAACGTGAAATGAACCGCTCATACATGGCTGACAGTCAGCTTTGCCCTGTTTTTTTTTTTTTTTTTTTTTTTTTTTTTTTAGAGTCTGTCGACTTTTGAACATAAGGACACAATAAGTGGTCAATCTGTAAGCTGGATTAAATAGACACACATTTCACAAACATAATACACAGCAACTTAATCCTGATTAAATCAGCGAGCTGCGAAGTTGAAAAAAAAAAAAAAAAGTAGGTAAACACATGTACTACCATTACAAAAAATGTTGCAGGCCTCGGTTGGTGCTTTATCTTACATCACTGTATTTGTTCTTTCAAAACAAGCATCTACTCCAATTAAAGCTTATAAAAGATTTCTCTGTAGATCAGATCAGAAATGGCCTTTAGTCCACACATTGTAAGTAAGCTACAGGAGCTCCAATAATATGGTACAGCAGTATGAGGTGAATTAGGAAAGATTGAAAGCCTGAATGAAAGCACAGCATTAATGACTGCATTAGCTGTAGGGAAAATAACATTTTCAATCAGTCTGCTTTTGGGCCTTGGCATGTAATAACTCTACTCCTTTTTTCCAGTGATTGGCACCGAGTGAGCTAGCTCTGGGAGTCACTGGCACATAAAGCAGTACACTTGTTTAAAAGTGTACTGCTGCCATTAGTAATTTAACAGGACAGCAGGATTACCGTAAACATCCGTATTCTGTGCGAGTGGACTCTGTATATTTATTTCTCTTCGATTCCCACACTATGATTTATTTTGGGAGCGTTCAACTACAATCATTGTGTTCTTAATTACATTTGAACCTTACACTGTGTATATTGCTACGACATTGTTAAGACTTGCACATTAGCTCCAGATAGAAAAAAAGGCTCTATGAAACCTCTAGAAGTGTAGCTTTGGTTTCTGTCACACTGCGAATATCACAGCATGGACAGTTCCAAGATCTTGTGTTACTGTGAGATGTAACAAACAGGGCTAAGCAATAAGCACAGACAAACAGACTGTCACACAGTAGGAGGGACTGGGCCATGGATTTTGGCAGTGACTGTCCAAGCTATAAGGAAAGACAGAAGCAGAGATGGTGGCAGACCCTAATATATCGCAATGTCTCTGATAATCCAAGTCAAACTTACAGATCAGTGGAAACAGAGATGAGAAAAAAAAAGCACTAGGTTACAGGAGATGAGTAATACGCTCTGACGTTGCTGACTACAGAGGAACAGTTGGGCTTTGAAATGGCGCCGCTCCAATCGAAGGCCACAGCTGCTGTGCTGGCACTGCCTATCACAGTATGGTGATCCGACTCATCCTGAGCTAGTCATCTATCAGACCTCCTGTGCAGCGCTGGCTATAGGGCTGTAATCAGACCCTGCAGATCAGTGTACATCATCGTGCACAATAAGACGTGCGGGTACACTGACACTTCTGCTTAAGGCGGGTTGCATTAAGAAAATGGAGGTATTCACACAGGAATCTTCCTAACCTCAGTCTGAATGTTTCACGTAAACAAATCTGTGGTATGTCCAGGCATGGAAAAAATTACACTTCCTCTCATCAGCCAATTGCAGCTTGTTAGGATTAGGCTTAAATAAATAACACCCCTCCACCAATCACTGGCTAATGGTAGAAAAATTGGACTGGTACGTAGAATAGGAATGACAAGCTTGCTTTTAAATGGTATACATGAATGCTGAATTTGTTTTAGTCTGTGCTAAGAGATAGGCCAGTGGTTTGAGTAACAAGGCCAATTCATAACAAATGCGTTTTTAAAACATCTTAATTGCATGTCTCATGTTCTTTTTTTTTTTTTTTGGTAATACCTGCCATCTCTCTTTCTTTTTTTACTTGTATGTGTGAGACTGAATCCATTCAAATTACATACACTTTCATTTGCTGTATCATCTACAACAGTGTTATGATTGTGCAGCCTGCACAAGTTCTGTATAGCAATGATATATCAACCAGAATAAACACAAAAATGCTAATCACGGTCATGTTTTCGAGTGAACTGTGTTGTAATTGCAGGTGGCCCACTCCCATGTCCCTTTGACTATGTCGTATGTCTACGCGTTCACTTCCTTGTTAAGAATAAAGTGCAGTATTGCGGTGTGGACTAGACGTGCATACTTATGCTATACGGACATGTTACTTAAGTGTCGCATCTGGTGTGAATTCTAGGTCAGGGACATCTAATGAACAGTTATGTGTTACAATAATGTGTAAATGTCTGCGACTAAAAGAAAAACCCATGTAAAGTTTAAAAAGTGCTTTCCCTAAAACTCTCATACACGCCCATCTCTGATCTAAGCCCTGTGTACATTACACTCTTGCGTTCTCTGCACAAGCTTTTGCAAAATCAATGTGTGCTGTCAGGTGACATCAAGCCTCAGCTTCACTACTCACACTGGATTAATCCGGGTCTGAGACCTCACTCTCATTTGAGGAGGATGCACTGTTCTCAACTTTGTGTGTGTGTGTGTGTGTGTATTGTGTTTACGTGCATGTCTACAAATCTGTGTACTTGTATGGCTGTGAATTCAAAGGAGCGCTCAGATTCAGCATCTGCATGCTTCTTAAGTCTCCTTGCATCATGGCACACTTCCTTAAACAGCTGAAGGTCCTAGCTTAAATATTGCCTGTTTTAGCATCAACAAACCATTTTTTGTTGACTTTTGTTGACTTTTGTTGACGTGGGGCATCAAATAAGAGGATGAAAGGGTTGTCCTTGCAGGACGCAATGATTAGGCACACGTTTGTTGCATTCATGTCTCTATGGTGTGGTTGGATTTCGGGATGGCGATAGTGGTGTGTTAACTGAGATTGCGGCCGAGGCTTACTGAGTTCAGGCTCACCGGTGCCGCCACCAGCAGTTTGGGGATTGGACAGAGGTGTGTTTCCACAGGAATGCACTGGAGGTCGACAGGGTCAGCAGTCAGTACCTCGGTGGGGTCTACTGAATGACAAGGATATAGGAGGAGGGTGGGGGGAGAGAGAGAGAGAGAGAGAGTGAGAGAGAGAAAAACAGAGTGTTGAGAAATAAAGTGGTTTTAGTACAGGTATCACAAAATATGCAAATGCAAACAAGTGCAGGAACTGATGTAAGGCTAGCTTTGCTTTACCTCAAACCAAAATCTCAACAGTGTCTGTGAAAACAGAAGAAACTATAATATCCTGTTGTAATACATCACCGATCTTTGTACGTTTCAAAGTACGTTGAGAGGTTATGTGGCCAAAAAACACAGGAAATTAAGAGAACTCTTCTGCACTCCACTGCGATACCCAGATACTTTTTAAAATTGTGATCAGATTAAATAACACAGACCACACCACAGAACTTTATTTACACACAGAACTAAAATTAAAAGAAACACCAAACAAGCTGCTACCAGCATACTGCTGAACTACTACACATAATAATAATAATAATAATAATAATAATAATAATAATAATAATAATAATAATAATATAGTGGGTGTCTTGTAGTTCAGCAATATCAGCAGTCTGGAGTGTGCTGGAGATGTTGCAGTGCTGACACCAAGATGCAGGACTATGCAGTGCTTCCCCTCTTGATTAGTACAATAGCATCACTGGGAATAAACCCTGCCAGCGGCAGCAAATTGCACAGCTGGGACTCAAAACTAAATCCCCAATGCACTGCTACATTATGAGGTGTGCTTCTGGGACCTAGGGCCAGATGTATGTACATGAAAAGACGCAGCGCAAAATGTGACTCGATGCAGCCACAAAATGCGTTCATAATACATTTGTTTCCTCATTAGATGTGAGGACTTTGATGTAAGTTAATGATGAGTTATGCTTTATGACCAGCTTTGCCAAATCTTCACTAAATCATCCAACTGATAAGCAGTACTAAAACACACAGTTTGCCTTGGTATTTCTTCCACAAAGGTTCTACAGTTGTCTTGTATTATTGCACATTTTGTCATAAATAAATACTGTTTAGAAGAATGAATAAAAAGTATCCCAATCCTGCACTAAAACCATATTCATACATAAGGTGTTATGTACGGTGAGGTTTATCAAGCAGCATGTCAAAACGGGTGTAAACAGCTTAGTACATCTGGCCCTGAGAGAGTTAAGCAACAGCTAGCAGCATTCACTGTGTCACTGATTAAACTCGGAAGCTAACCTGAAAAACTGTTCAAAAACCAGAGAAAGAGAAAGAATGAATATGGACACTATAATGTTTTATCTACACAGAAGATGCTGTGTGCCAACATAGAGTGGAGACATTTGAAAAGGCAATGTGAATACACACAGAGACACGGTGACAGAGGGCTACACAGAGGCTCCGCACTGATCCACAGAGAGTTTAAATCCAGCTGGGTTTAACTAGCACAAACAGCTAGCTCAGGTGGGTTGCCTAGGGCCAGAGCTCCCATGTTAAACAGATCACAATCTCAGAAAAACAGAAGCTCATTATAGTGAGAAAGTGACTTTGCTCTCATTTCTGGCATATACTTTCTGTCAGGATCATCATTCATTGACACATTCATTCATCTTCATTAACTGCTTTATCCTGGTCAGGCTTGTGGTGCATACGGAGCCTATCTTAGACACACTGAGCACAAGGCGGGTATCCTGGATGGGATGCCAATCCACATTCGCACGTGCATGCACTCATTCACAACTAGGGGCAATTTAGACTTCAGGATGAACAATTCTAATCACACCTCCATCACTACTACAACATTTTCCTGATAACATGTTGTGTGAACTTTCTCTCTATAATGCTGGATGTGGTGTCTGTGGACCAGTGCTGGATGCCGTACAGCTGAAAAGAGAAGAGGCCAAAATGAAGGGGCAAACCTGATTGGAGGCAGCTGATTCGGCAAAAGGAACATTGGTGACTGGGGTCGTAGCCGACGAAACAGTGGAAGTGGTGGCACCGTGCATCATGGGAACTTTTTTCAGGCGAGTCAGACAAGAAACAAGGGAGAGGGGAGAGGTGGAGGGGAGGAGGAATGTTATGAGTACCATGACATTATATGCCAGAGGAAGAGGCGGAACAGTCATGGCAAGTAGCATTTATGTACTGCCAAGATGATTTTCACCCAAGAACATGCAAGTAAAACTTAAAGGTAACACTTTATAACATGAGACCTGATGCATTTGTAAAGTAGCAATTCAAGAAATAATGGACCTTATTTATTTACATGCATAGCATATTTGTTACGGAATATTTTTAAATGTCTATGACATTAACAGACATTATATGAACAATGGCGATAACAGTTAGGATGTTTTTTTTTTTAGGATGTTTAGTTTTGGTCCTCTGCCTGAACGTTTGACCAAATCTATTTATTACTTGATTATTAGCACCTACTGTTTTTGATCTCACATGCCATACCACTAACATTCACTGGAGAGTCAGGTATGTCAGTAATCGTAGCCATGAGCTGCCTAATTTCACAGAAAGAGGCAATTTGACTGATATGGCAGATAACCAACCACAGACTCTTTCCTGTAGCCCATTAGCAAACATAAATCATTAGCTTGTTTACTCAATACTACCTGATTAAAATTCTTTAATAACTTTTAAAGAAAGCCAGATTGTCACCTTTGACGTTCTGAAGCTTGTGGCCAGAAAAGTGTACAAAAGATATAAGACACTACCTGAGCCATGGGTGTGGAGACTAAGGCTAGGGCTATTGATCAAAGGCTGATCTGAATTTTGGTTCAAGCAAGATGTTTTGAACTTGCAATATACCTCATTCTCATTCTGTCATTTGTAGTAGATTTTCTCTGATAGAAATGAAAAACTCCTTTAAATTTAAGTCTAGAAATTTAAACAATAAATTATGCACAGATTGTTTTGTTGCTATACTGTATATTGGTGGCAAAAAGACTTATGCTAGTAGCATATGATTTGTAACAGATGCAAAAAAAGTAAAGATTATATATTGTTTATAAAATATAAATCTAATATGTTAGCTTGAGGGCACTAAGCTTGTCCAATTAATAGTACATAATTTATGGACATTTTAGTATATAATTTTGTGTCATTATATACATTTAGTATATAATGTCTAGAAATATTCATATTTATTTAATGAAAATGTTACTATTTACTTTACTGTTTAATACTATTGCGGTATAAATTCACTACAAATGTTACAATCTTTAATGCTTTTACGACCTTTTTTTTAAACAATTTTTTGCTAACTGTTGCTAGAAAAACTCCAAAACAATTGTTATTATAAAGTGTTACCAACTTGAAAATAACTAAGATCAATACTTATTGCACTGCAGCTGTGCACTTAAAAAAGTCATCAAAATCATACAATCCAATCAGACAGATATATCTGATAATTGTATTTTGATGGAGCTGGACCATGTGTTGGAAGAAAGCAAAACTAAAATAAAACTGACAAAAACAGCAGAAAATGTAGCCTACACATACAATGCATTCCAGCACAAGTCTAGCTTTGAGAATATGGCAATTTCCTTCTTTGTTTTTATATATTTGCATATATACTTGAGATCTGACTGATAAAAGAAAAGTTATTTTAATTTACTACCGATGTATGAATGTGTGAATGGCACACACAGGAAAAGTTACCCTAAACCTCCTCTCTTTATGAATGAAGAGTCATATATGGCAGAGAGCAAACTAATACAGCATGATACACAAACAGCAACAGCATCAAACATGATACAGACACACAGTTCCCCTTGCATACACACACATACAGACATGCTGATTAAAGTCCTAATTCTTGTATGGGAGAGATAGCGGAGCTGTCACTGCAAAGCTACCTGAACTTTAGGATTAGGCAGAGTTCTGAGTGAAGTCTACTCTCAGAACATATGTGGAAGTAAGACAGTGTGTTTATGAGTGTATAACCTACAGAATGTGTGAACTGGGACTGATTTGGCCTTAGGGCATTGACCTAGACTTCAGCAAAGCATATGGCAACCAGGTGAAGCATCCTTATTATCAGTGCATGGGTGATGTGTGTGTGTGTGTGTGTGTTGGAGGGGGGGCCTGGTCTCTACCCTCACCAGTCTGTCCGGGCCCTGATAGGTAGCGGCTGTGGGGGGGCCGGCAGCTGCTCCAATCCCGCCTCTCCCAGCGGCCCTCTGCCAGTGGGCCGGGCGGTTTGAAAAGCCCTACAAAGATTTAAAGGGGAGATGACGAAGAGGAGAGGAGGAGTAGTAGGAGGAAGAAAAAGGAGCACAAAGAAAACAGGAACCGCTCTTAGTGGATTAGGAATAAGGCCTAACTTTGGTCTAGCTAGCTTTGTGGCTCCATCACTTTCATACTTGAGCACACATACACAAATGAACCAAGAAGCTGCACAGAGAGCAAAAATAAAAGAGCAAACAAAGAGAGGAAAAGCAAGCAGATAGGTGACAAATAATGTGGTGGACATCACAGGCCTGGGACTCCACGGTCTAGATAAAATGTATTTATTTATTTATTTATTTAAATTCAAAACTCTTGACCATTTGAACCACCCTGTATTAAAAGGACTGTATGTTAAAAAAAAAATTCAAAATCTAATCTTTAAAAAAACAACAACATGTAAACGGTTAATGCAACGATGCCATATTTTAATGATGCCACACCATCCTGTTCTTTTATTTAATTTCGACTCCAAATTATGTAATTATTCACTGGTTCAAGTTATTAGAGTTCAGGCAGGTTACCAGCACATTTTTGCGTCTTATAGATATAGGAGCTGTCCTATGATATTTGGGTCTCTCTCTCCTGCCTGCCACAGAGCCTCAGCCCTGCTCTAAGAGAACCTGTGGAGCAGAGGTGACTCACAAGGGACCTACCAATGCCTCCAGATGGAGCCATGCAGAGCAGAGAACCTGGTGCACCATGCACAGAGAACCCAGCGCGGGGAGTGGTGGTGGGGATGGGGGTTGGGTGGTAGAGGAGTAAGAGACGAGACCAAACAACAAGGTTAGTGTGCCAGTAAAGGCTGTGTTGGTGATTACAAGCCATAGAGACAACACAGAGGCCACACATGACACAGGCTAAAAAGCAGAGATGCTGCTGACAGTGGATTACTCTGAAATCAGTTAATACATTATGAAATAATTTAATAAATGGGGCCTGAAAGAAGGCATGTAGAGAGGACAGGAAACCTGTATATACTGAAATGGTGATGTTTTTTCTTCAAGTAAACTTCAAATAAAATACGATTAAATCATTAGTATTACAGGTGTATCATACTCATCTACTTACCATTGTGTATAGAGTACGAAGAATATTCAGTGGTGGATTTATGCAGTGCACAGATGCATTGCAGCAGCTGCGCACAATTAAATAATGCAATGCGGCACTAGATCACTGGCAAAGCTCAGTGTGTAGGTTATGGGGGACCAATTAGCATGACACATGTGCAGAGTAGACTACCCAGAGATGCAGAAGATGCATGAGCTCAAAGGGAAAGAGAGGACAAGCAGGGAAAGAGCTGGGCCCAATATTACTTAAGTTCGACTCCTTGCAGCTGAGCCGTGTGGTGTAAAACCATTGAACAGATCGTGTGTGTGTGTGGAGTAAATAATAGCTGAAACTCACCTGTGGGAATAAAGGCCGGCTGCTGGAGCTGCATGCTGGCCAGAGCTTGCTGGTAGTGGAACATGCTGGGATTGAAGATGGCTGCAGCGCCGTTAGTCTTCTCCAGGGTGGGCCTCTTTGGTAGCTGCTGCATGCTGCCTGGAGGCATGGCCTTAGGGAAGAGGAGAGAAAGTGACAGAGGGAAAGACAGAAGAATAGAGAGAAAGAGGGAGCGAGAGATCAAAAAACTAATGCCAGGTTATGATCAGATATAAGACCAAAACAGTGAATAGTGACAAATTTTCACTTAAACACTCTGCTGTTACCAGTGTCTGTTCCCTGGTCCTTTACAAACTGGGCGATATTTAGCCCTAAACTACGTGGCTACTTATTGTAATTTGCATAAATGCAATCTGCATATTGAAAGCATAGCACTACAGCATGGTAAGCACACATCCAAAGCTTCTGTAATATACATGCAATATGACACTCATGCAAAACATTGTCCACACTTTGCTTCAGGTTCTTACATTTACTATAGTTATGTACTAAAACCACTTATTTTGTTGGTTTTAGAATACCAGTCATGTCCAGTGGCATAATTCTCTCTGCTCCAATTCTGAATGTACTGGAGGGTGAAATAAAAGTCATAACTTTATTCTTTTATAATTAGGTGACTGTGTACCAGCAGACTGCGCTACAACAACATAAATAATTAATTGTGCAAGCCCAGTACTGCCTAATAGGCTGAACTGTGTTTGTGTGATCACAGTGAATGATGATGATACTTTTGAAAGTCATGCTTGAATGAGTACACAGTTTAGTATTTGGCGGTGAAAGAGATGTCAACAGGAAAAAAGTATTTAAAAAAAAAAAAAAAAAAAAAAAAAGGTGAGAGGTCAAAAGTACCAGGTCAGGGGTTGACTGCAGGTTGCGCTTCAGAGGACGCGCTGCAGGCTGTGGCCGGGTTAGCAGGCAGTGAGCGCATGATGACAGCAAACCAATCAATGAAGACAGACAGACGCACAAACAAACACAGGGCACACAAGACTGTAACCAATGTGGGAATGGTGTCAGCTGAGATGAAATTTTAGAGCATAATGTGGAGACAGAATGAAAAAAATAGAGGCTGTTAGGACAACACAGGGCACAAACATCAGTTTATCAATGAATGGCTAACACAATAAGCAGTATGAGGAAAAGAGAGCACAGCCTAAACAAAATCAAAATGAGATGATAACAAATAGAAACTGTGGCAAGCTGATCAGCAAGCTTGAGAGCTAGAAAATGACAAGACACTTCAATAAACCTGTTAAAAAAAACACCCTGCAGGAAGACTGAAAGACTGCAAAATACCGGCTGTTGCGATGGTGAAATGGTACAAGCGCTGCAGAGGACACAGAACAAGCGCTGGTGTCATGCAAGGGAGAGCTCACTGCAGCAAAACAGCTGTATGCAGAAGGCAGGCAGTTAGCTGGTGTTGCACAATTTCCTTTTCTCTGCTTTATCTGCTTATCCACTCGTTTCTCCTCCTGTTTTCTGCCTGCTCCTTCACTGCAGAGCTAGTGTTTGTAACTTATCACTGAGCTGAAAGTCTCCATACATCATTGAGAAGACAAAAGACCAGCTTCTAACACTCTTACTTACCCCCTCTCTCTCACACACACACAACTAGATACACACACAAGAGGGATTCTGAATTATTAAACACACTCTCCATACACACGGTTTGTTAATACTGACACTTTATTATTTTAAAGGAATTTGATTACTAGTGAATAATAGTTGTTTGGAGAGTGCTTAAGGCAAGTCTTTGAGAAGAAATGAGAAATTACCAACAATTAGAGCCTAACATTAATATTTAATATGAAGTTGCTGACTGAAAATCCCATGATCCTCAGCCTGTGACCTTGTACGATGATCATCAGTCACCAAAAAAACAAAACAAAACAAAAAAAACGCATTCACATCTGTGATGATTCCAAGCATGTGTTCTATGCTCGTTTGCCTCTTTTTTGACTACTGCCTGCTTATTGTTATCCCATTAGTCTTGTCTAATGTATGCCCATTTGCCAATCACCTGACCCTTAGGGTGTTTCCAAAACCCTAACTAATATCTCCTTCATTAACTGATCCTTCCTCCAACATCCAGTGACCAATTCTTAAAATCCACTCAGAGGATTCAAGTACACAGGAGATACAGAGGAGGCTTCTAGTGTGAGGGTACACAGGTGCTTCGTATGCCGAGTGTGGTTTTTTTTTTTTTTTGGTAGTGTGCGATGTAAGCCTATAGTATCAATGCGCCACCTCTCCCAAAACAATAGACTGTACAACTGTAAGAATCACAAATGCAAAATTAATCATCTTAATTAAATAAACAGCGGGTACAAATAAAATCCTTACATGAAAGTCAATTAATGCCTTGCTTTAAAACTGAGAAGTGATGAATCTTGTTTAGGCTAAAATATCAACATTAAGTGTGTGAAGCCCACATGCAATGTTTTAATGAAGGATAATTTAGTGTAATCACTGTTCTGTATAGGCAGATCTGCTATACAGTGAATTCATTCAGTTGCTTTAAAGAGACACTTCAGTGAACAAGAAAGTCTCATTTGTTAAATATGTTTGCTCTCGATTCCTGTACTCGTTTCCGTTCCTTGCCTCCTTCACTTCCTCAGAGGGAGGAGTGGTTTTAATAATAACCATGAACCTGCACCTGTGAATACCCTGTGAACCTGCACCTTACACCTTATGTACTCCATTTTGTCCATTGCAGTTTAAGAATCTGAATAGAGACCTGAATGGTCCGTATTGGAAATTATTTCTCTGGCAAGCTTCATATCTGGCTACATGCTCCCGCCTGCATTAGAGTAAAAACTGTCCGCACCCAAGACTTTTTTTAGTCCCCAAGCACACACAATGAGAGCACTGATCTCTGCAGCAAAATACACCCACACATGGCTTTTTTTATTTTCTCAACCAACAAATACCTGAATACTGATTTTATTATTTGAATGCCAGCAACTCAAATGGTTAATTGGATATTCAAATATCTGTGCAGAACACTGCTAAGTACTAAACATCCAGAGAATCAGAATGTTTGAGACAAAAGCTCTTCATCAGTGGTGCAAGCAAAGTGCTTTGTGAAACTGTAACTGATAGGGAAATTTTCAAACTGTGTACTACGCTGCAGTTTTTTCATCTACAGATGGGTGACAAATGACCGGTTAAAAAAAACAAAAAAAAAACAGTGGCTCTGTTGTGCTGTCAGGGACATTTTGCTGGCATGCTTTGGGTCCACTTATCCCCTTAGAGCAAATCAATACAAAGTTATACTGACTGATCACTTTTATCCCATTTCTGTCTGATTGAGTGGACTCTTCCAGAATGACAGTGACCCCATCCACAGGACACTAGGACTAACTGAATGGTTTGAGGAGTATAAAAATGATGTAAATTGTATGCTATGTCCTTCACAGTCACCAGATCTCAACCTAATTGAATATCTATGGGAGATTTTGGACCGATATGTTAGACAGCATCATTGAAACACCAGTTGAGATGAACTGCTCTTGAATTGGAGATGAAATGTTGGTAGTACAGTTCCAGACACTTGTAAAATCTATGCCAAGACACACTATTCTGGTCACTTGTGGTTGCCCAACACCTTATTAAAACCCTTTATGCTAGTTTTTACTTTAATTTGTTACCCATCTGAATATGTTTCATATTTTTATTTGGTGTATTTGATGTTTACATAAAACTGCAGTTCTCTAGGTGCCACTGTCTCCATCTCACCATGGCTGCTGCTGCTGTAGCAGCTGCACTCTGGCTGGCCTGCTGCTGCTGTGCTGCTTTAATCCTGGCCTGCAGGTGTGCCGGGGGGTGGAAGTACTTGCACTTGTCGCGTGAGCAGCGGCCCTTGACGTAGTCCATGCACACGATGACCGAGTTCTCGCTGCCATCCACCATGCCTGCCTCTACTGGGTGAGCATAGCGGCACTCGTTCTCACCTCGTGTGCAGTTTCCCCGCTGGAACTCACGGCACACCTGGAAAGGAAACACAAAAATAATCAGAAACCCAGAAGAGTATGGCTGTATATTTTTAGTTTTAGTTTTGTTTAGGTTGGTTATTAAGAACTAAAAAGAGAAAACAATATTTGTACAGTTCTTATAACTTATCAGCAGCAAGCCCATCTTAAATCTTTTAGTAGTTTCCTTGAACACATACTTTAATAATTGCACTGCTGCTGCAGATGTGCTTTTGTCGTTTAATGTCATCCTCTTTAAATAGACAAAGTAGAAAACAGATACCATGATACCCTGAAATCTGTGATAGTGTATTAGATGGTTATCATATAGCAATTATTTTATATCCTCTACACACCTCTCTGATCTTAAATAACCCACTACAGGTTAAACAGAAATGAGCCCAGAGCAGTAGCCATACCTCAAGCTTGTCTGTGCGAATATGCTTCTGAGCGGAGTTGCCGTTGCCCACAGTGATGCCCGTGGGGCTCCCCGGGACCAGCACGGGGGTGCTGGGCAGCAACTCGGGCATGAGGCCGATGCCAGGGCTCATATGGCCCATGTATGGATTTAATGCCATACTCTGACTGGTGGCCAACGAGGGTGATACTGGGAATGTGGTCTAACATACAGAAACAGACCAAAAGGAGAGAGGAAAAGATGGAGATATGCAGTTCACTACTTTCAATAAAGCAGTAATAAATTCTAGGCAATTGGACTTATCTACTTATGCAGGGCTTATTACAAGGCTGTAGTAAATTACACTGATTAACCTTCAATCACTGTTTAAAAACATACTTAATAAACCCTTCATGTTAAAAAAAAAAAAAAAAAAACAGAAGTGGTTTAGTGGTTGAACAATTAAACAACACTAGGAATGAAAAGGTGGGCTCACTATGGGCTGTAGCTGGGCTCCAGGCAGCATGAACTGCACCTGCTGAGCTAACATGGCAGCTGCTGCCTTCTGCTGGATCAGGTTGTTCCGGCCATTGATTTCTAGCTGGGTCTTCAGGTGTGGCGGTGGGTGCAGGTACTTACAGTTATCACGTGTACAGCGGCCCTAAGAGTGTGTGAGAAAAAGACACAGGGTGAGATAGAAGAGACAGGTGAGTGGGGTCGGATAATAAATTACATTGACTTTTAGATTCAAAAGGAGCCGATGCTGTGTGTCAGAGAGATAAGGATCCTGTGATTCAGAGAATAAAATGAAAAAGTAGCTCTTTACATGTGTGAAAGGCACTAACATAATACAAAGTGGAAAGAAAGCATGATTGAAATGAGTTTCAGGAGTGCTGGAAATGTATGAGTCATTGATAAGATAATGTTGGACTAATGATCATCCTTATTACATTTCCAAGAGCTGGTATTTTAGATTTATTACAATTAAGCATGAATATGGACAATAATCATAGCATTCATAGCAAAGGTTCAGCAGGTGTCCTTTGAAACACATTATGTCCTTAGTGCAATTTGTCTCATGTTTAATTACCCGTGAAAGTGCCACAAGCAAGTTCCTTAAACAGGAACATTAATGCATCATCATATGAGCAATCTTTCAAATCCTAATGAAGAAGCTGCCTTTATTTGTCACATATATGTTTAATTTTTTCCCCACATATCCCAGCTTGTTAGGAAGCTGGGGTCAGATTGCGGGGTCAGCCATGATACAGTGCCCCTGGACCAGACAGGATTAAGGGCCTTGTTCAAGGGCCCAGCAGTAGCAGCTTGGCAGTGCTGGGGCTTGAACCCCTGACCTTCTGATCAGTAACCCAGAGCCACCACTGCTCAAATATATGCCAAACAAATACCAAATAAATACAGACATAGGGCCATATTCAGAGTAGAGTTTTGTGTGTGTGTGTGTGTGTAGTGAAGAGTTATTACCAATTCGGGCACATTCAGGGGTATTTGGGGTATTCAGACCCACTATTACTGTTTAAATTCTTCTAATTGGCATGACACCATATTAGTCTGAAATGTATTTTTATGGTCTCTTGCTTTTATGCTGCACTGTATTGCAAGTGACAGCCAAAAAAAAGTTCACATAGTTCACAACATAGTGATTATCATCATTATTATTCACCATTCATTTTCAGTAACTGCTCTATCCTAGCCAGGGTCGTGTTTGGGTCTAGAGCCTATCCCGGTAACACTGGGAGTGAGGCAGCAACACACTCCGGAGGGGATGCCAGTCCATCGCAGGGCACCTTGTACACATGCATTCATGCACTTAAGCATGCCTAGGGGCAATTTAGTGTAGCCAGTCCACCTACCAGCATGTTTCTGTGAGGTGGCTAGAAAATCAGAGAACCCGGAGGAAACTCACTCAAACACAGCGAGAACATGCACAGAAATAAGGATCGAACCAAAGGCATTGGAGCTGTGAGGCTGTAATGCTACCCGATATCCCACCATGTCTACCATGAAGATTTCATTCCAACTCACGTCTAGATTGAGGTATTATGTCAATCTCATTATGACACACGTGTGAATCATATAAGATGTTGAAATAAATTTCCCACCGTTCAGGAAACTGATGAAGCCCCTCAAACAAGAGGTGGAGGCTCAGAGGCCTGTGGAGGCTTAGTGTTTAAGGTTCTGAAAAGAGTTCAGAGAAAACCAGACAGCTACTGTTGGACCCCTGAGCAAGATGGTCTCAACTGCTCAGCAATATGCTTGGACTGCATCACCTCTCAGTTCAATCATACGTCACTCTGGTCTGTTACAACAGTGGTTCTCAATGTGGGGGTCCATGAAGCATAGCTCCATTCAGGAATCAGTGTTTTTTTCTTCTTCTTCTTTCTTTCTTTTTTTTTTTTTTTTTTACTTTATAACAGTGATGAAACTCAAAACCCACCATTATCAAATTTATTATTGAGATGCTACAGTTATTATAGTTTATTTAACAGTTGATAACTTCAGTTTGATATAATAGACTTACAGTTAAAATGAAAATGATGCTCATACTCAAGTTCCTGTTAACACAATTAACACTATTTGACTCTATAGTATACAGTTATAGTAGAGACATTATTTATAACTGCACTATCTGGTGTCACCCAGATAAGGATGGGGTCCCTTTCGAGTCTGGTTCCTCACAAGGTTTCTTCCTCTTGTTGTCTCAGGGAGTTTTTCCAGTCTCGCCTTTGGCTTGGTCATTAGGGATAAATTTTAATTAAAAATTTATATTCGGATTTCTGTAAAGCTGCTTTGTGACAATGTCCATAGTAAAAGCACTATATAAATAAAACTGATTGAACTGGATTATAATTATAATTGAATTATGGGACTATATATATATATATATACACTATATTACCAAAAGTATTCGGTCACCTGCCTTGACTCACATATGAACTTAAGTGCC